>OX377204.1:46417779-46727284 GCA_947396885.1 Heligmosomoides polygyrus polygyrus
CTGAAAATGTTTGAAAAACGGCAGTCCGTTGGTGAGAAGCCTGGAGAATATGACGGTGTGAGGCAGAATTTCAACAATTAGTTTGTTTAATGTTCATGTGGTGATTTGCGAAACGCACGCGCTATCGTGCAAAAGAATCGGGCCTCTTCTGTTGACCAGTTCCGGCTGAAGTAGATGCAATTTTCGTGTGAATTTTGTCGAATTCCTTACAGTGGGACTTTGCTGTGATCGTTTACCCTAGCACCGAAAAGTTGTACACCAGCCGCATGACCACCACACAGTGACCATTACCTCTTTTGGTGGAGATTCGCCTTCGGAAAATGCCTAGGTGTTCATTGGCGTGCAACCACCTTCCCAAAGGCGTATTAAAGCATCTGCAACAGCAGTTTTACTGACGTCTAGCTCTTCCGCGATACCGCGAACTGTTTGGGATGGTTCGGCTTCCACCAATTCCTTCAACTCGTCGTCCAGGATTGCTCTAGATCGATCTACGGTATCATCTTCGAGATGAAATCTCCAGTCTGGATTTTACTGAAGCACTGGCGCACAATGCCTTCTCCAACTCTATTAGGGCCCTACACTTGATCGATATGTCGAGCTGTCTCGGCTGCGGATTGTCCCAGTTTGAGGATGAAATAAAATATCGCTCGGAATTGCTCTTTCGACATACTCCAATAAGCCCTTCAAGAACAGAAAATATAATGCGCATTACAAGTTGAATTTTTACTTCATAATAGACGAACGAAAGATGGCAACGCAAAACGCTGAGAACTTTTCGGACAACCTAATAACATGAGTTTGTTGGCTGAAAATTTTGGTACGATTTCTTTCATGCTTTCATTCACTTACTCAAAAACTGAACGCTTCGTTTGAAGTGTTTATAAAATCTCATTTTTTTGTAGAAAATAATGGGTTGATATCCTGTTCTAAAGAGCAGAACAGCGGCAGTTTTAGTGCCAAAAAGGGATTGCGCCATGCAATTGTCCAAGACTTCGCTGTTTTTATTCGACTGATAGCAAAATTGCTGTTTGCGTAGAGTTTTACGCCTCTTAACAACATAACAAAAGAAAACTGTAAAAAAAACACATATTCTCACCTTGATACTTCATGTAAGCAGCGTTCACACTGTTAGGGGGGGGGGGGCAAAAGTAATGAGACAAATTGAAAAAATTCCTTATCTCTTTATAACTCAATTACAAATCAACGATGCTGAGGAATATGTATGCCATTAAGGTCAGTAACCTTGCTGCCATCGATCAGCCAACTTCCTGATCCCATCCTTCCAGAACTGCTTAGGCCTGGTGCTGATCTACTGCTCGTTGTGGTTGTCGAGGTCTGCTTGGGTCCTTGTGTTCCTTCCGACCATGAAGTCCCGTAGCCCCAAGAAGTAGTTGTAGTCGCATGGAGAGATGTCCGGCAAATACGGTGGGTGAATCATGTGAACGTAGCCCAGCTGGGCAAGCTTATCCGTGGTCACTTGTTCCCGATGGGTTGCGGTGCTGTCGAAGAGGAGAACCTTCTTGAAGCGCTGCGAATGAATAAGAGCGAGTCGCCGGCCCATCTCTTCTATTTCGTTCACCATGGCCTTGGAGTCCATCTTCGTGCCTTTGGAAATCAACTTCCACCATACGGTCTATGGGCGCAGACTCAAAAGCTCAGAGGGTGCTTCTCGCCGTGAACATCCCGCCGAACGAAGGTCGGTAACAGGTCACCAGGCCTCACCCAGACTCGCTGCTTAGCAGGGTTAAGGTAGAAGACGTACTTCTCATCTTGCGTGACTATTGATTCCATGTTCAGGGTTGGGAATTGGGTGAAATTTACCTGACACAGGTCGACTCGTCAGACTGGGGTTTCGGCATGAGACAGAATGAGGTTTTGGCATGCTTCTGGAAAGGGCGGAAGTGATAACTTCTCAGGTGGCTTCAGTAAGTAGCATACAAACATGCAAATACGATAAGCACGAAACCAGACTGCAGTCACGAGATATATGGACACGGCATGGAGAGTCTCATTACTTGTGGTCCCCCCCCCCCAATATAATTCAAATAAAATTCGGGGTGAGCTTTCCATGTGCAGGGCGCAATCTGCTCTTTAATGCACTAAATGACTGCTACCTTGTTGCGCTTTAAGACAAAAGTTAGTTTATTATTTTTTCGGAGGAAACAAAACTTGTGTAAAATTATTACACTCGTTCGGGCAGCTGAACCTTAAAAAATTCAAGAAAGTTATACCAAATTTTCCTTGGAGAAAAATTATTCTACCCTTCTTGAATTGTTTGTATTTTAACCTGTAAGAAGCTCGTTTCAATTTGAAGGATGTTTAACTCCAATTTAATTCGAAACGTGTCCAGCTCGACGTGAAAATGATAAATACATATTTTACATTGTGGCTAGGCACACAATTTTGAGAATTATAGAATCTGTGTGATCTCCGCAATCCGGAAAACCCAAAAGGTCCTTAAGATTTGGCAGCATGGATCGATATTGATGAGCTGCATAAGGTCGAACAGGCCCGTAGTTAGGAGAAAGAGAAGTGAGGGATTCGTTGGTCATGCAGCCGAGTGCAATGTCTCTTTAGGGCATGTCAGGTCAGTGCAATTATGGTCGAAGAAGACCTCTACATCGACGCTCGATCTGGTGTGTCAAAATATTGGTGTCTGGACTAGTGGAAATTTTGAGCGGAAAAATACTTAATATGAATTCTGGGCTTCCCAGCATTCATTCTGCAAAGACTGAGCATGAAACGCTGTAGAAGCTCAGCCGCACTTTTGAAAGAAGTCTTCACTTTAACCAGCTGAAATTCGGGCATCTGATTACCTGTCTTCTCGATATTTGACACTTGGAGTCTCTACATTGCGTACTGTTAGCCAACAAATTTTTGGACAAACTCATTTTCTTAGGACATAGATATTCGCAGCCAAAATCGGCGACAGGGAGTGCTCTTTACCAAGGTTCACTTGCAGTTTCGACGAATTGCAACCAACACACAAATACCCAAAGTGAGCTCAAAACGTAAATTTTCTATGTCATTTTCCCTCCTTAAAGATGAGTAGATTGCAAGCTACAATAACAGGTTTAAACTGAGGATGCTTCCGTTGAAATAAACAAAATCAGTTGAAGCAGCTGCAGACATTTTCCTGCCAAATTTGATACCAAATGAATTGTCGCAGCCAGGAGAAGGTCATAAACAGCAAGAAAATACAATTTAATTAGGTTTAAAAATTCTAAAATTCAACTGGGCAGCACTATTTGCGCCTGGGGACAAATTAAGCGAGACTCGGCGACGGTGCTGGGTCGGGTCACAGCAATTAGGACCCCCCTTAATTGCGGCATTGGTTTTCAGGCTTCCATCCACTTTTTAATGGCGGTTGCATGCCCATTGGTAGGTAGGATGATGCTAGGAGCCCTTGTAAATTTTGGTGAGAAAGGCTTTATTTTGAACAAAGTTATCATGATGCGACGCAAAAAACGCGTTTTTGCGTCGCAAACGTCGTTTGGTTGAATGTTTAGCGGCGGTACTGTATATACATATTATATGCCTACTTATATGCGTATGCACATATGTGTGTAGGTACGTGTTGGATATATGTAGAAGTACGGCTGCACAAGAATCCTGCAACACTTTAGCAACAGGAGCCGACCTTTAAGCCAATTGGGGCACCCCGCCACACCCACTGCAACAGGTTCTCCCCAGAATAGCAACTGTTGTGCGGGTCCTAGTGCTCGTTTGTCTGAGTCTGTAAATGTCGTGGGATTTCTAGCGTATTTCCGTTACAGCTAGTTTATTGATTTCTTTTTCGATGTGACCTTAAGTACACGATGTAATCTTAAGCGGTGGAAAAGATCAGTGTTAAGTAAGGCCTCTGTGATATCATCGCTCACTCGAGCTCCCACGAGGCCCGTGCACACTTCCACCACAGTGCGGCGCGACTATGATGATGCATAGGGTTTCGAAGGCCGCGGCGCGGCACTGCGACACGTTCCGCAGGGGGTGGGCACGCAAAGTCCTGTTGCAGACGCGCAGCGGCTATCGCAAGCTATACGCCGCGCTGACTGCCGCTGGCTGGGACGGTTCAAATCATTCCTGGCGACGCGGCATACACGGGTACGTCGGTCCCGATGCCTACAACGGTGCCCCATCGCCCCACTTGCCGCAACGCAGTGTCGCAGAAGTGTGGACGGGCCTATATCGCGCCGCTCATATGTGAGCTTATCATTAGGCGTCGCTCGAGGTGAATGATGGTATAACAAAGGACTAAGGCCTCGTGCATACTTCCCGTCGCCGCGATTCCATCGCGGCGATGAGTTTTGCAGAGCGACGCGAAACGATGAAGCGTTCCCAGTGAGTCTCATCGCTCTGCAAGGGAGCGCGACAGCGATCCTCCAGGGATCAACGCAAAACACCGCGCGCGACGCGAAAAAGTATGTCACGCCTGCGATGGAAGCGGGAAACCATCGCATATGCATGCCGCCGCTGTAGCGGCGTTCTTACGAACACTCTGTTGGTTCTGGTAAAAAGTAATAATTAATTAATTAATTAACTGCCATTCTTCTTGTTCCTCTTCCTCTTCTTGTTCAACGCTTCTCCAGCTCGTGAGGTACGCTCTTCTGGTGACGTGACGTTATCTTTCCAGAACCGTTTGATCGTAGACTCTTCATTCCCTTGTGTAACGTATCAGACCAGCGCCGCCTCCGACGCCCTTCATCTCCCATTTCAGGCACTTCGAGGATAAGGCTTGTCTTGCGGGAGCCGTCTTCTTTTCCAAGCAGAACGTGCCGTATACCGCAGGCGAGCGCCATTTCGTCCAAGCTGCACTCACGCGTGAACTCACTTCAACCATCAATTTCCATCAGACGCTATTGCTGATCCCAAGTAGTCGAAGACCGAAGTGCGTGCAAGCTCAGCGCCGTTAATCTTGATGGAGCTTGACTCGTTCATATTCCTTGTTAGATATCTCGTCTTCTTAAAGTTCAATTTTATCGTTGATCCTAACACCACTAAGCGGCCGCACAAAGCTTCCACCTGCCGCTTGATATCACCCTTGTCCTAGCAGCCTATATAGATAGAGCAACGTCCGTGAGACTGGTTTAACCATTTCATTGTCCGATGATGCCGTCGGACACCCTTGTAAAAACAGTTCATGGAAAGTTATCAAACATTTAATGGTACAATATTAATCACTGAGTTCACTAATATATGTGGTCAAGATGGTCCATGGAAAACTTCATTGGTTAGTGTTTTATTCATGTCTACCAAATAGCGCAAGAAACGACGCCAAGGGACACCATTATAAGAATACTTCATAAGCAGTTTTTGATTACTTGATGGAATAATTTTACAAACACAGTTTACTGGTATGTACATCTAACATTGTCCTCAAGAATCTTCTTTGGTTACTGGTATATTCACATCTAACTCCGCCTTTGCCGGTCCCAAGCCCGGATGAAAAAGGAGGAGGGTTGGGCGACGGGCCAGCAACCCGTCCCCGTAAAAAAACCATTATGCTACAAAAACGATGGACTATATGGATACTGCTGATAAGGGAAAATCGAAGCGGGACCTTTGTGACGGGAGACCTGATACTGGACTCGGTTTTCTCTCCGAAGAACATCACGCGTACCTGGAACATACGCACGCTTCACCAAACTGAGCGTCTCGCCCAACTCCTCCAGGAATTCGATATTTACGGCCTAGACATTCTCGGAATCAGTGAGGTCCGATGGACCGGAAGTGGACGCTTTTGGGAGCCAGTAAACGACAGAATCATCACTGCGCGCTTTCGAACGAGACATACCATAGTCGCAATGATACAGGCGTACGCTCCAACGGAAGACGCAACCGACGACGAGAAGGACGATTTCTATGAACGGCTACAAGATGTCATTGACGAAATGCCACGACGGGACCTCAAGCTTGTTCTAGGCGACTTCAACGCGCAGGTGGGAGGCGATCGAAAAGGCATGGAAAAATCTGTCGAAGCGTTCGCATCGTCGGACCGCCTAAGCAACAACGGAGAAAGGCTCGTGTCATTCTGCGATTTCAACGATCTATGCATCGCGAATACATTCTTCTTCCACCGAGGCGTCCACAAGAAAACTTGGAGATCGCCAAACGGCACGGCGGCAAACGAAATTGACCACATCTGCATCAGCCGCAAATGGAGGACGTCAGTGAACGATGCACGTGTGTATAGAGGTGCGGATGTAGGCACAGACCACTATCTTGTTAGGGCTACGTTGAAGCTGAAGCTGAAGCTGCAAAAAAGGCCGGTTGTCAGACGACCATATGACGTCGAAAAGTTCAAGAACCATACAACCGCGAGGAACTACTGCGTTGAACTACGAAACCGTTTCAGTATGCTTGACAAATGCGAAAGCATTGAGGAACACTGGGAAGTCGTCAAGACCGCGCTATGTGGAAGTGCTGAAGCGACCATCGGACGCAAACGAGGCAAGCGAAAGGAGCAGTGGATTCGAGAAGAAACCTGGAAGCTGATAGATGAGAGGAAGCGAGCCAAGCAAAGAAAGGAATGCGCCAAGACCCCTGACGAATCAAGGGAAGCGGGCGAAATTTATTCGGAACTCGATCGACAGGTAAAAGCGTCATGTCGCCGCAATAAGAAAGCTTGGATCGCTCAGAAGGAAACGGAGGCACAAACAGCGGCTAGTCGTGGTGATTCCAGAACACTGTATCGAATTGTATCGGAGCTGACGGGAACAAGGCCCAACACGTGCGTCCCTATAAAGGACAAAAGTGGCAGACTATTTGTCAGCGAAGCTGAACAAAACGAAAGATGGGTTGAACACTTCCGTGAAGTGTACAACCAGCCCCAGCCATCCGCAACGCCTACGTTCGATGATGAAAACGCCCTGGGAGAGCTAAACCTCAATACCGGCTACATAACGGTAGAGGAAACAAAGACAGCAATACGAGGTCTCAAAAACGGAAAAGCCCCTGGCCTCGACGAAATCGCAGCGGAGATGTTAAAAGCTGGAGCCGCACCAGTAGCGGAACAATTGACGACACTCTTCAATAGCTGCTGGCATCAACATGAAGTGCCAGAGGATTGGAAAAAAGGCTTAGTAGTCAAACTGCCGAAGAAAGTAAGCTTATCGGATTGCGGAAACTGGAGAGGTATCACCCTGTTGTCAGTGCCAGGCAAAGTATTCTGCACCGTATTGTTAAGAAGGCTTCGAGATGCAATTGATGATCGACTGCGGGAGGAGCAAGCTGGATTCAGAAACGGAAGATCGTGTTGCGACCAGATCTTTACGCTACGCAACATCATCGAGCAGTGCCTGGAGTATCGCTACCCGCTCTTCATAAACTTCGTCGATTTCAAGAAAGCATTTGACAGTGTCCACCGTGAGTCGCTATGGGAAATACTCAGTCTCTATGGAGTCCCTGCGACCTTCGTCAAGGTGTTTAGAAGTCTATACCACAACTCCTCGTGCTGCGTAAAGACAACTCTCGGAAATACAAGATTCTTCGAAGTCACCACAGGAGTCAGACAGGGATGTGTTCTGTCGCCGCTGCTCTTCAACATCGCACTCGACTACGTTCTGAGAAGAACGACAGCCGAAGTACAAGGAGGTATCCCTTGGTCTAGCGGTCGCCTTATGGACCTGGACTTTGCCGACGACATTGCCATATTCGCTGAGGACAACGATACTCCTCAAAGAACCTTAGCCAGGAAGCAAGCAAAATCGGCCTCCGAATTAGTCCCGAAAAGTCAAAGGTCATGCATGCAGGAAATATGACCTTTGGAGACGGCATCTACGTAGGATCGGATCGCTTGGAAGTAGTGGATAACTTCACCTACTTGGGAAGCATGATCACAAGTGACGGAGATGCTGAAGCTGACGTTCGATGCAGGATTGCGAAGGCAACGGCAGTGTTCCGGAGGCTTAAGCCACTGTGGACGTCGTCTTCAATTTCAAATAACGTCAAGCTGCGTTTGTATTCTTCGATAGTCGTCCCCACTGCAGTGTACGCTAGCGAAACATGGAAGATGTCAGCTAGCATCATCAGACGGATCAACACGTTCCACTGCAAATGTCTACGACAAATAATGAGGATACGCTATACGGACCGCTTGACGAACGAAGAAGTGCTACAACGCTGCCGCTCGAGCAACCTCTACGAAACCGTTGTGCAACGCCGACTCCGCCTGGCCGGACACATTCTTCGAATGCCGGCGCACCGCCTGCCAAGATCAGCCATGCAATGGACACCGCCAGGAAAGCGAACCAGAGGCCGCCCAAAAAACACGTGGCGTCGCACGTTTTTGAATGACCTGGAAGTTATGAATATTTCTAGGCAGGAGTGTGAAGAAATAGCCCGAGACTGACAGCGGTGGAAAGAGTTCGTCGCCCTATGCGCTCAACAGCACGGGAGGAACTAAGTAAGCACTAAGTACTAAGTACTAAGTATATTCACATCTATCGTGCGTATTATTATTCCTCGTCCATGATAGGCCGGTAAATTTTGTGTGCTCCCTAGGGCACTCAACGGCACTCGAACATGGAATATGCTTTTGTTTCCGCATAGATAGACCTTTTTTGCATACCTCTTTCGTTTTCATTTGAAGTCAATTCACTGATTTATCGATTTCGCGAAGTCAGAGGGCAAACTACCTTTGTGAGCAGGCGAGCTAGCCTTTATAGCCCATGAGGAAGTGCAGTTCAATTATGTATGCGCCAAACTCGACTCCGAACTCATCATTCGTTTCCAGAACGTTAAGACTTCTGTCGATGAGTGATGGTGAAGAATAAAAGTCTCGACTTTGTTTCCAGGATTCTAATGCACATCACATGGAAAAAGGGGATTCCTTTCGCATTCTAGTGGGCTCGAGTGAGACCTTATCTGTACTAACATGCCCTGGGAACTGTGCTTTGTCTTCCAGTCCTTGCCGTGTCAGCGCGGTCTCACAAAAGTGCGGCGCATTTTGCCCCATCTCAGAAAAAGTCGAAGAGCGAACTCGTGGCTCGCCTCGGGTTAGTCGTACTCACCAAGGACAATGAAGAAGTGGACGGTAGAGAACCGCGGTGTTCCACAGGGATGACAGGATTAACCTTTATCCGGTTTTCGGGTTCCCTAGTACCGGTTTTGCTGTTGGTTATCCAGTAGCTCTCGGCGGGATAGTGAACAACAAATTAATTATTTCTTGAGTCGTCCAGCAGCAAACTACTGCTTGACTGACATTGGGCGGTGTTGAAAGGCTTGCAAGGAGGTTTCTCCGTAACCACAAGAGTGGTCGTGGGGCATCTATCCTGGTACGTTTAACGGTACATGTCGCGTAGGTGAGCAGCACTGGTAGGTTGGAGCGCGCCAGCCAATTATAACCAAACAGAGCAAAGCCCGAACACATCCCAGCCCATCAGGGTACCGATTGAATACGCCCTCTCTGAACGGCATGCCCATTCAATGCGGTCTGATTGGTTTAGGCGTTCCCACCTACCAATGCTGCTCACCTACGCGACATATACCAGTTTAACTAATAGGTATTTCCTCATAAGGACAAAGCTGACGCATTCAGTAGGCCTAATTTCGCTTAGCACCCTGAGTGGATCCTAAGGAGGTTTCGCGTCTAGACCAATCAGACCTTTCACCCCTCAGGGTGTCAACATGTCTTTGTGGCCTCAGAACCGAAAATGATAGGTACATATAAGTGGGGGAGGTGCTGCTACTAATTAATTTCCCATGAAGCGTTTTGAAATACAAAGCGCATTCCTGTTCTGTTGCGGTGAAAACACTAGCGTGAGGCGGGAATCGAATCCGCAGCACCGGCTCGTCGGGCAGGAATGCTCTACTGCATTACACCTCAGGTGGAGCAGGTTCGAGTCCCGCCTGGCGCAAAAGTTTTGGTAGCAGCAAAACTTCGTTATAATACAGTAGCTTACAACCTCAGTAACAGCCACTTGAGGCTAAAAAAATGACTTGCAGCATTTATGTTCGTTTCGACTAGAGCGTTCCTGAAGCCGCTCTCACCTAAATCACCTGTCGGGTGAGAGCGGCTTCAGGAACGCTCTAGTCGAAACGAACATAAATGCTGCAAGTCATTTTTTTTAGCCTCAAGTGGCTGTTACTGAGGTTGTAAGCTATTGTATTATAACGAAGTTATTAGACGATTTTTATGTAGTAGAGCGTTCCTGAAGCCGCTCTACTACATAAAAATCGGCTTAAATCAGTGCTTGTTAGTGATGCGGTAGGCATTCAACTTCTAAGAGAAATCCAACTTGATGAATTTCTGGGCGTATGTTATCTTACCTTACCTTCGTCGGCAAGATGAGAAAGGGATGCAATAAAAGACTGACTTGTTTTACTCCATCGTTTTCCTTCGACTCAAATAATTCCAAGCTCGACTGCGTTGGATCTTGTGATGCTATGGAACAGGAGTAGTACTAGTTCCTGTGGAATCTCTATGCGGGCTCAAGCTTGAAAAATACCGCAGAAGTTGGCCGAACTATTCATTGTTACTGTTATTGCAGTTCTAGAAATTAACGAAAATGAGTAAAATGTGGGAAAATTACTCAACTGGCCATATACAAACAGCTGGAAGGCGAGTAATCTATTCCGTTCTGAATACAAGTGTGAATAACAGGTAAACGAGTCTCACATCTGTCTTTTATTTATTTATTAGACAGAGACTATAGTCCCTTGCTTTCTTTCTTATCGCCACATGTCTACATATTGGACTTAGGGGACATAGGCTTGGATATGGGAAAGCTCGTATGGTTAGACTAATAGTTATCCAGTGCAGTAAGCCCTTTCCCAGTGTACTGTAGCAGTTGGAATTACGGTTGTTTGACACGCCTTGATCTTCATGACTTGGTGTAATCATGTATTTTTCGTTCTGACGTTTGATTCGAATGTCATCCTTTTAGATTAACGGTATTTCTCCTTACTTCACTTCTTCCAAACTAAATTCTTGCTCTTTCAGTGACTCTTTAGGCTTTTACTTTTGGCTATACACTTTTAAAATTTAGTTTAATTGTTATAACATTTACAGGTACTTACTATAAGGAGTTTTCGACATAGTATGAGGTAATACGTTATATTAATATATTGTATATTGTAATATATTATTATATTATTATTGTAATATTATATATTGTAATATTTCGACATAGGTATATAATACGAGGCTCTTCCATTCCACAGGTTAGTTTACCAATATCTCACAGACCGTTCCTCCCTTACTGACGGGCACAGGGAACGGTTATTGGTTTGGTTTGGTTTCCGTCTAAGGGCACGTGCGAAACGGAAACCAAACTATTGTTTTGATTTTTGTTTGGTTTGGTCTTTTAGGTTTTTCATACGTCTCATCATATTCTTCAGCCTTCAGTTTTTCCTGCTTTTGTTTAAAGGAAATGAAAGAATAACAGCAAGAGCTGAACACGCACTACACGGAATAGACGAGGAGTCAGATGCAGATTGGAATCAGTGGCATGAATAAAGTAATTAGAGCCTCCATATTGTGTTATACATCGTTTACTAACTACGCGTCCTACCCTAATGCCTAAGCTGTGGAAGACTTTTTGCAACCTGTAAAGATAACCTCGTCATGTCTTCGAATTTGCCTAGCAGTCGATCGAAATCAGCAAGCGCTCTGCATGCTAGAAAATCGAATCTGACTCGCGTTTTAGCAACTGTAACTCGAAAGCTTTCGCTGGCTTCACCAAGGAGTGGCTTACCAGTCTTTCGAGCGTTTCCACACCGTCAGTTGGGTTGCTTCACGCATTTCTCCTCACATTTTCCTGTTTGAGGCTGCTGCAGGAGGAACTGACTCAAATCGCTCAAGACCCTCTTCCTTGCTAAGATACTCGAGCGAGTAAAGACATCATTGTGGACTTGGCTGCACAGCTAGAGGGTCTTACCGCAATTCTTTCCCGATAATTAGGCAGTCCAATGATAGAAATGATTTTCGGCCGGCTTGGAGACGAACCGAACTTCAAGTCGATTCGGAAAGCGCATAAGAAGCGGCGCTAACGACTATTCCACACTGCGCTGGGAGGCTCATAGAGCCTCAAAATTATGTATATGGGATTTTTCCATGTTTCGAAAAACGCTATGATGTATATTTAAGACTGTTAAAAGTGGTTGGCATTGAAGCAGTTAGACCCAATTTTATTTTTTGCTGTCCGTTCTTTATCCGTTTTTCCGCTATCCGCTGACATTCGGGCGACGTTATCTGTTATCCGGGTGTCAGGATTTCATTTTCCACCCATCGCCGTATTCTCTGGGAAGACGCTGGTCACTAGGAGGAGCCTCGGGACGGAGCGACGCTATTTCGGAATCTGCAAATTGGCGGTCCGAGCGCGCTGCGTTCGGTTCGGGTTCGGCAGACTGCCGCTACGGGCGCCAAGGTCTCCGTCGCCAGCCAGACGCGTGCGCCCGTTTCCGATCGCATTCAAATTTCTCGCCGTCGTTTGACGCCCCTTCACGTCTCGCTGCACAGATCATGCCGCTCCTCACACCACACACCTAGGCACCAAACGGCGAGAAGCATCGCTCGTCCTCGCTCTCGGCCTCTTCGGAGCGAAATTAACGCACTGAATCCGCGATGAGGCGAGTCCCGCTGATAGATGGCAAGTGCCTGATGGTTGTTTTGCATGCCGTGGCCCCGTCGGGCGACGGCGTCTGTGCGGAGTGCTCCTGTGTTGATGTGGTGCGAGGGCGTCGACCTTTGCGTTCAGAGCTGTTCCTGAGAACCCGTCTTCTTCCAAATCAAAAATGTCCCCTCACGATGCCAGCGTTCAACCGTATTCGCTCCCAGTCGATTCCTCGATGTTCTCATTTTTATTTTTCGCCTTATTTGTATTTTCCTCAAAGGTCGCTGACGTAGTCTCTGCAAGGTGCTCGGAAAAGTTAATTCGCTCTTGAATTTCTTCGTGCTTGCCCATAAGTGAACACTTGGCGTTAGAAGAGGGGTGAAATCTGCTTCCTCTCAACATTAGAAGCGCCAGTGTATCACTGATAGTGTGGGTTCTTAGTGGGTTGGACACCAGGCGTGTCGAAGGATCTTAGGAATAAAGAAGGTACAAGATCTTGTTCATCTAATCCACGAAATAGTGTCGAAATTGGCCACATTCTGAAGTGGCTTTCCTTGCCAAGTCTTTGGGAGCCGATCTAAGCATCCCTTTTACGTGCTTGGGACAACATCTCAACAGCTACCCTAGTATGAACTCTCGGACTTCTTAGTTTACCTATCAACGGAATCTAACGATACAGTAAGGAGCAAATGGTCCTCTTCTTCACAGTTACAGAAAAGCATAAATTTGTTCCGTTGAAAAATCAGTTATCAATAATCAGCACACTAAAAGTCTGCGGGTATTTAGCCATCGCCGTTTCGAAAGGAGGCATTATCTTCCAATTTCAGAGTACGTGATCGTTTTTCACAAAGGCTCCACATCAGACCCTGTTCATTATGTCTTCAGAACCTGATTCTCCATTGCCCTTGTTTGGAGTTGTTTGGAGTTTTAGTTCCCCCGTCTAACCGGTTGTCCACAGTTTCAAATCGATGTTAGTGCCCTGTGGATCTTGAGTTGTTATCGCACTCTAGGCTGCTGCAATTCGCAATCTTTCATAGGAGGACGAACTGCAATCGAGTGGGCAACGCTGCTAAAATGTGACATCAGATGCAATTGGAAAACACTTTCAAGTTCAAAATGCGAAATCTCGAGAATCTGAGGAGATTTTGTCCAGAATCGCTTATCACACTGCTCAAGACTTGTTCCGATATCATTGCAAACTTCACGTACCTTTGGTAGTTTATTCCGAGACGTTGTTCTCTTCCGACGAAGTCGCATCCTTTCGTGTTCGCATTCTAGGAGGTTTTCGAAAGACATCTCTGCGAGCAAATTTTGCGACGCTTCGCTTCCTAGTCTTACTTAGACTTAGTTCCTCCCATGCTGTTGGGCATATCGGGCGACGAGACTTCTCCATTGGTACCTGTCTTGTGCCAACTCTTCGCTTTCGTCTCTGGAAATATTTAGTAGTTGAAGGTCCTTTTCGAATGTTCGCCTCCATGTGTTTCTCGGATGACAGCGCGCTCTGCTACCACTTTCAGGATTCCAACACATGGCTACTCGAGGAAATCGGTACTCAGGCATTCGCATTACGTGTCCTGCGAGGCGTAGACGTCTTTGTGCGATTAATGCAGAAAGACTACTTGAACCGCTCCGGTTTAGGACTTCACAGTTAGTCACACGGTCTGTATATCGCACTCTCAATATCCGCCGAAGACATCTCTGGTGGAAGGCGTTTAGCTTTTTGGCGTACTTCATAGACATGGCCCATGTTTCACGTAGGCACCAATCGGGACTACAATTGAGTGGTAAAGCCGCAGCTTTATCTTCGACGCGATTGACGGTAAGCTCCAGATTGGACCAAGCTTCCGAAACACAGATGAAGCCTTCACATTCCTTGTTAGTATTTCTGATTCCACATTCCCGTCGCGTGACACGGTACTACCAAGATATGTGAACTTCTGGACAGTTTCAAGCTGTGATGCCTCATATCTACACTCATATCTGTTCTCCCTATGCTCACCACTTTCGATTTGTCCGGGTTTAATCGTAGTCCAATTTTTTTGGCTTTGTTCGAGAGGTTTGTGGTCGCCTGCTGCAGTAAACCGTTGTTCTCGGCTATGATGGCTACATCGTCTGCGAAATCGAGGTCTGTTAAGCGGTGTGTCCTGCTCCATTTGATACCCGTTTCATCACCTTTCATGGATTTCCTCATAATGAAGTCCAAAGCAACATTGAACAGATGAGGGGAGAGTACACATCCTTGTCTCACTCCAGTAACAACTTCGAAGAATGTCGTGTGCATTGCATTCGCTCTGATGCAACAGGAGGAATTCTTGTACAGCTTCTTGAAGATTTCCACAAAAGGCTGGGGTATACCGTAAATCCTGAGAATTGACCATAGCGATTCACGGTGTATACTATCGAAGGCCTTCCGGAAATCCACGAAATTGATGAGAAGTTGCGTCCGAAATTCCATGCATTGCACGATGACATTCCGTAGGGTAAATATCTGTTCGCTGCATGACCTAGAACCTCGGAATTCACATTGTTCTTCACGAAGTCTTTCATCTACCGCGGCTTGCAGTCGATTTAGTAGAATTAAGCAGAACACCTTGCCGGGTATAGAAAGCAATGTAACTCCTCGCCAGTTTCCACATTTTGATAAGTCACCTTTTTTGGGTATTTTGACGATTACTCCTCTCTTCCAGTCTTCCGGAACTTCTAAACGCTGCCAGCATATGCTAAATAGCCTTGTCAATGTAGTGGTCATTGCTCTGCCTCCTGCCTTGAGAAGTTCAGCGGAGATTTCATCGAGACCCGGCGCTTTACCACCTTTCAGACTTTTGATTGCTCTATCCGTCTCCTCCAATGTTATGTCGCCCATGTAAACTTCCAGAACGCTTTCCTCTTCCTCATCTCGAAAGTCATATGTATCACTAGGTTCCGGCTGGTTCAGGACTTCTTTGAAGTGCGCAACCCATCTCTCGATCTGTTCTTGGTCCGTGAGCAACTTGCCGCCTCGATCCTTTATCGGTGTGTTTGAGCTGCAGTGTGTTCCTGTTAGCTCTCTCACGATTCCGTAGAGCGTTTTCGAGTCACCACGTTCGGCAGCGTTTTGTGCTTCTACACCTTTTTGCGTCAGCCAATTCTTTTTATCGGCTAGACATGATCTTTTGACTAACCGATCGAGTTCAGCGTACTTCCGGCAATACTCCCATTTAACCGCATCGCTCAAGTTAGATCGGTCCTTTTGTTGCTTCGTACGTTTCCGCTCGTCTATTATTATTAGACTATTAGCACGTTTCGTGCCTTATCCACTGTTCTTTACGAGTGCCCCTCCTTCTCCCGATGTTTTCTTCAGCACAAGCACGAGTAGATTCCTTTATGATATTCCATTGCTCTTCAGCCTCTGTGCAGTTTCCGACCTCTTCTAGCAAGCGGAATCGGTTTTGCAGCTTAATGGAGAAGTTTGTCGAGACCTCGGGAGCGTTTAGTCGAGCTATGCCAAAGGAACGTGCAATGCAATGTCGTTTCTGTTGCTTGAGTTTCAGTCTCATGCTTGCTCTGTCGTCGTCTACGACCTCTTCCGCACCTTGTAAGGCGCCGCTCCCTCTATTAGGGGCGGCTGCTGGGCTGTTTGGCACGGTGGACGGGACTCTCTCAAGCTACGTGGTGAGCACCGGTTGGACTCCACCACTCACTCTCTTCCTGTGATAATAAATCTGAACCACCGTCGCACGTTTATCTTTGTAACAAGGGCTACCATACCCACGTCTTCCCGCACCCATCCTGGTCATCTGGTGCATCGGCCTAATAAGCCAAATTCTCCCGTGTCAAGGCGTACCAACCTTGGGACCTGGAGCGAAGACAGCTCTTTCTAGCGCAAATATCAAAGTCTTTTCTAAGAATAAGAATCTTAATTGATTCGTCCCATACCAACGGACATTTACTCCCGTACCAAGTACCTGGAGTCATTTTCTGCTGAATTTTCGCAGAAATAAGCATTTTCACCTCGGAGGTCTCGCAAAAAATGGCGCTGCACTTCCAAAGAACACCTATCATCAATTGCGCAACGACGCTAAAAAACCTTGTCTCCAGATACACGGAGTACACAGAAAAGGTAGACTATCCTACAGTAGGCGAGGATAGCTACGAACAGTGCAAAACAGCTACTGCGCTCCTACAGAATGGAGTAAATCAAATCAAAGAAGAAATGGAGAGGCTTGAAATCCTCTACAATAATATTAGAGCAGTATACGAAAACTGCAAAAATAAGTCCGATAAAAAGGATGTCATGCTAGAAATAGAGCAAATAGAGAGTGAGTCACAACTGCACAAAGAGATCGCCAGTGCAGACGATCTAATCTTCAAGCTGACAACACGGCTTGAGGAAACCAAATGCGTGAGGGATACAATGAGTGTAAAATTAGGCTACATTTCTCAGAGATCTCTAATCCTGCAGAGCGCATCTTCCAATGGCTCTAATGATCGAGTAGCCGAAGAAGATAATACCAACCAAATGGAGCCTGTTCCGAGCGATAGCAATCTATCGCAATCAGCTTCAAACTCAGCTGTCATCGAGCAAATTGAAAGCGATGAACGGCAATTTCGTTCCATAAAGCCACCTCAGGCGACACTGCCCAAGTTTTACGGCAACGCCGAGGACTTCCCAGAATACTGGGCTGTCTTTGAGACCCTCGTTCACAAGAGTAGGGATCTCGACGTTATGGAGAAGATCCTGCTTCTCAAGGAAAGCCTAAAAGGGAGTGCTCAGGACTCTGTAAAGGGGATTCAACTGGTACCATAGAACTACGAGTGGATCATCCAGACCCTGAAAGAAAACTACTGCAATCAACCCATAAATAGGTCGCATGTAGTGCAGAAACTGGTCAATTTGAAGCCAGCAAACGATTTTTCGGAGAGCTGCTCGTCAGTTTTCGCGCAGATTCAAATTTTGATCAATCAGATGGTATCCGCTGGCTACGATGTCCGGAAAACTTGCGACCCAATGTGGTGCGAGACAATCTTAGCCAAATTTCCTCATGATGTAGTGAAACCTGTCTTACTATCTAATCATACGCAGGACAGCCAGACAATCGGCGACCTCATAGGTCATCTAAAGAAAAAGACTGCCGCCAAAGGCTATGTCGAGAACAGAATCGGCCACAAGCAAAGTGCGGTGGTCACCACTACAAAAGATAAGTACCCTACTTCGCGGCAACATTCTGGCGACCAGTGCCTATTCTGCCACAGAGGTACTCATGGATCAAGCTCTAACCAAGTAGTGATCGGATCCTACATCTGTGCCGCGATATGCTCGTGTATCTAGTAAGGATGTTCTCCACCTGTTGCAAACATACAAACGAAGTCAATCTCGTTTACCGTTCCCACATCAGGCGACGACCACGTAGCTTTGTGTATCCGACGGTGTTGGAAATAAGGGGAGGGGCGTTCGTATCGGCTGGTTGTAGGCGCCGCCGCCGCGCGCCCAGGTGGCCATACCTGCGGCGTCACCCCTCGTCTCGCCGTCTCCACTCACGCTTTGACACCCGTCGCGCGCGCGGCGAACAACGGTCCGACGGAGGCCGTCGTCGGCGGCCCTACGACGCCGGCCCGGCGGACGAGCGCAGCACACAGGTCGATCAGATTTGCTGGGACTGCAATCAACAGGATGTTCAGAGGATTTACAACACCAGTGTAAAGATACATGTTGGCGTGAAACAAACATAGCTCTACATCAGAATTCCGAGCTCTATCTAATGAGCTCTACCTCAATGCCACAGTTGATGCGATATTCTTCAAATTTGAAACTGAAAAATAATTCTTCGCAAACCTGCTATGAAGCTGTGAAAGGCATATTTCGAGGCTAAAATCTCACACAGAATTCAACTACCTCATCTAAATACCTTCTAGAGGGGTTCTTTTTTGAAGAAACAAATGTGTGTATCATACCGTTGGGGACATGTCTCCAAGTCAACATTCTACGCAGAATTCAGTCACGAAATTTATGTTTGCAAATACAGTGTGTCCCAAAATGTATAAGCTGTCTGAAAGGTGTTATCTTTACTCAGAGCAAAGGTACTGAAGAACTTGATGGCACATATAAAAATGGTAAAAATTTTCTGACAAATCAGTGGTATGGACTGCGCCATGCACTCGTCTGAAACCTTGCATTTTATGCTCGATTGATTGACTTCGCTTGAATACTTGTAATAATTTCTCCACAAAGTGGCCGTTTTGATTGATGTGAGCTTCTTTTAAGGTTTGAAGATTAAAAACACATTATGGCTTGCGAAAAATGCAGGCATCCTAAAAAAGCATGTACTATTTGAGTGGTTCTAACATTGGTGCTAGTGAAGCTTTTGAAGACGTTTGACAATCATATAAAAGCACAGTGCAACGAAATTTCTGTGGCGTGCAAATAGTCAAGATTGCGCCAGGCTCCCACCTAAAACATAACATTCCAGACTCGATTGATTGTGCATGGGCTGAATGCTTGTTAAAATCCTGTTACTACCTGGCCACACTAACCTGTGCTGTGCCTCTTTTAACGTTTATAACTTGAAAATTACGTGAAAGATACGTGAGGTGCGAGTTTATTGATTGCACAATTTATCGCTTTCGCTATCGCTCTAATAACCCTCTCTACATATCTAAGCCCATAACAAGAGTCAGGCCCTGCTATAAGCTTTTCTTCGAAGAAAAGGAGTTTATCCTGAAGTGCCACTTGACGTTCAAAAACACCGTCGAGGTGGGTACGCGATTCAGCGACACCCTCTATAGACTGTAGAGTGGAGAATTGATGCTACTTCACTATATGGTAATGAAGGCGGTAAGCAAGGGTTGATTAATAAACATGTTCCACCCCTGGTAATAAACATTACCTCGACCCCTTGGAGGCACTGCCTCCAGCAGGTCGAGGTCTTATGAGAGGGCAATGAAAGACTATGTGTTCAGGGACCTCGATTACCCCGAGGGCTGAAGTTTCGGACCGCTGAATGGCATCCATAAAGAACCGATAATTTGACCAATATCGGTCGATGGCGATCGAAAAATCAAAAGCGAACTTCAGATTCGTGTTCAACGACCTCGGTTACCCCAACGGCATAAGTTTTGGACTGCTTGCATGATATACACAAAAAACACACGCAACTCTTTTATATGTAATAGAATAGGATATCAACTTCGTGCCTGAATTCTGCGTAGAATGTTGGTTTGGAGACATGTCCCCAACGGTATGACACACACTATTTTTTTCTTCAAAAAAGATTCTCTAGAAGGTATTTAGACGACGTAGTTGAATTCTGTATGAAATTTTAGTCTGGAAACATACCCTTTACAGCTTTGTAGCAGGCTTGCGAAGAATTATTTTTCAGTTTTAAATTTGAAGAATATCGCAACAACGGTAGCATTGATAAGCTTGAGGTAGAGCTCATTAGATAGAGCTCGGAATTCTGATGTAGAGCTATGTTTGTTTCACGCCAACATGTATCTTTACACTGGTTTTGTAAGTCCTCTGAACATTCCATTTATTGCAGTCGCAGCAAATCTGATGGACCTGTGTGCTCCGCTCGTCCGTCGGGCCGTCGTCGTGGGGCCACTGACGACGGCCAACGTTGGGCCGTTGTCCACCGCGCGCGCGACGGGTGTCACAGCATGAGCGGAGACGGCGAGTAAGGGAATGACGCCGCAGGTATGGCCACCTGGGCGCGCCGTCGCGGCGCCCACGACCAGCCGATACAAACGCTACGCACCCGAAAATAAGTGTTGCCTATGCAGAGATTGTTGTAGCTGCAAAAGGTGATGAGTTGACTTCCATTTTCATTTGTATCTCTAGTTGACGTAAACGGTCCTACAACTTTTTCCAGCCCTGCCTGATCAACGCCTAGTTTGGCATTGAAATCACCCATTACAATCTTCAAGTTGCGTCGAGGCGTTTCATCTATCGTTTGCTGTAGGCATTCGTAGAATTCGTCCTTTTTCGCATCCTCAGAATCTTCGGTCGGTGCATACACTTGTATCACCGCGACTATGATGTGCTTTGTCCGGACCCATGTACTTATGATCCGGTCATTGACTGGTTTCCAACTGACGAGAGCATTACTGGCACGTTGACTCAGTGCGAATCCCACTCCATTTGTGTGCAACGAGCCGCCCAAGAATATTATCGACTTCCTAGAGCTGACGATTCGATCATTCCCAGTCCATCGCATCTCGCTAACTCCGAGTATATCAAGGCGGTAGCCGTCGAATTCCCGCAGTAGCTGAGCGAGTCTTCCTGTTTGAAACAGAGTGCGAACATTCCAAGTACCAAAACGAGTAGGTGTTTTAGGTGAAAAAACCGCCGCTAGAATCGAGGGAACCATCATAAAGCTAGCATCCGGCATTTCAGTTTCAGTTTCAACAGAAGTTTTCATCGTTTCTGTAGCTAAAAAGATTTTACGGAGATGGGTTGCTAGCCCGTCGTCCAACCCTCCTCCTTTCTCATCCGGGCTTGGGACCGGCAACAGCGGAGTTTCGCTTCCTAGTTGCAAATATTTATTCAATTGGGTTGACCACCAGGTTTTATTTAGTTATTTAATTAATTATTATGCACACTGTTGTGCGCTCGCTGGCCGAACTGCCCTCCTGTGATGGGTTGAGAAAGGGCCGAAAGAGGTGGTGCGAAGCTGGGCATTAGTCCGATGTTAACAATGATAAAGGTGATCGTTGATCACTCCCTTTGTTGGAGGCGCCACGCATTCTATTTCTGCAGAATGTTCTCGCGGTCTTGCGGTGACCAGCCGACCAACTAATGAGTGTTTTATCGCTCCCAGGCCAGACAACTCTGGTACCAAGTCACCACCCCGAAGGGATGGTAGGCTTTGTTGGCATCTGCGGGAAAACCGAACCAAGGACCTGAAATTACCGAAGACCGAGGGTGCACGCGGAAGTCGGCTCCACCACTGACTGCACTACCACGCGCCCTGCTCTCTTATACGAAAAAGTCTCTCCATTTTGGATCCTAGGTCGCGCTAACTACTGGCCATACACAATATGCGGCTATATGCTGCAAGCTTGATCACGAGCTTCTGGCAGATGCGTCGTCAAAGAATACTAGCTGGTCGAGCATCGAAACCGCGCAGCGCGTGGCCGCGTGGCCCCCTAAGGATGTCCAATACTGATCTGCTTTCAAGGCGGCATTGTATTCTAGTTGCGTTGCTCTAGTCCATAAGTTGCCGGCATGCGCTGCACAGAAGAAGCAGCTCCGTCAACTCAAAATCATTTTTCGACGACCTTTGTAATGCTCACGTTTCAATGGAAAAAGACGGTGCAGTGTCAGATGGGCCGGCAACTGGCTGCACATACACAGGTCCAAGGTCTCTAACACCGTGTTGAAGTAACGTTGCTTAGGGCACTTTTTGGCTAACTTCGGGCAACCCGAGAACAATGAATCATTGCAGCAAAGCGATGACAGTAACAGGAGGCACTGAGTTCTATATGCGAAAACGCTTTTGAAGACTTCCACCGTATATAAAAGGGATAATCCATCCACACGTCTGTGTGCTTCTTTTTGTTCCAACAAAGTCATAGGTCGCTGAAAGGTGTTGAATCGGTGGGGAATTCAATAAACCCCTCAATATCCTCAACATTTCTGGGGCAAAATGTACTCACTCAAGACTAAAGATTAAAGATTAGTCTACACTATAGTCCAGATTAGCCTCACTGAAGATTACGTTTTCGGCTTCACGTTAACAACTTAAAGCACGATTGCTCTTCTATTTGATCATAAAAGCGCCAAAAAGGCGTTGTACAAAAACGCAGTAACCATTGAAGGTACCTCGTGCGACCTGAATAACAAACGCAGATCCGCGAGTAGATCGTGAGATATCGCTTCGAATACATTAGGAGAGGAGAGCTGTGCTTCCGAGATATTCAGAATTGACTCCGAGTGAGTGAAGAAACCAATCTCGAGCACCTTTACGAGAGGAAACACCTATGTAGGAGTTCGGTTTTATTTCCGATCGCACCAAGTCGAACAATTTGCTACGTTACGCTTCCTCTTCTTATAGCTCCCACAAGAACTGAATTTGCCAAGTCACACTCCGATGATTATTAACATTTATTTATGTACGAAGGAATAATGTTGAGGAGGTTAGAAAGTACGCACATGTAATAATAAATACGAAAAACGCACATGTGTTCTTTGCATTTAGACTCTAAACACCGCTATTTCTGAAGCATTAATTCTAAATGTTTCGATTGCCAACTTCTTGTGCGAAATCCGTTCATTTTCTGCACGGTATCTGACTGAATCACTTGGCGTAAACGTTCGAAGGAAACACCACCACGTGTATTCGGTGTCTATTCAGTTCTGTCTCTCATATCGCCAGTGTTCTTAACATCTATCAGCTCTGCTCCATAGTGTGTGTGAGGTTGTTGTCTATTTCCCAACGCTACCAAAGTGCGGCCCATTCCTCCGTTCTCATTTGAACGGCTTTCGGAACCGTGTGAGATGCTGATGCGTCCGTCCACCACACCCCTCTCGAGCGAATCAGTCTGCCACAACGCATGTGACTGCCTGACTGCACTGCCGAATCGCCCTCGTACTTTCCGCCTCATCCTGCCCTCGTATTCTCCCCGTCAGCTCCAATATCCTCTTGTGCACGATAGGAAGCGCACACGAACGCCAATCTGCAGGGCCAAAAACTGTGGATGTAGCGGGATACCAGTTCGCGCTAGTCGGCGTGAAACTCACGCAAACAATTGCCTGGTAGGATCAGCAGTATCACGAGCTGTATTATTCCACGGCGGTCCTCTCTGAGGCTAATTCATCCCACTGCTCGTTGATCCCAATTCACTTGAACTCCCGCAGCCGACCTAATTCCGCACCTGTGGTCCGGACCATTCGGAGTGCACTCCTGACACTTTTCCATATTCCCCATCGCTACCGCTTCCGACTGGTGCGATTTGTTCCGCTCACAGGTTAGGTGTGTGCCCGCAGACTGTGTCGAGAGGCAGCACGTAAAGGGTGTTCCGTGCGACTCACAGCGACCGACGATCGACCTCCGTCTCCTACCTGTCGCCCTGTCAGATCAAAGTATCCGAAACCGACCAGCCAGCTACCAGGAGCGTAGCTCGTCAGCTCGCTGTTGTTCGCGGTTTTTTGGAATGCCGATCGATCACTCCTTCTGACCTGACGTAGTCGAGCCTAATTTGCCCATCGGCTTTTGCTTAGTTCTTCGATCTTGTTGACAGGATCTTGTGAATATTAAGTTGGGATCTATATAAATTAATAGTTTTTCATACAGGGAGTCTGTGAATGAATGTCGAAATTGAAGTTGCATAGATGAGCACAATAAGATAAATACTGTTGCCTGACGTCCACAGGCATGAACTATACACTGCAAGTAACCAGCCTAGTCGGTTGCTCACAAGATGATGTGAGATAGACCTCATGCTTTGATCAAATGTCAGTTGAATCCTTGACTCATAACTGATAAAATTCTGAATAACTTTTGCTCAATGCAAGCCCTCTCATAGTCTCACAGAGGCTGCCTTCATTTCAATGGCAGCTGCGTTTAATTACTCATTTGACATACGTAAAGAGATACGGATTGATTTTCACGTGAGTTTGCGGATACCTTTAGCACTCCTTTAACCCTTTTACGACATTATCCGACGACGTCGTCGGACACCTTTTTTACCGCGTGGGACGACGTCCGGCGATGTCGTCGGACACTATCACAAAATTAGTTAGTGGAAAGTTATCAAGCATGCAAAAGTACAATAGGAGTCAACTAATATCTACGGTCAAGGTGGAAAATTCATTGATTACTGTTTTTTTCATATCAACAAATAACGAAAATATAATGGGAAAAATGGAAATAATGGAAAAAATACGCGCTGTCATACACGGCGCGTGAAAATCCCGCATGTCGTGAAGGGGTTGAGGAGCACGACTTTGGAGGACCTCTTAGTGCGGTGAAGAGTGTGCTATGCCATTTTCGACAGTTCTGCATGGAAAACGGTAGCCGTGAGCCTTGTCTGGCTGTTCAAGCTTGACATGCTGGATCGTTTCGAACTCACCGGACACGTGCAAGCGCACTCGCGCATGCCACGTTCACGCCTGGGGCCGTATGCTCGCCCGACTCGGGGACGGGACGCGCGAAAAATCGATGGCGCATGAAGTGTATACCGGGGATGTGGGCGAAGAGCCCTCATACTCGGCCGGGGACGGTTGGGGAGAGGATAGCATACGGCCCCTGGTCTGGTGAGGGTTGCCACGCTTGCGGGATCCTGCAAAGGTTGCACGATTTTCTACTCTCCTCTTAATAACTCGTCCGAATATGCGAGGCAGACGTTGGTCTAAAGGCATGTCACGACGTCCTTGTCGCGTCCAGCGTCACATGGATGACTAAGCACGCAAAATGGGGATTTCCTCCTCAGTCTTCGCGCTCGGGGATGAGCATTTAAATAACGTCCTGGAGCTTCCGAAAGGTCCTCCGTGTCGATTTTTGCAAAGGTTTGAAGCCGAGTGTTACGCTTATTCTTGTGGTTCCCATGAGTACGCAGGAACATTTTCCGGGTCGACGTGGCGCCATCGGATGCTGGGCGCTATGGTTTCGACACTGGCTAAGCCTATCCACCCATTACCCAGTACCGGGCTTCTGGAAAGTGCTGCGGAGTACAGAAATACCCGTCGGCTGGGAATGGGAATTTATTGCACGGATGGGGTGTTAATGAGTGCCCAAAATAAATCTCAGAGGTAGAACGAGCGACTCACGCCAAAGCAAGATATGCCATCCTCCTATCGTCTACCTTTCGATTTTGGATGAGTGTGGGGGTCTTTGTTGAGGGTATGGAACCAGTATTTGATCAAAGTGAATAGATGCGATGACTAGCCAACATGAGTCAGCGACGTCTTCTCCCTTCTTCATGTCACGAAGTCGCCACAGACCCACCATCTTCCTTACGAAACTAGAATAGTTACACCAAACCATCCATTTTCAGTGTATCATCGACGGACAGGTTGGTCTACTATCAGCACGATATCTCAAGATGAACCAGACCACAGGGTAACCTACTTCACCTGAAACCATATTTGCTTTCCTTTGTCTTCTTTGGATACCCAAAAGGGTTGGTAGTTTCATATCCGGAGGCTACACCATCGGCCACGCCACGGTCGCCACCTGGAAGACGTTCGTGTGCCCAGAATAAAGTGCAGCGGCGACAATTAATGTGTAACCTCCCTAGATTGTCTCGCTGTCGGCGTGCGTCACCGCTCGATACAAACCAACCGACAAGAGCTACTAAGTAGTTCTCGTCGAGCTGCACTGCTTCTGCCTTCGGAACAGAATTTCTGTTTCGAATATCCTCGAACGCCAATTTTTTACAGCCACCTCAAGATTGCCAAAGCTTCGCAGTCTTCATCGCTACAATCTTCTCCCTTTTAATTCACTGTTGTTTGTTGGGAAAACATCATTTCTCTAGTAACTGGAACATGCTTTTCTAAAACGGTAAGCGTCATTTTCATGTCAGCGCCTATCGGTCCCGCATTTTGTGCAACTCGATGGGGTATCGTGAAATTTCATCCCCATCATTCGAGGATTCATAGCCGGTTTGTGTTTTACAATTAAAAAATAGTGGCGTGGGCTGCGTTTCCTCGTCTATTCAGAAGTCGGCGAGCTCCAAACTCAGTTTAGCTGCGGCGAAATCTTCTCTAGGAGTATTGCCGTCACCGGCCTCTTGCCGGCGCCACCCTCAGCCGTTCAGATGATTCACTACCTCGTCGTTCTACGGCGACGTACAGCGGGAAGCCCTCTTTTTCATGGATACCAGCACGATCCACCTCCCTCTTCACGCTGCCGTTTACCCTGCCCGCTTGCGTCTTCTTATCACTGCGTATCAGTCCGAGGCGCCGTTGTCGCATAAAATGGATTAGCGGCAGGGGTTGTTCGGTACCTCGCCAACTCTCCTCCCACGCCAAGATGTATTGAACGCAATCATGGTATTCTCGTCCTCAGTTTCTCTGTATTTAATCAGCTTAATTCACATGGCTGCTCAATCTCTTCAAGTACTCCAAGGGCCCTTTCTCTTTCACGCTGTGAAGCTTCGCTTTTTCTTTGACTTTGTATTGATACCGTTAATCACCAGATCAGGTCTCCCAAAAATTAAAACCAAGCCCACGTGTACAGTTATGATTGTTTAACAAGGGAATTTAATGCCTTCTAACGTGACAAGAACCGTGATATTATGAAAACGGCTGGATGTTGTGCTTGTTTGAATCTTTTTTGAACATTTTTGATGTTTTTATCCTATTTTGAAAGCTGGTCAAATGCGGCCAATTGCGGAGGAATAGCTGTTATAAAAGTTCGTTCTTTCCAGCTTCTTCTTTGACATTCTTAACCCATCCTACAGAAGGTTTTTTTATGTGCTTGACGCACTCCAGAAATTTTGAAGCATCCACCAAGGTCGGTGAATTGGTATTTGATTTGTTCGGGAAGCATAACAATGCTGAGATGGTCATCGGCTGGCCAACACGCGCCATTTTATAGGCGAAATGCGCATTAAGATTATATCCGCTATATCCTGTAGAAGTGGAATCCGTGGCTCATGCCGTCATACGGAACAACTGCGGCCGACCTCTATCTTTAGCCTATAAGGTGACGACATGCTAATGGAGTATGATCAGGAGTCTGTAGCGCTGAGAAGTTGTTGGTCAAGTAGAATGGAATGAGGTCAAGGCGAAATAGCACCTTTACCGCGTTTAGCGATTACGGCAAAAAATCTGACGAGTGGATTCGTAAATACTCCCGTGCCCTTTTAATGGAGAAACTTGCCCAAATTAGAGTGAAAGATTGTCTTCATGTTGCGCTCAATATTCCATGCAACTGATGAGGCTAGTTCTCACTTCTTGTTCAAGAGCTGCAACGTTTGGATGCCGTTGCAGCGCGTTTGTCTAGCCGCTGTATTTCGCTTAGCTTGGTACTGAACAGCGACGAATGATCCAGCTATCTGCACCAGTGCAGTACTTGTCACACATGCCCGAGATGTGAAGGAGTCCACTCACTTATGTAGTCTCTCACTCACGTCAGTTGCAGAAATTGTGTAACACTTCAGCCTATATATCTGAGAACCACGTTGGGTATAGTGTTGACGTGATCCGTGTCGAAGAGCGGCCTCACCCACGCTTAACACTTGCATGATTCCGCTCGCAAGGCTGCTCTGCAACACTGTGCGTTGGCCCTGGTTTCCCAATCCCATGTTTTTATAACCGGAATCAAGAATTCAACTGTTGACCTCCATAATTCGGAACGATCAGGCTGTTGATAACTCCGTGTTCTGTGACCGAAAAAATAGTAAAGTAAATTAAAACTTCACTTTCGTTATTTTTTGTGCCAACGTGGTGGAAATATTTATTTTAGACGTTTTGACCGGTTCATCGTCTCAGAGGCCTTCTTTTTTAGATTTGCACACTACCCGACCAAACGCTTCCTCCGCGCTGTATTCCCACCTACCAACTTCATTGGCACAGAAAAATAACGGAAGAAGACGAAAACGACGAGGATTCAGGAGAGGGGAGAGCATAGAAACTAAAATCCAAGCGTCGGCGGCACCATTGTCAATGTCAACGTTTACCTTTTTCCTTCTTCCGTTTAGGTTTTCTTATTTTTATCACCTTTTTCGTAATTTCTTCTATACTTTGATACAATGATGTTTTGTACACGGATTTTCTACCTTCGAGAGCGATAACTCTTCGATTCCGCTCTAATTCTTTTAACATTTATTTCTTTCAATTACTTTCTTACACAGGAGGATGACCTACCCGTTAAGTTGCGGTGTTAAGGGTAGGCCAACATCTTGCAGAGAGTTTAACCAGCATTTCTAATGTGTTGTCAGGCATGGTTCCAAGTTCCAGTTTCCATCCATCAGTTGCTCACTAGGCTTACGATACACACGTGCTAACGCAATCGGAGGAGGCGCTGTCGTTCGCATGCGCACGATACCAGGTCCTTGGTTCGAGTTTGCCACTCAGCCAACAAGGCACCCCATCCCTCTGGGTTCGGTAGATTGGTACCAAACCTGTCTGAGAAGGATAAAGCACCGACTTGTATCGGCTGGCCACCACAACTCATTGTATGGCCAAGTACGCTTTCAAATCGCTTCCGCGACATCCCGTAGAAGTAGAATGCGTGGAGCATCCCAAAGGGGATCAATTAAAACTGTCCTTCATATCCTTACCTTTTAATACTTGCAGTGAATTAGATTGAAGTGAACTTTGGGGGCAGGCGCAGCATGAGGTTCGAGAACTGAAAGGTGGAAAGGTTGGGCTGAGGCATCGTTTTGAGGGAGGTGGGTCCCAGTACATAATGTTTTGAACGCTGATCGCTCTACAGTAGAAAATTAAGGTTTTTCCTGAAGCAGCCTTTGAGTCAACCAGGACGAGCTCAATTTCCGCCGATCTTTGCAGAATGTCATGACAGGACACATTTTTTCGACACACGAACGAACGACATCCTGACATGAAAATGTATGTACTCTGTAAAATACTCTGCAATTGATAATAATGCTTATTGCATTTGCAAGGTGTTGTAGCGTACAACAATTTTTTGAGGCGCTTTTCGAGTCGGTCACCTAGACATAGCCGAATACTTGAATTGTAACGGAAACAAATATTTTCCGAGGCAGTCCTCTATGTGATCCAGGTTCTCGATTTTGCGTTCCTTGCCAAGAAAAGCGATGCAGAAATCGAACCCTCAGCCCCCACAGAAGCTGCTTCTTATGGCGTAGAATCCGCCTTTTTCTAGTTTTTGTGCGTTTTTAGATTTTCAGAAATTCCGAAAACATTCCGAGTTATGATCACATGAGTGCAGACAACGGCGTTCACTGGCTTCGACGGTAGTACGCGAAGGCTAAGGAAATAACCTTCCATCCAATGGGGACGTAAAAAGATGAAAACGTGCCCTGTAAAACATCAAGCTTTGATTATTATACATTAAGGGGGTGAAGACTTTCTATAGCGATATTCAATATGATTAGGGGGGGGGTCGACTTTTGCGTAAATTTTTTGCAAAGGGTGCAAAATTGAAATCCTGATCGCATAGAATATCTTTTCATAAAAATATGATTTTTTAACCTGTGTATCATCGAAAACATGAAATTATATATGGCAAAATTTCCCTATACTTGGAAGTCGTCACCTTCAAGTAAAAAGTAATTTATATAGCAGAAAGTAGGTTACTAGTGTTTTGCTAGGTAATTTGTAGTGGCTCTGGCTCCAGTCGATCGGGCAGCCTCGGAGAGGCCCACGGGAGGAGCTGCATTGTCTAAAGTTCAGCGAGAAATAAGCGCGCTCAATCTAGACTCGAAAGCAAGCGCCGCCTAATTTTGTTGGTAGCAGAAAGTAATTTATATACTTTCTATTTGAAGGGAAGCGAATGTTATGCAAAAATACGATATTGAAAATGAACCCCCTTAGCAGTATCGGAGGTGGCCGCAGAGAAGCTTGTTTTTCACTGTATAATAATGGGTGTTTGAAATTTAGTAAGGTGCAATTGTACTTACTAATGTTATTCCCTTCAGTTGAAAAAAAAATTTCCGAGTCAGGCTATGTAGTCGGTTACGCCCCCCCCCCTTATTACCATCGATTCGATCGTGTACATCTTGAAATAAGGATTCAATGTAAAAAAGGATAAGAACTATTATCAGTTAACGTCGAAGTCTTCAGGGTACACCTTCAATCAGAATGGCGCTCGTTTTCTCATTATCTGTCGCTCTCGTTCACGTGTCGAAAATATGTGTCGTGTCATAACATCCCGCAAAAATCGGCAGAAAATTGAACCACTCCTATTGGTTCAAAGTCCGCTCCAAGAAAACCGTATTTTTTCACTGCAGAACAATCAGCATTCGAAACATTGTACTATGCCCTTTTCGGCATTTTTGCATAAGCCTGGAGCGGTTGGTATATGTAGAAGGCAGAAGCTGTCAGAAGGATGACTAGTTGCGATGAAAGCTCTTGCTCTAGTCGCGAATCGAACGCACACCTTCTGCTTTCCGGGAGAGCCCCGCCTGACGCGACTAGTCATCCTTCTAACAGATTATATGTGGGATGCAGCTGTATGTCCATCACGTGCCCTTCAAGGAACAAAGCTGCTCGAGATTCTCCACACTGTCGACGCCACATCTGGAAAGACAAATATTAAGAGATATAAGGATCACCTGAAAAGCCCCTTTGAATGAAAACCGATGAGAAGCAAAGCTGTGATGAAAGAGGGTCGTATCATATTCGCCCCGGAAGGGGCGGGGGTCGCAAAATTTCGGCAAAAATTGAACTCACTCTTGACCCTGCTTCGTGGGATGACTTTGTAGGAATATCTGCCACTGTCGAGGTTTTCCCCGTCTCATTCGGCCTGCGCTCACAATGGAACTCTCGGGACGTTGATCATAGAGAGCTGCTAGAAGGAGTTAGGAAAGTGACGATAGATTTCTGTAGATTACGAGTGGACAACAGATGAGTGGATACTTCCGGCAAGGCAACCATTGGCTACACTTCTCAAGGTCGCTGACGGCTGAAGTGGCAAAGTATGGTCGGGCCATCATACACCACCTTCCCTCCCCCCTCAACATGCCCTGCTCTTCCCGATTGCCACCTTTTCTCAAGCATTCAGTACACTGGAATGCGTGCCACGATGTCACATCGAAGAGTTACTTGATCTGTTCTTTAAGGCCAGCCTTCTAGATTCTGGAGCAAGGGCAAGGCATCCACGGCCTATCCGTTAGCCGACAGTGATGCGCCGATGTTGAAGGTATCTTTACAAAGACTTGCTGTTGGTGTTCGAATACGTGAAGTGAAAATTTTTGCATACCAAATGCCCGAAACTTATGTATCAACCTGTTACATCTTACACATCATGGAAGCTATATGTACCTATTATGACTTGTGAAGCGCAGGAGATGAGCAAGCCAGCGTTTTATGTTCCCCAAACAAGTCTGATACGAGTTTGATAGATCAGAGCATGAGAAGATTTCTTTTTGGACGATGATAGCCGTAAATGTCAGACAAAAAATCGACGCAATAGTATCGCCACGCATCCCAAATAAGGAATGGCTAACACCGCCTTTTAGCTTTTTAGCTTCATCTTTACGTCTCTCATTTCATTGGTCATGTGCTTCAGCACGGAGAAAGTCTTGAGAGCTCCACTCGGAGGGTAACTTCTGCCTCCGAGGTCGCAGTACTGAGTGTGGAAAACTGTACCATTTTCCAGTGTGCATTCCGATGTAGTGTCGACGCTCTTGCAGTTGGCGCATCTGCAAAACGTCCTCCGTGCATCTGCCTGTTGGCCATCCCACTGAACCGTCTTCTCGAACCTCTCTCCGCCACTGATCTTGATGCTGCTGCTGAGTCGAGGTGGAAGTCGGCCAGCGTTGCGAAGATGCCGTCGTTCTTCGCCCACAGCCCGAAGAAGAGGCGCTGCGCGGCGGTCTGCGGGCCATCCATCACCACCGGATTTCGATGCGTTGCGAGTTCTTCTGACGGCTGACCTCACTCGCCCGGGTCACGTACACCTTGTCAACGGACTTTGCCTTCTTCCTCGTCTCCGCCGGCGGCCAACTGCTTGACTGCGTGTTTTTGTCTCGGACTAGTGAAAGCAAACAAACAGCTGAACGATAGCGTCCTCAGCCTCTTTCTCACTTCTCCCGTCAACAGCGTGTTGATTCCCTCGTGAAAAGTAGAAGAGCCTCGAAGTCTCTTCTGCGATAACCTAGCACATTGTTCGTTTCCGCTGCTCAGGTGGACCTTCCGCTTTTTAAGGCTCTCGTAAGACTACACGTAAACCTGGGGCGCGTCTAGCTTGTGATCATGGAGTGGCTTCGACACAGCGTGAAATAATGAGTTATAAAGAGCCCATAACGAAACATTGCTCTTCTGTGGGAAGCAGTCACGTTGAAGAATCCCTAAACAGCGTATTGATCTCGCTATTCACGTACCCTCTTTAACAGTCAGCAGCTGATGCGCGTGAAAAAGAAAAGTTTTCTCTGTAGCTGAACATTGTAGAAGATGTGGTTGAGTAAAGCTAGTTTCATGCACATGTAAATGCATGTCTCTTACGACCAGCACGAATAACTGAGACCACCGATCGTCAGCTGGCCCTTTCCGATTAATAGACCCGCGGTAGCATAAGCAGTTAGTTTTTTTTTCTCGCGAAGGACATGACATGACATCTTTTACGAGGGTTCATTTTGCCTCTTGCGATAGTCCAATGGCGGGTCCAAGCACTACCTTTTCACTTTAGATTTTTGTCCCAATTAGTTTGGAAGGGCGAAGAAAGGTTGGGCAGCAACTATTCAACTCAACCCACATGCGGATTTTCCTTGTCTGACGCCATGTCTCACGGATACGAATCCCTGCTCTGGGCCATCTGTCCGGAGCGTGGGAATGTGATAACGAGCAGCGATAACGAGCAGCTTTCAATAGCATGCCCTCGAAGTCTCTTCGACATCTCGCAGGGCTCAGCGGGTGGCTTACTGTGATTGTTTTCCGCACCACCAGCGGTTGTCAGTAATCTGGTGGAGAGATATGCCATACCTTGGCAAACTTCTCACTCTGAACTATTTCTTTTTGGCATTCAGTTCGTCAGCTGTTAGCCTTAGCTGCTCATCCAAGCCAGTAAAACAATAGCAGCCTCTTGAATGCTTAAATTCATGCAAGCACTACCTGGTTGCTGGTTGGAAGAGCTACATAGGCTTCAAGTTAGCGCGAAACTAGACATCACTGCTAAGGTGGCTACACCCCTATCTAGCTAATAGCATTCAAGCATTTACCATTTTCATAACGGGGAAGCTCAAGTATGTATGTAAGAGATAAAAATGGAGTTCATGACTTCACTTTCATGAGCTCCATGATTCGTATGAGTTTAAGACAATGATTGCACTCCAATGTAGTACGCTGAGCTCGTTTGTTTCCCGAACTGTTGTTATGTTATAACTTCGCTTTTGCAACTATGAACTTCCCCTTTGGTCGTTCTTTTATGGAGAAAGCTTGGGGTTAGTACGGTGAAAAACTAATCAACCATATGCATCACCTGCATGAACCGCCGTAGCGTTGTTCGTCGAATCGGTTGGGAGGGCGCCTGTGTTGCCTGCACTCGTCTCTACCACGTGCCAGGGGTACCCGGTGAGCTTACATGTTCGTAGGACATGAAAGGGGTCGCATCTATCCTTCAACTTTTCAGTTTGTTGGTAGACGTCCATGTGTTTCTGCGGCATCCTACAGAAAGTAGAAAACGCGAAAGTAAAAATGAATTGACAAAAATTAGGTGATTCGTTTAGCTACTTCCTCCAAGCGTTTGATTTGATTGGAAATCTTCAAAGTGTACCAGGTGATACTATTATTACTTTACCTGAAGTCGGAGAAGCTTAGAACCTCAGAGGGAATCCGTAGCATACAGCGAAACCATTTAAATGCTGTTTCGCTCCGGTCACCGCCTTATAATCATTCAAATCCGTATCGTACGTGTATAACTAAACGTTCGTTACTGTTGGTTAACCCTAGCGTCAGTTTCTGACAATGAGTGGGACCAAAGCTGGCTCTAGAACTGCTCTTTTTCCTCGCGCTCTTGTCGCAATCTACTTAACACCCTCCTTGTGCTTTTGATGTTGGCCAACGTGAGCGCCTCGCTCCCGGTGTCAACATCGTACGGGCTATGGAACCCGATGAGAACACGGCGGTTTTGTCTGTAAATATTTACCTACCCTCTCAGGTGGGACGTCTGGTAGCGAGGCTTTTGAAATTTCCTCCATGATGTTCGCATACCATTCACTTCATGAGCAAACCTTTGAACACGTTTCCTATGGTGCCCGTTGGGGAATACTATTATGTTCGAATATTTCGGAAGCTGGGCATGTCTGCAGCCAACTGTTTGGCAACGCTATAAGGAACAGTTATGACTTATTCACCGTTTATTGGCGAGATTTAGCCGCTTAGTTGGACCTACTGGTATCATGGTAACATAAGCCGTCATTGCCATCGAACAATGCTCATCCTGTCAAACGCCCAGGTTCATCGGAAGGACAGTTTAACGATTGCTTTCCCCATGCGCGGCGTCGACCACCACAGACGCGACCTCACCTGGACGTGCTAAGTTCTGCTTTTAACATTCTATAGACTTGCTTCCAGTAGCACCATCTGAGATTCAAGATCTATAGTATGCTAGATTTGAAGGTCAGATGGTGCTACTGGAAACAAGTGCTAGATTTGAAAGTCAACGGCTAAAGAGTGAAGACTAATTAATCCATGCGCGACGTGCGCAACGCATTCCACCTCCGCGAGATGTTGTGGAGGCGATCTGAATCCGCATAAGGATGACGTGCGGTGGCCGGCCGATAAACGAGTCAGTGTTTTAGGGGTCGTTTAGTGTGCACGCGACGCGCGACGCGATGCACGTATAGTGGCCAAATTGATCGAGCGACGCGATTAATCAATTCGGCCACTACACATGGCATCGCGTCGCGCGTCGCCCGCACACTAAACGACCCCTTAGCCTTCCGCTAGAGTTCTGGTGCCACGGTACCGATTTCGGAATACTTGATTAGCGTTGGGGGCGGGGGGGGGGGGTTGGGATGTCTTGTTGGCCTGGGCCGAGCACGAACCAAGGACGTGGAGTCGGGGTGCATGTGACGCGAGCGCCTTCTCCTAATGTGACACCTTCAACTTTGTTTGGTAGTTGAAACAGTGTTCGCATCAATCACGCAATAAGCGTTCATTTCCTCTAATTCTTACTAGTGTCGCAGTTTTTTCTACGGAATGTTTCCTCCTGTTGCATTCTTTGTTTCTTTTCAATGTATTTATTTTACTATTGGCGGGCAACATTAACACACGTGTAATTTAAAAAGAGATATGAAAAACAGGAAAAAACACAAACAGTAACACTTAGAAGAACCATACGAGGAAATTGAGAAAAACTTGTTTGCCTAATAGGAAGCAAGTAGGCAAGTGTAACTCACTGACAAGCAAATCTAAACAGCGTAGCATCCGCCAAATTATGCCAGACAATTTAAGAACAATCAGATTTTGAGAAGCTTGAACAGAGAGTTCTGGAATATCTTCATTTTCACGAAGTAACTGGGTAAGCTCCCATACGTCTCTATATGACGTCTCTCTGTTTTCTATATGTAAAAATTTATCTTTTTCTTTTCTTTTTCTGTTACTTCGTTCCCTACTTTTCTCCTACCGAAGAGACCACAGTGCGATGGCGGTTGCTGCGCTTGTCGCGGTTTTGACTGATAGTGATGAGAATCAGGCCAGGACTTATTCAAAATGCAGCACCATATAATCAATAGTGCCACAACTTGAAATATGCAAGCTTCGCTGTTGTAGTAAACAAATGATATCGTATTTTCATATTTTCCCCCTAAAATATCCCGCTAACAGACGTCAGTCCATGAGAGTAATTATAACTGAATCGGCTGTTAAATAAAAACACCGGGAGGAAAGCTTGCAGGCTATTTTTAACATAATTTTATGGCGGTATGAAGAACGCTGTTCCGCTTTCCCGCGGTGATTCTCCACGACGAGGCTGACGGCATGTGTGACAGCGATGGTGCCAGTCTCAGCCATGCTGGTTGTCGGAGAACTTGACGACACGAGTTCGTCCGCAATTCGCTCAACTATCCTCATGCTCGCGACAGTAGCCAATTGGACAGTATTTTCTTCAGTCTGCAGGACTGCCTTTTTTGAGACCCTTGTGTTTTGCTTCCAAAACTCGGGTACCTCCTTCTCCACCACAACCTCGATAAGACACTGTGTCATCCACTCTGGTAGTTACCAGAACTTCCACTTCCATAAATTCTACATCGCAGCGGAATGGTTGGCGAAGTTCTAAAGCGAGAACTTCTAGACCGGCAAATCGCCGGGACTCGCCTTGTTTCCTCTTATTTGGATCCACTTCGTTTTCTTCTTCGGTGATTTTGTTGAAGGACCGTTGATGTGGGCCAAAGAAGGAACGATCGGTTGAGAAATGCCTCAAGGCTTCCTTGCGGTCCAAAGGAAAATAGCTTTTCTCACTGATGGCTAAGAACCTCCCGATATCTTCGGTCTAGTGGTGGCGGTCCCTAGCCAGCCGGTGTAGATACCGCTCACCGTCGCGAGAGTTGAGTTTCTCATACACAACGTCTACCAGATTTTGCAATGACCGGGGCCTTCTTGCGGTTTTTTCGCTTCCTGAAACTTACCAGTTATCGGCCGTTTTGCCGTCGTCAAAGCGCTTTCTTCTCTGAAACGTTTCTCTTCACATTGCTTGTCCAGAGCTATGTACGTCTGCTTGCCGGCTCAGCGTCCACAGCGCTGAGTTCCGACAGTGCAACGTTACGCATGGCGTCAGCTTTCCTCTCAGCATAAGTTTTCTCGAGTAGTGATTGTGGGCAACCGGACGCGAGATATCACAGCCGCTTTTCTTTCACTCGCCACCACTTCAGTCTTGCCGCACAGCATCTCTCGACCTACTGCATCCTCGGAGGGCCGATCTTTAAAGTGCAGATCAGTGCATGGGGCGACAATCTCATATGGCACGGTTTACGGGTCCGAGACGAGTCTTTGCTCGAGATCCTTCACAACGGGATAACCCATGTTTGCGTTTTGGCACTCCCACTGCATAATATGTAGAAGATAAGGTGGGTGTCGCGTTTTCGGAAAGTGGTGTTCACTACAAGGAAGCTGTACGAGTCAGTAATGCGCCCGCTATGGGAGTTACTCCACAATGTCACCATGACATTTGTAGCCACTTTCCGCAGTGCCCATGCGTCCTTTTATTGCACCAAAGATAGTGACGGTGCTTTCCGAAGGCCTTTTTGCTGTATTCTAATCACAGACGCCGAGCCACGGTTCGCTAGATAAGTACAACTAGTTTGCTGAGTACACATAGAAAAGAAGCGATAGATTCGCTCCTTAGCAGCTACAGTGTTCTTCTCCTGTCGGTCTTCAAAGCCCACAATCGCACCATCGAAATGCGTGGAGAATGCCTGCAATTACCGGGGCCAATGTCCTTCGATTTGCTATGAACCACCTCATTCCTGTACCGCACAGATGTTCTTCTTCTTCGTTCCCGTGCTTCTACCAAACAGCGCGAGCGGACCATCAACGTACCCAGCGTTGCAACGCAAGTACTGCCAGCGTTAGCATCAGGACTTTCGGTTTCTCGCATTGCAGACAGGCCTCACCTGACATTGCGATTATTGTATTCGTATTTATTACATGGAATTCCATGCCACAACACTGTTTCGTAACAGTCACCAGACAAACTATCAACGCAGTACAGACCTATGTCTAGCTAAAACAGAGTGCTAAATAAGAGAAAGAAACATTACGTAGCAGAGAGGAAATGATAGTGGAACAATAATGAACATGCGTGTCGACTCCTAAGAAGGCTGTAGCAAGAGGCAGGAGCAGCAGTACACCATGTGATGAGAGAGAGGGTCCTCGTAGGTTGGCCTGTTGCGGGGCCTGTTGCCTGCAGTAGAGTGCCCATTTTTAACCCATCTCTCAAAGTCGAGTAGTATCCAGTGGCTTCCCTTGTAGGAACGGGCATCTCCACCTATTGAACAGCGTGGCCAGTTTACTAGAATACTGAGCCATGCGTGTTTTCCCTACATTCTCGATCTAGCCTACATGTCGAAGCTTCGAACAACTATGTGGCGCAATCATGGCATCCTCTAGCACTGTGTTCATCAGGAGCGCTTGAATTTCTTTGATGCCTTTTCAACCACTCCTAACACTATGTTGTAGTTCCTGGATCAGTGCTCGCATTGTAGAGTATCTATTTCAGCTCAAGATGCTACCTGTTACTGTCTGGTGCTTGACTTTGAAAGAATGGTGGGTCGGCGGTCTTGTCCGTTTGTAACAAAACCAGATAAGATTCAGTGCATTCGCCATCAATGGAGTCTTCATTTTCCATTTTCTGCGTGTTCATAAAAGCATTAGTCCTTCTTTCAGTGCAATTTTCGGTATATTTCGTCGATTTTATCACCTGGCTCGGCCTGGTTCCGGGACCCACCTTTCGAGCTTTTTTACTTTTCCGAGGCGTTTCGAACCGTCTGTAACAGCAGTTTTACTGACTTCTAGACCTTCCACAAACTCGCATCCGTTTGCGATGGATCAACTTCCACGAAGGCCTTGAGATCGATGGATTGCTGTAGGTCTGCCGATTCGGCGGGTATCTTCAAGTTTGAAATCTCCAAAACGAAATTTCTCGAACCACTGTTGCGCGGTCCTTTCTCCAACACCATGTGGCGCCCGGGCTGCTTCGAAGGTGGATTGGCCCATTTGAAATTCACATAAAATATCGTTCGGGATGTCTCTTCCAACACGAATAAATCTCTCAGTCTGTTCTGACTGTAGCCAATAGATGAGCCCCACGAATAGGCCGATACTCCAAACCTGAAAGACGTAGAAGAAACACTCGTGAGCGTCTTAGAATACGCTAATTAGTTCGGGTAATACAAATGCATATGTGTTACCCGAATTAATCTCTGATACAGATGTGTAGTAGTCGAAGGACGGAAGCAATAAGGAACTGTTGTAATGCTTAGATACTCACGTCCGCTGCTCTCTTTTTCGACTGAATGTGTTCCAACGAACATTCGTCCCTAATTGTAAAGTTTGTTTTGCGTGCAGTGACTCTACAGGAATTACTTCTGCCCTTAAAAATCATGATACATCTGGGCAATGCGCTGCTCGTCTGTCCACTGCAAGCTCGCCCTTTTCCGAGAGCTCATCACTTGTGATTAACGACGGGGAACGGTTGTTCTAGAAGTTCGCGAAGCTGTCATAAATGTGCAGAGGGAGAGCTGTTAGTTCTTCATGCTGGTGTAGACCGTCCCGTGTCTGCCAGCTGTCGTCTCGGCCCAATTAAAAGAAACTGTTACGCTCACAACGGCCATCAGCTTCCTATCGAAACGGCTCTTCAATAGGTGCACTCCGGTTCCATTTTCGAATACATCATGTCCTCAAACTTCAACGATTTGGAAACGCACATACAATGTTTGATAAATTTATCTTGTTGAAACTATTTGGATTCTTTTACCCATTTTTGACCTTATCACTTTGTTCGTCTGCAGATGTGTTTTCATACGTCATTTTTACTTTCATAACTTTCTTACTTCGCTGTCGCAAGGAATTCGAAAATGCTGATAATTTTCAGTTACTGTTTTCGAGAACTGCCAACGTGCACGCGTACAATACCTCTCACTTGATCATCTTATTATGGATGTAGGACGACGTTAATCATTCGTGTTTGGAATACACCACACACCCTACCTTTAAAGAGCGTTGTGGAGGCAATCTGAATTCGTACATATTTGGCCTACACTATGGCTTGCGGTGCAGAGCCGATATGTTCAGTCTTTCATCGTTCTCAGGCAAATCTATTACGAATTTGGCAACCTCGGTGGGATGAAAGACTTGTTTGTCTTGGGCGGGAGATCCTCAAAGAACCTTGATTTAGGCCGCTACAGGCGACACCTACTTCGACTGCGTTAAAGGCGTTATTTCAAATGACAGACAACTCGTTTCTCTCTTTGTTCTTTCAGATATGCAGGTCCCCCACGGTTTCAGCTACGACTCCTTGACGAAATCCGAGAGTAGTAGTTGGTTTGCCTGGTAAAAAGACATATTTGAGTCGTTTTGAATCGCTATAATGAGTCGGGAAAAAGTGTTCAGATAGCAAAAGCGCCTAATAAATGTGGCGCTCATGACAAAGGTTATGTCTCAGCCTGAATACTAGGCGAAACTGCTACGAATTGCTGCAGAATACAAGTTACTGTTGGGCCCTAATGGATGCAGAACAGTTTTACAACCTCTTTGTTCCATGCCGACGTCACCATTAGTCCAGCAGGCCTTCGATTCATACGTGGTCGTGTCTTGGAGTGAGGCGCGTCCGCGAACAATAGAAAATGGCTTGACCTTCGCAATCACAGGTCGCTGTATAAGCCAAATACACATTTCGAGCGAAGCAGAGAGCGTGGCTCAACTCGCACGGGAATTGATTAACGCCGTCCTTCATTCTTTTCACAATGTCGTTTGTCTAAGCAGGACGAGTGCAGTTAGGTTTAGCACCACGATCGGCTTCAAGTTGTAACTCTACGGTGCCTTCCTTAAAGGTGGTCGGCAGTAACTGGAGCTCTGCATTCGGACGGGCATCGATGTCTGTCCAGTCCTGTCCAGTCAGTCTTCCTTGCTCTCGCGCCTGCAAGGTGATTAGGCGGTCGGCTCTCACACTTCAGCACCTGAAGGTTTTTCTAGGAGACGAGGTTCACTGGTCAACAATCTGCCGTTTACTGCACGTAGACCGCAGATACGAGCAATTCCTTCAAGTGACCTTATGCATTCGCCCTTCTCAAACCTTTATGGACATCTTCACAGAGATTGACAACCTTTAAACAGACCCGTGTGGCTCCATCCGTATAACAATTTCTTCTATCGTTTCGTTCATCATATGGATGAAGTTGCAGATATTCTTTAGATAAGTTGGAGCACCGTTCGGTGATGGAGATTCAGCTCCTTTCTCAAGAGTGCTTTCAACCCGAGCCAGCAAGCAGATTCCGTGATCGTCTTTATACCACATCTTAGTAGCTGCAATTCTCTTTTGTAATCTACCTATGCGGTGATGCGGTGTAGATAAGCTCAATGATAAGCGGATCGAAAAAAATTGAAAAATATACAGAGTCTCTCAAAAAATATATGCACTGTTTGAAAGGTTGGAACTTTTCTACCATTGAAGGTGTTAAGAGCATATAGGAAGGCGCAAGAAAATAGAAATTTTCCTACATATGAGGGGTAGGGATCGCGCCAGGCACTTGACTGAATTCTTACGTTTTACAATCGATTGATTTTGTTTTCCTTGAATACTTGTTACAATATCTCCGTAACGTTGCCATGTCGATTGATTTGTGTCTAAAGCTGAAAAGCGTACTACTTCATGCAGTGAAATGTAGGGTATCCTAAAAATGCAGGTAAGGTTGGAAAGTTTCTAACATTGCTACTGTGAAGCTTTTTAAGATGTTTAATTCTCAAATGAAAGCACAAGGAAATGAAAATTTTGTGACGAAAATATTCCATATGTAAGCACTCTACATTGCGTCATGCATCCGTACGACTTTTTGACTTTTAGAACCGACAGATTATGCATCGGCTGAATAATTGCTAAAGTTTTGTTACTAAATGACCACGTTAGTCTGTGCTGTGCTTATTTCAACGTTTGGAGCTCTTCAACTTGTCCCAAAATGCGGAGTGTCCTAAAATAGGAGCGCTATATGAAACGCCATATCTATGCTGCTAGTAACGTTTTTGAAGATGTTAGGGGTTCAAATGAGGTCCTTTTGCGCTGCCAACTTCCAAACATTGAAAGAGGTACAGTACAGGTTAGTGCAGTCAACTAATAACAGGTTGTAATAAGCATTCAGCCCATGCACAACCAATTGAGTCTGAAATGACAGGTTTCAGGCGGAAGCGTGGAGCAATCTTGACTATTCGCATGTCACAGAATTTGCGTTATCATTTGCTTTCATATGAGTCTCAGGATCTCCCTCGATAGAGAGCCTTCGGGCTCTCTTGTTAAGAGGGATCTCGGGCCGCTTGTCGCAGGGCCACGTGGCGCGTCCCCGGGTGGTGGATAGGGGAATTAAACGCGAACCGAATGCGACCGTGTACTGCCCAGAGACGCAGGTGGGATGCAGGGGATGGACTTCTTGCTCCTGCTGTGTCGGGTCGATGCGTTCCTTGTGCGTGGGAGCGGCATGTTCGTGCACAGTGTGCGCGGATGTGTCCGTGACTGTGCGGATTGTAACTGTGTCGGCTCGGCCAAAAGCATGCACTCGGTAGACTGGGAGTACATGTAAGGCGATTCGAGGCCGCCTTAAGTCTCGCCCCGTCCCTTCGGGCAGTCTGGCTGGCTGCCCGGAGTACCCCGCCCGCACGACAGAGCCTGACTAGCTACCCGTGTTGTATTCCAGTCAAACACAGCAGCACTAAAGGGCCTCATTCCCCTGACCCCGAAAGAGTCCCCATTTCTGCAGCGATGGGAAGGAAGAGTACGGAGAGGCTGCTAAAATCTCAGGGCCTAACCAGGCTGCGCAAACTGAGAAAGACTAGGATGACGATCTGTACTTACAACGCCCGCACGCTTGCGTCGGAAGCATCCGTCGAGGACCTGATGATGCAAGCCAGGAAGATCAAGTACGACGTCATCGGACTGGCCGAGACGAGAAGACACCACCCCCTACACGCCGCCTACGACTCCGGAGAAGAACTGTTCCTCGGAACATGCGACAGCAGGGGAGTAGGCGGCGTTGGTGTCCTCGTCAACACGCACTTGGCCATGAACATCGATTCGTACGAGTCTCTGACAAGCCGAATCGGACGTCTGCGACTGAAGCGATGTGGCTACGTGCCAGCCTTGACTGTGTTCGTCGCGTATGCCCCAACATCCGACTACGACGACGAAGACGTCAAGGCCTTCTACGTGGAGCTGGAGAAGTTCTATAAGGAAGATCACACCTTCTACAAGGTGATCGTCGGCGACTTCAACGCCAAGATCGGGCCACGAAGGTCGCCGGAAGAACTTCACATCGGAACCCACGGTTTGGAGTGGAACGAGCAAGGTGAAAGGCTGTCTGAGTTTATCATGTCGACCAAGACCATCCATGGAAACTCGCAGTTCCAGAAGCCTCCCTCCCTAGGATGGACCTGGGAATCCCCCGGTGGCCAGTTCCACAACGAGATCGACCACATCATCTTCAATCGCAAGTATTGCCTGACCGATGTCTCCGTTGTCCCCAAGTTCTACACGGGATCGGACCACCGCCTCCTTCGCGCGAGGTTCCGCTTTTTGCGTCAAGGAGAGAAGGCCGCGAAGTTCAAGAAGAGGAATCTCAGAACGACCATCAACTGGGATCTCTACACCTCTCTTGTCGGCCTTTGGGAAGATGCCGTCATGGACAACGTCGACGAGGAATACGATCGCTTCGTGCACCATCTCCACGATAGTGGTAAGGGAGCCGAGAGCTTGAAGACCACCAAGAGACGCCTGTCTCCGGAAACTCTCGAGCTGATATGCCAGCGTGGAGCAGCACGAGCGTCAGGCAACTACCAACTGACGTCCGAGCTTGCAAAGCTATGCAGAGCGGCGATAAAGGAAGATCTCAAGGAGAGAAGGGCGGAAGTGTTGGCTGAAGCAGCAGAGGCGGGGCTGAGCATCCGCAATGCCCGCCGGAACTTCGCCAACTTCAAGACCAAGATGACCGCTCTCCGACGTCCTGACGGAAACATCACCTCTTCCAGAAGGACCATGGAGAAAATCATCCACGACTTCTACTCCGATCTCTTCGATAGCCACGTCCACCTGCCCCATGCCATCTTCCGCAGGATGGATACGTCGTCCCTCTGTTCTCTCTTCCGAAATCCGACACGCCATCTCATCGGTGAAGAAACGTACTACACCCGGTTCTGACAGTATCAGAGCTGAACACCTGAAGAACCTCCCGCCAGCGCTCATCAACACCTTGGCGCGGCTCTTCTCACGCTACCTGTCCGAATGCAAGGTTCCATCTCAGTGGAAGACCAACAAGACCGTTTTGCTGTACAAGAAGGGAGACGTGCACGACATTGGCAACTATCGCCCGATCTGCCTGCTGTCCGTAGTCTATAAGCTGTTCACTCGAGTCATCCTGAATAGGATTAGTAGAACGCTGGACGAAGGACAGCCATGCGAGCAAGCAGGATTTCGGAGAGGATTCAGCACGATCGACCACATACACACCATTACGAAGCCCATCGAAGTGTCGCGAGAGTATAAGCTGCCGCTGTGCCTTACGTTCATCGACCTGAAGAAGGCTTTCGACTCCGTCGAGACTGAAGCGGTCATGGAAGCCCTACTCACCCAGGGCGTTCCTACTCAGTACATCAGAGTCCTTCGAGAGCTGTACAGTGGATTCACAACCAAGATCTCACCATTCTACAACATTCTACAAACGACGTCGTCATTGACGTGAAGAGAGGGGTTCGACAAGGGGATACCATATCCCCGAAGCTCTTCAGCGCCACCCTCGAAAAGGTCATGCGCGAACTAGAATGGGAAGACATGGGAGTAAAGGTCGACGGCCGGCAACTGCACCATCTTCGCTTCGCTGACGACATCGTGCTCATAACACCGAGCATCAGTCAGGCGGAACGAATGCTGGCCGACTTCGATCGTGTATGTGGAAGCGTTGGACTGCAGCTGAATCTTACGAAGACGATGTTCATGAAGAACGGATGGGTTTTTGATGCCCCATTCTCGCTCAACGGAACGAACATCTCCGAATGCTACAGCTATGTGTATCTGGGTCGCGAAGTCAACATGGCCAACGACCTAGCACCAGAGCTGAGCAGGAGGAAACGAGCGGCTTGGGGAGCTTTCAAGAGCGTCGAAGAAGTCGTGAAGAAAACGAAGAACGTCCGACTCCGTGCCCACCTATTCGACTCCACTGTTCTTCCTGCCCTAACATACGCCTCAGAGACCTGGGTTATACGAAAGCAGGATGAACACGCGATCAGCGTCGCGCAGCGTGGAATCGAGAGGACGATGCTCAGAGTGACACGACTCACACAAGTGAGAGAAGGCCTCCGGAGTTCCGAGCTTCGCCGACGTTCGAAGATCAGAGACGCTGTCGCATGGGCCAAGTCGTCGAAAATTAGGTGGGCCGGCCACGTAATGCGATTCGCAGACACCCGCTGGACGAGAACCGTCACAGATTGGATTCCGCGGGATGTCAAAAGAACACCAGGATGCCCACCAACGCGTTGGTCGGACTTCTTCGTGAAAGCCCTGAACGACCGATATGACGCTCTTCGTGTCCCTCGAGCGAGGAGGATCCATTGGACCACTCTGGCACGCGACAGGGACGAATGGAGACGCTGCTGGCGCCCGCTCGAGCAAGTCGATTATCAACGGGACGACAGGTGATACAGGTGATGAGTCTCAGATGTCTTTAAGCCCTCGACACATCAGCAATGTTGAGACCTTTGAAACAGGACCCGGCATTTTTTGGGTACCCCGCGCAATCCATTATGTGTCCAATTCATAAGTTTTAAACGTTAAAGGAAACAAAACTCAATCAATAGGGCCACTTTATGGAGAAATGATAACAAGTGCCCAAGCGAAACACAGTCAGTCGATTGTAAAATGTAAAAATTCAGACAAGTGTCTGGCGCGATCTCTACCGCTCATATGTAGGAAAATTTGTATTTTCTGCGCCTTCATATTTGCTCTTAACTTTTTCAGCAAACTGGCAGCAATGTTATAGCTTTTTTTGAGACCCCTTGTATTTTGCCTGCTTGAGTCCGTACTGAAAGACCACTACAGAGCTTTGCTGTGTACTACTGATCGCATATTTAAAGTGGACGGAGAAAAGGGAGAACTCACGGTAAATACTTGTGATAGGATAAATGCTTTCAGGAACGGCAAGCGAACATGGCACCCATTCTGGTCCTTTTCCTATCAATAATCCCTGTGTCCCTTGGCTTTCAGGCTAACCTTACAGAAGATAGCATGTTTGATATCACTCTCAGTAACAAAAGCCACTCCGTTTTGCTGCACACAACAAGTGAGGCTGAGTTGGCCAGGAACTCGTTTCAGAGGAATTCTGAAACATCCATTGTCAGGCTAGCTGATCGATGCACACAAGCGGTTTCAATCGCTCTATTTAGAATGTGATTCATCCGGGTGCTGGCACCTGAACAGGGCCAACTCGGAATGCTCAAAATCCATAAAAGCGTTCGCGCCGATGGTTGGGCAGTGATCATTCGCTTTTCGCGCCTCTTCTCCTCCTCTTCAATGGTGTTTACTAAAAGCTCAAGAGCTATAGAAATTGACCGCCTTCTCAGAAAACTTTCATTAAAAAGGAACTCGGCTTAGGCTAAGTGTGTATAGGTGCGCGGTACGCCGCGGGTGTCCAAGCTTTAAAATTTTCTTTGTACCATTTTGTATAATATAACAGTTAATATTTATATTTATTTAATATTTTGTATAATATAACATATATCGCCATTTCGTGAAGTATGGGGGTATGGAAGTTTTTCCCTTTGGATGCTGTGAATTTTCAGATGTAGCTAGTAATGTAAAATGCTAGGATTTCGATTCGAAATTTGTTTTGTTAACATAGATGAAAAATCAGTGGAGCTATATGTAGTAGAATACTAATGCCATGCCTCTGAAATTTTGGAGACTTTTAAAATCTTGTTTCATTGATTTCCCTATAATTTCGACCTGGTTATTTTCTTTGTTTGTTTTATTATGCTATTTTCTTTTTAGTTATTTTTTGTTACTCTTTAATTTGGTTTCTTCTTCAAATATTCGAAGTCTTTTTTAGTCACTGTCTGACCTGCTACAGCGTTTCAGTTAAAAATCACTTAGATGATTTAGAAAACGGAAAGATGAACGGATAAATGGAGAGAAGCTAGATAAACAAATAAATAAGAATAACATCGAGAGGATAACGCGAATTTTATATCATAAATTGATAATTTTCAAGTGGATGTTGTAATTACTTTTGTGTTCATAAAAAGGCTGTAACATATTCCTCTTCACCGCTTCGTCACCGGAGATCTGCCGTGACAAGAACGGTTCGTCTCATGGGAGGTCTCGAATCGATCCACTATTTCTTCACATTTCTCCCTTCGTGTCTCCACTTTAATGGTATTCCAGCAATCGCAGGAAGGGGACCCTGTACAGGGCAGTTGCGGAAGCGCACGGATCTTTTGCGCTGCCTCCTCCATGTTTTTCTGAGGCTCGTGCATACCGGTCCGCCTTTTACTGCTCGTGAACCACTTCGTCCACTTCTTCGGGGACTTTGTAGACGCTCGCTTCACGCCTGCTAGTCCTTCATTGCTCTCTGCTTCAGGTGCGCAACCTCTGGGTTGCTGTGAGCGGCTACTTGCTCAGACCACTTCACAAAATCTGTTCCGCAACGGCATTTATGTCCAGCTGCGTTGCATGAAGTTCTTTCGTTTCTGCAGCCACGATTGCCCATCCCGTCGTCTTCTCCTCGGAGGCGCGTCGCTCGCGAGCCTCCGGCGTACTCATTGTTTCCGTTGTATTTGCTCCCGCTACTTTTACTTGTGTTGTTTTTCGAAGCCATCGATTTTCCAGTCGTCAGTTGGTTGGCGGATGTACCCACTGAGCTGAGAGCCACCGACACGAAATGCTCTCCCGGCTGCTACTCGGTAAGTGAGCACAGGTGTCACGCTTTGTTCTGGAGCTGAGGGATCTGAATCGCCTGCATTCAGTATTTCCCGCTATCCTCTACAAGCAGTTTTGTGCTATCTGTTATACTCGGCATCTCAGCTGATAGCTTATGTATATTGTTGTTGTTAAACAAACTACTACGAGTTTCTATGCCGCGAGTCAAGCTCATAGCCGCCGATCGCGGCTGACGTTTCTGAAACGGCAACTAAACGTCAACTTCAAGTCTCATAATCACTACCCGCGTCACCCACACTGCTTGTGCGATGACGATACGCCCGCGCAGGAGAAAGCCTCGATGCAACTTTGAATCTCCGCGAACAAACGGGCAGACTCGGAAGAGGAATTTTTCCCAACGTAGCTCTCCTCTTTTCACGTTTCATATGTCTTTTTATTCTAAATAGTATGGGGAGGGCACTATTCTCCTCACGCCTTATCGTCATAACCCGGCATTATGCCATTGTGTCTCTCTTCTGATTCACCGAATAGCCTCATAATATTTTGAGTCAACAGTTTTTGTCAGCTCACTAGCAGGAAGTGTTTTCCATCCCAAAGAACGAAGCTGAGAAAATTAGGAGTTGCCGGTCAACTATTTGGTCTTCTACCCTTTCTGTTGTTCTTTGTGTTACACTCTTTTAATAACGAATGAAATGCATTGAAATAGGTTTGTATTATTGTTGTCTGCAGCTTCATTTCAGTAATGAGCTAAGACATGGGGTATGGTGTACTTCAAAATAGGGTAAGTGGCAAGAATGCGCTACGCTTTACAGGAATTCGTTGCTTTTGGTGTTTTTTTTCTATAGCGTGTGTATAGCTGGCAGCGTAGACCAAAGGCAGTGTGTTCGCTCTGCTCCCAGTTTTGTTCTTTCACACCTTTCATAGAGGGAATGAGGAGCCCATGGTATTCGATTTCTTAAAAAAAACATCGCAGTTCTCACATGTTTTTCAAAAGAGTGAAGAGCCAGGGATTTTCGATTTCTCACAAAGAAACTACAGTAGGTGATACCTAAAGCTCAGCTGTCGTCATAATGGTCTCCACAAAACGGCAGCAGCGAGCTTCCTATATTGGATAGAGCGCCGGAGTTGGCATTTTCAGGCGTACTCCTCGCAGGTGTTGTCCAGGTCTCCGCACACACTACCGCGATCGGAAACCTAGCAGTGGTGATCCGCGGTCAGGGAGCGCTCAGCACCGACGAACACCCGATACGGGCAGCGACGCCGGACCTGTGGTGAGTGCCTCGAACTTGTCCTCTTTAGGCCTTCGATGAGCATGCTGCTAGCTGGGCGGCGCTTTGTGACCGAACTCGCCACTGAACACACAGAAGCCTTTACCTTGAGAAATCATGCAACGGCTTTATCCGCTCAGGCAAAAGGCCTTGTAAATAACTAAACATTGCGGGAGGAGGACGTATTAGACAACGGAGGAACTACAACCGCAACTTTGGGGGTTTCATTTCTTATTATGAAAAGTGCGACCTCTTCTTCTTCTTCTTCTTCTTCTTCTTCTTCTTCTTCTTCTTCTTCTTCTTCTTCTTCTTCTTCTTCTTCTTCTTCTTCTTCTTCTTCTTCTTCTTCTTCTTCTTCAGCGTCTGTCCCGCTTCGTAGCGGGGTCCGCTATTCTGGTGTCATGACGCCACCTTTCCCGATCCAGCGCTAGATCAGGGTGGACGCCAGCCGCTTTCAAGTCCGTATGTAACGTATCAGCCCAGCGCTGCTTCGGGCGCCCTCTAGGCCGCTTTCCTATTACCTCGAAATTGAGGCCTATCTTGCGGACGCTATCGTCCTTCCCACGCAGAACGTGGCCGTACCACCGTAAGCGAGCTTCGCGCATCTTGTCAGTTATCGGCGCGACACCGAACTTCTGCCGAATAGCATCGTTTCGGATGCGGTCCATGCGCGTGACTCCTGCCGTCCAGCGCAGCATCTTCGACTCCATGACGCTGAGGCGCGCTTCAACTTCCTTGGTCGCAGGCCAACACTCAGCGCCGTACATCGCTACTGGCCGAATGACTGCCCTGTAGATCTTTGACTTCAAGCGCTCCGGTATCTTCCTATCGCAGAGCACCCCAGTCAACGAGCGCCACTTGGACCAAGCTGCACTCACGCGTGAATTCACTTCGACCATCAGTTTGCCGTCAGACGCCACTGCTGATCCCAGGTACTTAAAGACCGCAGTGCGTGGAAGCTCGATGCCGTTAACCTTGATGGAGCTGGACTCGGTAACGTCCGTCGTTAAATACTCGGTCTTCTTCACGTTCAATCTGAGTCCAAACCGCTCCAAGCGATCACACCAAGCTTGCACCTCTCGCTCGAGATCACCTTTATCTTCGCTAGCGAGCATCACGTTATCGGCATAAAGCAACGTCCAAGGGACGGGCTTCTGAAGATCTCGTGTGATGGCATCCATGACGACAACAAAGAGGAGTGGGGAAAGCGCAGAACCCTGGTGTACCCCGACAGAGATGGGGAACTCCATCGAGGTTCCAGCTGCAGCTTGCACTCGACTCTTTGGACAAGAGTAGAGAATTCGCACCCACTCTATGAGCTCTTCGGGAATTCCATGATGTCACAAGGCGTACCATATCACTTCACGCGGTACGCGGTCAAAGGCCTTCTCCAAGTCGAGGAAGGCGATATGCACTGCCTTCTGTTTCTCGCGATGCTTCTCTATCAGGAGGCGGGCGTCGTGTATGGCATCAATGGTGCCACAGCCAGCCACGAAGCCGCACTGATTGCTGGAATGCTGGACGATGTCACGAATTCGACCATCGACAATTCGCTCAAAGATCTTCATGCTGTGCGAAAGCAAGCGAATCGGACAGAAATTGGAGCAGTCTGCAGGACTGCCCTTCTTCTTCCAAATCGGAATCGTCGTACTTTGGCGCCAACTCTCAGGCACTTTTTTCTCCGCCACAACCTGATTAAAGAACTTCGCCAACCACTCAGCAGGGTACCAAAACTTCGACTTCCACAGTTCTGCTGCCACGTCGTCGGGCCCAGTCGCTTTGCCTGGCCTCATCTTCTTCAAATCCGCTTCAATCTCCTCCACGGTGATCTTCTGAACGGGGCCGTGGGTTGGAGCCGTTGAGGGGATGGCTGGATGAGGAAATTCTGCTGTAGAGATTCCCTCAAAGTAATCGCGCCATCGCTTCAATGCCTTCTTGCGGTCCATAAGAAGACGGCCGTTCTCATCATTGATGCCGAAGAACTTCTCGATGTCCTCGGTCTGGCGATGGCGATTCTTTGCGAGTCGGTACAGATACCGCTCGCCATCGCGTGACTCGAGCTTCTCGTTGACATCTCCATAATGAGTGGCTTTTGCAACAGCCACGGCCTTCTTTGCAGCTTTCTTCGCTTCTTGGTACTTCCGCCAGTTATCGGCTGTCTTTTCGCCGAGAAACACGTGATATAGCGTCTTCCTCTCTCGAACTTTGGCTTTCACGTCGTCTGTCCACAGCCAGGCCTGCTTGTCGACCTTCCGTCGTCCAGGCTTCGTGATGCCGAGCTCCGACCGTGTAGCGTGACGAATCGCGTCGGTGGCCTTCTCCCAAGTTTCGTCGACAGTTGTCACTGTCGGTAACCGCACGCGAGAAATCACAGCTGCTTCCTTCTCTTTCATTCGCCACCACTTGATTCTTGGTGCACCGCATCGCTCGACCTGCTTCAGCCTCGGAGGGGCGATCTTTAAAGTACAGATCAGCGGTCGATGCTGTGGGGCGACCGTCTCATACGGCACGACCTTCGCGTCTGTGACAAGACTTCGGTCTCGATCCTTCACAAGGACAAAGTCTATCTGAGTCCTGGTGTTCCCGCTATAGAACGAGATGAGGTGGGAATCGCGTTTGCGAAATACGGTGTTCACTATGGTGAGGTTGTGCGATTCCGCATATTCAAGGATACGCTCACCATCTGCGTTACGCGATCCGTAACCGAACCCACCATGACAGCCGTACCCGTCTTTCGTCGTGCCGACGTGCCCGTTGAGGTCACCAGCGACTATGATGACATCTTTCGACGGTACCTCTGCTGTCTTCTCATCAAGCAGGCTCCAAAACTCTTCCTTGGCTTGATCCAAGCAGCCAGTCTGCGGAGCATACGCAGAGAAGAAGTGATAGAGTCGCTCCTTCGCAGCGACAACGATCTTCATCAATCGATCGTCAAAGCGCTCGACGCTTACAATCGAGTCACGAAATCGTTCGGAGACGATTATTCCGACACCACTGGTGGTCCTGGGACTTCCACATAGAACGGCCTTGAAGCCACGTCCTATGTCCCTTGACTTGCGGCAGGACCACCTCGTCTCCTGCACCGCACAGAAATCAACTCTTCTACGCTCCAGTGCTTCAACCAACTCGCACGAGCGGCCCGTCAACGTACCCACATTCAGCGTTGCCACGCGGGTCCTGCTTACGTTACGGGACTTTCGGACTAGCTCAGTTGCCCCCCGAGGCCGTCCTCGCATACTTCTCACACTCGCCGGGCTCTGCGAGTGCGCGTCGGCTCCCGCGGACGCCGTAGCACTATCTCGAAACACTTGAGCTGTCATACACCATGTGATGTGACATGGGTCTTCGTAGGCCGGCCTGTCACAAGGGCCTGTCGCCTGCAATCGAGTGTCCGTGTTCGGCTTAACTCGCAGAGCGAGTAGTTTCCAGTGGCACCACGTGGAGGAACGGACATCGCCACCTATGAAAAGTGCGACCTATTGCAGCATTATTACAGCAGTCATTATTGTTCCCAATGTTTTTGCCGCTGAAGCAAGCATCAGACGGAACGTGTATGATATCCGACGCAAAGTTCTCCGTTGACAGCATGTACCAGTTGCGTGACTACTTTCCCACCACGAGCAAAAGAGAGGTCTTTCTCTCTCTAACACGTATGTCTGTCCGAAGGCGGTGAGCATGGGTTGTTCCCTATATTGATCTGAGATAGCTCCAAGTTCTAAGCGCTTCATTAAATATGGATGGCTTGATGCGACGACGAGTGGCTGACGTTTCCTTCTCGTGAGAATCCGGCTAGGCTTCGCTGGATTCTCCTTCGTCCCGGTTTTCCTTTTGCAAATAGTGTCTAGGAGCTTTTAACACGAAGCCAGTGTCATCGGCGACTATCTAGGAAGCCCACTTAGCCTTACAGGAAGTGCATAGCCACTCACCCATGAAATCATCCTTCTAATATGGAAAAACAGTTTGCTCATGATACGTTGCTTTTGATCCTTCGACTCCTTTCACATGGAAGGATCTACGAGATCGTGCACTTCGCTGACGTCCTCATAAACCGAGGCGTAGATCATTTCGAATATCTTCCGTCATCAGTGCACAAACAAACAATTTTCTAATATCCTCCGATTCGAGTAAAGTTTCAAGTTCTGCCTGAGCTTATTTCCTCCAGAGAAGGAAAAACACAGCTGGTTCTCACCTTGCTCAATGCAGTCGTAATCAGCAACACGAGTCAATTTGTACTGATCAGAGACAAACGCATGCCTTTGCACACAGTATAGAATTGTCTGCAATCTCTCGTCGTCCCCACGTGCTCTCCCACTTCTTGATAAGATAGATGTGAGCCCGCGTCTAGTAAAGAAGTGCAATATGTTTAGGTGCGAAGCCAGAAAGGATGGCGAAACCCAGCAAATCACATGGGCTCGCTTTTTTCGAACGAAGGAAAAGACAGTTGTAGAGGTAAGAACTTTTGTACTGAACTTAATATTTGTCACTACCCCTTTCTTCTGCGGAAGGGCTTTGTCTGGCTGCTGCAGTCCTTCGCAGCTCATGGATTTCATTTTCCGCATTTCTTTTTTACCCACGCTTAAATAATGTACAATCTCTAGAGACCGATACCATTATTTCAATAAATAGACAATTGTTTGCTCAGGGTTCAAGGAATTTGGGTGAGTCCGCGTCGGTGGTACAGCAGCGAACGCTGATCAGAACGCAGGCTCGATAAGGTTCAGCCACCAATCAGGCAGTAAATGTGAAGGCCCCAAAGTTTTCTACAATCATATTAAATGTCAGAGCAAAATGGAGGCACCTTAGGCCAAGGAATCGGGAGAGTGGTCCTCCCGTATAGTTTTTCTTCCTCTGTTATGTGCGGTGCACTTCTTCGTGGGTATCTATCGACTCTTAATACTGTGCTATGATTTTTCTCTCCAGAATTTCAACACATAGCGACCATGAAAGTTTAAGAGGTACTCACAAGATTCTCCACCATATGTTTTCGATTCTTTGTATCAAATGTTGCATAACACTAATATCCATTTTGTGCAGCAATTTTCAAACAAACTCACGAGCGAAGTCTCAGGCAATTCGCCAAGAATTCTCTAGCAAGATCATCCTTTTCTTGAAGGCTAACGTGGATGCTGATAAGCGAAGGGCCCGTCTCGTGTTCGGCAATGCGACAGCTGCCCAGGCAGGAAAGTACCGCTGTGAGATTCGCACCGACGAAGGCGAATTGGTCTTCGGAAACATGTTCGCCTACTGTAAGTGGTTTCTATTCCAGGTTCTAGCTTCTCTTTCATTAGGCAGGTTTCAGAGCAGTAAAGAACTTAATGCGCTCAAACCTTCCCAGCTGAATTCCTGAATGGCCGAGGTCGACTGCGCGGGGCTTGCTCTTCAACTTTTTGATTAATGACAAGATTCGAAGGTTGTGTCGGCCGTAATGCAAGACCGCACCTTTGCAGCACGACCGGTGGTGCACACGAATTCCTCTGACCCTATGGAGATAGCGGCTTCTGACCCAACTTTGGTAGTTGCTCAGCCGTTATCATTCTCAAAGGAGTCCACTGCCCACCTCGTGTGCCCGGTGTACGCGTATCCACATCCGAAAATTGTGTGGTACAAGGACGGAATTCCTTTAGGTGAGAGCTGCTGCTCCTTAATGTCTTCTTTTCCGCGACTGATTCCTGTCATTATAGAGGCCTCGGCTAAAGTTGCCTTCCACAAGAATGCCGTTGAAATCAGTGGACTGGAGGACACTGATGCTGGCATGTACCGGTCAGACTTTTAGCCACAACTAACTCACTCTTCCAAGCTCATCGCAAGAAGCGATCTTGAAAGGAAGCAGAGCTTGTCTATCACCAAACACAACGTTTCAGATGTGTGGCATCTAATGAGTTTCCCATCTACGTGGACGGACCCGAACAAGAGCTCGAAGTGAAATTTGATCGAGAGCTGAGGATCAGTGGTGGGTCTGGGTGTTTCCTAGGATTCAGAAAACAGGTCACACTTAATGTGAGCCTGGATAGCAGGACTACCGTGTATCGACTCGGCGTTTTCAGTGCACTACGGATGGTTGTTACCGCTGATACTAATACTGGTCATGTTTATTCTTCTCTTCATCATCATATACTCATGCCAAGCCTGCAAGCGATACAAAGCCAACCAGTACAACGTCGCTGAAAGAGAGTGAGTCTTCTCCATTTGAGAGCAGCGAACGCTGCTCGGCACGCAGTCTTCACCGTTCCTTTCCCGGCGGTGGGGATTCGCTCCAGTCGAGAACGAAGTTGAGCGATAGCTTGCGCAGGGAGTCATTGATCGGAAGGCACACCACAGAGGTTATTCGTGCATGGAGCAGCTGGATGGTTAACCCCTTTAATGCATTTTTGATGTTTCGAATCTAATCGCTCTCTGTCGCCCTGTTTTCTTATGCTCATATTCCGCCTCCGATCTCGAAGCAACCGCACAACCAAAGGCCGGTCAGAGATAGCAGGGAATTTCATCGGACTGGAAAATTACACGAGCTTCCACGTTGACCTTCCGTCTGAAGAGCGATGGGTAGAGTCGCTTTTTCTGGCATTTCTCCGTCATTAAACCTTCGCAGAACTAAGGATACACTCCGTTTTCGTTGACCACCTTGTCCCGGATGAGAAGCTAGAGTAGCAAAATCAAGCAGAATGGTGACAAATTTAGGATGACGAACGTTGCTTCCTTCTGTTCTCCTACGTTTGGCCAAAAGTACGCTGGCTCCACTAGGCTTCCATTGGCTCTTTAATTATCACCGTCAGCTAACCACTTTTATGCCGAACATATTGAGGCCAATTCATTTTCTTAAAGCCTCGCAAGCCTTGTCAGATGGGTGGTATCGAGGTTACAAACTCTCACAACGATGATCTGTTGCGATGAACACTCCGGCTGCAGACGCTACTCGAACCCGCTCCTTCTGCTGGCCGGCCGGGAATGCTCTACGCCAATACACCACCAGCGCTGATTGATCGAACGTAGCATCCACAACTCGTTGGACCCATCAGCAGTTACCCCCTACTCGGACAAAAGTCGGTTAGTAACCGAGCATGAAAGGATTTGAAGCAGATTTACTGCTCGGTTTGAAACCCTGACGTGTGTCAGACACTACGTTAGTTAGTAACCGACCATGAAAGGGTTTGGAACCGAGCACGAAAGGCAGCCACGCCCCCTGCAGCACGTGTTGCTATTGCGCAGTGCTCGGTTCCAAACCCTTTCATGCTCGGTTACTAACCGACTTTTGTCTGAGTATATCGGGATAAGCCAGTCGTTAATATCAGATGAAACCGGTTAAGCTGAAGGTCTTGATAGAAGTGATTGAATTCAGTTTCTAGAGTTTTGATCGCAACAAAACATCGTTATGAGGTATTGAGACCGTCTTTCTTGTCCCTTCTTCACAGCCGAAGAAGTCCACAGGCGCAGAAATTCGGAGAAAGAGTGCTCATTTTGAGAGCAATCAGTTCGTTCGCTTTCTCTGTGTCTGGGAAGAGAGTATGCGTAACCTTGAAGCTGATTGGATGGTATTGGGACATTGTCGTAGTTGTACCAGGGAATCTAGTGAGGAAGTTGAGTCTCAGCGCAAGGGGCAGTTTTAAGCGGTTGACGCGCAGTTAAACTCCTGTTGTGAGTGGCAACATTTGTCAGAGCTCCGCACTCGAAAGTTTTGCGACCTTTTCAGGCGACAGCATCGAAACCAGGAAGCCCAGCAGTTGACGAACGACAAGGACTACTGATGCCGCTCTCGGACGTCTCCACTCAGAGAGGCGGCGCCTCGGTGCCGCTCATGTCTGTCTCGTACGGTTTAGCTCTAGTTCGACAGGGTTACGGCTGCGGCTGAACTGACTGCTGAAGTCGAGCAGTCCGCGCTGGTCCGCGCGCGCTGCTGCGTGTTCTCTGCTACCCACTGCCGTGTATTCCGCCCAGAATCATCGTGCCTCTCATCCAGCTACCTAGCTCTAATAAGCTGCTTCTCATCCTCTTCACCGCACACATAGACATATTCGTATGGACTAGAATGCCGCCACTAACTGTATGTTCAGCCATAACTGACGATGTCACATTGGAGGGCCGAGAATTCATCGACTCACGAAAACCCCTCGCTCCTCAGGTTCTAATAGACTAAAGGAGATTTAAGGAAGCGGCGTATTCGAGGTAGTCGAAGCGGAGCGTGAAGATGCTCTTTTACACTTTACTAGAACTCAACTCTGGATTGCACTCTCTGCATGACGTAGAGAGAATTTTCTCATGACAGTGAGAAAGCCGTTCCTCATGCAGCATACATCATAGACCTCATTTCGCACCAATGTGACATTGTTCCCAGGAGACCATCGTCGTCTTCATGATCTTGCTTTCGCATTTTGCCTCTAGAGATCGCCTTAAACTTCGGCTGTCGGCTATCCGATCGGCTCTGTTGCTGCTTTACCCGTTCTGAACGGAGGACTTTCTTCCTTGATTCCATTACCACTCAACGACACCTCGACACTTACAGCTCACTAATACTCCAATGCGCTTCTCCTCCGTTATTGTGTATTTCGATAGCGCCCTTAGCAGTTATTGTTCACTTAATTGATGTACTTCTGCATGAGAAAAGCAGCTTAGCCTGCACAGTTGAGTTTGCAATAAAAAGTTTATATACAGCATCATTTTGTAGTGGAATTAGCGAAGTGATATCTCACGTGCTATGGGTAATACGTGCATACATGGATGGTCTACGGAGCAAATGCCCGAATCTCATGGTGGGCGCTGCGTGCGGAGAAAATGCCCGCGACCATGGGAGAAAATGCCCGCAACCGTGAATGAAAATGCCAGGGCCAACGAACAGTACACCAAAACTTATAGTATACTCGTATAGTATGAGAAGACGTATACTACACCAGAATATTGCGATCTGAGAGCTAGCAAACGTGCGTTGATAAAGCAAACAACTGTGGGCGGTGAACGCCATTAAGCAAACTGACCAGAAGACTATCTCAACGGTAGATCGGAACAGCCCAAGTGTTGTATATGGGCAGAATGGCCTCTCTCTGGGAAACAACAAAATGCAAATATCTCTACCCCAACACAACTCTGCGCAGAGTTAGGGACGACGAAATTTGGGCAGTTGGCGACGTTAGCCCTCCGCCTGCGCGCGAAGGGCGGGCTCAAGTTGCTTGGAGACAGCAATGACGAGCGAGCGGCGGTGGCGCAGTGGGTAGAGCGGAGGCGTAATCCCCATGATAGCTGTTTCCAGCCAACTTGAGCCCGCCATCCACGCGCAGGCAAACGTCTAACGCGGCGAACTTCCGTCGTCCCTAACTCTGCGCAAAATTGTATTGGGGTCGAGATATTTGCATTTTGTTGTTTCCCAGAGAGAGGCGATTCTACACATACAACGTTTGGGCCGTTCCGACCTAACGCTGAGATAGTCTCCTGGTGAGACTAAAGTCGAAAGTGTTGGGAAAACCGTTCGTTTGAAGAGTCCTAACCGGCTACATCGTTAATCTAGTACATCGCTAATCTAATTTCCGTAGCGTTTCAATCAAATTTAAGCTTCAACAGGAAGTGAACCGAAAAAAGATTCATGCACGAAAAATGCCCAACATTTCAAAACAAGAGAGCTCGACAGATTTCTGTTGATGTTCTGCATCTTATGTTCTGTTCATTTGATGGCAACTGAAACGCTTGGGACTGCTGCATTTCAAGGTTTTTTGTAAAATCTTTTATGAGCAACCAACCAGGTATTCTCATATGTAAATTAATTCTTCAGTTATGTGGAAATCCCTAAAAACGAAAACTACAAAGCAGGGTTCTCAATCCAGCCCAAAAAAAAACTTGTACTAAGAGAAATGTCAATGAAAAGCAAACAAAACATTTGCGATTCCAGCGTTGTCTCGGCGGACGAAAAACTTTAAAAGCAAAGAGGTGTCGAAATGTGAATCTACGTCTCCTAAGAGCGTAAGAGTTCAGCCTCTCCGTACAGATTCCGTTCCAAAGAATCATCTTCGGAAATTGTCATGGTATCATCCCGTACCAATGGACAATACACTAACCATAGTTTTTGTTTCAGCATCATCAAGATGGCTAAAAACACAGTAGCAACATTTTTAATGAACGGCGCTTTCGATTGTTAATCTCTCACCGTGTTCCGGTTTATCAACGGCTTGTACTAATTGCATTCGAGCAGAGATTGATATAGATGTAGGTGTATCGTTTCCTAGGAACAATTCTTAACTATCTTGTGTTTCATAGAAACTTTAGTGGAGCTCTTGGGCTGACGGTAATGACCACGAAGAGGATCTGATATGAAGGAATACATGCAGTGAATACAAAATAATAGATCATGTCATGTAGAAGCTGAAGATCGGCGTGATCGTGGTCGAGCGGTGTAGAGCGCGGCAGCTTGAGAGTCGAACGGGCGGTGGAATCGGCGGCGGCTTGAGAGTCGAACGGGCGATGGAGTCGGTGGCTTGATTGAGGTCGGTCGTTCGAGTCGGCGGCAGGTTGAGTTCGGTCGTTCGAGTCGGCGGCAGGTTGAGGTCGGGCGTTGGAGTCGGCGGCAGGGTGAGATCGGGCGTTGGAGTCGTCGGCGGCTTGATTGGGCTACTAAGACCTCAATTACGAGGCCTTTTCGCTTGGTTCTGCTGGTGCTGCTGATTAGGCCTCCTGACGAAGCACAGGATGGAATTGTGGCCGAGACCACAATTCCCACACCGCACTCCGCAGTCATCGGAGTGCTCGTCTTTGAGGCACCGCAGGCATAAACGCCTTCGCGATGCCTGTGCGGTGCGAGCCACCGTGTCTGGGTACCGCGTGCATCGCCCCGTGAGATGAGTATCACGGTTTTCCACTGTGCAGAATGCACAGGAGGAGCACGGCGCGGTACGCACCGAATTACCTGCAATGCAGCATGAAGATGCTTTAATTCGGCGCGAAGCGCCAATTGATCAACTAGCATCTCTGCTTGCATCGCAGATTGAGTCGTCTGCATCGCCGATTGAGTCGTCTGCAAGTCCTCGAGTGTCGGGATGAGATATGCCATAATTGTCGTGGCATCGCAGATGTCCAAATCGGCTGCGTCTGCGTTGGATGGTGAGGACGACATTATGATGACGACTATTAGCTGGACCGCCTTTTATACAGAATTTGAGCTCGGTTAGGGGCGTGTTGCCCTTAGATTTTCCGACTGATTGTAAATATGTTCCTTGAGGATATTTTGCAATCAACTTGAGCTCACTGAGTTTACGATGGCGTTAGAAGGGCTCTTATGGCTAAGTGGGTATGCCCCTATCGCCTTTATCGCCTAACTACTTGCTGATGAGCTGAAGGTCAAGATCAGACGACCCCGCTGTGGTGAGGGATGATTGCACCCTATATGCGCTAAAGCAGTTATTCTAAATCCATGCTGAACGGTGCTAAGCGCGCTCATATGCAGACCGTCTTTCTTTGCTTCTCTCGCGCACTCCACCGCCGCGGGCGTTGTGTGGGCGCCCGCGGAATATACGGAATACGGTTCGTTGTACTCCCGCAGCCAGGCGCCTGCGGCGAGCTGCCTCTACACGCGTGCGCGGGATGAATTGTTCCGCGGACGACGGGGTAGCTCCAATTTTACGCTGCTGCGGCGTGAAAGCCGTGGCAGCAAATTTTTGGCACCCGTTGGAAAAATTTCCTGTGCGGGTTGAAAAGCTCCCTGAGGGAACTGAGTGGCCCGCCCTCTCCGCGCAACTTGGGAGGGGGCGAGGGTGTCAAATAAAGACACCAAGTGTCTACCGCGATGGACACAGAACGCCCCACGGGGCCCCGCGGGCCTTACTCGGCCGGCGGGGCCCAAAAGGGCGGAGACCGGTTCGAACTCGAAACCCGGTCTCGCGGGCCTCGCTCGCTATCGGCGAGCACCCGCTCTGCGCCATGCGGCGACAGAGCGGAGGGGTTCACATCGCGGCTATGTGGTCGCCTCCACATGCCTAGTGCATGCAGAGCAATAAAGCATGCATAATAGGTATCCATCATGTAATGGAGAGCAGGAATGTTAGGTATCCATCATGGCATAATAGGTATGCATCGGTTTTGCAGATGAATGTTGTTTTAAAGATGGCATTAACGTGTTACATACGGAAGATTATATAGTGCTGCAATGGTTTCCACTACAGTATTTAAGCCGAAGTATTCCCTTTCTGCTTTCGCCACTTTATGCATTTCCACATCAGTTTTAGCAGTGCGGAACCAAACGACCCGATAGAGAATAGGATGGCTATAAGAATGCATGGGCCCATCATATAAGTAAGGCCAGTAAGTAGTAGTATGGAGCTCAATGCTCCAAGAGTTAGTTTCCAGTGATTGCGGATAACCTGCACTAGTGGATCGATATTCGGTAGACTGATATCAGAAAACCACTGGTGTCATAGGGTTACGCCATGTGACCTTGCGTCAAAGGCAGTGTCTGGTGTACGTATATGATAATATAACGTAGCATTCAAGAGGAACAATGTGGGCTTCGTTGAACAATGCGCCTGGCAGCGTTCATTTACTAGTGGATGATCGAAATGAAGAATTATTGGATTCTTTTCACCTGATGGTCCACATTTAATTGAGAATTGTTGGGAGTCGCAGATTACAGTGACCGTCGCATATCTTTGCGCTTTGCATATGGCTGTAAAATGCGCTCCATGCTCGCATTCGTAGCAACCAGTTAAGTTTGAATTTTGAAGGCTACAGTCCTGGTTGAAGACAAATTCGGCAGAGGTTTGAAGCACTTTGGATTCTATGCGTAAGACCATTTCCTCTTCGTTTGACGTCGAAATGATCTCATTTTCGATACTGGAGAGGGTTCCGTACGCTGTCACTAAGGGCAGTCCATTTTCGCTGCGATGAAGCATGGAAATAGAGTCCTTCGGACAGTCGCAGGTGTGCACCGATGTTCCGCAATTACATCTTATGCGGTTAGAACAGGTGTTAAAACGATCGAGGGCTTGCACAGGATTATTACAAGCCACTGGAATTTCGTAGTGAGCTGGAAGCATGTACGAAGTGTTCGCTGTTATAGCGAATCGTGTGCCTTCCAGCGATGCTGCAGGCTTTTGAATGGAAGCTACCGTTATGCTAAAGTTGGTTATTTCTTCCGTTATGTATGGACGAAATATTTTTGTGAAAGCCACAGTCTTGTTGGCTGTGGTTATTTCTATTTCTAGCTTTATGAGTGGTGTCCAATGTGAACACTGAACGACTTCAAAGATTCTTTTTGATAGCGGTTTGTGAGCGATTCTGTAGAACCAGCATGCCGGTTTAGGCAAAAAACATCCACACAAGACGCCTCCACAACTGTTCAAGCAACCGGTGTAACCAGGATATTCCCTAGTATGGTTTAATTCAGCTATGGATTCACCTGAGCTAATAGTTTCACATTTATCTGCAATGCAAGACACTGCTTGAGCACATCGCTTCACGTGGAAGATTTGCATTCTAGTGGACCTAGTAAAGAACTCAGTTACTTTTGAGCATTTGAAATTCACGGTCTGCTTTCGGAATTTTGCAAGTCCTACGGTCTCATTTGCATGAATTATTTCGATGCATATTTCTGACTGCAGCCTGTTGAACAATAGTTCTCGGCTGTATTCGAGGTGGCAGTGATTGCCTTCATTACAGACGACCTCGGCAGAGTGACGCATAATGCCATGCTGACACGCTGTTGCCGGTGATAGAAGGCTTATCACAGCAAATAACGAGATTGACAATAACCCTGGAAGAGGTGTGAGCTTGAAGCTTGGAGGACTCTGCTTCGCAGCAGCTGTGAGATTGTCGAACTGTTCCGAATTTTTAGTGCACTTGCTAGTGTTTCTGATGAACTTTGCCATGAGCCATGTTACACCCAACAACACTGTGATAGCTACATAAACGATTATGGCCGTTGTTGCAATGGCACCTGCTGGCCAACAATGGGGATTTCCTAGCAAGGTTTTTGATAGGAGTTGTTGGTGGTCACAAAACCTAGCACGTTCGCACGACATTACTTGTTCTTGAGCATTAGTCATCGAACGAAAGCGCACATTGACACTTTTCTCTGTCGGTGATATTGGTAGGAAATAGTTGGCTGCACGCGTGCTGTTATCCACGGCGTGACATTGTTTGTCAATGCATAATTCGAACCAACCACTTATTGGTGGAATACTGATAGTTCCTCTACTGCACGATAGTATCGAGGAATTTTGAGCCGCGAGTGCTGGCGATGCCACGATAGATAGTAGGGTGACAAGTAGCAATGATGAGTTAATTGTTGTTGGACGTGAGTGAAGTACACTGGTCTCCATACTTCTGAAGAAGTCGTAAGCTCTTGATTTTGAGCTTCGCGGAAGAATTGGTCGCTTCTCATTTTGAACAACCACAGGTGACTCTGATGTATCTGAAGTCTCAGCTCTGACTGCTTCTTCATTGCTGGGCTCGACATTAGCACGGATTTCTAGAGGATATAACTTGTTAAGAGGCCGGTGGATGACCTTGTGGTTTGGCATCAATATCTTCGCTGACCTTATGAGTCCGTCCGCAGAACTAATGATATCGACTATCTTGCCATAGGGCCAATTTCCTCGAGGGATTAGCTCTTGTTCGATGATGACTATCTCGCCTACATAGGGACACGTTCTGCTCAAGTGTCTTGGCTGTTTGAGAATCACTTTTTGCGTTTCCCTTAAAGACGTTAGATACAGTGTATTCCAGTTTTCCCAGAACTTATTGGCTATGTTCTCGGAATAATGCAATGCTTCTGTCGCTTGCTTTTGTGATTGTATGAAATCTGGATCATATGTTGGATCCAGGAGATCGATACGGTCGTTAGATTCTGGTAATGAAAATCTGAGATTTCCTTGAAGGAAGTCAATTGGACGCAATGGAATAACGCATAGGTCGTCCGAACTGGATTTGGTGAGGGGTCTTGTATTGAGGATGGCTTCAATTCTCGTGAGAACCGTACACATATCTGTAAAGCTGAGTCTCTTTCGTCCCATGGATTTATTGAACGCTTTTTTGACGGATCCTACCAGTCTTTCCCAAGCGCCTCCCATCCATGGAGCACCTGGTGGATTAAATAACCACTTGATTTTCTCTGTTGCACAGTACGACATCAGAGAAGTACCCGTAGGCTCATTGGTTTCAAACATAGTGGCTATAATGCGCTCGCCTTGTTTGAAATTCGTACCGCAATCGGTGCGCACAAGCTTTGGCACTCCTCGTCTTGAGATGAATCTGATAAAGCAGCTAAGGAATGCACCCGATGATAGGTTTTCAACAAGCTCCAAATGAAGTGCTCTTGTTGTAAGACAAGTGTAGAGGCATACGTACATTTTTTCTTGCGATTTTGACAGGAATGGACCCATGAAGTCGCAACCGACGTTTTCGAACGGTTTTGAAATCACTACCCTGTCTGACGGCAGCGAAGGCATTAAAGGAGCTCCTAATGGCAGTCCTTGATATCTTTTACACGTAGAACAGTGCTTCAAGTACCGGATGATAACCACAGTCAGACGAGGAATCCAAAATCTCTGTCGCACGATATCTAACATATGGTCCTTGCCGCAGTGAGCATTATTTGAGTGAACGTGTTGAAGTATGAGACGGACTAGTTCCGACTTCTGTGGTATGTATATGGGTGATTTTGCGTCACGAGGAATCACTGCGTTCTGGAGGCGCGACTCGTGACGAATAATATCATTTTCGTCCTGAACCTGAATTTCATCATATATGAAGAGGCAACTTTCAGCTGAACTATTCGCTGGTTTCATGTTCACGAGCTTTTGAACAATTTGAGGACGGTTTGCAGCGCTGTCGTTGTAGTTGTCGCACAACGTTTTGACTATCCAGTTGTAGTTTTCTGGCACAAGTCGAATTCCTTTAATGGAATTTTGCGCCCTGCCTTTTAGGCTTTCCTTGAGCAGCAGTATTTTTTCCATTACGTCCAACTCAGTACTTTTGTGGACAAGAGATTCAAAAACTGCCCAATACTCGGGAAATTCCTCCGCGTTACCGTAGAACGACGGTAGAGACGCCTGAGGTGGTTTGATAGATCTGCAGGATCTTACTGATGTGTGATTTAGACTTCCACTAGCATCAGGAATAGCAGAATATGCGGGTATGGCCGCTGCAGCATTGTCGGAGTTGCTCTGACCGCAGCTGTTCTCGCGATCGTTGGTTTCAAAATTTTCCAAACTATTCGCTTCGATTCGCTGAGCTCTCTGCGTAATATAGCCCAATTTGACGTCCATTCTCTCGCGCATGCACTTGGCTTCGTCAACACGCGTAATGAGCTTAAACATAAGCTCATCAAATTCTGCTATTGTAGTGTGGAGTTCGACTCATTTTCAATCTGCTCAATTTCATGCATGATGTCCTTTCTTTCTGTTCTGCTTTTACAGTTGTTGTACTCTTCTCTGACTTCTTTGTACAATTTTTGGAGCTTTTCTTGCCCCTCTCTGATCTGCTTGACCCCACTTTGTAGGAGGGCTATGGTTGACCTGCATTTTTCGTAGGTCTCTTCATCTATGGTACTGAAATCTACCACAGCGGTGTAATCGCTGTACCGATCAACCAGGTTTTTGAGTGTCGTCGCACTCAATACAATAGGCGTCTTATAACAATGAAGCGCTATTTTGTTTTCAAAAAAGGGTTTCGTTCTTGCTTTTTCAAGAAACGAAGTGAGAATTTTTTCTCGTTGCTCCTCGTAATTGATACGGAAGCCTTGCAGTCTCTTAATTAGAGGCTGTGGTCGTAATTAGACCAACTCAAGGTGTGAACCGAGAGTAGTTCTCTTAGATAGAGAGTGCAATCTGCAATAGATCGACTGGCGGCTCTAGGCGTAGGTACGCGAGAGACTTACGATTCTCTCTATTATAGAGAATGCGATCTGCAATAGATCGACTTGCGGCTCTAGGCGTAGGGACGCGAGAGACTTACGATATGGCTTATTAGGCCGATGCACCAAAATGTGCGGTTCAGTGGAATTATATGATAACGTACAGAAGCAGAGAGAAGAGGAACGTGTTTATTCCTTGGTATCCAGAAAGAGAGTGCCCTAGCGTGGGTTGGGAATAGGCCCCGCCCCTGCCATCGTCGTTGGCGGCGATAGTCTCTCTTAACCAAAATGCGTGAATACACCGTCACATTGCAGAAATACGCAAGAAATCCTTTTATTTTCAGAGTAGCCGGAGCTCCGTATCGTATTATTTATTTATTTATTTATTGCACCATGTGAGTACACATGTGAAAGAGAATTAAGTAAAACAACAACATAAAAATACTCAAAACAAATCGCTAAAACGGTAATAAAGGCAAACAGAGGGAGAGAAATGCATAAAACAGCAGCGGTGGTGAAAGTGTAAAACATGAGATATTAGCAAGAGTAATTAGCAGACGTAGTGGGAGTTGTGGAAACAGCTGGAGGAAAACGCTTGGCCATTTTTACATATTCTGTACCCGCACGATGTATGAAGAAGTTGGCCCGCACCGAAGCAACGGCATGAGGTAGATATAGTTTATTTTTAGCACCTCTAGTAATGGAGTTTCGCATAGGAAAGAATTTGTTAGGTTCAAGGTGAACGAGTCCGTGTAGGATTTATATACCATTATTAAGTCAAGCTTCTTCCTGCGCAACACGAGCGACTGCAAACCGAGAATAGCGTTACGCGAACGGCTTTCAGGGATAGTTGCATAGTTAAAGCTGCCAGTGCGAAGCAAAAGCTTCCTAGAGAAACTGTTTTGAACCCTTTCTATTGTAGAACTACTTTTAACACTTGCTGGACAGAAGACAGTCGTACCGTATTCTAATATTGGACGGATATATATTTTATAGGCCTTTAGCAGCAGTTGAGGATCGCTAGACGACACAGACCTGAATAGTCTAGACACCGTTGCCATCCCTTTTCTTGAGATTTCATCGCAATGCTTACCGAAGTCTAGGCGCTCGTTAATCCAGAATCCGAGATCAGATATACTTCTTGAACTGATTCAAGCTCAACACCGTCAATGATATATCTAGCTTTCAAGTTTTTCTTACCAAGGTGGAGAACCTTCGTTTTCTCCTTCGCTAATGGAAGCTCCCATGACAAAGACCAAGAGTAGACCAGAGAGATAGCTTCTTGAACTTTTGCAGCGTCGCAGGGATCAGAAATGCTACTATAAATTTTGATGTCATCGGCAAAAGCTCTGCAAGAAACTCCAATCCTCTCAATAATTCCTGGAAGATTCCTGGTGTATATGTTAGAAAGGACGGGAGACAGAACTGATCCTTGAGGAACCCCGCTAGTTGCTCTTCTACTAGCAGAGAGGTGACCGTTAATATTCACTCGAAACAGACGGTTGTCTAGGTAGGCCTCGATCCACTGTACAATCCTAAAGTGTAACCCAACTGCAGACAACTGATGAACTAACTTATCATGAGGTACTTTATCGAAAGCTTTTTCAAAGTCAAAATACACAACATCAACAGCACGGTCAAGGCTGAGACTGTTGGTCCAGTCATTCAAGGAGTCCAGCATCTGGGTTACGGTAGAAGCGCCTTTGCGGAAACCATGCTGTTCGTTAGGGATCACGGAATTGCGCTCAAGGTGGCTAGTGATCGCCTTTTTGATAATCTTTTCAAAAACACGAGCAAAAACCGATGTAATACTGATAGGCCTGTAGTTTTTAGGAGAACTGTGAGGTTGCTTCTTAGGTAACGGAATGACATAGGCCTCTTTCCACTTGTCGGGAACTTCCGCACGCATGAAGCTCAGATTAAAAATAAGTTCTAAGGGTCCGGAAATTTCTGCAGCTATCTTCTGTATGAAGCTCAGCGGAATATGATCTGGAGTCAGCACATTAGATTTAGGCCATTTTGATAAATGTTCCAAAATAGAGTCGCGGTGAAACCACACGGAATCTTGCATCGGGGGATACGATGGCGGGCTCATGACGCTAGTATTGCTTGGAAGAGAGAGTGGCTCGGAAGGTAAACTTTTAGGAGTAAACACATTTTCGAAGGTAAGTGCGAGAATTTCTGCCTTCTGCTTATCGGTTACAAACTTATTGCCTCGTTCGTCAATTAGAAACCCAATAGAGGACTTCGTCTTCGTCTTAATCTTTGCATTCATCATCTTAAAGAATGCACAAGGATTGCCAGAGCCTACAACCCTTCTTTCCAAGGAAGCGGAAAACCTCTTAAGTCTTTTTGAGAACTTATCAGATAATAATTTAAAGCGATTTTTATTAGAGGACGTTGGAAATAGGATCGATTAGTCAAACATTTCCATGCATCGGCAGCCACTGCAAACTTAGACGGAAACAGCATCGTTGTTTTTCCTTCTCAAAGTGTGTTCGTATCACCGGGCTGGTGTGGGTTTGTACGACATTTCGTGCACTTTAAGTGATAGAAAATAACGACATTGCTATTTTTGAGAATGCGGATGAGATACATATTCTCACGGCTCCAGTTGCCGAGCCCTTCACAGGTCCTGCCCATGACGGAATGAGAAAATACCGTATCCCTGTTCATGCAACTGTCATGTTTTATCAAACGTGTTTGATCGCTCAGGGTTCGCGGACATCTTCTCCCCTGTCTGCGGGCATTTTCTCACACCGAAACAGATGCGGCGCGGTTCGAGCATTTCCTCTTGCAATCTACTTAGATGCATAAGTAGTGATGTGTAGGTATGTCTTCCTTTTCTTCTTTTCAAGCACCTATAACGATAGATGTAGACTTACGCATGATAGGCTTATGCAGAGCTAAAGCCTTTACTGTCTAATCTATCAAGTTAAAGGTCAATTACTCCTTACTTGAGGGTAGGGAGTTCTCTTCTTGTATGATAACATAAGGCTAGATTATATCTTTATTATATGAATAGGGTTGCGGTAGCGGACACGGAGACAGACAGGTAACGGGCTGACGAGGCCGGGCCGAGCCGCCGAGGGCGAGCCGAAGTCGAGACTGACGAAGCCAGGCGTGGCTTCGTCTTCGTAGACGAGGCGCGGGTGTAACGTGACAGCTGGGTGTACCGACAGCTGTCTGTGACCCGACATCTCCATTCCTCGGTAAAGCTCGTCCTCGAGCTTAGGAGCATCGCTATCGAGTTGACATATGACTCATATCCGAGAGAAAGCATATTCTGCATATTTACAGAAGAAGGAAAAATAGGAACTACAAAGTAGTTACGCTATTATCTTCTACTGTATGATGGAAGTTGAGGATAGTCAAAATGTGGTGATGTTGGTTGGATGCCTATCAGGAGGAGGGAGCAGGATCTGCACATTCATTGAGAATAAACTCGTCCTCGAGCTTAGATATAAAGGGTGGAATGAGACGATGTTCAAGTATTTCGGCTTGGAGGACATTCACGTGTGAGGGTGAGTGCGAGGATAAATGGTGGAAAAGATATAGACGAGTTCTATGTCGTTTGTCACGAATAATGATGACGTTGATGGGGAAATTATGGTATAGAACGTTACATTACAGTACAGGAGAGAAGTTTATGGTAGGAGACTCAACATATTGATTAACAGAAATTCGCTGCTTATGTTATATATTATGCTAAATTTTCTAGAGGAGACAAGGATGGCTTGAGATACAGAGTGTTGAGGAGTGGAATTTTGATGAAACAAGAATATGGGCAATGACATGGACAAATTGCCCTAATACAAAATTGAACATTTGTGAAATTTGTATGAGTAAAATGTCTATGAAGGCTCAAAAATACATAACGTCAATGGCATTTATGTGTCATATAGAGAACGGTTTGTCAAGTGTGAGCCTGAATCTTTCAAGCAAAATTCATTGTGCGGTTGACACAGGGGCGGAGCTTAGAAAAGAGGTGTGTTTTTTGATGACGCTTTCTAGAATTCTTTGAATCGCCCGTTCAAAGAACATTTCGTATGACTTTGCGCTGAGGCGGCAGTGAGGTGAAATTCAAACTTACTTAAGAAAATTCTAGCAACTTGATTAAGTTGTAGAAAATTCTTCATTGTTCATAGAACGCCGTGCTAAAATATATTTTTAAACGATTGATATGAACTGTCTATCGCATCGCAATTAACAAGGTCGTGAAATCTTATATTTGTCGATCAAATAGTTCGACCATGAAAGGACATTTCCACTGGCTAGTGAGTTTTGGACGCATAGTATCGTCGTGAAGCAGTACTAAATCTCCAGTGGAAAGTTCCGTAGGGAATACCTTATGCAGTTGGTCGTATCTTGATTTGTAGAGCTCCGTCCTTGCTGCAATTTCACCTCTCGCTGAGACCAACAGTGAATTGGTCGGCGAATGCGTACACAGCAGATGCGAGTGTGGACGGCAAATTGGGGATGCTTTTACCCATTCTTCCATGTATAAAGAAAAATGGGCTATACCCTGTATAACAGTATAGAGGCATGAAATCTTCTATATTTGCTAATGTTACTTCCGAGTTTTTGAAGATTTACGCAACTTTCTCTGAAAAAACTGCGGTAAACCAGCTCACTCAGAGTAGCATTAACTTTCCCGGATTTCATCGAAAGTAGCCTAATAGAATTATAACAAACCTATAAACATGGCAACGACAAATCGTCTTCGATGGTTTATTTTTAAAAATTTAAACAAAATTAATTTTAGAAGATTTTTTGAATAAAAATATTGAAATCTAAAGTTACTGAAAAGGTAAATTTAACTTTTGGGTGTCTATAGTGTGTTATAGTCTTATTACTAACTTCTATAAGAATCCAATGGTTAGATCAGTATTTATGACAATTTGGAAGAAATTCTGTTATTAAAAGTGTAGTCGAATGCGCGCAAAAGTAATTTCATGAAAAGGTTCCGAGCTTTCGTTATGCGTAGTCTTTAGGATTTTTTTTTTGAACGAATGAATTCATGATCACTTTTACTAAAGATAAAACTGTTGTAATTTGAACGTTTTTTTATTCAGAATCTACTCGTTAGAAATTCATTTAAATTTGAGGATTCTACATGTGATTTTGAAATTACTTAATTGTAATCACCTAAACTAATAACAATTTTCTAAGTTTGAGAAGTTTGTGATGGTTATTTCCATCATTCATGTAGATTCTAAACGTTGGTTGGCTATGATCTGCTGTTAGGCTATTTAAGCTCAATGCGATTTGAAAAGTGAACTTTGTTCATACACCAATTCTATTAAGCAGTTATTTTATCAAGGTCTTATGCGTCCTATTTGGCAAACTTTGTCTAGGATGTAAATATTTTTTCTGAAACCGCATATTTAAATTTCATGCATTTAGCTCTTGCTAGTTTATGGCGTTATTTGCTATTTATGAGCGCTGACTCTTCTTCAATTTATTAGAAGGTTGCATATGATGCAAGCTGAGTCTCAAATATTCTAGTGGGCGTAGTCGCAAAAATTGTACCCCTGGCGGGATCCGAACCTGCACAGTAAAATTTGCAGTCAGAAGACTTGCCAGTGCGCTAGTGAGGCATATTTTTCATATTTTTGTGTTTCAAATCACTTACAAGACAAGCAAAAATTTGTACCTGGGGTGAGATTCGAACCATGTGTAGATTTCCAGTCACGCGTGTTTGCACTGCACCATCCTGGATCTTACTTCAAATTTCAGCTATTTTAGATCAGAATATAAATTATTCTTTGTTGTTGATTTAGTGGTTTCTGACCTCTCATGGTCCAACTGTTCTGTAAATTCTTTCTGCCACCAACTTGAGCAGTTTCAAAATTAGTAAATTTCTCGAAAATTAATAATTATAAACAATAGTTCGGGATTTAAAATAATTTTAGTTCTTAAAAGTTTCGTAAAGTAAAAAATTAAGTGAAAATAGAAGTAAGGAATTCGCAGCTAAAATCATGCTTTGGAAGCAGGGCGCCAAATAGTGAAAGGATCGATTCTGCGTTAGAAATTGTTATAGGAGTACATAGTGCATTGCTACAAGGCGCTGCATCGTTCGAATGGTAGCGGGTTTGAGTCGCTACTTAGGCAAAATGTTTTAAAAGCTTTGCTCCGTTCCACGTGTACTTACAAATCAGTTTTAGACCATTTTTAAGGGTTTATGAAGAAAATTTGCTTAGTAAATTGAAGAAAAATGCAAGAATGTTGCAAATGTTAGTACGATTTATACTTGTCTTAAGAATCTTTTTAAACTAGTGAGGAAGTGAAGCGTGGTTTAGCTTCTCCTGAAAGGCATGTCGACTGTAAGCTTTTTTTCAAAAATCGTGCATGGGATAAGAAACGAACTTGCATCAGCAGTCGCCAAATGTAGAGTGGCTACACTGAACGTATTTTACAGAGACTATTTCATGTCTCCATGCTACGTCGTGCTTTTATTCTAACTTACGTTTGTTAAAAGAATTAATAAGTTTTTAAGAAAGATTTTGAAATAGTGAGGTGTGTGGAACAAATTTGATTTTTTTTTAAATTTAAAGTCTGATATCAAAACCTATTTCTAGTTCAAACAAAATGCATGAGGTATTTTCTATAGCTGGAAGGCTGTTCGAAATATGCACTGTAGGTATGAGAAAAAGTCGATTTTTGATTTTAAGACATCTCTAGGCACCATAGCGAAGTGGAGTAAGGCGCCGTTGGATGACTGTGCTTGGGAGTTGAATTCCACACCCAGGTAAAGCAAGAATATTGATGGCTAGTCTATGGTAGTACTTATGTATGATACAATCACTACTTGGTTCTACTATAAGGTTCCAGCCTGATGTTTTTTTCTGAATTCCTTTTTTTGTAGGAGAGTTGCAATCTTAAAAATTTTGAAAGTATTTTGAAAACCTTTTTTCATATATCTCTTCACCTCCAAAGACTGTATTTCAGTCTATGTTTCTTACTGCAAACACTTAACAGTTTCACTGTACTTTATATTGTTTAGTAAATAAACATATTGGTCCCTGGACTGCGTTATCAGGATATTTTCCTGGGGCAAGAGGATATGCCGCGAGGTGTCTGCGTACATGATGAACGGCGGGCAACGGTGGTGCCATGTCGCCAGCGCTATAAGCGGATTATGTAGGAGACTTCTGAGGTCAAGAAGTACACAGTGGTGTCTCTGGTGTAATGTTTTTCATAGTTCCCAGAGTGGCTACTACCAGGAATGCTGCGGCACATTGTAAGTTGGCTAAGCTGCAAATTGGTGGGTGCCGTGTAGTACGAAGTGTAAGACTCCATTATTGGGATTGACATGTTGTCATCTTGTGTGGCCAGATTAATCTGCCGTCTTCTTGGTCAGTGTAAAGACAGTGTCTGTCCTAATAATTTATTATCTGCGGCCAGTTGGTAGGTCAGTTGGTCGGACAGTTGGTCGGTCGCCTCTGCACGCTGTAATCTATGTGACGAGGAAATTTATGGGGTCGCGCTGTAGTAGTATGAATGCCAGAACCACCGACAGTACGACTCTGTCGTTTTAGAAGAGCCGTCCCTGATTCCACCTGGCCTTGCAACATGCGTGATTACGCGGGGACGGGGTGACAAGTCGCCAGCGCACTCTAATTAAACAGCAGACGTCTGGTGTGTATAGGGTCCGCTAGATGGGTTCTGCTAACCAGGTGCGTCGGAACCTTGCGCTATTTAAAGCTGGATAACTTTATGAACTCCTTCGAATAAGTTTCGATTGCAGGAAAGACTTACTGGATTGAAATTCGATATCCTTTTTTTTCTACCTTGTGCACAGGCGTGTTTTATTATTTTATTTAGAGTCATGACTATATGGCGAACGAGTCCTTATTTCACAGTCGGCGGAAATATGTGTAATGCAATGAAGCAAATAACGTAGGCGCGATCCATGAAGCTAAAAATGAGCGAAAAACTAATATTATGGGAAGGACTGAGATTGCAGGCAGAGAAGCCTTAGTCTCAGTCCGGTTGGTGAAGGGAAACTCCGGAGATGACGCTGTCATCCCTCTCAGGAGCGAACCTTCTTTGGATAAGCTGATCCGTTTATCTCCCTAGAGCACCTTCGGGTGGAAGATCTCTTCCGGCTTCTCGGAGTCTCGGATCTCGGCACGGCTAAGCAAAAACCATCAAAAATAATCCCGTGAATTGCATAAAAGGCCCACATCAGGACGTAGCCTGATGTGGCCGAAAATTGAAACCTACACCTGCCCGTGCAAGCCATGTGGTCTGGTCGTTCTCTTGAACAGAGACAACCAGGCCTTTAACGTGAGCTTCATGTCAGGAGTCTGGTGGTCGCTAGGTGGAAAGCGAGCTTTGCCGCAATTCCCAGGCCTCTCGTCAAGACAATCGATTCTCACCTAGGTTCCAAATAAAGAAGATTCACCAAAATAACAATAACAATGAATTATGCGAAGTACCAACCTAGATAGAAAGGGAGCCGTTGAAATGTGGGATCTCGTCGCCAGGACTATTAAAGAAATGAGAAGGATTACTATGCATACTAATGTCCTTAGGTATTTCCCTGTGTACAGATCTTTAGTACAATATCCATTTGTGGGACAAACGTAGATAACCCCTTCCTGTATGGGAATACCCCTAGCCGCCTCTGAAACGGGAGTGCGTAGCCCACAGTGTACGGTCAAGCTATTATTTACGCCCGCCCACGCTGATCCTAGAGCAGGATCTTAGCCGATGGCCATCGTTAAGACTATATTGCTCTCAGCTTACGGAATGGATTTGTATGATGTTACGCGCGCTTTAGCTTTGAATTTAATATACATATTAATTTTTTTTTCCAAATACGATCTACGCCGCGCGAGGCAATAGAAAGAGTCGATCGACAACGGAAGTCGCTCACCTGCAAGGGTCTGGCGGTCCTCTGGGTCGGCAGTCGTCAGGTCGTCCGAAGTGGGGTCAGGGTGGGGAGGGTGTTAATTAAATTACTGGGTAACTAGGTTGTTATTAAGTAGGAAGAAAAAAAACTTTTTGACTATTCTTACAAAGGAAATTTAATTAAAAATAAAAACTTTAAATTAATTATGTATCACAAGAATCTCCCCGGGACCTCCATATCAAGTTAAAGGTTAATTACTCCTTACTTGAGGGTAGGGAGTTCCCTTCTTGTATGATAACATAAGGCTAGATTATATCTTTATTATATGAATAGGGTTGCGGTAGCGGACACGGAGACAGACAGGTAACGGGCTGACGAGGCCGGGCCGAGCCGCCGAGGGCGAGCCGAAGTCGAGACTGACGAAGCCAGGCGTGGCTTCGTCTTCGTAGACGAGGCGCGGGTGTAACGTGACAGCTGGGTGTCCCGACAGCTGTCTGTGACCCGACAAATCTCATCAATCGGCAACTATTACGGAGCAGAGCATTCTGTCTTCACGTCAAATTGGGCATTTTTCAAGCAAAGTTGACACTTCGGAAGGCAAACAATTCAAACCAAAGCTATCAAATCAAGCTGACACTTTGAGAATGCCAAGATAAATTTTTTCCTAAGGAAATTTTTTGTTTCGATAAACTTTGTAAAAGTCAGAAAATCGGTGATCTGTGTGTTTACTAATACCAATTAAAGAGGAAATCGCAACATGTATTCTTTTAACTCGTCGAGACTTTCGCTTCATTGGTAGTGTAACCGCTGCTTACTTGCCACGAAGTGAAGCAATCTCTATTTTCTACAAATGTTTCTGTTGTGCCGTTGACGAGCGTGTTACTCCACGCAAGCAGAATTCTTGCCATCAATTAAAGTAAAACTGCAGCGTCCTGAACCTCCACGTGACGCGATCTCCTTTTACAGCAAACTCAAAAATCACTGCTTTCTTGCACTTTACAGTAAGCTTTGATCCGCTATTGTCAAAGGAAAAATAAAACTTGCATCAAGTTTCACTTTGTTACCCTTTAAGGCACGTGGGTTATAAGTTTTCTAGGAAAATCATACTAAATATTGCCAAGACGACAATTTATTTGGACCTCATTGTTGTGTCGGGCGTGTGTAGCGCAGTCGGAGGAGGCGCGACTGCCGCGTGCACCCGATACCAGATTCCTGGTTCGGATTTCCCGCCCAGGCCAACCAAGCCGTCCATCCCTCCGGGGTCGGTGAATTGGTACCAGACTTGTCTGGGAAGGATAAAGCGCTGACTTGTTCATCGGCTGGCCACCGCAAGTCATTGTATGGCCAAATACGCATTCAAATCGCCTCCACGACATCCCGTAGAAACAGAATGCGTGGCGCGTCCTAAAGGGATTGAGTAACGCCGTCCTTTATCCTTTATCCTTTATCCATTGTTGTGTCTAATCTAATCTGAAGAACTCTCGTTCTGAATTGCAAGATGTTCAGATCAATTTCAGGTGTCCTACTTGGCATGAAAATGCTATTCTCCTTTCCTTCTTTAACACGAAGTTCCTATGTCCAGTTTATGGTACAAATTCTGTGTGGGCGCTTTCACTCTGCCAAGGCATGTCACATGTCAAGGCGGTACGGACGAATTTCAGAGAGCTCAAAATATTATTCTATTTTTAAAAACGCCTCAGAGCTGACCCACGTTGTGTAGCATGTGCCAGAAGAAATATGTGAAGGTATTTTGTGCATACATAATCTCACTGTAACATACTATATTCAGGTGCTATTGACTTAAGATGAATACTGAGAGATTGAGAAACTCGTACCCTTTAGGCCTGACGTGAACGAAAGCCAAGGGAAGGAATAATAAGGATGGGCAGAAACAATCGCAGAAAAAGCCGGCCCCGCGTGTGCAATGCTACGTAAGCTGTACCTGTACCAACCAGATGGACGTCGCGATTTACCGAGCGAGAGCATTGCTCAGGCACTTCGTGCAACACACCGAGAACTTCGCTTTCTTACAGTCCCGCAGCCACTCAAACAGAGCAGCCATTCCGCCTTCAGCCATTCAGCTTGGTACGAACGGTGACTAGTTCGATTTCAACCGCGTCCAACTCGGTTTGCTCCCGATGAATCCACCTTCCTCTACGCCTTGCTCACTTCGAGTTCGCCCTGCTTTGCAGCGAAGTCCGTTTTTGGGCGCTCCTACTTCACATCCGCGCTCCAATGTGTGATTGGGATAGACACCAGGTATTTACCCCCATAGCAATCAGTGATGCCATCACAACTATGCTTCTGCTCGTCACCGCCTTCTTATCGTCAGCCAAAGAGTCGCTTTTCTGGCACTGGACGGATTTGTTCCCCGACTACAGAGTGTACAATTGCACACAGTTCTATCCCTTCTCACAGCTCAGCACATTTGCCGCCATGCAGGACTCGCCTGGGGCCCAATTCAAGTATCCTTCTCAGTTCGAAGAACATGGAGCAGCCTGAGCTGGGTTCAGTCAGGACAAGCGGACTGTGTAGCGGCTCTCCAGTTGCATAGACTACCGCTCTGCTCGAGCGAGAGGTACTCCACTGCGAATTCGACTCTGCGTGTAGGTCTGTCAAGACAGAGGCAGACAAGGCTTCGGCCTCTTCGAAGCTCTCTGTGCTAACTGGAAGGAAACGCGAATCTCATGTTTATTATACGAACAACAAACAAGCGTCAACAAAACAAAATTGTAACGGAGCCTCATCTTAAAGACGGGTGTGAGGTCCGGTGGATCGGGCAAAGGGACATGGACGCTTACAAAAGCGCAGATCCTTAACGAACAAGAAAGGGATGGTGGGTACAGCATAGCATGCGGAAACGAGAGCAGGCGACTGAGATGCGGCTGAGTAGAACGTTACATTCCTGGCAGACCCGGCATCTGGCCTCCTGATTGCGACCGCACGTTCTTCACAGTCTGGTCTATGGACAGCACCAGGCACACGGCTTCCGTCGCAGCTATGATGGCGTTCTGGAAAAGGGAATTCTTCTGACATCTCAGCGACAGCCAAGCGCGCGCTATGGCGACCGATAGAAACACATAACATCACTGCTACGGAAATGCTACTTAAAAAGTGGTAGACGGATAGGACTTTGCACAGACAGCCTCTCATACGCCTGAAGACCGATTGTGGTACGGTGAGCGTGGTCGCGGTCAGGGCGTTGGGTCAACCTTGGATGAGCTTCCGTGGAGCAGGCAATTGCGCGGTGGAGCGCAGTTCATTTCATGGCAACGGTGGTCTTGGAATACTATCATTGCCCTTACTCGTATAATTTTGGTATTTTGAATACTATCGCCCCTGATAGTTGCTCATATTTTAACGCCTCAGCGATTTGGCAGCCAAAGTTATTTGGAGCACGTACCAATTCGTGGAAGGTTTGCCATCGTTATTGAAGCATGGCGTAGAAACTCTGATTGATCGCCGCCTTTAACCCATTGACGACCGCGCGGGCCATTTTTGACCCGCAGTTTTTCTGTCGCGTGGGACCGCGTGGGCCGATTTTGGCCCGCGGTTATAAAACTGTTCGCTGCGGCTTATTTCTCGCTTTTTCCGTAGTTTACGAGTAACCATTAGAGATTTTGGATCCTAAAAATGCTACTGAGCTGTGGTCCGGCAGTTACTTACTTCTAAGCACTGATAAAATCAAATAATAAGCACCACACACTACTCAAGCTGCATAAAGATCGGCACTATTCACAAATAGCTACTCACATCTTATAAAAATGGTCATGCAGAAAAATAACTAGTCACCTTTCTTGTAAAAATTTTGAAAACAATCTGGACAAAAGTATGTCAAACACCTGCTACATCATAAGGTCACCTTATTTGCACGATTCGCGGCAAACGTGCGTCCTTTTTCTTCGTAGACCTTCTTAGAAAAGCAAATTCATCTTCTATGTTTTGCTTCAAACCTGTTCCGGCCTTCTCCAATATGAGAGGGAGCTTTTGGAGAGGGAGCTTCATTCGGAATATTGTGAATTAGTGTTTTCACCAGATTACAGCGTCCATGCGGTCCCAGCGCGCGGTCCCACGCGGCAGACACGCGATTTTCTGCGCGGTCGTCAATGGGTTAACAGACTACTTAAGCCCCGCGGAGGAGATGAAAACTAAAGCGCTGTCCTTTGATTGATTGTCGGTTCTAACAGACTAGCACTGCCATCACCTTTTCGTTTTGACGTCACAACTGCCTTTTTGGCGCAATCCTACTTGGAGTATGGCCACACCGCTGCATCTTATGGAATATCTCACTCAACACAGTTGTCCCAGCAAGATTCGAGAAAATTGCTCCAAAGTCGCGCGGGGCAAAGAGAGGACAGCTCCGGGGTCCGGCGCTTACTCACTGCCGCGTGCGTTGAGCACGGCAGAGAAGCAACGTCCCGTTGGAGCAATGTCTCACCCTCCCATCCCATAAGCTTGTCGAGGATCCAAAAATGCGACCGCGGAAAGAACATACATCCTACATAACAGCAAACGTACAACTGAGAAGACAGTCGACAAGATCGCCCGGATCTCAATCTGGTCAGCACGTCCTTCAAAGAACTTCGAGCGCAACGGCGCCCTCCTGCAAGAGCTTCTCGGACTAGTGTCAGATGGCGCTGCGCACTGGATACAACGACGTCGAAACTCGTTGAATAACCCGAGGAGAGGAAGACGATGTGGATACCCAGCCACATATCAGTTTCCAATTTAATTAGTCGCGCTTCACCACGTTACCTTGAATTCCTCACCTAATTACCATCGCTCCACATAAATAAAAGTTTGATTCTGGCCAGCTTGTTGCCCGGTAGATCAGTAAACCATCACCACCTTTTTTGATGGTCACCTCTAGTAAGTCACCACCGGGGAGGAGTCCTAACTTATATCATCATGGCATTTAGTAAGACGTTCCACAGCATTCTCGTCTTCATAACCTGCTACTCTGTTCCAAAATTCCACCTATAGGAGCTATGTGGACAAATGTGCTGCTTCAATCATTTTTTTCACTCACGTAGGTTTCAATAAAGAGGTCGAGTGCCTGACCGTTCACAAATTTGCCAGTCAAGGAGCTCTACAGTAGGGCTTTAACAACAACTGTCAACGACGATATGACTCCGCGCATATCGCATAAAAATCTACTCTCCTGGTGCAATTGTGTTCGCTCGCAGACAGGTGGTTACCGATTTGGCAAGAGGAAAAGAACGGCAAACCTTTTTCACCAAGCTGGGTTCCCAGATACAAGCGGCTAGATTGTCGCCCACCTCCTCCTTGTGGATATCCACTCCGGCCCAGATTTCTCCTTGAAAGAATTAATTTCGAGTCTGACCTCTTGGTGTCTTGCATACTCTTACCTAGGGAGTGTCGATGACGCAGCTTGTTGAGGATGTCGATCGCGTCAATGCCAGCATTGTAGCACAGCTGCTGAGGAATGATCTGCAAACACGTCGACATACACCAACATCGGGAGAGCCGACAGCTCGAGCCACACCTCAAAGCTACGCGCATACGCATTCCAGAAGAACTGCTCCTTTCCTGCGATTGTCTTCGCCTTCGCGCGCAAGTGGCGCGACAGCTCCATCTCAATCGCGCCTCCACCTGAAGGGGTAGATAATAGATCAGCTCCAAGTGCCTTCCCATTGCAGAGCTTCGGCCAGGAACCCAAGGCGGTCACTCGCCTGCTACGATCGAGTCGTTCCTCTTCGCTCGTCGAACGATCATGATCGCGTCATGCAGGGAGCGCTCCGTCTCGGCGATAAACTGCTCGGCTCCTCCACGCAGCAACAAGGTACATGCGTGTGCCTTCGCGCAGCCTTCGAAGAAGTTGTACCTGCAACGGACTGCCTTGAGATGTGATGGTGCACGAGCCAAGGCAGCACCACAAACCGTTCACTTCCTACTTGCTGCTCATAGAAGCTGGAACACTTGCCCAGCACCGATTCGTCAATCTGAGAGACCGTCGTGAGGATCGAGCCTCCGCAAGCAGCCATGAGGCGATCCAGGTCGTCTTGGGGTATGCGTCCAGCGCAGAACATATCCCTGTGAAACAGTGATAGTATAAAAGAGACCACACTGCACAGGCACGCAATATGCGACTTCTCATTTTACTGGTCCAGTGCTATGAGCAGAAATCCCAGAAAGTCACTACATGCTTTATCGCATAATCACTGTGATGAGGGTTCCGAGCTAACCTCTCCTCTAAGAGAAACTATTCCCATCAGCAGAGAAAACGAACGAGAGGGTTTCAAAGGGAATGCAGAACAACCGAAAATCATCGACCTCACCTGTCAGCAAACCACTGCGTGGCTACATCTCCGATTGGAAGCTTGGACAGCACTATTTTCGCTCCGCTGTCATGGATCTTCTGCAGCTTTTCATATAGAATGCTCCATTCCGCGTCAACAACCTGGAAGGGGGCTGAGGGTTCCATGCACACCACGAAATGTTAAGCTCACACCATATCTTCTGAGTTAAAAATGAGATTTCTTACACTACTAGAGCATATCTGCTTGCACTCAAAAGCGAGCTATTTTCGCTAGCACCTATCGGCAGTCGATACCATACGAGCTAACAGAATATCTATCCAAGAAATACCCGAGTAACAAAATGATGTGAACGAACAGAAACGATGGTCAATATGACCAACGATCTAGTGCCGGAGCCGGGCAGGAGAAACACACGTCTTGGTGAGTGAATAGTGAAGAAAACGAAGAACTCCCGGCTTGTGTTCACCTACTCTGCTCCACTGCTCCACATGCCCTGGGCACGACAAACGCAAGGTGCGCACGCAGCGACGAATTGACAGGATAACGCTCGAAGTGAGTTCGTGCTAGTGAAGACTTCCTGGTATCCGAGCATCGCCAACGTTCGAGAATGAAGAGGAAGAGGGAACTACAGTAATGATGCAGAAGAATAACGGGCCAAAGCCTCCGAATGCTCCTGGTGTCTAGGTCGCGAAGTCAACAGTGCAAACACGGCATACATAGCTTAGGAGCTGGTAGGAGGAATCGGGCGACTTGGGAGCTCTCAAGAGCGTCGAGGAAAACCATCCGGGATACTTTGGCACGCTAGAACAGAGATGTGCTGCAGTATAAGGGATTAAAGGAACCACACATGATTTGTTTCGACAAACAACTGCCCCATTTGTTTGCCTCCTTTGGGAAACGTCCAACGGCCGGTCGGCAAACATGTCACAGCGTTATACTCGTCCCTGATTTTATCGAAATCCGGACGCGTATATGAACTTGCGAGATCTGTGGGCGCGGCGGGCAGCCGCCGAGGGGAACTTGCTGTAATGAACTTTGAGGTGGTACCATTCTGAACAGAACATCGCCTACTTTTTAGGAATCATGCTTATCTTCATAAAAGAACCCTAACTGTTTCACATTTGAAACTGTTGTCTATGTGTACTATTAAATGACCTATCGTTCTCAAAACAACCTTTTTTCTGATCAAATCAAACTCGAAGACTATGAATCGCTGAACGGAAACAGGATAAAGGGGAGTACGGAGCAGCAGTTACAGCCAAGGCGCAACTGCGGTGCGCAAATTCAGCTCTTCCCCATCCCTAAAAATCCTGCTGGATTGCAGGATCCAGACAGCAGTCAACGTTCCAGTAAAGGTGGAAGTCGGGTGCAGAGGAGGGGTAACGGTAGCATTCATTTATCCAAAAAAGAAAAAATCATCCTCGACTAGGATAGGCCCATACCGCATAAAATGAATAGACAGTTAATGGTTTTCAAGTCTTCTTACTCTTGTACCACAGACTTAGGAAATCCGAAATGTCTAATGAGCATAATAGACGCAGCGAACACAAAAACCAACAGATAATAAATTTGGCGCGGCTGAAACACAATGTGCAAACGAACAGGACTGGAACAAAAATCAAGTAAAGGAAGCAGTGAATAGCAAACAACGGGCCCAGACATGATTACTCAATCCCTTCATGGATACGAGAGGTATTCTACCTCTACGGGATATCGTGAAGGCATTTCGAATCCGTACCTGCCCTTTATAATGGCCTCGCGGGAGGTACGGAAGGCATGGCTGGCCTAGGACTACTGAAGCGAACCTTAGACGTTGAATCGGAGTGCGCAGTGACGCCTTCTTCCCCCACTGTCCGATCTTCACAAAGAAGAAAGTGTGCAATGCCAAACTTACCGCTTGGAAATCCTCGACGTTAGTGAGACGCATTTCTGCGTTATCCTTTTCGGCTTTCAATTCCAGCTCAATGTTCAGCAGAGCGACAAGGGGTTCCTTGTAGTGTTTCGGCTGCATTTCGAATCCAGCATAGCTGAAGGCCTTTTGGAAAGCAACACCTTTCACAAGACGAGAATCCTCAAAAGAAGCACGGATTAGAACGAGCTGAACAAAAACCTCCTCCCAATGAACTTACGTTTAGACTTCCTCCGCTAACTTTCTTAATTCCGATCATGTTCAGTGGCAGAGAATCGTCGAGAATGTTTACTGCATCGACAACCATTTCAGCAAAGAACTTACGCTCTTGGCTCACCTATAAAAAGGCATGGATGATCCGGGCCATTACAAGAGTCCACAAAAGTGGAGGGTACATCTGCTGCGAACGTTCAACTACTCTTACTAGTCACAAGGCGTTGCAAACTCTCGCCTAAAACATAACAGTAGGAATTACAGGCGGTACTCAAACAACAAGTAAACTAACAAGGGAGCTCAATAAACGTCCCTTGGCGATTTTCAAAGTGACCTACTGCGGGTTGGTTGCAGGGAGTTGTGTGAGAAGCACCATAGTGGTTTCCAAATTTCTCGCGGACAACTGGGTAGGACAAAAATTGCAAAAAACCACATCACTTCAGTGCGGACCGATAAAGCAAAACAGACTCTGGAACTGCCATGTCGTGATTGGAATCTATCCAGGAAAAGGTTTGGGGCTGCAACAGTAGCGGAACTACAGTGGACTCACAATTTGCCTGTTAGCGATACAGTGACCGAAGCGGAACATTGAGGTGCGCCGCTCACGAACCAGAGCGCAGCGGCTGGATGGCCGAGTGGGTGCGGGGGCGGACTTGCAGGAAGAGGGTCACGAGTTCGGATGCGGGGCTTCGAATTCTGCATTGTTGGGCTTCCTCACCATTCTTTTGTCGATGTAAAGTGTATCTTGAACACTGTAGTGTACTATACTGACGTTATAACCTTATTTTAGCCCGTACTATACGACTTAACAATGATGCTGCCTATTTCCCTCACCACTCTCTGCTAATCGAAGGTGTAGAGACTTGTGCTCCCACGACTTTGGGGATCGAAAGCAATTTTCGCCCATACCTCGTTTTGTAGGCTAATTGAAGCGCTTATCACAAATCTGATAAACGTTTTCACGTGATGGCGTGATCCCGTATTTTCATGAGTGATCAAGGTTATCAATGCCAGTACATAGAATCTCTTTCTTCAGCTATACGATCAGGCTTGGTTCTCAATCTTCTACTTTGAGATGGAAAGTAGTCCAGGAAAATTAGATAATTTAGAAAAATGAATTCGTGTTCAGCAGCTTAAATAGTTTCCATAGAAAAAACGAAATCAGTGATTCACCCCGCCGTCCCTACTCACGGCCCCGCCATCCCTACTCACGGCCCCGCCATCCCTACTCACGACACCCACAGTAACCTACCGTGATCGGCCGAAATTTCAAAAATGGATGCGTGCTCAGCATCCAAAATAACAGTAACATGTTTGGTCGAAATTTTTTCGACCTCTTCTCAACTTTTGGAGTCGTGATAGCACAACACTACCAGTTATTCTGTATCCATCCCTTTACATACTCACTGTCACCTATTGTACTGTAACACCAAAAGCGTTTTCCAGGTTCGTGAACACCACCCCAATTAACCATCAAGACAAAGTTTGACGGAATTTTATTCTCCACCTACGAAGTGGTACATTTGCAATGTCCCCCCCCCCCCCCCCCCCTCCCCACTACCGATCAGTATCGAAGAGTGACCGAGAGAAAGTAGACTGCAATAAGAGCAAACTACGGGATCAAAAATGATACATTTTAAAAGAGATGGTAGTAAAATTTGCAAGAAAAGCGTTCTCTATAGAAACTCGAAGACTGATCAGCACATCCAGGAGATGTAATGAAGCAACACGTCTCGATCATGTTTGTAAATTCAGTTAAAATGCGAAACATCCCTAAAACAAGCAGAGGAAATTACAAAAGAATCATAACGTTGTAGCAACAAGAGCTTCCCCAGCGAGACAAGCATGGTTTTTTGGGAAAATGACGTAGCTCTATGCAGCGAAATCCTGACTTTTTCATATGCGACAAGAGGTCCAGAAAGAGGAAACGAAAAAAGTCTGCATCGCTATTCACACGCCCTCCCAGTCGCTGCCCAGCCTGTAGTGAATGATTTAATGAATGTGCCCTCCAGCCTTCTTGAGGAAACCTAACAAATTGTCAGATTTCTAACATCCAATTATAATTAGAGCTCCATAGGTTTTCCAGGTTAATTTATGAGCATTACAAGATCATTCAAGCTTATACTATGGTGAGTCCAAAAGTCGAGGAGAGGTCGAACAATTTTTTTCGCCCAAACCTCGCCCAGTACTGTTATTTTCGATGCTGAGCACCAATATGGTATCCATTTTCAAAATTCGGCCGACTACGGTAGATTACAGTGGGTGTCGTGAGTGAAGATGGCGGGAGCATGATCGCTGATTTCGTCCTTTCCGCCTATGGAAACTATTAGGTTGTCCCATTAAGTCCTTGCAGTTTTTTTTTCAACGATTCACTGCAGATTTCGCTGGAGATCTCTTGCATAGCGCTGCATAGCCTTCGAAATAGAATGATTTGCTCTATCAGAACATGTATAGCATTTTTTTGTCATGAATTTTGTCAATTTTCGTGAAGTTGAAGTGAAAAGTGAAAAAGTAACCATTTGCGCACTTGTTCTCTCCGCTTAGGTTTGAAATTTTTTGCGCAGTTTTTTATAGCACGAGGAAGACAATGTTTTGTACTACAAGAACATGTGTTGGTCCTATTTTCTCACCTGTCCTTTATTGATTTTTAGGTAATCAAATTGGGAATTCCGACTTTTTCGTCCGAATTTTTACCAAAACTCCGGTTCTGTGGTTGGACTTTTTTGCTTGGCGTCATATGTCGTTTGGAAGAGGATGTCTTGCTCAGTAAGAATTTGTGTCGCGTTTATTGGCTCACGCTCATTTCTGTCGAATATCAACAACTGAAGAAGGAAAAGGAGTTGTTGGTGAAGACGATTATTCTCTTTTTGGTATTTTGTTGATATTCAATAGAAATCAATTAACGCGATACAAATTCTTACTGAGCAAGACATCCTCTTCCAAACAACATATAACACCAACCCAAAAAGTCCAACCACAGAGCCGGAGTTTTGGTAAAAATTCGGGCGGAAAAGTCGGAATTCCCAATTTGATGACCTAAAAATCAATAAAGGACGAATGAGCAAATAGCGCTAACACCTATTCTTGTAGTACAGAACATTGTCTTCCAAATGCTATAAAAAAATGCGCAAAAAATTACAAAGCTAAGCGGAGAGAACAAGTGCGCAAATGACTTTTTCACTTCGACCTAAAAATTGATAAAATTCATGGTGAAAAAGGAAATGCAATACATGTTCTGATAGAGCAAATCATTCTCTTTCGAAAGCTATGCAGCGCTATGCAAGACACCGCCGGCAAGATCTGCAGTGAATCGTTGAAAAAACTGCAAGGACTTATGGGACAACCTAATATTTAGGTTGCTGACCACGAATCTGCCATTCCTTTTTCTAAATTATTTATTTCTCGTGCACAATTTTCCATCTAAAAGTAGAACCTTGATCACACATGAAAATGCGGGATCACGCGATCACGTCAAAACGTTTACCAGATTTGTGATCATCGCCCCAATTAGCCTACAAGGCGAGGTGTGGGCGAAAATTGCTTTCGATCCCCAGAGTCGTGGGAGTGCAAGTCTCTACACCTTCGATTAGCAGAGAGTGGTGCTGTAAAATAGGCAGCATCGTTGTTAAATCGTAAGTACGGGCTAAAGTAAGGTTATAACGTCAGTATGGTTCACTATAGTGTTCAAGACACACTTTACATCGGCAAGAGAAAGATGAGCAAGCCCAGCAATGCAGAATCTCCACCCCGAATCCGAATCCCTGACCCCCTTCCAGCAAGTCCGCCCCGCACCCACTCGGCCATCCACTCGCTGCCACCTGGATCGTGGCGACGCACCTCAATGTTCCGCTTTGGTTTCTGTATCGCTAACAAGAAAATTGTGAGTTCGCTGTAATTCCGGTACTGTTGCAGCCCCAAACCTCTTGCAGGTTAGATTCTAATCAAGACATGGCAGTTCCAGAGGTCTGTTTTGCTTTATCGGAGCGCACTGAAGTGATACGGTTTTTTGCAATTTTTGATCTAATGATTTGTCCGCAGGAAATTTGAAAACCACTACGGTGCTTCTTAAACAACCCCCTACAACACACAATAGGTCACTTTGAAAATGAGAACCTATTGAGGTTCTAGGGGGTTGTTCGGGACGTTCATTGACCTTCCTTGTAGAACCGGAACAGTATGTCCAATACCTACACCGTTACATGGTCATTTCTCGCGAATAACGAAAATCAGGTTCCCTGCATCTCTCTCAAAGCTGAATGACTTTCCGAACTTAGCAACATTAAGGCATGATCCAGTCCAGTCACAAATTTTCAGCGTAAAAACGAAATTGAGACACATGAAACAAGCGTCCGTCGGCAGCCAATCTGGCTACCTTTCAACAGCTAAGGGAAACTAAAATCGTACATTCGATAAGCGAATTAGAAGACGTGCGATTTTAGAACAAGTGGACTTACTAGCTTGCTACTCAGTGTTGTCATAGCGCACTTCACCAGCATCTCTCTCAGCTCGCTTTCGCCTTCGATCTTGATAGCTAATTCGGACAAGTAATTCAAAGCCTGCAAAAACACACACCTTGACACCACCGGAGCAGAAGTAGGTAACAGAAGTAGCAACAGAACTAACCTCTTCGCTAGCTTTGCTAAGCGCACGAATTAGCAATTGCGGATGCACACCATCTTCGATGAATGGCTTCATTCTCTTCAGAATCTCTGCCGCCAGCACGACCACTGAAGGCTGGATTTCACTAGCGATAGTCCAATTTCATGCTAAAAGAAGGTCGAGTACCTGATGTCGTCCCATCTCCTACTTCCGCGTCCTGTGACTTGGCTATGTCGACCATCACATTCGCCGCTGGGAACACAATGTCCAGCAGCTTCAAGATAGTTGCGCCATCATTCGAAATCGTTGTGTTACCTGCAATCGAGAGTGTAATAACAAAAATGGAAGGCATGTCCACTATAATACAACTGAATAACAATAACAACTGAATGACAACAGAATGTTCGTAATACACCGCTTGAAGAAATTTATATAGTTTGACAATAATACAGCAGCCCTTTAGTTCCCATAAAACTCTTCCAAAACGAAATCATTCTCACCAACAAGTTCGGCAGTCTTGCTACGTTCTGCTAGTATTCTACGAGGTCAGTTTCCGACCTGAACGTTAAAAAATGCCTTACTCGGCATCAATATGGGATGTTGTAACACGGTGGAAAATCAAGGCATAGAATAGGGCTGTTACAAGAGCATGAAAATCCGAAAAACACAACTCAACGACCTATAGTAATTCGCAAGCAAAAAGTTGTCTACTGACCCTTGAATCTACGGAACGGCTCCATTTACGAGAGCCTCACATTGACCACACCTTCGTCACAGGAAATGTTTTACGAGACACCTAGGTTCTGGACGCACCTCCTTGGAACCTTATACTGGTGCTCCCTTCAATGAAGTAGCACCAATAAGGACAGCTTCTTAATTAGGATGGCGTGAACCAATCCGCAGTCAAACATAGCCTTCAGTAAATGCCGGCTGCCACTCATTCCACCACTGAGGTTTCCAAGAACAACACCCCTTTGGTGTCTCTACTTACGTTACAGAGATCAACGCTCAATACTCACTTTGACTTTTTGATATTCTGGAATTGAGAAACAATTGAAACTGATACAGAGGTAGCTACACCAACCTTTGCTGTCCACGATTAGTTTGTCCAACCCTCTAGGGCCTAAGGTTGTTCGAATACTGTCTGCCACAACCTGAAAGTAGGAGTCTTCGTAACTACAAGGGAGCAGAACTGTATTGTATTGTAGGATTTTGATTGATGTAGTCTCGCAACCTTGACTGGTGTACACAGCATTCCATTTTGGCGAACAACTCCTCTTACACCTGGATGATTAGATGTCAGTCTACCCACAAAGTCAAAGCGATCAACGTGCAGTGCTACTCTCTCCACAAAATAATACGCCCCAGTCACAATTTATCTAATGACTGCTCCGATGGGGTCCATACGGCAGTACAATCCTGGGGCAACAAACGCCCGATGTTGCTGGCCATGCTATCTCTTTCCTCTCAACACTCTTTTCCATTTGAATGCACTTTTGGCCCTTTCTTCGAGACATCAGGATTTCGCTGCTGAAAAGCACGACGACAAAGGCGAGGGAAACTAACGTAGAGCAAAGGACATGAGAGAGACTCTAAAAGTGGGAGGGGTCAACGAGAAAGCGTTTATCTAGTGCTTACCTGTGGTGCGCTAAGACACAAGTAGATCGCCCGCTCAAGAGCTTTGATCTAGGCAGGAAATGGGCGGCGTAAAAGGGTCACCGAAGGACGAATGGACCTGTTCTACTTCCGTTGTACGGTCCCCGCCCCATTCGTTGCGCCCTTTCACCCTGCCCTGTCCAGAACAGGACATTTTTTACGTATTTCGTGTGCCGCATTAGCATCCCTATTCAGGGGCGGCTGTAGGCGGCATCCTATCGGTAATCGGAGAAGAAGGAAATTGATGAATGGGACAGGATGTTGATCGTTTTGCTTATTCGATGTCTTCTTGTGAAGTGAAGAAGTGGGAGAGATTGCTAATTAAATGCAAAGGGAATAGGACTCCATTTTTTCAAGTGAGTGAGAGACAGAGTAAAACATGTTGTGGGAAAAACTGGAGGAAGAATTGGGTGGGTTTATTAAATAAAAGTTTCAGGAGCAAATACTGCAGGTTTCTAGGAGAGGGGAGGATATGACGGAGTAGGGAAATGATGTTAAATCCCGGGAAGAGACGAAAACTTGGGTATTTCACATTCTCTAAATTGATAATGATAATGAATGATGACCAGCAAGCAAGAAACGAAAAATCAGTGGCATATGTAAACCGTTTTTGAAAATGGTATAAAACTCGAACTATAGCACGGACAGAAGTTGGAAGAAGTCAGGGAGGAAACATGGTTGAAACAGTTTAAGTGGTGGGTGGAGAACAATCCTATAAGAGAGACAATATGATGCATGAACGATCCAAGAGAGCCGATAAGACTTAACGCTTATTTTCCTAGGATTCTCCAACATGTCACATTCGTTTGGCACTGGTCTCGCAGAACATTCATTGCTGCTCTACAGCACTGTCCGGTGGGGTAGGAAAGATTCTACGTTTCCAGATTTACACCATAAAGATCTTTATAGGTATTTAGAGGACGGTTTCCAAAATTCTTCACACATTCTCCTTCGATATGTGCAAGGAATTTTGGAAATTTCGATATTCGGGCTCGATATGAAGCCTTGCGAAAGCTTTCAAAGATTGCAGTCCTAATACTTTTGCTAGGCTCCGAAAACGTGTCAGTGCCGCTTTCTTTTCCGTGTTAATTCCTTTCCTATTAATTTCAAGTTTGCCTATTACTGGGGTTCGTCTGCAATTGCTCGATCTCCTTTGTCGCAGACTAATCGGTAAGAGTCATACCAATCGGATCATCCAAATGAAGTTCAAGTAAGCTAGTTGAATTAACACTAGAAAACCTTCGTATGTCTTCGTTCTGTCTCCACAAACCGAAACACAGGTACTCCACTGCTTAACTTCTCTTGTGCTGTTCGAAACAGCACATCCGATAGCACGATTTAGAGCTCCTGGACGCCCAGCATCAGGACGAAGCGACGGCTTGTGCAGCCTTCTACAAACAGCATGAAATGCCCAAATTACCACTGAACTAGTGCGTGCGCCGACCATAACACTCGCCTTCCAAGATGGTGACTGCGCTCCATAATCTGGCATTTCTCACAGTACTGATACGGTTTGGGAAAACTACGCTTTCAGCAGTAAATCAATCGGCAAAGAGAGCAGGCAGTCCAGCCAACTTTGCCGGTTGCTCTATCACACTGACGACAATACGTGTAAACGAGCACTCGCATGGGACAGTACACATCATTTCCGCTGCATAACTTTCAACTCGATTTGTCTTCAATGTGAAGCAATTTTGTGCGGATTTTTTGCAGTGCGCTATAGACTGTATCTATAAGAAACATTAGCCAGCTTACTGCTACACTCCTTTTCGAGGTTGTACAATGAGAACAATTATTTGTTTTCTGCAAGTAGTATGTGCTATATTAATGTGAGAAATTAAAGGGCAGAAAAGACTGCAAAAAAGATAATTAATTGTGCAATTTTAAGTTGCTGAAAATATTTTTTTCACAGAGCAAATTAGCGTCGCGGTATGATACGAGTCCCGTACTCTTGCCCAACGAGTCACCACTGGAACGTAGTCTTAGCTTTTCTTTTAATAATTGGAGATCTGCTGCTAAAACTATAAGAATTCAGTGTGGTTGTCAGAATTGCTTCCATAACGGCATAGTGACACATATGCATTGGTTTTTCCAAGGAAAACTATAGCTGGGTGAAAAACGGTTGTTCTCCTAACTGTGCATATTTTCATTTGAAGGGGGTGAAAAGTCTGCAGTAAATTCGGCTTTGATTCGTCAGTGTTACCGTTTTACGGTTCAAAAAATCGGCACACTAAACACGTATCGGAAACAACTGTAATGGCGGGAAGCCGGAATTCCCTCCATGGAAACGCAAATTCCGCCCATCCCTGATCAGAGCCGTTCAAAGCTGCTGTCAACGTTATCGTTTTGACTTTAACTTACTCCACGAAGAGAGCCTTCAATTTCTCGCAGTATAGGGAGTAACTACTCCAAAGTAGCTTAAAAATTCAGCATACTTTTACCGCGGCAAAAACGCGGTTCTGTGAGACAATACGCAGCATAGATGACGCGTACGCGTCAGCCAGCTTAAAAAGCGATTGTCGCTCGCACGCAGCACTGTAAAATACGCACCGTGGTCAGTGTGTGGAATTTCTGTTTTCTGATTTTCTAGCCATTTTGCGCACATTTTTTCTGTTTTCTGAGAAAATGGCCAAAAATTGGCTAGAAAACAGAAAATAGAGCTGCGAACAAAGCTATATCGCGGAAATCCAATAAAAATATACAAAAAGTACCATAGAATTATGAGTTTCGTTCCAAAATATCCCCCATATATAAAAGAGGAAGGGTTTTTTGTCCGATGTTAGCCACCCGCAATTCGTACACTGGCTAGCTAGCCGGTTTAATCACCCAAGTTTGCGGTGCGGTTGCCAGTTGTCCAAACGAAGACGCTTGACAGTTGTCCACCAATGTTGTTTACCATCGACTGCCATCGACTGCCTGACGTAGGGTGATTTCGAAAGAGGTCTCTTCCCAACCACCACTGTTGTTTACCATCGACTACCATCGACTGCATGACGTAGCGTGATTTCGAAAGAGGTCTCTTCCCAATACGTGTCTAGTGGTCATACCTCAATGTTCCTTCCCAGCCCTCCTGTGTGGTGCAACCTTCCACTATTTTTACCGCTATACTTTTACCACTACCCCACTACCAGGGTTGCTGCTACTACAGAAATTGAATCCTCTTCCACTGTTCAGTATGACAACGGGCTGCTCCGTTCTGCATTTTTTTGCTATTTTGCCTCACATAAGCCGTCTTTTGATTCAATTTACCTCCATGTTTGCCGCCATACTTTTACCACTACCCCACTACCAGGGAAGCTACGACTCCATAATAAATTGAACCCTTTTCCACTGTGCGGTATGACAACCGGCTGCTCTTTTTTGCACATTTCTACTATTACTTTGCATCACAGATGGCATTTCTTCCGTTCAATTTTCCTCTATGTCTACAGCCCTACCTTGACCATTACCCTGTTGTCTGTTGACGAATCTGTTCTCAATGCCGAACCTCTCTCCATTGTGCACAATGAGGGCCAGTTACTCTTTTCTGCACTTTTTCGCTATCAACGCTAGGGATGCTTCCTTACTCAGCGTCGGTTGCCGGCGAAGCCGGCAGCCGTCGCTGGGTAAGGAAGCATTCCTAGCGGGCTCGAGGTTGGGTTGGGTTTCTGACCCCACATGGCTCACCACACACGACGCCGGCGAAGCCGGCTAGCCTAGCGTGGCCCGCCCGGCCAGAGTCGGGTGCGGGCGAAGCCCGCAACCGACGCTGGGTTGTGGGGACCCTAGCGGGCTCGAGGTTGGGTTGGGTTTCTGACCCCACATGGCTCACCACACACGACGCCGGCGAAGCCGGCTAGCCTAGCGTGGCCCGCCCGGCCAGAGTCGGGTGCGGGCGAAGCCCGCAACCGACGCTGGGTTGTGGGGACCCTAGCGGGCTCGAGGTTGGGTTGGGTTTCTGACCCCACATGGCTCACCACACACGACGCCGGCGAAGCCGGCTAGCCTAGCGTGGCCCGCCCGGCCAGAGTCGGGTGCGGGCGAAGCCCGCAACCGACGCTGGGTTGTGGGGACCCTAGCGGGCTCGAGGTTGGGTTGGGTTTCTGACCCCACATGGCTCACCACACACGACGCCGGCGAAGCCGGCTAGCCTAGCGTGGCCCGCCCGGCCAGAGTCGGGTGCGGGCGAAGCCCGCAACCGACGCTGGGTTGTGGGGACCCTAGCGGGCTCGAGGTTGGGTTGGGTTTCTGACCCCACATGGCTCACCACACACGACGCCGGCGAAGCCGGCTAGCCTAGCGTGGCCCGCCCGGCCAGAGTCGGGTGCGGGCGAAGCCCGCAACCGACGCTGGGTTGTGGGGACCCTAGCGGGCTCGAGGTTGGGTTGGGTTTCTGACCCCACATGGCTCACCACACACGACGCCGGCGAAGCCGGCTAGCCTAGCGTGGCCCGCCCGGCCAGAGTCGGGTGCGGGCGAAGCCCGCAACCGACGCTGGGTTGTGGGGACCCTAGCGGGCTCGAGGTTGGGTTGGGTTTCTGACCCCACATGGCTCACCACACACGACGCCGGCGAAGCCGGCTAGCCTAGCGTGGCCCGCCCGGCCAGAGTCGGGTGCGGGCGAAGCCCGCAACCGACGCTGGGTTGTGGGGACCCTAGCGGGCTCGAGGTTGGGTTGGGTTTCTGACCCCACATGGCTCACCACACACGACGCCGGCGAAGCCGGCTAGCCTAGCGTGGCCCGCCCGGCCAGAGTCGGGTGCGGGCGAAGCCCGCAACCGACGCTGGGTTGTGGGGACCCTAGCGGGCTCGAGGTTGGGTTGGGTTTCTGACCCCACATGGCTCACCACACACGACGCCGGCGAAGCCGGCTAGCCTAGCGTGGCCCGCCCGGCCAGACTCGGGTGCGGGCGAAGCCCGCAACCGACGCTGGGTTGTGGGGACCCTAGCGGGCTCGAGGTTGGGTTGGGTTTCTGACCCCACATGGCTCACCACACACGACGCCGGCGAAGCCGGCTAGCCTAGCGTGGCCCGCCCGGCCAGAGTCGGGTGCGGGCGAAGCCCGCAACCGACGCTGGGTTGTGGGGACCCTAGCGGGCTCGAGGTTGGGTTGGGTTTCTGACCCCACATGGCTCACCACACACGACGCCGGCGAAGCCGGCTAGCCTAGCGTGGCCCGCCCGGCCAGAGTCGGGTGCGGGCGAAGCCCGCAACCGACGCTGGGTTGTGGGGACCCTAGCGGGCTCGAGGTTGGGTTGGGTTTCTGACCCCACATGGCTCACCACACACGACGCCGGCGAAGCCGGCTAGCCTAGCGTGGCCCGCCCGGCCAGAGTCGGGTGCGGGCGAAGCCCGCAACCGACGCTGGGTTGTGGGGACCCTAGCGGGCTCGAGGTTGGGTTGGGTTTCTGACCCCACATGGCTCACCACACACGACGCCGGCGAAGCCGGCTAGCCTAGCGTGGCCCGCCCGGCCAGAGTCGGGTGCGGGCGAAGCCCGCAACCGACGCTGGGTTGTGGGGACCCTAGCGGGCTCGAGGTTGGGTTGGGTTTCTGACCCCACATGGCTCACCACACACGACGCCGGCGAAGCCGGCTAGCCTAGCGTGGCCCGCCCGGCCAGAGTCGGGTGCGGGCGAAGCCCGCAACCGACGCTGGGTTGTGGGGACCCTAGCGGGCTCGAGGTTGGGTTGGGTTTCTGACCCCACATGGCTCACCACACACGACGCCGGCGAAGCCGGCTAGCCTAGCGTGGCCCGCCCGGCCAGAGTCGGGTGCGGGCGAAGCCCGCAACCGACGCTGGGTTGTGGGGACCCTAGCGGGCTCGAGGTTGGGTTGGGTTTCTGACCCCACATGGCTCACCACACACGACGCCGGCGAAGCCGGCTAGCCTAGCGTGGCCCGCCCGGCCAGAGTCGGGTGCGGGCGAAGCCCGCAACCGACGCTGGTGGTTCTATAAAAATTTAAATTGCAAACATGTGACGTTTTTGGTTGTGGTCGTGTAAATAGAAATTGCGCCATACACTCGTGAACTATGCCGCCTTATTTGTTTGATTGGCTGTGTAGTGCTGCTGGCATGGAGTCCCTGCGTAGGACATTTTTCGTCTTTCATAATTTGGCTTCGTATTCTTCTCAATTTCAACAGTAATTGGCGCCAACTACTATTACTTACAACTTTTATTAAGCTACAAAACTAGTGTTAGGGGTATTTAAATACCCATTAACTAACCGCTTGTCCTATAGTAACTGTGGGTAGAATCATTCTCTACCCCCCGTTTTAAAATTGAAAATTGTTGGCAGGTTATCCCCAGTGATTGCTTCCTGCCGAGCCTTGAGGAGCCTTTTCTCTTCTAACTCTCAATCTTGCTCAGCTTGGCATATAAAAAATGAATAAGAAACAGAAAATTATGGTTGCCTTTGATTCCGCTGATGTACGGTAGTGATACACGAAATTTTCCATCTATGACCTGCATCATCTGTCGTTCCGTAGATCATCAAATTGTTCGAGCGTGTGCCAGCAGCGTCTTCATTCATCCCTGTCCTGTGCCAGCGTCTCCAATGAGTCCTTCTCGCTCGAGTGAAGTGAACAGCGTTCAGGGCTTTCACGAAGACGTCCGACCAACGCGTTGGTAGGCGTCAGGTGTTCTCCTTACCTCCCTCGGAATCAAGTCGGTGACGGCACTCGTCCAACGGGTATTTCCGAAGCGCATTATTTAGCCTGCACACCTAATATTCAACGAATTGGCCCATGCGACAGCGTCTCTGATCTCCGAAGGTCGACGAAGCTCGGAACTCCGGAGGCCTTCTCTCACTTCCGTGAGTCGTGGCGCTCCGAGCATCGTCTTCTAGGTTCCCCTCTCTGCGACGGTGATCCCGCTTTCGTATGGCTAAGGAGTCCGAGTCGTATGTCAGGGCAGGAAGAACAATGCAGCCGAAAATGTGGGAACGGAGGAGAGGACGTCCTTCGTCTTTTTTCGACGCTCTTGAAAGCTCACCAAGCCGCTCGTTTCCTGCTGTCCAGGCCAGGCACTAGGTCGTTAGCTATGTTGACTTCGCGACCCAGATACACTAGCTGGAGCGCTCGGGGTATGTTCCGTCGAGACAGATATGGGCATCAGAAACCTGTTCGTTACTCTTGATGATCGCCTTCGAAAGGATCAGCTGCAGTCCAACATCCAAGTCCAGCTTTGGTATCCCCCCTGCCGAACCCCTCTTTTCACGTCGATGACGACGTCGTTGTAGAATTGTGAGATCTTGGTCGCGAATCCACTTCACAGCTCTCGAAGGGCTCTGATGTATTGAGTAGAAACACCCTGAGTGAGCAGGGCTTCGACGACCGCTTCAGTTTCGACGGAGTCGATGCCTTCTTCAGATCAATGAACGTAAGGCACAACGGCAGCTCGTACTCTTGCGATACTACGATGAGCTTCGCGATGGCGTGTGTGTGGTTGACCGTGCTGAATCCTCTCCGAAATCCTGCTCGTTCGCACGGGTATCCTTCGTCCAGCGTTTGGCTGGCTCTCTTTCAGGTCCTGAAGTTCATGATCACTCGAGTGAACAGCTTGTAGACTACGGACAGCAGATAAGTCGGTGTCGTGCACGCCTCCGTTCCTGTACAGAAAAACGGTCCGTCCTGACAGTCTTCCATTGAGGTGTAGTATGATATGTATATGTGATGAGTAATAATAATATGATGGAGAGGGTGCATGCTTGATCCACATTTTTAGTGACTACGCCTTCAAGAAAACACCTTCACTTAAAAACTGTCGTGCTGACAGCCCCGTAGTCACACAGAAATACTAGTTTTTTAAACAATTGGGACCACCAATCTAGCGAATCATGTTTTGTGGTTATACTTTCATTTTGGTATGCATCAGTGAGCAATAAACGTCTATATTTTAATACGAATGTGATAGGTAGAATTCATCCTTAGAAGCCACTCTTTTTCGTACGTCTGCTCTCTAGCCCTAATCTGGAACAACAAAAGAATTTACCTTTCACAGAAACACTCGTAGTATTGCGATTACTGATGCGATCGTTAAGGCGTTATCTGTGAAATGGAGCAGATGAGTAATGCTGAATACTTCAAATGACGAGAACCCTAGGATCTTTCAGGCAAGGTTTACAATTTGCTGATTGAATTGAATTTTGAGTGTATTAGAAATTTTTATAAACGCTTGGGCACTATTGTACTTCCACAACTCCACGGGTCGAGGAGAGGTCGAAAAAGAATTTTGCCCAAACTTCGGCTAGGGGGTTATTTGCGGTGCTGATCACGAATCTGACATCCGTTTTTCGTTTTACGCTGGAATACGGTAGGTGCGTGTGACTAAGGCCCAAATAACCTTATAGCCGAAGTTTGGGCGAAATCGGTGATCATGACCCTGGCAGCCTTAGTCACTCGCACCTACCGTACTCCAGCGTGAAACGAAAAACGGATGTCAGATTCGTGATCAGCACCCCAAATAGCCCCCTAGCCGAAGTTTGGGCGAGAATTTCTTTTTCGACCTCTCCTCGACCCGTGGAGTTGTGAAAGTACAATAGTGCCAACGCTTATCTAGTCATACAAAAGCGTCAGCTACTGGAAAAATGGATCTTTGGATAGAACAATTAGGTCGTATGATACATTTGAAATTTCTGTTTTCTGGCTTATTTCTGGCGAGGGCGATTTTCTGTTTTCCGCTTTCTGGGGAAATTTTTGAAATTTCCGCCCATCCCTGATGCGCACCCCACCAGAACAAACTAGTTGCTCCTGTATTTCTGCCTTATTTCCATGCGGCTCCTCCATTTTGTGGATGACAATTCGTCATTACCCTGCTTAGTCGCGAGTAAGAGCCCGTGGACGAGTGTCTTAGGCGCAATGTGGCTCGGGGGGGGGGGTCACCCCCTACACAACGGTTTGTGCTTTTTGAAACCGGAATTTTTTTTGCAGCACTGGTGTGTTCTACCCCTACAGTGAACTGAGGTAGGCCATTTGCGATGTAATTTCACACACACGTATCCTTTACTAAGGCGGACAACAACTGAGTAGGGGGGTGACCCCCCCTGAGCCACATTGCGCCGTGTCTTATCCTTCCCTGACAATATGGCTGCATTTCACAGACCGTGGAGAGGTGGACGGCTTGACCACCCTAGGTGAGACCCGATGCTTAGAGCAGAACCGATTCAGGGTGCACAGGACAGCCAGCGCCTCCACCGACTACGCTGTGTACAAGCCGGCCACATGAGCAAATAAATCGCCCTGGAGGGCATGCTTAAACCAATACTGCCGCAGCTCTATCCCCAAAATAACAGCGAAATGACCCACTTGACAGGCGTTGATGTTGGAAATGATCTGCTGCTTCCCCTGCTTGTTCTCGGTGCCTTCCTTGAGGAGGATAATCGGAGGTCGCATCATTCCTGCGAGGCGGATCCGGACAGCTACCCTGCAACGACTGACTCACTTCCATTCTATGCCGAAGTCGAGCGAACAAATCAAAGGCATCGCAGCGCCCACCCAGGACGAGGAACGGGCGCAGTTGTTCTCGAATGCCGCTCTGTGTAGCACTCCGCCTTTAATGTCGATTAGAGCGCGGAAACTCACGGAGGCAGAAAAAATGTGGCGGGGTGCTCTCCCACCCTTCGGGCTATTTGGTGTGTACATTCCGTCGACATGGGCGCTACGGAGGGATTGGAAATGGTGCGAGTATCTTTAATAGTTATTTGGGGGGGGGGTTCATTCTTGGAGGCTTGGAGACGAAGGTGCTGTGCAAGTCTGGAGGAGGGGAGGGGGTCACCATCTACCTTAGCTGCCAAAAAGGTAAACCGTCCAGTAATTGGAGAAATACAGGGTGGACTCCTTTAGACTTCCACCGCGCTTGTTGTTCTATTTCCCATCGCTCCGAGGAATGGAGCAAGAACATGTACAACAGACAGTCTTTCGCCCGTCGTGCCTCACACAGCTGCCCAAGCGGTGGTCATTCCAAGGATTTATTAGAGGAATGGAGACAACGATAGGACCTTCAGGGAAGGGATCGACTTCTTAACGGAGTGAAGAAGGAGCTTAAAGAGAAATGTGCACAACATAGAACGGCATTCCATCCAGGAAAGCATCCGCGGTCACGGAATCGGAAGCCATCGTTGAGCTGCACCGTGACGAGCGTGGCGCTACATCAAAGGAGGAGCGCAAGGAACGAGTTGCGTCCAAGAGATGAAACTGCTAAGAGGAAGAAATGGCAGTGAAGGGGGGGGGGGGGCAAACTGGTTGCACGTTATGTAACGGATGAGCAAAGAAGTCATGCGTTGTTCGCGAATGTTCGACAAAACGGCATGGATATGCCTTCGCGAATTAGAGATGCACCCCGAATTCAGAATCCGCAAGACAAGGGGCAACGGTGACCACCAAGAAGGGAGGTGCTTCCCAAGCTGTGACGACCAGGGGCATGTAGTTCAGGAAAAAGTCTTGCGCCGAATATTTAAACGAATTTAAGATTTTAAGTCGTATGTGACGGATAAAATCCAGCGAGATCTACTGACATGCATGGGCTCGAAAGTGGCATTACTGTCCGAGTCGGCTCGGAGAGCGGGGGTCGGCTTGGTCCTGTTGGAAATGCATGCGCTTGAACGTAACGAGAGTAAGGTGACAATCATATTAGAGCGCTGCACTGCACTCGTTCCGGCCTATCGAAGGGCAGAATTCGAGAAATGGGAGGAATCCCGACACATCTGGATTGGCCCCTTGTGGGAATGTGAAGATCCCACCCTTTTTGGATTTTCAGAAGTGCTCTGGAAATGTTTCCAAAGGCTTTTATTTAAGAGTGGGGATAGCCATTTTATGCAGGAAGCTTACCATATCCACATATACCTTCACAAAAAGTACCTCCAAAACCGTTGCTATTATTAACTGTTCGTAACGGTCTCTATGACCGCACTTGTATTACGGAATGCTGCGTGATTTGTCCTTATGGAAGAAATGGAGACTGCGCTCGAAGGGGAGTGATATACCAAATGCAGTGTTCAACCTGTAATGAGCTGTACATCGGGGAAACAGGTAGAGTTCTAGGTGTTCGCATCAGAAAACATCTAGCTGGCAAGCAAAGGCGAAGCTTGTTGAGGCCGCTGGGTAGACACCGTGAAGAGACCCACAACGGACACGATTTCAACACCAAATGCACGAGACTACTGCACGAAAGTGAGATCGGCGCCAGGAAGAGTAAGACCCTCGAGGCCTTCTGCATCCATGAACGCAGTCCAACGATGAACAACAGGAACGAGTACGTTTCTATTACCAGAGACTTTTTGCCCTTTATTCCACTGTGTGAGCTGTGAGACACAATGCTCCTCGAAGTCCGTACACTCTTGTATACCGAGTGCGTTTCACTTGCTGCATGGTTGTCGCATAGTAGGCCGGTCCTCCAGTGCTGATAAAGCAGCGGTGAGTTGCGTTCGTATTGGAGTAATTTCTTCGTGACACTCTCGGGACCCCATTGGTACTGCAGGGTTTGGAAAACTAGGGCAGTTGACAGTATGAGTGTACATTCTGCAGACCACCGAACTTCTTTCAGGCTTTTGATAACGACGACACCGTCGAAACGTCAGGCGTAATAAAGTTGAACTTAATAAACCTACGTGGCATAGAAGATTTGACGCTACTGTTGCTATTTTTTTTCTCCCGCGGTGGTGAAATACTGTCTTCAGAAGCACAAGTGGGAGACTCACCTGCGCTTGATTAAAGTTTCAGATTGTAAGCCGTTAGCCTTATAGTGACCCAGGGCTTGCTTCGTTAGCTTAGGTAAAGCTTCGACAAAGGAAACATTCAACACCGCTCAGGACTTGCAACATCAGCAACGCGATAAGCAGGAAAAACTGTCGACGACAAATCAGCACCCATTTTTTGTCACTGAAACCCGCTTTGTTGTGACAGATTCTTTCGGTTTGAATCAGCAATGCTCACTCTAGCTGGATCCGGCCACTTAGCAGAGCCCCAATTGGGTGCCGAGGCGACCTGCGCAACATTGGCATAGTTCGGACATGAATCGTATCGCATAGTCCGTGTGTTATGTCCTGCGATAAAATTCTGCAGTTAAAGAAAACAGAATGTGGTTACCTCCTTACCGAGAGCCGTGTTAAAGAGACATGAGGTGAGTAAACTCGAGGGCATGGGTCAACTAAAAATAAAGGGCGTAGAAGTCCGCTGGGCTAGTTATTTGGGGACGACTCCTGTTTCACCATTTTATCCGTATGAGAGCGATGAACCTTGGCGTTCGTTTAGGTGACGAAATACGGTCAAGAGTTATTCGCCACAGATCAGGACTCAACGATTGGGTTCAAAGTGTACTCAAACGGAATTAATTGTTCGCAAATAGGCTCCAGAACTGAATGTGCACGGGCACGCATGGTATACTATTGAATACGTGATAAAAAGCGAAGTGAAAGAAGACCAAGAACAAGATGGTTGGACGACATAGCAAGATACACAGGGCCAAGAGGGACAAGAAAAGAAGTCGTGAGAATCGCTCTGATTGAAAGGAATTCGAACACGAAGCTGTTCGCATAAGAAGGAAGTATTATTTTTAATAGATTATTATTATTAATAATAATACTTAATACGTATTATTATTAATACTATACGTATTATTGTTATTATTAGATACTTATTTGTGCCTTTGCGATAAAGGAAATAAAATAAATAAATAATGATGAACAGGAAGGGTTGTTTGGGTTGGATCGCATATCGCACTCAATTCGACTTTGGAGCTCAACCGCCCCTTCGTTGTGTTCCCTCATAATCAGATCCCGTACGAGTGTTCCTATGCTAAACTGGAAATAGTGGACGTGGTCCAGTACTGTTTCCAGAGCACATGGTGGGCGCTGTTGCGTTCAACCCAAATCGACTTGCTTCGGGTCCCGCCTCAGGCCAGCCGAGCCTTCCTTACCCTGGGATTGTCGAATTGGCAGCCAACTTGCCCGGGAAGAATGAAAGCCGCCTTGCCTGTTGTATGGCCGTCGCAAGTCATCGTAGGTGCCAAATACCACTCAAATCGCACCCTTGGTATTCCGCAGAAGCAGAAAGGAGAAGTGGAAAGTAGAACGGCGCATCACGCAAATTGACCAACGCCGAGCTTTATCATTCACCCTCTTCCTGTTGCTACCGGGAGATAGGGGTAAGCCGCAAAGGGGCTGCTTTCCGCAGACCTCGTGGAAAACTGGTTTCATGTGACTGCTCGATCGGTAATTTTCGAATTGATCGGTGCACACACAATGCCTGCTGTCTCTCCGAACGCCGGCGCTGCAACTTCACAAGGCAGAGCGACCATGACGGTCACCCCCTACTGCGACGAGAGGAAATCCCAAACAGGCCTTGCACCGCTGCCTACCTCTGATGTTCTTCCATTTGTTCAACAGTAGATATACCTTTTATCTTTCTACAAGTGCGAGACACGTCCGTCGGCCGGTATCGCACTTGCGCCTCGCACAATGTTGCAGTATCACTAAGCTAAGGTCGCTTACTTCAAACTAACCGCGTATATACTTGTGCGGCTCTCTCCCCTCCGTATCAGTTTAAAAGGCAATATTTGAAAACTTTATTCCGTCCCAAACTTGCTCTACATTCCCTGACTCTTTCGTGAGAATGTCGAACAAGGCTCACCGACGCTTATTTGAGGTATCGGACAATTTGAAGCGATGTCAGACTAAATCGTATCAAGTTTTCCAGGAGCACTTCTTTCCTGCTTTTACACTATAGATCGACCAATTAGAAGGTAGCTCAGCTTCTTGGCTTAGTTTTGTCTTCAACGAATTATATCAACAACGGATAAGGGCGGACGGAAAGCAAAGAAATTGTGGTCGCGAAGGCGTTAAGATCAGACGAATACTTTTGCGGCATGAAGCCATCCACACCATGGACGGGCGGAAATTTTGAAAATTTTCCAGAGAACAGAAAAACAGAAAATCGATTTCGTCAAAAACCGAAATCAGAAAACAGAAAAATTAAAAACGTCAGAAAACAGAAAATTTTGGAATTACCATATGAGCTAATTATTTTATCTAAAGACATATTTTTCCAGTAGCAAAAAAATAAAACTATTCTTTCGAAAGATCCATTTCTTGGTGCGTTGTATGACTCAAATGTGGTATGGACAAGCAGTTTAACTTGCAAGCGTTTATACAAATTTCTGCTACCCTCCAAATTCAATACAATCAGTAAATTGCAATTCTTGACTCATAGATCCCGGAAATCTCGACATTTGCTCATCAGCTCTCCTTCACAGCTAACGCCCTAACGATTACATCCTTGATACTGCCACTGATAAGACTGATGTCACTCGCGAGCGTTTCTATGAGGTAAAACGAAAGAGGAACAAAAGAAAATACCTTATAAATGATGGATTTTACCATTCAAATTCGTTTTAAAATATAGTGGTTTAAGGCTCACTGATGCAGTCCAAAATGTAGGTTTATTCAAAAAACAGGCGATTCGCTAGATTAATGGTCCTAGAAGTAAGAACGTGGTCTTTCAGAGCACTGAACACAATGAGGGTCATTGACCATGCTTCAAATCCATTGACTGAGTTTATAGGCCACTCTGGATCATAATCTAAAACTGTGAAGAGATTCTTTGGGTATAACAGGCTGCACCTCAGCATTATCGGCTTCTCAGTTCCCTAAGCTCTTCGAGAACAGCAAATGCTCCTAGCAAATGGCGGAGTTTCCACATAGCTAAATGTTTCCAGGTGCCTCACCAACTTAGTGACTAAGCGCTTTTTACAACACCTAGTTGCTAACAGATCCCTACCAGACCGAAGACGTTTATACTGGTTTGACAGTTTACAGAACAACACGAGATTATAACTGAAGGGGCTGTCAGCACAAGTTTTTGGGTCACAATGCTTTTTTAAGTGCATGGACACTATAGGATGGGGACCTAGCATGCGCTCTCTCCGATATTATTATTATTATTATTATTATTATTATTATTATTATTATTATTATATTCCTAGGTTAACCACAGGTAAGGTTATTCTGCACCTCGGGTTTGAAATTTAAAAATTGTTGGCCGATTAACCCCAATGATGGCTTAGTGAAGAGGTTTTCTAACTCCGAATCTTGCTCAGTTTTAGGTTTTCAAAAACTGATTAGAAAAAGAAAAGTTTTAATAATCTTTGATTTCGCTAATATAATGTAAGGCTAATATCCTTAGCAAAGTGTTCTCTGCTCTCAGTTTGGTTATGAGCGTCTTAAACATTATGCGTTTAAAAAGCGTATAAAAATTCTTTCGATTTTTTCCTGTTCTTTGTAATCATCTAGATATCATTATACGTTCGCAACAAATAATCTTTATGTTTTAGACAACTGAGAATAATATGAGTATAGTGGTAGTATGAGGTTATGGACGGGGTTTTATATTCATGAACGACTTAGCTGTGTAGTAAAACGTTTAAAATTGCTCCAGTGTACAGACACTGTTCTTTATTGGAAATATACATGGTTAAATAGTTAAAACCTTTTAGAACACTAGTAGCCTTAATATTTATTTATCTATTTACTTATTTACTTATTTTATCATCATATCATCATACCATATAATATCGCGCTTAGCGTTGAGTCATGCTATCGATCGGCGCCGCCGCAGAAATTAAAGGATAAAGGATAAAGGACGGCGTTACTCAATCCCTTTTGGGATGCGCCAGCGCATTCTACTTCTACGGGATGCCGTGGAGGCGACATGAATGCGTATTTGACCATACAATGACTTGCGGTGGCCAGCCGATGAACAAGTCAGCGCTTTATCCTTCCCAGACAAGTCTGGTACCAATTCACCGACCCCGGAGGGATGGAAGGCTTGGTTGGCCTGGGCGGGAAATCCGAACCAGGAACCTGGTATCGGGTGCACGCGACAGTCGCGCCTCCTCCGACTGCGCTACACGCGCCCGCCGCAGAAATTAGTCATAAAATAGGGAAAAAATTGGAGGGAAAATTCGGGGGGGGGGGAAATGGAGGGGGGAGGGAAGTGGGGGAAAATTACGGCACGAAAATAGCGAAAAATACCCAGACGTCTTCTCCCTGCCTGGGAACTTCAGCCCTGAGGCAATCAAGGTCGCTGAACAGCCATCAATCGATATTGATCAAACTATAGATTTTTTGTGGATGTCGTCTAGGCGGTCCGAAACTTTAGCACTGGGAGTAGTCGGGGTCGCTCAACACGAATCTGAAGTTCGTTTTCGTAGTATCGATCACCGACAATCGATAGTGATTAAATCACGAGGCGCAAAAATAGCGAAAAAAACCAGACGTCTTCTACGTGCCAGGAGATTCAGAAGACGTGCGAAATCCGTCGCATGACATGCCTGGAACTCAGAAGACGTGCCACAGACGTCGCTCAACGTGTTTGGGGATTCAGGTAGACGTGCGGAAGACGTCGTCCAATGTGCTTGGAGATTCAGAAGGCGTGCCGAAGACGACGTCCGTTAAGGGTGGATCATTGAGGGGAACCGGAACAAGTATGTAATGGAGGACCGTTTCACTAAGGGAGGACTAGTAGTGAGGAACCAATAGATCGCCCTATCATGCTGTATGCTGCACGTACTGTGAGCCTTTTGTTTTCCTAAGTAGGGAAAAAAAGCTGAACAAGTAGAGCAGCTAGCTTGATGTGATTGTCCTTAGCTTAGAGGTATGTACTGCAACATGCGCGAAGCGCACAAGTGCGAGGCACGCCGATAGGCGTGACGGAGCTCTTGTTTCGTATAAAACTGTAAGTAATCTTAGATGGTCCAAGGTACTGGTGAAATCGAATAGAATACAAAGACAACTTATGAAAGTCGCGAAGTACCCTGTGAAGGAACTCCTGTCAGCAGCACTTACATAATCAATCAAAAAAAAGCGACATATGTAGTTCATGAGTGCATGGCACAATTGCTTTACAAGCACATCTAAAAACGGCATTCTTGTAATTTAAAACACTGTAGAAACAAGACTTGTCTGGGAATAATAAAACACTGACTTGTTCATTGGCTGTCCACCACAAGACCCACAAGACATAGTATAGGTCAAATACGCAATCAAATTGCCTCCACAACATCTTGTAAAAGTGGAATGCATGGCACACTCAAAAGGGATTGAGTAACGCCGTCCCTTATCATTATCCCTATCGTTTTAATTTTCATGGCCAAGGTAGCTGATGTATTTGTTGTGGCTTCTACGGTGCCGCTATGTACATAGTAAGGATCCCAAACCTCGGTTAGTATAAAAATGTGTTTCTTTTTCGCCAAATCGTATAAACCCAAGGAGTTCTGGGTCCTTGAACTTATTATGGAATCGGCGTCTCACGCGTGCAAGGGGGTCTTGTACGACCGCGATGCCTGCATACGACAGTGGTGCAGTGGACAATGGCTTTGCTTCCTGCGATGGAGTCCGGAGGTGCGATTCCTCCGCGTTGCGTTATCTTTTAATTTCAACCGACTGATGGAGATTTGAGAGGTCCTGATGTCTACACAGTTTTCAGACGTTTCCTGGGCATTTCCCAGCTGTATGCTATGGAGAGTAACTTTTTCGCGAATTGTTTACTACTATCCGGTTTTTAACCAAAAGCCAATGAGGAAGCTATTCAACATAATGATGCATGAATGTTGAACAAATGATACATAACCAGAAAGTGCAGGACTAGTAAGACGGAGAGCATATAAAAACTACAAGCTTTTCAGAGCTTATTTCCCTACATGGGCCAGTGACTTCGTACCATCCTGCACGGATTTTCAAAGAGACCAGAATGTGACGTCGTGTAGCCAGCCTTTAACGACTTAATGTAACTGAAAAATACCTCGTCGGCTAGTTCAACCTGGCCAGTGACACCCGAAGGTCCAAATATTCGAGGTCTTTCCTTGTGTATGGTGGCCTAAGTCGCCACGTGATTTGAGAAGCCGGCCCATGATCCCAGAATAAGAGTACAGCTATTGGGTCTCTGTGGGACGAAGACATGCTCAAAAAAGGAAAGCAGAGTGTGTTGAACAGCTTTCTCGTTGCCTTTTGGTTAAAAGCCGGTCAGTAATAAACAAGTCTCAAGAATGTTACTCTTCGCAGCATGCAGCCGGAAGTGCTCAGAAAACGCCTGAAATGTGTGTAGACAACAGGACCCCTTAAATCACATTCAGTCAATTGAAATGCAAAAAACCGCAGCGCGGAAGCACCAAATCTCCGGCCTTCCTCGCATAAAGCAAAGCCATTATCCATTGCGCCCGTGCCGCTTGCCGGCACTGGCATCGCGGTCGTACAAGACCCCCTTGCGCACGTTATGCGCCGATTCCATAGTAGGTTCAAGGACCCAGAACTCCTTGGGTTAATATGATTTGGCGAAAACGAACAACATTTTTACAGTAATTGAGGGATGAGGTATTTTCTATATGACTCGCTCTCCCCGTTCAGACATACGCTTCAGACCTTTCCCTTGTTAGTTCCGGCTGCTGCTTCGGCAACTCTGCCTTGTTGAATATTTTCAACCTTCTTGATAACATATGCACGATGCTGCCATTACTAACAAAAACACTTTCGTTCAAGAGATTTGAAATGCAGTCTCAGCTTTATCCCCAAAAGTGCGACCAATTTAACTTTCAGGCAACAATTTCCACTAATCAGTGTAAAGATTTTGTGTCAGAGCAACTTCGAAAACAAATCTAACAGTTGTGAAAACTATCTTGCGATTCCTCATTTTTAGTTGGGCATGTACTCGAGCCCGTCTCATCACTTTTGGTGTGATCTGAAACAGGGTCAGGCGTGGGATACGATTCTTGCCAAAGATTTACGACTATTTATTTAATTTTCGAGATTACGACCTCCTTTCGGAGCGAATTTGGTATGGCCGCTATCTGTCTCTGCTGCTGTTTTATTTCTTATAAGATAATGTCTTGATTTTTTCAATTTTTTTATTTTTATGTAATTTTTGTACCACTCAGTAGGTTCTTCTTTCCAGGTGTGGCTTCGACATTGTAGAGATGTGCGCGCTGCTGAAGAAAACTGACTGAGGAAGTCAGTTATGACAGTCATGTTATGGGAATAAAAATTTTCGGAGCTTCAAACACTGATTGAACAAGTCTGGAAGCAAATATTTTCTGCGAGCAGGCTTCGAATCAACTGCCAATGTTTAACTTCCACAGTTTTTTTCAGGATGTCATGGACACGATAGATTTTTCTACCTGAAGGAGCATCTGCGTCTGAAACTGTATTGTATAAAATTTTCAGTCACCAACGACGATTTAAGTGCCTTCCCCAGAAAATTTTTTGAAGCGCTCTTCGAATCGACGACGGAGTCCCAGCCGAAGGATGGACTTGTCACGGGAATAATTTTCATCCTTTAACTTGTGCGGTTGACATTCTGCCACAAAAATTTCAATTCCTGAAAAATACAGACTGAATAAATCATGCTTTTCTGAATCGATAAATTTAGATCGAAACTCGAAATAATCATAGACTCATTTTGTTTTGTTTTGTTTTATTTTTCATTTCATTTCATTATGCCATCGATTCGAAGAGCGCTTTAAAAAATTCTAGGGAAGGCGCTTAAGTCATCGTTAGTGACTCGATCGTTTAAGCAATACAATTTCAGATTGCAACTTCAGACGCAGAGGTCGCTCTTTCAGGTAGAAAAATGTGTTGTGCCCACATCCTGAAAAAAGCTTGTAGAAATTTAACCTTGGTAGTTAATTCGAAATCTGCTCGCAGAAAATATTTATTTCCAGAGCTTTAAAAAATTTATTCCTATAACATAACTATCATAACTGTCTTTTTCAGTGAATCTTCTCAGCAGCGCGGACATCTATAGAATGTCGAAGTAACATCTGGTAAGAAAGAACCATTTAAGCGGTACAAACATCACCTACCAAGAGGAGAAAAATACGGGTCATTTTTCAAGCAAAATAAAGGGGAAGTACGACCTCCTCCCCTCAATCCAAAACGAGGTCGCAGAACGACCCCATTCCCCTTCGAATCTCAAGCTTGGGCGTGATCCGAAACTCTCCAAATCCGAAAGCAAGTTTCACTTAAACCATCATCTCCGGACAGATAGACAGATCAGTGTTTCATCCGTTGTTTCACCGAGCTAAAGTCATGGCAGGTGGAGGTGACTTAGTATCCTTGTACGTGACTGACGATGAGCCCCAGGGCGCTGTAAAATCGCTGCTTCGCAAAGAGTCGTCTCGAATAGGTGCGTGGCACACTTCTAGCGGAGCAAAAACTCTTTCGAAGGAAGCGTACATTTGTTGCAGTTAAGTCTGCCAACTGTTGTGGTCATGCTAGGCGTGCTTCTACACAGGCACTTCAATTTCCATTCTACCGTTGGCCATTTTTCATTCAAGTTGTCAGGAAGCCTACTATTGAAAGGCTTTTATAACTGCAAGAAGTATAAAAATTAATGGAAGAGTTATTTTCTGGGTTCAATTGTTGTGTGATTACAGCGTAACCAAGGATGACAGAGATTTTTGTTGCAGTTCTCGGTGTTTTCGTCTTCTTCGGAACCTTAAGGCGTAGACGAATAGGCCCACCGTCACCTTCGAGAAAGGATGCGTTAGGATCTCTGATGTTACTGAGGTAAAAGTCACTATAGATTGTATGTAATTGTGGAACCGGCGTCTCAAAAATCATGAGGTGTGAAATTCCAGATGTGCAGTGTTTCTGATTTTGAGGAATGCAATGGAACGTTACTCAGTGGCAGTATGTAGAATCACTAGTAAACATTTGGCGGTGCCGCGTTTCTATGCTCGCCCACAGCTTTAAAATGCAGTGCGAGAAAAAATGTTGCGGAGAGTGGCGCCCATGTCAACGCTTTGCTCCTTCTTGGTGCTTTGGTTCTCCCAGAGTTTTCCTTTCCTTTGCTTCCATGCCTAGCGGTGTGCTTTCGGAACGATCCATTATCCTATGCTGTTCGACATGCGATGTTACGCATTCGTCAAATGTTTTCCGGTCAACGTCTCTGGGTGAGCGGTCTGTTGTGCTCCTTCGCCGCAGCCATAGGCATTGATGTTCAAATCACTGCGTCCCCTCACCGCTTTTGCGAAGCTGCCATGTCCCGGATGGGGTTTTCTCCAACGCCCATCTTCTGCGTGTGCCACGGAGTCAAGTTTTGTGAACATCAGCACGCTTCTCGGTGCAATAGGGATTGGGCGCCGGTTCTGCTGGGCTTGGATATTCTCGACATACAGCAAGCCTACTGGGGGGGGGGGGGGGGAAGGCGTTTTCGATTTGCTAACGGTTGCCGTTCCAACACCAGGATCACGCTAGAATAGCGAGTTCTAATAAGAAAAAAGCCAAGGAAACCCCCAGAAAAAGAAAAAGCCCCAAGCGTGAGCTCCGAGCCCATGCTGTGTCCGATTTTCTGTTCGGCTTTCTAGTCTCGCAACCTTCTACTTGAAAAATTTTCAATAATTTATAAGCTTTTTCCTCAAGGCATTTCATTTAATTTGGATTAATTTAACATCAACACACAGTTGTTATCTGTAGTATTCGTGCCAGCTTTTCTGGCCACATTGAACTCTTTAGAGGATGCTTCAACTCGTAATGCTTGCTTTAATACTACGAGTTCATCAGGAGTGAAAAGCCTCAGTTGCTGGATACTTATTTTGAAGTGGTCGCATTTTGCACAATCACACTTAGCAGTGAGAGCAAAGAAGCAGCAACCATTTACAGTAACTCCAGACTGCATTTGAATTCAGGGTCATGGGATGGCGCATCGCTCCTCCATCATGTTGACGTTCTCTACATTATCGATGCGACAAGTGGGAATCGGTACAACTTCATGCGTTCTTTTTACTTAATGCAGCTTGTTTCAATTCTAATAATAAGACTTCTTTCCAATTGGAGTGGTTTAACCAGGAAGTGGTCTCATCCTCCATTTTCATCTTCCATTAGATTCATTTTTTCCAAAAATATAAATTAAAATTGCAAAATTGATCTCCTGCACGAGCTGACTGCTAACGTTTATCGTGTCAGCTACTAGTAATTGATTCTGTTTTGAAAAATTCAATCCCAACACGTTTTAAGTCACAAATGAGTGGCAAATTAATGATCAGCACCCCAAACAACCCCTTCACAAATTTTTTGGTGAAGCCAGTGGTCTCGCTGTCGTTACTTTGCTCAATCATGTTTACCGTCACCTACCGTAATTGGTTAGAATTTCAAAATGCGTATATCAGACTCGCAATCACCTCCACAAATATGCACTATACTCTAAGGTGTCGGTGAAGTCGGTAATCCTGGCATCACTAGCTTCACCCTTCTTCTTCTTCTTCTTCTTCTTCTTCTTCTTCTTCTTCTTCTTCTTCTTCTTCAGCGTTTGTCCCGCTTCGTAGCGGGGTCCGCTCTTCTGGTGTCGTGACGCCACCTTTCTCGATCCTGTGTTTCATCAGGGTGGAATCCAGTCACTTTCATGTCCATGTGTAGCGTATCGGACCAGCGCTGCTTCGGGCGTCCTCTAGGCCGCTTTCCTGACACTTCCAACTCTAGGCCTATCTTGCGGACGCTGTCTTCCTTTCCACGCAGAACGTGGCCGTACCATCGTAAGCGAGCTTCGCGCATCTTGTCCGCTATCGGCGCGACACCGAACTTCCGCCGAATAGCATCATTCCTGATGCGGTCCATGCGGGTGACTCCAGCCATCCAGCGCAGCATCTTCGTCTCCATGACGCTGAGGCGCGTTTCAACTTCCTTGGCCGCAGACCAACACTCAGCGCCGTACATCGCTACTGGCCGGACGACTGCTCTTATATCTTCGACTTCAAGCGCTCCGGTATCTTCCTATCGCAGAGCACCCCAGTCAACGAGCGCCACTTGGACCAAGCGTGCACTCACGCGTGAATTCACTTCAATCATCAGTTTGCCATCAGACGCTATTGCTGATCCCAGGTATTTAAACACCGAAGTACGTGCGAGCTCAGTGCCGCCAATCTTAATGGAGCCGGACTCGTTTACGTCAGTCGTTAGGTACTCGGTCTTCTTGACGCTCAATTTGAGTCCGAACATCGCCAGGCGGTCGCACCAAGCTTGCACCTGCCGCTCGAGTTCACTCTTATCTTCGTTAGCGAGCATTACGTCATGAGCATAAAGCAACGTCCATGGGACAGGCTTCTGAAGGTCTCCCGTAATGGCATCCATGACGACAACAAACAGGAGTGGAGAAAGCGCAGTACCCTGGTGCACCCCAACAGAGATGGGAAACTCCATTGAGGTTCCAGCTGTAACTTGCACTCTACTCTTTGGGCAAGAGTAGAGCATGCGCACCCACTCTATGAGATCCTCAGGTACGTTGTGTTGTCGCAAGGCGTACTATATAACCTCACTCGGTACGCGGTCGAAGACCTTCTCCAAGTCGAGAAAGGCTATATGCACCGGCTTCTGTTTCTCGCGATGCTTCTCCATCAGGAGTCTGGTGGCGTGTATAGCATCAATGGTCCCACAACCAGACACAAAACCGCACTGATTGTCGGAGAGCTTGGCGATTTCACGAATTCGTCTGTCGAGGATTCGCTCAAAGATCTTCATGCTGTGCGAAAGCAAGCGAATCGGACGGTAATTGGAGCAGTCTGCAAGACTGCCTTTCTTCTTCCAAATCGGAATCGTCATACTGTTGTGCCAACACTCCGCTACTTTCTTCTCCTTTACTATCTGGTTGAAGAACTCAGTCAAACACTTAGCAGGATACCAGAGCTTCGACTTCCAAATCTGCTGCCAGATCATCCGGTCCTGTTGCGTTGCATGGCTTCATCTTCTTCAGAGCCGCTTCCGTTTCCTCCACGGTGATCTTGTGAGCGGGACCGACGAACAGAACCCACAGAAGGGATGGCCGGGTGAGGAAATTCCATAGTGGAAATTTCCTCAAAGTAATCACGCCATCGCTTCAGCGCCTTTTTGCGGTCTGACAGAAGATGGCCGCTCTCACATTGATGCCAAAGAACTTTTCAATATCCTCGGTTTGGCGATGGCGGGTCTTAACAAGTCGGTACAAATACTGCTCACCACCGCGCGGCGCGAGTTTTTCGTTGACATCACTATAATGAGTGGCTTTCGCAACAGCCACGGCTTTCTTTGCAGCTTTCGTCGCCTTCTGATACTTCTGCCAGTTATCGGCTGTCTTTTCGGTGAGAAACACATGATACAGCGACTTCTTCTCTCTAACCTTCGCTTTCACATCGTCCGTCCACAGCCATGTCTGCTCGTCGACTTTGCGTCGTCCAGGCTTCGTAGTGCCGAGTTCCAATCTTGCAGCTTGGCGTATCGCGTCGGTTGCTCTCTTCCAAGTTTCGTCGACAGTCGTGACTGTCGGCAACCGTACGCGGGAAATCACAGCTGCTTCCTTCTCTCTCATTCGCCACCACTTGATTCTTGCAGCACCGCATCGCTCGATCTGCTTCAGCCTCGGAGCGGCGATCTTTAGGGTGCAGATCAGCGGTCGATGCTGTGGGGCGACCGTCTCGTCGGCACGATCTTCGCGTCTGTGACAATGCTCCGGTCGCGATGCCTCACAAGAACAAAGTCTATCTGAGATTTGGAGCTCCCACTATAGTATGAGATGAGGTGGCTTCAACCAACTCGCACGAGCGGCCCGTCAACGTACCCACATTCAGCGTTGCTACGCAGGTCCTGCTTACGTTACGGCACTTTCGGACTAGCTCAGTTGCCCCCGATGCCGTCCTCGCATCAGGTACCCTCGCATACTTTCCACACTCGCCGGGCTCTGCGAGTGCGCGTCGGCTCCCGCGGACCCCGTAGCACAATCTCGAAAAACATGACTCATCATACACCATGTGATGTGACATGGGTCTTCGTAGGCCGGCCTGTCACAAGGGCCTGTCGCCTGCATTCGAATGTCCGCGCTTAGCTTAGCTCACAAAGCGAGCAGTTTCCAGTGGAACGGACATCGCCACCCATCACTAGCTTCACCCTCCCTTACTGATACCTATGTGCAGCCTGCCCTCTATGTTCAGTAGTCACGAATATCAGGTAGTGCATGTGCCTTTTTAAGGGCGGAAGTGTGCTGCAGATAACAAGTTTCATTCACAGCTCAAGGGGTCAACATTTCACCCAATAACTACCGCCGATGAGAGAATGAGTGAAGCAGGCCCGCTGTCTTATGTATTTCAGTGCACATACAACGCTTTCTTTCTGCAGCCGGCGATGGAACGGGGCAAATCAGTTCAAAGACACATTCGTGAGGAATAACAAATCTGCCTGGCTGACTGTCAACACTGGCTTATACCCTCGGTATTCCAAAAGTTTGAACACGTACGGATTTGAAGCTCCCGAGGCCTAAAAAGCCGTTACCGGTAGGTCGCGTGTAGGTGCGAGTAATTGGGACGCAAGCGATTTCATCCAAACTTTGTGTACAAGTTTCGTTTGTGGTGTTGATCACGAATCTAATATCCGCATCCGATGATGAGTTTTTGGCCGACTGCGGTAGGTTACGGTGGACATGGGGTAGCAAAGGTGGTGACAGCAGGACCTCTGGCTTCGCTCAAAATTTGTAACTGGGCTTTATTTTATATGCTTATCATTCATTTAGCATTTTTTTTTGACTTAATCTATTAGGGTGGGCCAAAAGTAATGAGACTCTTCATGCCGTGTCCATGTGACTGGAGTCAGGTTTCGTGCCTCTCGTATTTGTATGTTAGTATGCTACTTACTGAAGCCCATCTGAGAAGTTACCACTTCCGCCCTTTCGAGAAGCATGCAAAAACCCCAGTCTGTCTCATGCCGAAACCCCAGTCTGACGAGTCGACCTGTGTCGCGCAAGTCTCGCCCAATTCCTAACCCCGAGCAGCCTGGGCTCAATATTCACGCAAGATGAGAAGTACGTCTTCTACCTCAAGCGAGTCTGGGTGAGGCCTGGTGACCCGTTGCCGACCTTCGTTCGGCGGGATGTTCACGGCGAGAAGCACCTTCTGAGCTTTTGAGTCTGCGCCCATGGACCGGTATACTGGAAGCTATTTTCCAAAAGGACGACGATGGACTCCAAGGCCATGGTAAACGAAATAGAAGAGATGGACCTGCGACTCGCACTTATTCGATCTCAACGCTTCAAAAAGGTCCTCCTCTTTCGACAACGCCGCACCCCGTCGAGCAAAAGTGACCACGGATAAGCTTGCTCAGCTGGACTACGTTCACATGCCTCACCCACCGTATTCGCCGGAGATCTCTCCATGCCACTACCACTACTTCTTGAGCCTATAGGACTTCATGGTCGGAAGGGACACAAAGACCCATGCAGACCTCGACAACCATAACGAGTATTGGAGCAGCACCAGGCTTAAGCAGTTCTGGAAGGATGGGATCAGGAAGTTGACTGATCGATGGCAGCAAGGACATTGACCTTAATGTGACACATTCCTCAGCATCGTTGAGTCGTATTGAGTTATCAAGAGAAAAAGAAATTTGTTGAATTTGTCTCGTCACTTTTGGCCCACCCTAATATGCGGGGGTTAAGTTTTTCAGCAAATAGAGGCAATTACCGATGGCGACAAACGTTGCTCGTTCTGGATCTGCACTTTCCACTATAACTTCATCCTTCTCATTATTCTACATGGACTCCACCCAGCTACTTAGGTGTTCCCCAAAGTCCAGTGGAAGGCTTATGCCCTTTTCTGGTAAGACAACTGCACAAAGTCTCAAACGAATTTCGAACAGAATTGGTTCTTCCTCCTTGCCTCTCTCTGTGTCCTGTTTCGTGTTATTTTGGCTGGAGTCGTCGGCAGCGAGACAGGAGGTACACCCGCCCCCTTCTAGGGCGTGGCTTCAGGAGGTACACCGCTGTTCTGCGGACCGGAAACTTTTGTTTTGAGTGTAAAAGGTTTCGTGAAGCAGCCGTTAGACTCTCGGTTAAGCCTAGGGGGTTGGGGTGGGTGAGCAAGGGGGATAAGAGGAAGATCGCACGCCCCCCAGCAGGGGCGGGTGCACCTCCTGACATAAGGTTTGAATACGGTACAAATCATCGACAACAATGTTCGCAGTGCCAAGAAGCAACCTGTACTTCTACTATTACAACTTCTGAATTCAATCCGTTTTTATTTTTTGATATTTTTCATTACAACTTCTGCATTCAAATTCATTTCTGCATTCGCCTTCCTTCAGTCACAGCTTATTTTTCTGACGCAACTGATGCAACTTTGGAAGCTTGTTACGATTCAAAAAATTCACATGAGCTGCACAGTTTCGTTTTCAGCCATCAATAATGTAATAGCAGTGCTAATATGTAGAAGCGATGGCCTTTTAGTGACCTCCAAAAAAGGAGGAGCACTGTAGGGATCACTCCTGTTCTTCATGGTAGTGCCGCTATGGTCGTCCGGGAAAATGCAATCATAGAACAAAAAACTTTAAACAGATTCACTATCGCTGTAGTTTTTTCTCTGTATTAAACTTTCGTCTTCTGGTAGAATTTCGCAAAAGAGTTCTGTTTAGCTTCTTGTGGAACCGAAATTATATAAATAGGCGATGAGCCTGAAAATCAGTGGCTTCGTTATCTCGGTCTCGAACACAGACTTCCGGTTGAATGGGGTGGTTCCGTCACCCTTCTCATAGAAGCGGAATATCGGACATCAAAGTTATGCCAAAACTATTTTTGATTTCTGATTATGAACTCGAACGAGATGACTTTCTAATATCTCACCAATGGTGCACGTACTTCTGCAACCAATGGGGCTTGAGGTTTATAGACAGGCGAAGAAGCTTTCACGAGTTCTGCTTCCGGGCTCAGCAACGGAGTCTGAAGCGGCCGGGGAGCCTGGTAGGGGCCAGCTGCTCCAGCCTCCTCCAGTGTAGCCGACGAGACGCTGCTCTCGCGCTCTGTGCTGCTTATCGACTGCCGACGCCCATTCCCGTGCCGGATCCAAGCCTCTTCTGCGCGCACCTGTTGCCGAAGCCTCCGGCTCCACTCGACGTGTCCTTTCCAGCCACGTGTCGTGCGCCGTTTTTGACCGCGTTGGAGGTTTTCCACTCCACTCCACGAAGACTGGCCACTAATCCAGCACCAGGAGAGCAGTCCGGCACTTCAGTGAGAGATTTCTCGTAAACACTTCTCATCCTGTAGTGGCCAGCCTTCCTTGTCGTCTGCATTTTTGAGTGCCGATTCAACACTGCTGCTCCGTCCTCATGCTATTCTCAACCTCAAATTTTAGTAAGCGTGATGTTGAGCAATTATGCATTCCTTGCGAGAGACTGACTAGCGCCATTAGCTTCAGGAAGGAAGTTGGCAAGATCCCTCCAGGTATTCGCTTATCGGGACAAACCATATGTATGTTTTTGCCTCAGTTAAGAAGTAGGCAAAGCTGAAGCAGGTCGAGCTTGAGGCTGCTGCATTTGCTTGTGGCACGTCATCGCAGACACATATTTCTATGCGCATATTTGAGCTTCATCAAGCCTGCGAGGGTCTTTTCCCTCATACGCTTTGGAGCATATGGAAACATTTGCAAAAAATGAAAATAAAATTCTCTGAATCAGGAGCGAAAATTTGAAAGACGTGAGCATAACATAACAACTTCAGAAGTTTGCGAAGGAGTCCAATGGGACAGTGAAGCTGATGATGATGATGATGAAGCTAAAATACATAGAATGTTCTAAAATGCCTCGTGTATTCTTTTTTACCCTACCACAAATACCTATTTCGCTTTCGGTATGAAGATCGCTGTTCATTTCGCATCGGTAGGAATGGAAATTAAGGCAGTGGGAAATGTCACATACTTAAGAGAATTAGACCGAATGGTTTCCAATCGCCCCAGAATTTGCGAAAAGTATCTTACATCTAAAATGCCAATTCTTAGTTCCACTCCATGCGTTTGTTGTTTTCTACATAGCTACCCATTCCTTGCATGTTTAGCCTACAATGTACATGGGAAACTTGAAAGAAGCAGTACTGTGGAAAGCGCAACGTGTACAAGCTTTGTTGCAAGTCGCGGTAATGATATTAGATAAAAATAGTGGTAACGTTCATTATTAATTTGCAGTGTGTGAGAACACAGCAGAGTTACAATCCTACGTACTTCTCCATGCGGCTTTCAGTTCAGGGGTCTTCTGTTCGTAGCCTCTGTTGAAACAAAGAAGCACAACTTCCAGCAGACAGATTCTCATAGTTCTCCCCACCATTTGTACTCACGCTTCTGTATTTCCACTCTATTTTCAATCTTTTGGCCCACCAGGAGGAGCCACTCTGAAAGAGGGCAGTGGATTTCCCTAAGCAAAACTGGACGATGAGAATCTGCGCCTCTTATTATTTGCCGGGCAGGCCCTCACCGCCGCTGCACAGATCCCTCTCGCAACACTCATTCAGTTTCCTGTTTGCGGTGTTTCGTTCGAAGGTGGTAGCACTCCCATACATGGCAGGCGCTTCGTCGCGCCACGAACACCGTTATCCACCTTTCTAGGCGACACTCACGGCAGTCTGTGGAGTTGTTCGAAGTTGATTAATGCCGATTGACTCAGAGTTCATCCGTCGCGCTCCCCATAAGGGGCCGTTCAGAGCATCATCGCTGCGCGACGCGACGTAATGATAATCTTACATATCGATCGAGCGACGTCGCGCCGCCCCGTCGCGAGGTGTTCATACCTGTTCTGCTGCGAACCTTATCGGTCGGCGATATCATCATCGCCAGGCGATGAAAATATCGCCTCATTTCAACCCCCGATAAAGTCATCGCGTGGTGTGCAATTCTTTCTCCACCTATATCCAGCATGATACATGTATCCGAGAACCCGGTCTACTACTTCTATAACGTAATTTTTTAATCTCAGGAATCTCCTAAGGAGATCAAGAGAACACAGAAAACCGGCAATAACTGGTATTTCTGGTAAGTTTTTTCAAGGTTTTCTACTATCTCGGTTTAGAAATTATCTATTTGGTACTAGGATTGTTCGACGCAGGCAGGATACGGGGGGGGGGAGTGGGGTCAAAATCAGAGTTGGGCAAAATTTCTGTTTTCTGAATTTCTGGTCATTTTGGCCGACTTTTTTCTGTTTTCTGGGAAAATGGACAAAAATGGGTCAGAAAACAGAACATATGGTTGCAAACAAAATTATATCATGAAAATCCAATAAAAGGAATCCAAAAAGTATTATAGAATTATGAGTTTGATTCCAATGTGTCTAGAGTATTTTAAATTGAAAGCATGAAGCGTTTTTATAATTGCTCGTGCAGTAATTGTGCCATACACTCATAAACTTTGCCGCTTTGTTTGTTTAATCGATTATGTAACTGCCGCTGAGTTTCCTTCATAGAACATTTTTCGACTTTCATAATTTGGCTTTGTATTCTTTTTGACTATCAAGTAGCATCTCAAGTTGTAATAACCATTTCTCTCACGAAATCGTCCCACTCGAGTTTCACATTTGGAAGTTCTAACACTACAGACGAAATTTGAAACTAAATGGTGAATTCGCTATAGAACTAAAAATCAAAAAAGCTGTAGTCAGTATAAGAGGTACTAACATTAACGATGGATCATCATCGTAATATGAGCCAAAAATGTCACTGCAAAAAAACGCTTTTATGTTAGTGTGCAAGCGACCATGAACAATCTCGGAGCGCACACAAGTTTTTTGACCCATTTTTTGTTCATTTTCCCAGAAAACGGAAAAAATCGCCCAAAATGGTCAGAAAATCAGAAAACAGATTCGCCTATCCCTAATTGTGACCCCCCCCGAACCCTATTTGCGTCGAAAGATCTTATTACCAATTAGATAACTTCTAAACCGAGATAGTAGAAAACCTTGAAAAAACTTTCCAGAAACAATAGTTATTTCCCGTTTTCTGTGTTTCCTCGATCTCCTCAGAAGATTCCTGAAATTAAAAAATGACTTCATAGATGTCGTAGACCAGGCTCGCGCCCGGATAGACATATGATGTAAGGTATAGGTGATGAGAGAAAGAGTTGTATTGCCACGCGATGACTTCATCGCTGCTTGAAATGAGGCGATATTTTCACCGCGTGGCGATGCTGATAATTCCGTGCGATAAGGTGTTCGCACCGGAACAGGTATGAAGACCCCGCGACGGGGCGACGCGATGTGTTCATACGATATGGGGTGGATTATGATATGATGTTGAAGACTATGTTCAGCTGTTAATCGCGTGCCGTTCATAGTGCAGCGATTTCCAGATGGAGGAGCGACGCGATCATCGCGTCGCTTCGACAGTGGGCTTCGCGTCGCCACGCGAACGCTCTGAACGACCCCTAACACAGGAGCAGTCTTTCGATGTTTTGCCTTGAGTGCACTTTCTACGCGTCTCTGATCAAAGCTCCAGAGCCAAGCAGTCTGCGCTCCGTGGGCAGTCCAACGTTCCTACAGCTTCAGCAGGGCAGCTCAAATGCATAGTTCCGCGACCAAACACGGGCTACACAAACCTTCGAAGATGGTCCTGCTCTGCTGAGTGAGTAAAGGTGATCAGCGAACGACCCACACCTCTTCTTGCAAACCAATCTGCGCATTGTTCCAACAGCGGGGATATGTGAATATTGGGTTGTTCGATAGTTCACGTCGTTTTTTCATAGAAGTCGCAAACTGTATGTCTTTATGTATTGAAAGACAAACATACATGTATAGTAGTGAATGCGTGACTCACATTATAATATTCTATGTATTTCAAAGGTTAGGCTTTAGACTCTCAAAAACTGAACGTCTATAACAAAATCCGGCTGGTAAAAAGAAAATGGTAAACCACAAAAAGTATTGCCGGCATATTTTATTGTTTTACTTTCGAAAGGGCAAAAATACGGAGCAAGCTCAGAAGAAGCTATGTGAAGGGGGACGGCCATAGTAAACGCCAATGTCAGCGCTGGTTTGTTCGCTTTCGCTCTGGAAATTTTAGTTTGCAAGGTGCTCCGCATATATATTTGTGCTCTAAAAACTTTCGAATATTGAAATGGTTTCGAATGCTCATAAATTTCGCATGTTCGAATTCAAATATATTCGAAAAAAGTGGTTTTTACTGAACATTCGAATTCGAAATACAAAACGCGATTTTTTTAATATTCGAAATCGAATATTCGAATGACTGTTCGATTAGGTTATTCGAGCACAGCTATAACCACATACCGACCGTACAATCACCACTGATGACGACAAAATAAAGGCGTTAATCGAAACTAACCGACGTGCGACAACTTCAGAGATGGCAAAGCAGCTTACATATCGAATTCAACCGTTTACTTGCACTTGCAGCGGCTTGGTTACTCAAACAAACTGGTTTATCATGAGGAAAACCACCTCACCAAACGCTTTAACATATGCGAGGGTGGAGCCTACTTTGAGCTTAGCTTTGAGGGTATAGTCTACATTGGTTGAGGCTTCTAAGAAGTCAAGCTATGTCTACTACGGTTATCTATCGAAATTGAACGAATAGTTTAAGAAGGAATATGGAAAATAAAAATTAAACGACAGTAGTTATTGAACAATCTAATAGTGACTGCGCTAGCTTTTTACAGGGTTCCCTGTCAGCTTTCCGTGTTGAGCTGCTTACACTTCGAAATTTCATAGGTCGCTGTGGCCACAGCTCTTCCTTTTCTGGTTGTAGTTGTAGTGTCGTAATGCCTTCATCGTTTGACGGCTGCACACACACCTCCTCTCTCGAAACTTCGGGTGCCTTACACATCGTCTTCTACCTTCCTGGAAGCCAGGAGAGGCAATCGGGATTGTGTTTATGGCGCATCCTGCGTTTCACAGCAAATCACCTGTATCACCTGTATCACCTGTCGTCCCGTTGATCATCGAATTGCTCGAGCGGGTGCCAGCAACGTCTCCATTCGTCCCTGTCGCGTGCCAGAGTGGTCCAAAGGATCCTCCTCGCTCGAGGGACACGAAGAGCGTCATATCGGTCGTTCAGGGCTTTAACGAAGAAGTTCGACCAACGCGTTGGTGGGCGTCCTGGTGTTCTCTTGACATCCCGCGGAATCCAGTCGGTGATAGCTCTCGTCCAGCGGGTGTCTGTGAAGCGCATTACGTGGCCGGCCCACCTAATTTTCGACGACTTGGCCCATGCGACAGCGTCTCTGATCTTCGAACGTCGGCGAATCTCGGAACTCCGGAGGCCTTCTCTCACTTGCGTGAGTCGTGCCACTCTGAGCATCGTCCTCTCGGTTCCACGCTGCGCGACGCTAATTGCGTGTTCATCCTGCTTTCGTATAGCCCAGGTCTCTGAGGCGTATGTTAGGGCAGGAAGAACGGTAGAGTCGAACAGGTGGGCACGGAGTCGGACGTTCTTTGTCTTCTTCGTGACTTCTTCGACGCTCTTGAAAGCTCCCCAAGCCGCTCTTTTCCTCCTGCTCAGCTCCGGTGCTAGGTCGTTGGCCATGTTGACTTCGCGACCGAGATACACATAGCTGGCGCATTCGGAGGTGTTCGTTCCGTTGAGCGAGAATGGGGCATCAGAAACCCATCCGTTCCTCATGAACATCGTCTTCGTAAGATTCAGCTGCAGTCCAACGTTCCCACATACACGATCGAAGTCGGCCAGCTTTCGCTCCACCTGGCTGATGCTCGGTGTTATGAGCACGATGTCGTCAGCGAAGCGAAGATGATGTAGTTGCCGGCCGTCGACCTTCACTCCCATGTCTTCCCATTCTAGTTCGCGCATGACGTTTTCGAGAGTGGCGCTGAAGAGCTTCGGGGATATGGTATCCCCTTGCCGAACCCCTCTCTTCACGTCGACGACGACGTCGTTGTAGAATGGTGAGATCTTGGTCGTGTATCCACTATACAGCTCTCGAAGGACTCTGATGTAGTGAGTAGGAACGCCCTGAGTGAGCAGGGCTTCGATGACCGCTTCAGTTTCGACAGAGTCGAATGCCTTCTTCAGGTCGATGAACGAAAGGCAAAGCGGCAGCTTGTACTCTCGCGACACTTCGATGAGCTTCGTAATGGTGTGTATGTGGTCGATCGTGCTGAATCCTCTCCGAAATCCCGCTTGTTCGCATGGTTGTCCTTCGTCCAGCGTTCTGCTGATCCTATTCAGGATAACTCGAGTGAACAGCTTGTAGACTACGGACAGCAGGCAGATCGGGCGATAGTTGCCAATGTCGTGCACGTCTCCCTTCTTGTACAGCAAGACGGTTCTGCTGGTCTTCCACTGAGATGGAACCTCGCGCTCCGACAGGTAACGTGTGAAGAGCCGGGCCAGGGTGTTGATGAGCGCTGACGGGAGGTTCTTCAGGTGTTCGGGTCTGATCCTGTCGGGACCGGGTGCTGTACGTTTCTTCACCGACGAGATGGCGTGTCCGATCTCGGAAGGGAGAACAGAGGGGCGACGTATCCATCCTGCGGAAGATGACATGGGGCAGGTGGAGGTGGCTATCGAAGAGATCGGAGTATAAGTCGTGGATGACCTTCTCCATGGTCCTTCTGGAAGAGGTGAGGGTTCCGTCAGGACGTCGGAGAGCGGTCATCTTGGTCTTGAAGTTGGCGAAGTTCCGGCGGGCATTGCGGATGCTCAACCCTGCCTCTGCAACTTTAGCCAACACTTCCGCCCTTCTCTCTTTGAGATCTTCCTTTATCGCCGCTCTGCATAGCTTCGCAAGCTCGGACGTCAGTTGGTAGTTGCCTGACGCTCGTGCTGCTCCACGCTGGCGTACCAGCTCGATAGTTTCCGGAGACAGACGTCTCTTGGTGGTCTTCAAGCTCTCGGCTCCCTTAGCACTATCGCGGAGATGGTGCACGAGGCGGTCGTATTCCTCGTCGACGTTGTCCATGACGGCATCTTCCCAAAGGCCGGCAAGAGAGGTGTAGAGGTCCCAGTTGATGGTCGTTCTGGGACTCCTCTTCTTAAACTTTCCGGCCTTCTCTCCACGGATCTCCCTCGATAGAGAGCCTTCGGGCTCTCTTGCTAAGAGGGATCTCGGGCCGCTTGTCGCAGGGCCACGTGGCGCGTCCTCGGGTGGTGGATAGGGAATTAATCGCGAACCAAATGCGACCGTGTACTGCCCAGAGACGCAAGTGGGGTGCATGGGATGGACTCCTTCACAGCAAATAGGTAAAGAAACGAAAACGTCAAGGAAATTAGTGGCAAGGGTGGCATGACGAGTGGTCCTTTCCGACTGCGTCCTTGGCGAAAGCGCCATGGAGCTCAACGCAGTCAAAATGCTCGGCAGATAAGTACCGCATCACTCTCTGAGGCAGGGCGGCAGTGCGAGTGCCTGATGACGGTTCAGTCCTCTGTATGGAATGTGTGTTGTCGCTCTTTACGTTTGTGACATGTGGAACCGACAGGTTAGCGTAAGGGCAAACATTCTGAAAATTCTCTCTAACAGCCGCTCCACGCTTAAGCAAATGTGTTGCAACATTCTGAAAATTGGATACCTGAAACCCCTGGGAACCTTTCAAAGCCTGTTGCTTACAATCTGAAGTCGGTCCTAGCTGCAGATTCGCAATATGTTTGGTGCATCACTTCCTTCTTTTTCTCTCAGCTTACTATCGCACAATTATTTAGGCTAGATGAGCAAGATTTATGACAACTGCAGCAGTTCTGATTTGAATCTGGGATTGATTTGAATGAGAAGAATCCGATTCTTCTTGGACGACAGTACGTCTAAGGATCTTCTCGAAAAGTTTGAACGAACTGCAGTTTGAACTCCTCGTTGTGCACTCGTCTAGTCCTAACAAAGTGCGTTTTTCGAGCAGCTCAATGCCTTCTTAAAGTAGGCATTCCTTTCAGGGAAGCCGACGCCAAACCCACCATACAAGGCCTCATGCAATTCGTGTCGCCGCACGTTTCAGAGGCGCAGTTCTTGAGTTTTTCTCACATTGATAGAGGTGTGACAAAGCGGCTGGTCTCTAGTTTTCACGGAAATTTGTTTCGGAGTCGAGTTGTGCCTTTTTGTATAAAGGCGCAGAGCATTGCAACATTTTACAAAAAAAAACAACATTCTTGCATGGTATAGCAGAGGGGCAAAAACCATGAAATAACTATTCAAATCCATCACGTTATCGCATAGCCTAGGAATAATCTCTCAGGGAATCTTCTCGACCGGCCATAAATTGCAAAGTTTATCAGGCACCGGTGGGTGGCGAGTGATCTGTTGTCTAGTACTGCCTCTGACTCACGCCATTCAGCCTTTCTACTGACCGGGAATGTCTACAAACTAAAGGTCGTTTCCGTTTTGTAACGAGCGCTAACGACTCCTACTGCATGTGCTCGGTCCTCTTCGATTACCAACTCTTCGATTCGGAAACTGTGGAATTCGAAAGCACTCTACTCCTTTGAAACGTCTACGAACGTCTAAGAATTCTCCGAGTCTTTTAGTGGAAATCACGTGTGACAAATAAAAATGAATATTTAACCAGAAATGAAATCGTTGCTCCCGGTACAGAAAGGCGAGGCCTTTAGAAGGTCAACACGGAAAAAGAAGTGAGAAACAACACTTGCTCCCCCTAGTTTTTAACGAGCGGTTCTCTCTACTTCTCAAAAATCGTGCGGCAGCTGGAGAACTTAATGTTTTAGAGATAACCAAACACATTGAATCGTATTTGGTTTAAGCAGCCGCCAGCACCAGCAAATGGGTAGGTCACTGTTTTAGTCTTCCGGACAATTTACCAACTCGAGAGGACTGAGCGGAAGCAGGGGTGTGCATAAATACGATTTTCGATTTTATGATTTACGACGTTTTGAATCGTAAATCGCAAATTTTCGTAAATGTTACCAAATGACGTACCGCAGCCCGGGTAAGAAAGATGTGCCCCTCTACTTCCTCTAATAGCCATTCCCACTTCGTTTTAGCGAAGTTTTTTGAAAGTACTGATGTGGCATCGCGACAGATGACACCACGTCCTTCGCTCTATTTTCGAGTTCAACTAAACTTTCCTGAAACTTTTGGCGAGATAACTCTGCAACATGCGTCCGAGCATTGCCGTTGCAGTTACTCTGGTGTCGGCTCCAAGGAGTTCGTGGTACAGCATTCCTTGGGAGCCCCACCAACAGTACAGCATTACCTTCTTATGGTGGAGGTCGGACTTCACAGCTTCAGCAATGCATCCTTGAGGGCCTTTTGGGAACGATTGGCGTAGAAGACGCTGAACTCATTTCCCGTGACCACGTTCCCAGAAAGATCCTAATACGAAAGCGAAGGAGGAGAGAGTGAGTCGCGACGACCGGCCTGAGTCACGGAGATCGTGGGCCGCTCAAGTCGAGACCTCCTTTGTTATATTCTAGAATATTCCTGAATATATGACATTATGTTCCAGAATGTTAGTGCTATAAGCCCGTGACACTAAGCCAGATCGTAACAGGTTTTGTCAAGTCTTGGAAAATGGTTGTCAATTTTGTTGCAGGACTTTTCCGACAGCCTTACAGAAAATCAAAGACCTTGTGGTGCGTCATAGGATAGAGCTGCGTCATGTATTAGCTCGCACGCGATGTTTGTTGAGCTGAATGCAGGTCTTACACTCGTCACTCCACAGTCTTATATCATGAGACATGTTTCCCAAAACGCGCTTTTGGATACTACTCGGAACACCTTTATAGATCCACAAAGTGATGCTGAGTGCGCGTCGTCAAAGACTTTTCTTCGACATGAAGGAGGTACCACTCTCCGCACGCGCTCTTTATCCATGAAACACAGGTGTCCTTCTCGCAGTGCGAAATCTACCACTTTGAGCTTTCTCGCATAGTTGGGGAAACGTACCTCTTCTGCGAGGTCTTCGCGCTCCAACGCGTCAGTTATTCGGCCGTATGTGGTGTCCCGTCTGAGCTCTTGTAGCCATTCTGCTTCTTTGGTCAATTCGACCATGACTTCTTTAGGAGAATTTTTAGTCACTTTACGGCTCGCAGCTTTCGCATTTCGTGAACTTTTTACTGCATCTGGTGCATATTTCTTTTGACCGAGGGGTCGAGCAGCCGAGCCAACCCTTCTTTGTGCTTTAACAGCCTTACTGGACTTACAACTGCACTCGTGAGGTCCATCCTTCTGCATACTTCCGGGTTGATACTGGTTTCCCGTATCTATAGTATTCGTTCCGTCTACTTCAACGCTTGCTTACACTGCATTTTGCGTTGCCTAATCCCCTCTAGTTTTCCTGTGGACGAAGGAACGAGAACCTGTGTCAACCTTGTCGACCTTGTGACCGACCCTATTCCCCTTGCGACTGGGCTTGTTAGGTCTGTTCATCTGCACGCTCCTAGGTGCACTTATCTCACCTAACTGTGTGCCCTTAGTTCTTGTTCTCGGCCTTTGCTTTATGGTTGGGGACACTTGAATTCCAATCCTCTGTAAGATGTTTGTACCCAGTACAATCGCATGACCCTCCCTTCCTTACAGGGAATACCACATGGCGACGAGATTTGCCCTTCAGGCCTAAGCTGAGTCGTATGCTCTGTTAAAAGACATCATACGTTCTGAGGCATCGTATACACTTGTGTTCTTGTCGGCTTTTACCTTCGACTTCAATGCTGCGACGAGGAGGTCAATCGGCAGGATGCTCACTTGAGACCCGTGTCGACCAAAGCTTCATGGTTGTGTTCCAGAAGTTCCACTTCCATGTGGTCTTTGCTCCGAACGTCTCGCTTCTATGTGATCTGTTCGAAGTGTGTGACACGACCAGTTCTCCAGGACGGTTCTGAAAAGTTTGCTTTCCTTGTTCAGTGAGTTGGTGGCTTTTGTGAGTTGGAACAGTGCCATCTTGTTGCCGCACATCTTGCTGTTCCTTTTTCACACAGTCCTCTGGAAATGTCCAGATTTGCCACAATTCCAACATGCCTGTATCGGCGGCATGTTACCTGACGTCGAAGTGGACACCGTACCTTGTGAGTCCTTCGCCAGCTCACCTCCATTTGCACCTTGCGCTGGGGCGCTTCCACTTTGCACATGCTCGTTTTTAGGTCCTCGACCAAGAAATGAGCGCTGCGGCGTTCTGTGACTCTTAGGTACATTATTTCGGCTGCTGAGCGCACAGCCGAAGCTACCGTCTTGCTCCTCTCGATCCCTTGCGCGAGATTCTTGAGCATTTCATAGGCTTCGTTTGGTACTGCAGCTTCCATCGTAGCGAACAGTTGGTAATACTCGGGCCATTCTATGAGCTGAGATATGAGTTCGCTTGCTCGCATCATAGATAGTTCGGCTTTAGCGGCATCTGGGTTAGCAGACCTCGTAAGGTTTTCCAGTTGCACGCAATATTCGGAAACCGAGCTCTTCATTTTTAGGTGCTTCAGCTTCACGTGCGATTCCATTCGATTGGCAGACGTGTTCTCCAAGAACTTTGCCGTGAGTACTGCTACGAAGTTCGTAAAACGGCCTTGTCGTATCTCCTTCGGCAACGTCTGCATAACCGTCTTTGGGTGACCCTCCAACTTTTCGCTCATTAGGTGGATCAGCATGTCGTCAGTCCAATTCTTCCACACTTCATGGAGAACGTTACAAATGTGGAAAAACCATTTTTCTCCGGGTGACTAAAGATTTTCGCATCCGGAAATGCCGTGGCCGCTAAGGTAACTCCTACATGTCTTTCATGCGAGAGCTAGCTTCGCTTAGAGCAGGAGACATTTCTCTTCGTAGGTTTTCTCCAGGTATCGGGCGCGTCACCACGGTATGTTGTGGCTTTTTTGATGAGACGTTGCTCTCAAACCATAGAATCTGAGGACCACTTCTATCATCCAGCACTGGGCGTTGTTTGACCACGGACCCACCATCTGTAGCTCTTGCCGTTCCAATGAGTACCGGCGGCAGCGTGGAGTCTACAGTGATAACGTTGGCCCGTAGCAAGCGAAACGCGTTGCGAAAGTGGTCAATCTGCCCACTGGCTTGGTTTGCTCCCATTTGTGTTTCGGTGGACGTGGACGGAACCTGAAATTCCTCCTCCTTCATGTCTGGTATATTGTCGAAAACTAATGGTTTTCGCATTGGCAAAATGCCTTTCTGACGGTTAGCAGATTCTGCCTAGCTCCCTTCTGGGTCCCGTCAACCAGAGATTTTACTGAGGCCACCACATTCGTCGATTCGATGTTCAGCAATCTTGACAATGCGCGCATACAACAGTCGTCGTGTATCGCATGGTCAAAAACTGCGCTCAGCTCCTCATGGTGCTTTCTGTTCGCATTTTTAACCATGCCTTCAACATTGAGGGGCGCTTCACTAAGGAGAGCGCTAAGTATCGCTTCGCACCTTGGCCCAAGAAGTTTGTCCTACTCCTGTATTGCCCCTTCTGACGCCGAGGTCTCGCTCTCCCTAAGGTCGTCTGCCACTTGCACTGGCAGTTGCTTTAGTCTCGACACTGAGCAATGATCGCATTAGTCGCAAGTTTTACTTGCAGCGCATTCTGTTAAGCCATGGCCTGCACTTGCTGCCTCAGCTGTGCCAGCTCTTGCTGCAGCTTCGCCATTCTGCTCTGCTCTTGCTCATCTTCCTCGACGATGCGGTGGATTTTCCTTTCCATGTCGTCTGACGTTGTAACTGCAAAAGCTTGTTTCAGAATCAGTGGGATCCGCTGTGTCGAGGACTAATTGCCAGTTCCTCCTGTCGTGTGACTTCGTCTCACAACTATGCTGACGCTTCCTTCTATATTGGTGTTGCAGCAGGGCACAAATTAGCTATCCGCTGCAGCGCAAAAAAAATGCGCAGCGTTTCCCCTTAGAAAACGCGTGCGCCTCTGTCCCTCAGCCACTACTTGAAAGTGGTCACTGAGGGGGCTGCTCTGTCTAGCAGCTTTTCGAACCGCCGCGATTAGCGGCCCTTCGGTCCGATATGTGCGTTTCGAGAACTCAGGAATTCCCTGGCTCCCTACTGCATACTTACCTGTAGCCGAGGAGTACTCCCCTCGGCTCTCGCCAGTCCTTTCAACTTACCTGTCACCGAACTTGAGAAGTTCGGCTCCATGTAATGGCCAGTTATAATGAGCCCAGTTGTCGTCCTTACTTTTGTCGGTGGCAGTCCAGTCGGAAGTCAGGAGGGTGACGTGGAGTCGGACGCGGTGTTCCCGACGGCAGGCAGCAGGAAATACTCGACCGCCCTCGGTCGAGGCAACGGCAGACTGTCCTGGTGGATCCTCGGCTGCTGGGCGGAACCCACGCGCTACAGACGACCAATCACGGGGTCTCAAGTCATCGTGGCGCGGAATTCGTATCGACGGATCGACCTACCGTTTGAACCCATACAGCGACTGGTCATGTAGCAGCCGTTTGACGGAACTTCGATAGTGAGTTAACTAACTCAAAACAGAACAGAACAGAACACAACTATTTACATACTTTACATGCTACAATTTTTGAAAAGGCAAACAAAAAATAACAAGAAGATGCAAAATGCCCGAACGCTGCCTATTGTAGGATCGCCTTCAAAAACGATTTTGGTTCTAAGGACAACGGAAGACTGTTTGGCCTGCAAAGCTAGTTCTTGAGTGAAATATGTCTTCTGGAGTTTGATAATCGGACATGATCGTAACACTGAGTTCCCAACAGGAAATCGCGTTCTACGATTAGACTTTGAAGTCTGATTGCTAGACACTTACGGAAGTGTCTGAATCATGTTAGAGTGTATCTACGATGCGGTGCGTAGTCAAGGCAAAGCAAGTTCCAAGGCGACATTCAGGGGAGTGATGATTTAGTTATCTGCAACTGTTTGATGTTTATTTTTCACAATCAACCTCACGTGACTATTTTCTTCTTTCAAAAGCTGACTCAATTTACGGCTTTTGATAATGAAATGTTTGGGACACGCATTATCGCTACACGCGTTCATGTTTTATGTAGCATCGCAGGAATGTTTAGGGTTTCACCCCCTGCACATGACGTATAGCTCTTTTCTTCTATCAAAAGCTTCAAACCAATTCCATAACGAATTCCATGTTTCGTCTGTATAAGGCTCTTCAACCAGGCCTTCATGCCGCTAAAGGCTCTTCGGAATTGTAAGAAATGCTCTTACGCGAAATATTCCATGATTTAGGTAGATGCCTGCACTGCGATTCTCCACAGCTGCTAGGGAGCATGCAGAGGAAATCAAGAAGTTCATGTTCGATGAATTCAGGGTTAACGAACCGATTACAGCCTCCTTGAGTGAGTACTTTTTTGACTGCCTTCTTCAGACAGTAACGAACTTCGCAGGAGAACTATTCACCTCACAAGATTACCGTTTTTACGTATATTTATCGAGAAGGGTTCCTGACGTTACAGATTTCCTTTATGCAGCAAGAATTACTAAAGCATGTGTTGTTGACTGCGATGCATTTCTGATTACTCTGTTCTGATTAAGGTCGACATGCCGCTGATTACTGATGTAAAACTGAATATGATTCTCACGTACATATTATGTCGTAGCATAAGAAATATCCGATTTTAACTGAGAACTTTGACAGGTGACAGGAGACAAGACAACTTTGCTTGAAAGCAATTCTATTAATCGAAATAAGCACCATTACTATTAGTTCGCTTTTTCCAACGTGACAATAGCTTAGGCATTCCAACTTTGTAAAAATTAGAACTACGAGAATTAATAAAACATATGAAGTCATTTTCGACCATCTTGGTTGCTGAACTTTTTATCTCTCACATTAGGTCTAAACTCTTGAAAAAATGATAATCGGTAGGAGACAGATCTGTTGAATATGCTGGATGTGGCAGGGTTTCCTATCCCAATTCATCCGGATTCTGGACAACTATTTTTGAAATGTGTGGACGAGCGTTGTCATGCAGTAGGATTGGGCTTCTTCGATTGACCAGAGCCGGCAGTTTTTCAATCAACTTCTGGTGCATCACTTTAATTTCGGCACAGTAATTCTCGCTGTGGTCTGACTCCACCTTTCAAGAATATGCAATGGAGAATCAGTTCCGGCATCTCCTTGGGACTCTCGTTCTTGCTCAGCCATTGTGCAGAGGGACGACGACTGCCATAAAGGGTCCGCTTTTCGTCGCATGTAACGATCCTGCCCAAAAAAGACTTCCTTATATTAGGCGGCCTTAACGAAACACAGGTGTCGTGGCGTTTCAGCATCCGAATGACGATCAGTTCGTGCGGGATTCATTTACCCAATTTCTTTACTTTCCCGATCGCATTCAAGTGGCGACTGATAGTGCTGCCGTCAACGCCGAAATGCTGTGCTAGCTCTCTTACAGTTTGACGCGGATCCGCCTTCATCATGGCTTTAAGCTCGTCGTCGTTGAGTGATGGCGGCCTACCTCGGTCTTCGTCTTCGAGACTTTCATCTCCAGATCGAATCCTTTTGAACCAGTGAAAAATCCTGCGTCTATTAGCGAAATCCTCCCCAAATACAGCGTTGATGTTACGAACTGTGGCCGCGACGTTGTGTCCACTTTTCCATTCATACAAGTAGAGCACCCGAATATCCCGTCCATTCATACTGTAAAAACGACGTCAAAGCTTGCTAAGAGGCAATTATATCAGTCTTCCTTTTCTTTTTCAGCGCTTGTCCCGCTTCATGGCGGGGGCCGCTATTCTGGTGTCATGACGCCACCTTTCCCGATCCAGCGCTACATCAGGGCGGACACCAGCTACTTTAAAATCCATATGTAACGTATCAGCCCAGCGCTGCTTCGGGCGCCCTATAGGCCGCTTTCCTACCACCTCGAACTTAAGGCCTATCTTGCAGACGCTATCTTCCTTTCCACGCAGAACGTGGCCGTACAATCGCCAGCGAGCTTCGCGCATCTTGTCCGCTATCGGCGCAACACCGGAACTTCTGCCGAATAGCATCATTGCGGATGCGGTCCATGCCCGTGACTCCAGCCGTCCGCGGAGCATCTTCGTCTCCATGACGCTGAGGCGCGTTTCAACTTCCTTAGTCGCAGGCCAACACTCAGCGCCGTACATCGCTACCGGGCGCACGACGGCTCTGTAGATCTTCGACTTCAGGTGCTCTTATCTTCCTATCGCAGAGCACGCCAGTCAGCGAACGCCACTTGGACCAAGCTGCACTCACGCGTGAATTCACTTCAACTATCAGATTGCCGTCAGACGCTATTGCTGATCCCAGGTATTTAAACACCGAATTACGTGCAAGCTCAGTGCCGCCAATCTTAATGGAGCCGGACTCGTTTACGTCAGTCGTTAGGTACTCGGTCTTCTTGACGCTCAATTTGAGTCCGAACATCTCCAGGCGGTCGCACCAAGCTTGCACCTGCCGCTCGAGTTCACACTTATCTTCGCTAGCGAGCATTACGTCATGAGCATAAAGCAACGTCCATGGGACAGGCTTCTGAAGGTCTCTCGTAATGGCATCCATGACGACAACAAACAGGAGTGGAGAAAGCGCAGTACCCTGGTGCACCCCAACAGAGATGGGAAACTCCATTGAGGTTCCAGCTGCAGCTTGCACTCTACTCTTTGGGCAAGAGTAGAGCATGCACACCCACTCTATGAGATCCTCAGGTACGTTGTGTTGTCGCAAGGCGTACTATATAACCTTACGCGGTACGCGGTCGAAGGCCTTCTCCAAGTCGAGAAAGGCTATATGCACCGGCATCTGTTTCTCGCGATGCTTCTCTATCAGGAGGCGGGCTGCGTGTATCACATCAACGGTGCCACAGCCAGCCACAAAGCCGCACTGATTACTGGAAAGCTGGACAATGTCCCGAATTCGTCCATCGACAATTCGCTTAAAGATCTTTATGCTGTGCGAAAGCAAGCGAATCGGAGGGTAACTGGAACAGTCTGCAGGACTGTCCTTCTTCTTCCAAACCGGAATCGTCGTACTTTGGAGCCAACACTCAGGCATTTTCTTCTCTGCCACAACCTGATTAAAGAACTTCGCCAACCACTCAGCCGAGTACCAGTACGTGGACTTCCATAAATCAGCTGCCATGTCATTGGGCCCAGTTGCTTTGCCTGGCCTCATCTTCTTCAGTTCCGCTTCAATCTCCTCCCCGGTGATCTTTTGAACGGACCGTGGGTTAGAGCCGTTGAAGGGATGGCTGTATGAGTATATTATACCGAGATTTCCTCAAAGTACTCGCGCCATCCCTTCAATGCCTTCCTGCGGTCCGTAAGAGGATGGCCGTTCTCATCATTGATGCCGATAAACTCCTCAATATCCTCGGTCTGCCGATGGCGCAACTTCGCAAGTTGGCACAGATACCGTTGACCATCGCGTGACTCGAGCTTCTCGTTGACATCTCCATAATGAATGGCTTTTGCAACAGTCACGGCCTTCTGTGCAGCTTTCCTCGCTTCTTGATACTTCCGCCAGCTATCGGCTGCTTTTCCGCCGAGAACCACGTGATAGAGCGACTTCTTCAACTTTTGCTTTCACCTCGTTTGTCCACAGCCATGTCTGCTTGTCGACTTTGCGTTCCGACTGTGCAGCTTGACGCATCGCGTCGGTCGCCATCTTCCAAGTTTCGTCGACAGTTGTGACCGTCAATAACCGCACGCGAGAAATCACAGCGTTTCCTTCTCTCTCATTCGCCACCACTTGATTCTCGCAGCACCGCATCGCTCAACCTGCTGCACCCTCGGAGGGGTGATCTTAAAGGTGAAGACCAATGCTGTGGGGCGACCTCTCATACGGCACGATCTTCGGGTCTGTGACAATGCTCCGGTCGCGATCCTTTACAGCACAAAGTCTATCTGAGACTTGGAGCTCCCATTATAATATGAGATGAGGTGGGAATCGCGTTTTCGGAAAACGGTGTTCATAGTGGTGAGAATATGCGATTCCGCATACTCAAGAGTACGCTCCCCATCGGCGTTACGCGACCCGTATTCGAAACCATCATGACAGCTGTACCCGTCCTTCGCAGCACTTTCGTGTTCATTAAGGTCACCGGCGACTATGATGACATCTTTCGGCGGTACCTCTGCTGTCTTCTCATCAAGCAGGCTCCAAAACTGATAATTGGCTTGATCAGAACGGCCAGTCTGCGGAGCATACGCAGAGAAGAAGTGGAAGAGTCGCTCCTTAGCGGCGACAACGATCTTCACCAATCGATCGTCAAAGCGCTCGACGCTTACAATCGAGTCACGAAATCGTTCGGAGACGATTATTCCGACACCACTGGTGGTCCTGAGACTTCCGCATAGAACGGACTTGAAGCCACGTCCTATGAACCTTGACTTGCGCGAGGACCACCTCGTCTCCTGCACCGTACAGAAATCAACTCTTCTTCGCTCCAGTGCTTCCACTAAATCGCACGAGCGGCCCGTCAACGTACCCATATTCAGCGTTGCTACGCGGGTCCTGCTTACGTTACGGGACTTTCGGACTAACTCAGTTGCCCCCCGATTCCGTACTCCCATCAGGGGGGACGGTCAGGAGGTACACCCGCCTCCTGCTGGGGTGCGTGCGATCTTCCTCTCATCCCCCTTGCTCACCCACCCCCAACCCCCTAGGCTTCACCGAGAGTCTAACGGCTGCCTTACGAAACCTTTGACACACAAAACAAAAGTACCCGGTCCACAGAACAGCGGTGTACCTCCTGACGCCACGTCCCCCAGCAGGGGCGGGTATACCTCCTGTCACGCTGCCGCACTATCTCGAAAAACTTGCACTGCCATGGAATGTGACATGGGGCTTCGTAGGCCGGCCTGTCACAAGGGCCTGTCGCCTGCAATCGAGTGTCCGTGTTCGGCTCATGCTCAAGCGTGGGGTGCGAGAATCGCAGGGGAGGGGGTCGTACTTCGATTCGGTCCCTAAGACAAAATTATTCGGAGGGATCGTTCTTTTGCAAGTGTTGTGAGCAGAGTTCTTTAACTAATAAATTTGTTATTATTATTGTTCAAATAATTACTTTTTGACGCAAAAAATCAAGCAAATGAAGATTTTTTAGGCATGACAACAACATGGCAACACTATAAGCATCGCTTCTCCTACGGAAAGCTGAGGTCATTTGAACTTGTAGAGTTATTGAATTAGGTAATAGATTTTTTAAAGCAGTATTCAAAATCGCTCAATGGGTCGATTGCTGCTCAATTTTCGCTGAGACGGCGCGACACATTTATCATTTGAGAGATGTAAATTCTGAAGCTGAAAATGGATCTTACTGAAATTTTATACTTCAATTTGTAGCAGGATGAAAATCAGGCCTCTCCTAAGCAACCTTTCAACCGATCAGATGGAGTGATTTTCCTATCCTGGATTTTTCCAGAAAAATTTTCGCGAACAAGTCTACCACTAGAGCTAAAACTAGAGTTTACAACAACACAGCTTTTATTTAGCACTTGTGCAAAAAATCGACCCATTCCTAAGCGATCCTCCTTGCGGTCAGGTGAGGTCATGCTCAAAATTTTCTTTTTTTTCAAAAATAAACATTTTTCTTTCTGAACGGAACGATTTCTAAAGCTGACATGCATTTTAACAAAAGCACGATCTTTGATTGATACATAACCAAGCGTAGCTCATCTGGAGCTATTTCCGATGTGATCAAAAAGGATGGATCACTGGTCGATCGCTCGTCGATGTGATTGGAAGGCGCTAGACTTTTACGATGTTCAACCGATCGACACTCGTTCAATTTTGAGATATTTGCCAAAGGCGGGTAGCACTCAAAATACTAGAAGAAATTCTCTTTCTTATGAGTACAAAATCACCTTTTAAAAAAGGCATATTTGTGTACAATGAATTAGATTTTCATCTAAAACGCTTTCTATGCAATCAAGAGAAACGTCTGGCCAAAAGGCGTTTTGATAGACATTTATTTTCTCTAGTAAAGCTTAAAATTAAAGGCCAAGGCAAAATTCCAGTTTTAAAGGATGCTTCTGGTAAGACATTCATAACTGATACTGAAAAAGCAGAGGCCTTAGCAAATTACTTCGCGTCCGTATTTACAGTAGACGATAACTCAAGACATGTGTTCAGTTTCAGTGAGTCTTCCGATGCCCTGAATGACATGTTAATCTATCCAAAAGACGTACTAAGAGTTCTTGCATCGTTAAAAGATTCCACGTCCTCCACATATGGTGGTATCCCTCAGATTATTTTTAAAAGATGCGCTTCAGCACTTTCTAAACCACTTTCGATAATATTCAATAGTTCTCTATTATTTGGTGAAGTTCCTGACATCTGGAAAAATATGCTGGTCACGGCTATTTCGAAATCGCAGAGTCCTTCATTCCTCTCTGATTTTCGTCCTATAAGCATTTCACCAACGCCAATCAAAGTACTGGAAAAGCTTATTAGAGATAGATTAGTAGCCTGGTTTGTTAAAAGTTATTCCCTCTGAACAGCATGGATTCACAAAGGGTGCTTCTATGACAACTCAACTAGCTGACTGTCTTTTCGATTGGAGGACTGCGATCAATAAAGGTGATTGCGTTGACGTAATTTACTTTGACTTATCCAAGGCCTTTGATAAGGTCAGTACAGAAAGCTTATCACCAAGCTATCAGAATTGGGTATTGGAAGACGATTGCTTTTGTGGATAAAATCGTACTTAGAAAACAGATACATGTATGTTAAAGTTGGTAATTCCTTTTCGGGTCAGCGTAGATGCACGAGCGGTGTCCCGCAAGGGGGAGTTCTATCGCCCATTCTATTCATAGCTTACACATATGACCTTCCGTATAAGCTCAAGACACACTCTGCTATCAGCGTTCAAATGTTTGCAGATGATATCAAAGTGTACGGTACTTATAATGCTTCAAATCAGTCCCTAGTCTTGGAGGCTTTAAATCAATCAATTCTTATTATGATTTCTTGGGCTAGTGATTGGGACATATCAGTAAATCTTGCCAAAGCTTCTGTGATCCATTTTGGTGCTGGAATTGCACCTGACTTCAGGTTAATTGATATTATTTTACATCAAGTCGACCTTATCAAGGATCTTGGAATTCTCATGAATAAACACCTGAAGTTTGATGCCCATGTTGATTTCATTGCACGCAAAGCCTTTTCAGTACTTTATGGCATGTTGAGAAGTATCACTGATAATGATTCTGTTATATTGCTCAAGCTGTATAAAGCATATGTGCTGCCTATACTCGAATATGGGTCACAAATCTGGAATCCTCAAACAAAAAAGCTCCAAAACAAAATTGAAAAAGTAAAACAGACATTTACTCGAATACTAGTTCGCAAATGCATACCAGAACTACAACTACTAAATTACGAAAGCAGGCTAAAATTTTTGAAACTAAAATCTCTGAGGTACAGACGTATTTTTAATGATTTGGTCTTCTCTTTCAAGCTGCTTAACGGTGAGCTAACCTTGAAGGCTAGTAAATATTGGACGTTTAGGCCATGTAGAAATCGTACCAATATACTTTCTCTTCAGTTTAAGAACCCAGGGAACAAATTTCTTTGTAACAGTGCTAATATTGTTCTCTCTCGTGGGGCAGTTTGGCTACAGAAACTTCCAGCTCATGTCTTAGAAGCACCTAATGTTGCCATTTTCAAGAGTCGATTAAAAAAGATTGATTTTTTAAGTATCCTTGGATTACAGAGCTGATTGTTTTCTGGTGGCGTTACCAGGACACCTGAGATAGAAGCATCATATGTGGACGTGTATGTCGTCTTGTGAAACCTCCTGCAATGGTGACGGAGCGATTCGTGTCCAAGAACTGAGTCACCATACCTGCTTCACGATTTTTGTACCGATGTTATCAGCTGTTCAGAACTAAGATGGTCCAAGAGTTGATTTTTCTGAATTGATGTTTTTTTTGTTCTTGCGTTTCTTCTTCTCAAATGGTTAACCGTGTCATTATGCCCGTCAAACCCTTCCTCTCCTGAGTCGATAGCAGCTATCCACAGCGTATGTACGGAAGAGCCTATTAAGACCCTATAGTTTCACTCGTTATTCACTTCTTTATATCATCTTTTCTTCATTATACTACATGCGTCTTTACCATCAGACATGTTTTATTGCTAGTCGGTTAAGTTAACTCAGTTCCTATGGAAGCAGCATCGAATGGAAGCGTAATGAAGGCCTAGGTATGACCGGATCTAAGACCGGACTCCTAGGTGCTTCCTTCGTGTGGGCTGCTCGAAAGTGATTCTTCTCATCCAGCCGGAATCACGCCGTAGCTATACTTAGTACCTAACCGACCTTTGCACCGTTATATCACGACCTAGTTAACTGCTTAAACTATATTAAATTAAATTACTTATTACTTTTATTCTCATTTATTGCATTCGTTGGGTTTTAGGCTCCTTATATGTGAGCTTCTGAATGCTTCAGAACACTTAACAATATCGAAATTCAGGGCATAGTGATACTACGATCGTTTTACATTGTTGTTTTCCTCGTTAGGTTACCGGTGTTGTGGAAGATCACTTTGTTTGTCATTTCCTTGTTTATGAGAGCACTAAGGTGCAGTTATAAATGAATAATTAAATTAATTTAGAAAACTGGAGGTAATTCTCCATCTTCCTAATACATAACGAAATATTGAAAAAGGGATCTTCATGGCAGGGGGTGCGATTTCTCTGTGATTTTTGGCCAAAATCGCAGAGAAATCGCACCCCCGGCCGCGCATGAAGATCATTTTTTAAATTTAGCTTTGCGTCTTTAAGATAGAGACTATAAGATAGAGAATTTTTTCTTGTTTTCAAAATGCCGCCCGCTTTTGTACAGGTCTCAGGAGTGAGCGAGTTATGTCCATTTTTCTAAATTCACTCCAATTTTTTCGAGCAAAAATAACATCCCCTCGGCCGCGCATGAAGATGCCTTTTTTGAAAGGTGGTTTTGTGATCTTCTGAAACAGAATTTCTTTTTGTTTTCTGAATGCCACCCGCATTTGCATATCTCACGGAATTGAGCGAGTTAGGATCGGTTGAACAAAGTACAAGTGAAGCACCTTCCTATCACATCGAGCGATCGACCAGTGATCCATCAAATCATTCCACCTTATCGGGTGAAAGGTTAATTAGGAGAGGATCAATTTTTCCTGCTACAAATTAAAGTTTAACTTTCGGTAAGATTCATTTTCAGCTTCAGTAGCAACATCTCTCATCTGATAAATCTATCGCGCCATCTCAGCAAAAATTGAGCAGCAATCGATCCATTTCAGCAATTTTAAAAATTCTATCAAAAAATTTGTTATCCAATACAACAACAACTTAAATTTTTATTAAATACAATAATATAATAATATCAAATTCAAATGTCGTCTTCTTTCCGTAGAAGAACCGGTGCTCAGGATATTGCCATGTCGTTGCCATGTCGTTGCCATGCCTAAAAAATCTTCATTTAATTGATTCATTTGTGTCAAAACTTTTTTAATTTACTATTAACAACTATTTTTCCTTTTTTTCACATTTCCTAAAATTGTATGACACAAAAGAGACAACTTGGCATTAAAATCCATCGATTTTCTCGAGAGGAGGGGGGAAGTCGTAAGTTTTTGGCAGAAATCCCAGCGCTTGAGCCTGGTTCGGTTTAGCTCGCAGAGCGGGCAGTTTTCAGTGGCGCCACGTGGAGGAACGGACATCGCCACCAAGAGGCAATTATGTCACAAAAGCTATAAATGGTAAAAAAGCGAAGATTCTGCGCTTTCAGAAACTATATGTAGTGCCTGAAATGGGAACATTCGTAGCCACGAAAAATCTACCAGAAATTGGAGCAGCAAAATCGGCCATCTCACATATGCAACAACCTAATAGTAAAAAGTCAACAAGTTATGCTCCACAGGTTAATAGAACATTCCTTCGCCTTTGCCATGTAAAACTGTCAAGAATCCCATAAAATTTTGTGCACTCTCAGTAGTAACACGATTCACTACTATACGTATGTAGCTACCACTATGTACAGTTGTCAAGTTGGGCGGACCATAATTTGATTGACTTGCGGGAGGAAGTATGGATGCTGCCGATTGTGTTACTGTTATTGTTGGCATAGTGTATAAAGTTGGACACAACATACTTGTCGACTCCCGACTCAGTCCGCAGGTGGGTGTGGGGTTACCCTTGCCGTCCGGCCTTCCCGCGTCTCCACCCGGAGAACTTAGTCGGTTACCTTCTGCGCTGTCGCTAGGCGAACAGGCAGAATGTCTTATAGAAGCACATAAGCCGTGCATGTCTACCGACATGGTGATGATCTTCTTCAATTAAGTTCTTCCAAAGTTACCGGTACCTATTCCGACTTGACAACCCAGAAAGAGGTTACCTAAGGTCCCCTAGAGTTTCTTTTATTTCCCCTCTAGGTATCCGACGGCTGGACCGTATGTCAGACGGTAGTTACACCGTTTAGTTTTATAAAGTTTATGATAAACTCAAAAACAAACACAAATACGGAACAGCCAAACAACTACTTCAAAGCGAACACGACAATGAATGGGGAGGTTATCAAAATGGCTTCAAAGTGAGTAAATGCCAATGAACTCAAAGGGATTGAATGGAATCAAACTAGTTAAATGCACTCAAAAGGATTAAATATACTTGAGAATTATGGAGAAACAATATCAAATTTTAATGGTTTTTTTCGCCACCTCCCTTCAGACAAACCATTTTCTCATAACACCTCCTCGGTGGCTCATCAGTGAAGAAGGAGGTGTTATAATTTTCTATCTTTATTATTATATTTTTATATTTATAATTTAATTTTAAATTTTTTATGTTAATTATTTTTTAAATATTTTTTCTTTTATTTTATTTTTATATATTGTATTTTATTATTATTTTATTATATTTTTTATTTTTATATATTATTTTTTATATATTTTATATATTTTTAAATGCCACCACTAGAGTTTGGTTAGTACGTGAGAATTACAACTGGGGCTCGTCCGATCACTGAGATCTGGAAACCAACCGGCTGACTCGCTCTTGACTCCCTTCGGGCTCCACTCACGCGACTAAGGGCGGATGGGACGAGGGAGGAGCAAGGGTCGACCACCAGGTGGAGACCAACTCAACTAAGCGCTTACCTATTTCTCAAGGACCGATCTCACTTAGCAGTGAGGGCGACTACCATGAAGCGGACGCTGCGTAGCCCGAACCCGGGGAATGCGGGGCGAGAGAGAGTACGTTAGGTACCAATAAAAGCCCACCCAGGAGGTCAGGCTGGGCAACGCCACCAGGGAGTCACCAGCCGACTGCTAATGCTAGGCTCTCAACTAGGTGAGGTTACGCGCGGGGTGCACCCCCTAAATTCTCACTAACGCTATCGTCTATTGAAACTCGGTCCGACTAAACTCGTCACAACCAGGTCAGGAGGCGGATGCGCAGCTCCTGCCTGTACTCACTGGGGAGTCTACACTACAGGGGGACCGGGTGTTTAAGCCCTTAGGGACTTACCTATCCTCTTCCCCTAATTTAGTGGGTCTCCACCCAGCAGGTACCCCTACCGTGTAGGCTTGTGGTTAGCCTATGGCACGAAAGAGGGAGTTCAGCTAACTGATGTTAGCCAGTGGTGACCCAAAGCCGGCTGTGAAGTGTGCGGCTGGGTAACACTGGTTGGACGGAGTGATAATTTAAATTATGTCAGCCGAAAGTCGTGGGAGATGAAGGAGGGAATGATTAGGAGTGGAGCACAAAAGGTGTCAAGGGCACAGGGACCCTTGGTTGCTACACGTAGCGAAAGTACCCACACTATGCGGAAGGGAGAAATCACCTAACCCGACCGCAGACCTGGAGGGAAGACGCCTAGTGCAGTCCCGCTGAGCGATGTGAGCAGGAAAATGAGATTTCGAATACGTCGAGTCTGCCCGACAATAAAAAAACCATCGACTCGACTGCGTGCACCCGAAACTCCTTCCCTCTATGCAAAAAGGAAGTACCCTTCCACACGAAGGCGTGATCAGAGGATTGAACGCAGCGGCGAATACGAAGAAAAATGGCCCTTCTGGCCTAACCGGCTATCCGACGTCGAGTCCCGGCGAGGAATGTTAGACTGACTGCTTTGGCTAGCGCCGCGGACGCTCGGGAGTGGTGCGGTGCGGTTCCCGCCGCACTTGATCACTGTGGATCACCCCCTAGCCTCGTTCGGGCGAACCCCAGCCATGGCGAAGAAGAGGGGTCCGGGGAAAACAGCACTCCGAAAGAAGAGGGTGCCGACGGTAAGAGAAATACCGACACCGATCGACACTGGGGGTCCGATGGGCGCTGGACCCGGACTTGACACAGTAGTGAATCGCGCTTTTTTTAATTTGGACGCTTCACCGCTCATTTCCTGGCATTAATGGCGAGCATTGACCGTGTTACGAACTGAACACTGTATTAATAAACCTATTTTTTCGCAAAGTTAGTAGTGCAGTTTCGCTGACATCCTTGATGAATCATTGTTTCAAGTGGTTGTGGCTTCTTCCCGTGTTATTTTAGAAACTACCCTGCAAAAAAAGATTTTTGTGTAGGAACCATGAACACATTGATTTATCTGAACGATGTTTTTGCGCAGCCTCTAATTCAATTACATACCCCGTTCCACAACTATAAGGCCGCACACTAATTTCTCCAAAAGAGGCGTAACTAAAGGGCGCACAACCAACACTCAGTATTATGACCATTGTGCTTCTCGCAGCAGGAAAACTACGCAGTAGTTCTAGGTGAAATACCTTGCCGATGCAGGATGCCCTGACTGCCACGAACTTCTACTGAAATGTAGGCTGGCACAAGTGTATAAGGCCACTTTATAAGAACCGCGATTAATAGCAAAAATAGAGACCAACAAAACACGTTCAGTACACGATAACATCGCCTTATCGCCTGCTGTAAACAACGTGAAAAATTAGCTTACTACTTAAAAGGTTACCAGCACCAGCTTGCTCTACATTAGCCCACGCGTCAAGGATGACGTATTGAGATCAGCAGCAGAGTACGCGACTCCTTTCTTAAACCCTGTCAACACAAGTTCTGCATCGGATTCACATCTGGAAAACAACTGGATCACTGCAAAAGTCCGCCTCTTATTGAAGCACTCTTTAGTTGATCGCAAAACGTTTGTGGGCGTAATACATATACTGTTGAAAAAAAAAGATATTGCCCGTGAAATCTTCAGACATGTGGCAGCGAAAGATCACCAGGCACTTTCTGATATTCTGCACTGCTCAACGTAAACGAGACAAAGGCTGTGAAGTTTCACTGCCATAGTTGCTCTTGGTGAACACTTGTTCACCCTTCCTCAGACCACTCCAGCAGTATCTCTGCCCGTCGGGCTCACCGACGTTCCTCCTATTTTCGTCAGAGAACACTACCTAGGACTCAGAACTATACTTATGCTCGCATGTCAGGATAGCAGCGATCGTATATGACCGTTTCCAGTTTGCTCATGCGTGCCGAGTGAACTTGAGTTTTGTGGCAGTTCTTTCCGTTCAGTCACTCGCCAGACGATGTGCTCAATCATAGTAGTGGCGGCCGTTGACTCTGATCGTTAAATTTCTTTACTTTCAACAAAAAGTCTTCGTTGAATTTACGTTGATTCGTTAAATTTCATTAAAAAGTACAGTTAGCTGCATGCTTTTGTGTTAAATGAAATATCAATAAAACCTTTTATACAGGGTGCGTAAAAAGTATTGACGCAGTAAATGACGGTTGTGGAAATAGTATTGCGCAGTAAGTTTTAAAATATTCACTTGAGAAATATGGAAAATGATCTTGCGAACACGATAGAGTAACTCGTAATTGACATTGGCTCCTTTACTGTGAATACAGGAGCGAAAACGACGGAAAGATTCATGAGCACGCGCCGCAAGTACTCGCTTGGATTTCGTCCCGTGCTTTTAACAGGGTAGCCTTCTGCGACTGGTCACTTCTGCTGAAAGTAGCCCAGACCTCATTCTCCAAAATCGCCTAAAAAGAGTAATCCAGCGGATTCACGTTTAAGCTGTGCTCGTCCGAGAAGCTGTCCACATCTGCGCGCCTTATCCGTTTGCCGTTATCGGACAGAGATTGATAATTTTGGATTCGAACGTTATCGTGCTTGAACATATTGTAATCATCATCTGTTATCATAGAGCCGTGGCTGACGTTTAGGTTGCTGACCTCTTTCCTCACCAACCGTTTCGAACAGCGCCTAATTCTCTTGTTAAGGAAATATTCAGCTCTTTGGGTAACAGACAAAAAAGGGCCACCGTAGCGACGATGGTCATGTTTCATCAGTTTTTTTTTTCGTGAGTGTTTTTTGAGCACAATACAAGAAACAAAAATAACACACAAAAACCTAGAGGGGTAGAAAGAGAAAGCTGGAGCTGAAACAAAATGTAGGTGCGTCAATACTTTTTACGCACCCTGTATATCATTTTCATGTCGAACTGGACGCCTTTCGATGCAAACTGGTTGGAAATCAAGCTGAAGACCTTCCGAATTAAAGCAAACGTTTTCCAAATTACATTGTGGAATTCTAATAAAATTAGAACAAGAAATAACAGTTAAACAGCAATCTTACGTTGTGTCATGACAAAAATTCATGCACTCGTCTAGTACGTTGCGATTTTTACTCAACTGATGAAACCAGCCGAAGTATCACAATTCTAGTTCCCCAATGAAAATTTTAAAAGAAAAGCTGTTATGGAGAGCTTGAATATCTCCGCTTCACCGCTTCGAGCAACCAATACTTACCCTATCAGTAGGGTGAGGGTTTTAAATAAGATGATCTTTGCAGCTTGAAATAATTCTGAAACCATTCTTTTCTCTAACTTTAGTATGGTAATCTTATAATAATCTTAGTTCGTAAATTTTCAAGGAGGGTTGTAACAATTTTTCATCGAAATTTTCTTTTTACTCTCTTAGAGATACCTACTTGAACTTAGAAGGCGTCCGTTTTGATTTGGATGCCGCCGTTCTGTTTCTTTTGCTAGTAACCATAAAACAGCAAATGCTGCTTAAGCAACCGTTGCTACTTTTTCGTTCTATTCTTTATTTGGGTGCGTTTTCTTATAAGTTACTATGGCACCATATTCTTACTTCCGGAGCAAAAACTATTCAGAGTGGCGGAAAATTATGGCATTTTATGAGATCACAGAATGCAGCGAAGTTAGCAAAGCACTCCTCGAATCCTTTGTGTCCCTTTGAAAAGAGCGCTCTTTGACGGAGTTCTATCACCGGCTTCTTCAACAAGACCTGCCCTCCTTTATTTTTCAGACGCTACGCAAACCGACCTTGCCGACTTCTTCAGTGACCTCTCGAAGTCAGGGTATTCGCACGAGAAGTATTCAACACTAGTTCATCAAGACGACAGGTGTATTTGCTTTTAGTGTCACGTGACAGGTGATGCATCTCTATTCGAACTTTGCTAGCAGTCACGCCCTTAAAATTAGATTGCCAGTCGTGCGAGGACTTGTCCGAGATCATTTGTGCTACTGTCCTAGCTCCCCGAAAAACCTGTTGTCTATCGCTACATCGTTATCGAGTGTTTCAAGTCGGAAGCCAGCCACATCTGCAGTCGTCTCTGCAGCGTGCAGGGGCCTACGGTTGTTCCGAGCTCGTTTGAGTTTAACGAAATTCATTTTTCTTGTTAATTGCGATAAAGTCTGAACGAGGTGTTGGCGAGCGCCCAGAGTTCCCTCCACATGAACAGAATCTAGTCAGATGAGGCCGTCGTACAAGCGATGCCAGAGGACATTGCGTACGCGGTCGTCATGTTCCGTGAAGCAGCATTGTTCACGAGCTTTCTGGTTTCACGAAACTTCAGAAAGTACGCCACGATTTTTCCAGACCCTTGGCCTTGTCTTTGTCAATTCACTCTTGCTAGCATCACCGTGATGGATGTGTCCCTGATCATGTTTATGCAGAAGGCACTCGCCTTCAAGCATTTCCTTCATGAAATACTTGAAATACTTTATTAGAAAATTACATATATATATATATATATATATATATATATATATATATATATATTGTCGACAATGGCTCACCTCTCGATGATACCGTGGGATAATTTTCAAATGAATCGCTTAACCTTTGTTAACTGAACCGACTAAAGAGAGAACTCACAACGTATAGCACTGCTTATTAAGTGTCTTGCATGATATAATGACGCCATAGCGGAAATCTGGTTAAGAATAAATGAGAACCTCAACACCAGAACGAGGGGTTGTCTGCCGAAGAATACTGCATGTTCTGAACGGAGTAGAAAGCAATGACAAGGGCAGTATGCATGTTGTTCACCTACAGTTCTGCATAGCAGATAGCAAACAAGCAGACGCTCTTCCTGCCTGTGCGAGTTCAAGGTCAACCACATACCCTGGACATGAAGAATTTGTAGAGCACGCCACCCGATGGAATTAAATACATCCAATTAATTAGGAGACATCGTCGGTGCCGCCAATACCCCGCTCCTCACACGATGTGTGCTCGGGTGTTACGTTTAAGGTCAGGAAACAAAATTGGTTCCCATGTTCTTTACTGGCTTGTTAGCTAACGTGGACGCCCATGTAATAAATCAATAAATATATTCATATAAGCGAATTCTTCTGGCTGCCGAAAAGAATGCGTATGCGAGCTTCGCATTGGCCACATTTGGTCGATCTGCAGTTTATTTACAAGTGACCTGCTACGCTCTATTCCCAAAACACTCGAAGGAGAGTTACTACACAAACAAGTAGAATTTCATTATGTATATTTAAATATATACTATATATTATTTATTTATTCAATACGCTGCATAAGGTAGACATCACCGAAAAACGCAATCGCTCAATACAACCAACTAATAACATAAAAGGCGATGCCCTGCTTTGCGTCGAAAAGTAGAAAAACAAGGAGGAATTAAATCTACTGCACTTTTCAAAGATATGGTGGCGGTGTCCGCTCCTCCACGTGGTGCCACTGGAAGCTGCTTGCTTTTGCAAGCCGAGCTAATCACGGACAATCGAATGCAGGCGACAGGGCCTGGTGACAGGCCGGCAAACGAACATTCTGTGTCACATCATATGGTTGATGACGTTACAGAACTCTTGAGATAATGCTACGGCGTCCGCGGGAGCCGACGCGCACTCGCAAAGCCCGGCGAGTGTGAAACGTATGCGAGGGTCCCTGATGCGAGGACGGCATCGGGGGGAAACTGAGCTAGTCCGAAAATCCCGCAACGTAGGCAAGACCCGCGTAGCAACGTTGAATGTGGGTACGTTGACGGGCCGCTCGTGCGAGTTGGTAGAAGCCTGGAGCGAAGAAAGATAGACTTCTGTACGGTGCAGGAGACGAGGTGGTCCTGGCGCAAGTCAAGGTACATAGAACGTGGCTTCAAGGCCGTTCTATGTGGAAATCCCAGGACCACCACTGGTGTCGGTATGATCGTCTCCGAGCGTTTCCGTGACGCGATTGCAAGCGTAGAACGTTTTTATGACCGCTTGATGAAGATTGTTGTCGCCGTGGAAGAGCGACGATGTCATTTCTTTTCCGCGTATGCTCCGCAGACGGGTTGCTCCGAGCAAACCAAGGACGAGTTCTGGTCCCTGCTTGCTGAGAAGACAGCGGAAGTGCCGTCAGAAGATATGGTTGCTGTGGCAGGTGACCTTAACGGTCACATCGGAGCAGCGAAAGACGGTTACAGCTGTCATGGTGGTTTTGGCTATGGGTCACGCAACGCCGATGGTGAGCGTATACTTGAGTATGCAGACTCACATAACCTCACCATCGTGAATACCAAATTTCGAAAGCGTAACTCCCACCTCATCTCGTTTTATAGCGGGAACGCCAAAACGCCGATTGACTATGTCCTTGTTAGGCGTCGCGACCAAAGCCTTGTCACAGACGCGAAGACCGTGCCGTATGAGACGGTTGCCACGCAACACCGTTCACTGATCTGCTCCCTGAAAATCACACCTCCCAGGTGTAAACGTGTCGAGTGGTGCGGGACGGCTGGAATTGAATGGTGGCGATTGAGGGAGAAGGAAGCAGCTGTTATCTTTCGCATTCGGCTGCCGACGGTGACAACTGTCGACGAAACCTGGAAAGAGGCTACCGATGCGATAACGTGAGCTGCACGCCTCGAATTCGGCACAACGAAGTCTGGACGGCGTTAGGTCGACAAGCAGGATTGGTTGTGGACTGACGATGTCAGAGAGAAGGTCAGGGAAAAGAAACGGCTGTATCACGTATTTATCGGTGACAAAATAGTCTGTAATTGGCGGAATTATCGAGAAGCGAGGTAAGCAGCAAAGAAGGCAGTGGCTGTTGCTAAAGCCGCATACTACGCTGAAGTCCGCGAAAAACTGGAAACGCGCGATGGTGAGCGTTATATTTACCGACTCGCCAAAGCTCGCTGTCGCCAAGCAGAAGACATTGAGAAGTTCTTTGGCATTAACGACAAGAGCGGTCATCTTCTGATGGATCGTAAGAGGGCTGTGAAGCGATGGCACGACTACTTCGAGGAAATCTCGAATGTAGCATTTGAACATCCTGCCGTTCCTTTTGCTTCACCTGTATACGGTCCCGTTCAGAAGATCGCCGTAAGCGAAACTGAAGCAGCCCTGAGGAAGATGAAGTCAGGCAAAGCCACTGTTCCAGAAGACCTGCCGGCCGACCTGTGTAAGTCGAAGGTTGGTGCCCTGCCGGCTGGATGACAGAGTTTTTCAATCAGGTTGTTGCTGAGAAGAAAGTGCCTGAGAGTTGACAGCAGAGCACGACTATCCCGATTTGGAAGAAGAAAGGCAGCCCTGCGGACTGCGCTAGCTACCGTCCGATTCGCCTACTTTCGCACACCATGAAAGTCTTTGAGCGAATTGTCGATAGACGTATCCGGGATGTCGTCCAGATTTCCAATAATCAGTGTGGTTTCGTTGCCGGCTATGGGACGGTTGATGCCTTACACGCCGTTCGTCTTCTGCTAGAGAAGCACCGCGAGAAACAGGAACCGAAGCATTTTTCCTTCCTGGACTTGAAGAAGGCCTTCGACCGCGTTCCGCGAGATGTTATATGGTACGCGTTGCGACAACATGGTATCCCTGAAGAGCTTATTGAGTGGGTGCGCATTCTATACTCTTGCCCAAGGAGTCGAGTGCGAGCGCCAGCGGGCACTTCGATGGAGTTTCCCATCTCTGTAGGGGTGCATCAGGGATCTGCGCTATCCCCACTGCTCTTCGGGATGCAATCTCACGAGATCTCCAAATGGCGGCACCTTGGACGCTGCTGTATGCTGACGACGTCATGCTTGCATGTGAAGACAAAACCGAACTCGAGCGACAGGCACAGGAATGGTGCGATCGATCGGCATTGTTCGCACTCAAGCTAAACGTCAAAAACAGTACTTGACGACGGATATGAATGAGCTCGGATCTATCAAGATCAATGGTACTGACCTCTCACGAGTCACATCTTTCAAGTATCTCGGATCAACAGTTACGCCCGATGGCAGCCTAAAGTTGGAGGTGAATGCGCGTGTGAGTGCAGCCTGGTCCAAATGGCGGTCGTTGACTGGGGTTCTCTGCGATAAGACAATACCCGAGTACCTCAAGTCGAAGGTTTATAGAACAGTCGTCCGCCCAGTAGCGACGTTCGGTGCTGAGTGCTGGCCCGTGAAGAAGGAAATTGAAAGTCGCCTCAGTGTAATCGAGACGAACATGTTAAGGTGGACGGCCGGAGTAACGCGATTGGACCGCGTTCGCAATGACATCATACGACAGAGGTTCGATGTCGTCCCGATAGCTTGCGCAAAGCTCGTCTACGATGGTATGGCCATGTCCTTCGCGCTAACGACGACGCCGTCTGTAAGATTGACCCCGAATCTTGAAGTCACTGGAAAACGGCCCAGAGGACGCCCGAAGCAACGTTGGCTAGACACGTTGCACTTGGACTTAAAGATAGCTGGTGTGCAAGCATTTGATCGGGAGAAATTACGTCACCACACCAGAAGAACGGACCCCGCCACAAGCAGGACAAACGCTACTGAAAATGGTGATGATGCACTTTTCAAAAATATGAATAAAGAGCCTCTCTGCAAGTAAATGAGTTACACCGCAGGCTCGTTTTTTTTTGGGGGGGGGGGCAGTCGTTCGGTAAGCCGTGCTGCCCGCCGCCCACTTCCCGCCCAGCCCGCGCCGCCCTATTTGGACAAGTTTGCTGCGCGTGAGACCGTCGTTAGCTGATGTGACGTCGTCCAAAAAACCTAACAACTGATAGGGGACGATTGGGAAGCGCGTAACGAGGAATTCTGAAGTTATTTTCCAGTCGGTTCGGTTATGGAGGCAGTTGAGGAAAGGAGGACGTCGCTCTTCTCTCTAGATTCTTTCAATTTTTGCATCAGCTAGAGACTATGGGTGATTCCGGTCAGTTCTACATTGGCGGGACGTGAAGAAAGCCTTTGCGCTGCAGCTGAAAACTCTTTTGTTCCAAATATGGTTAACAAGGTTCTGAGTCTTGTCTCAAGAACGAAATCAGTTCAGGATATAGAGATGCAGTGCCAAGGGAAGTGATTAGAAATGCGATGCCTCCATGTGAAGGCAGGGACCCGGACATCTTGTACTCGGCGCGCCCTCGCCCCGCCCCTTTCTGAAGGCGGTGTATCCAATGACTCTCCGCCGTATTTGGGTTTTTATAAGTGATTTCGATTTTTATAGGTGATTTTCACGAAGTAGCTCTAGTTCCTGAGAACGCACTTCGACAAAATTTTGAGCTGTTTTTTATTCTAATTGCAACAAAAGACATCCTTGGCTTTTCGGCAAGATCCCAGAGAATGCAATCCAATGTTGCGGTTTTTGTGTCAAGAGTGAGGCAAGCTCATATAACTGAACTCATTCAGTGTCAAGTAAAGCTTCCTAGTGAAATTTCTTTGCACTTTTCCAACATGAGGATATATTCCTTTTTAAAGGGACAAAACACTGAGGCTCCACTCTCCCTACTGGTCTTACATATGTTTTATACGCGCGTATTAAAACTTGTTTATCGTCTACTGCAACACATCCAAAAAAAAGGGAACGTGGACTCCCAATCTTTTTTGCAAATTGTTTCGCAGTGTTCAGAAAAGTCGAACTCATTGTTGTAATGAAATCCCAAATCCTTTACTTTAACCACTTTTTTACTCAACATTTGTCCTCCTAACAAGTACCGAGCAGAGCACTCCGACGCTCCTAATCTCATGTGTACAGTTTTCTCTCGGGCAAGAGGTACCTTCCAGATATTTGGCCACTCATAAATTCTTTCCAGTGCACGTTGTTCCCTCTCCACCTCAGTATTTGATTCCATTTTCCTATCGATCTTGATATCTGTAAACGGCTGTCTGCAAACAGATTGCAATCAACACCGCTTTCCTAAAGAATCAACGGCAGCTCGCCTAAGGATATATGTAGCTAACAGAGCTGGGAGAAAGGACACCTCCTTGGGAAGCCTTCCCTTCACTAACTTACAGTCTGAAAAACTGCTTCCTATCTTGACCTGAAAACCACGTTCTGAAAGGTGATTTTGTATAGATTTACAACTAAGGGATGTAGCTTAAAAATTTACACACTAAGTGATGGAATTTAAGTAAGTGGACTCATCGTCTTTATCAGATAGGAACGTGAAGAAATCTGCTGAACTGGTTCGATCGTATCTTCACGAGAGATACATGACAGGGAAGATTGGGGGAAAGTTCTCCCACAGACATCGTTGCAGTAGTGGATTGCCTCGAACAGGACCCTTTCGCCACTGCTGTTTCTAATCTACACCATGGATCTGCCTTCAACCATTCTCGAAGGCTCTGAAAACATTGGTCTCCAAATATATGCTAATGATATTAAAATATACGGATCCTACAATGACGAGAACTTCATAGAGGCGACCGAAATACTATCTCGGTGTATTGGAAAACTGATTACTTGGGTTTCGAAATGGGATCTGACTGTCAATTTAGATAAATGCTTTGTCATGCACAGCATGACCAAGGAATCAGTGCGCCATAAATGGCGTTTCTCTCAAGAGCTGTGACGTTTCCAGAGATCTTGGGGTGATGATTGACAATAAACTCGACTTTTCAGAGCACATCAATGAAGTAGTAAGGAAAGCATTCACCTCCCTTTTCTAAATATTTCGCAATATTCATAGCAACAACGGTCAGATTTTGACTCGTTTATACAATCCATCCATCGTTTTGCCCCATCTTGAGCATGTTCACAGATATGGAACCTTTTTTCAAAAAAAGCAATTACATAAGCTGTACAAGGTTCAGAAAGTGAAATTCGAGCACAATGCCAAGGTGCGTATGTTGTTTGGATGGCAGAATTGGGGTTGGAAAGTTTGCAGCACAGACGTATCATAGCCGACCTTGTATTCGTTTTTCGTGTTCCTCGGGGCGAGATCAGGGTGAAGCCTAGTAACAACTGGACGCTCATACCAATTAGTGAAAGAATTGGAGGGTCCAATTTGCGCTATAGAAGAATCCTTAGGCCAGATCATACGAGAATGTCCCATGTATTTTTCTACAGAGTTGCAAGATGGCTGCAGCGTCTTCCATGGGACGTTATAAAATGCAAAACGGTAAGGATTTTAAAGCCAAAATGTTTTACAACTACTAGGTATCGGAGAGTCTTGGAGTTCTCGTCTTTGATCGCTTTTCCTGTTCCAGGTGGACATATTCGATATGAGAAAAATTCCGAACCTGCTTCTCTGGCTAACTGAGTGATTGCTACTACTCCGTCTATCATTTGCAGTCGCGGCGTTCTCAAGGCAGGAATGAAAAAATGAATTCTCAAGGCTCCAATCAAGAATGAAAACTTGAATTCAACCAGTACCAAAGAGACAAATTCAATTCTATACCTCTAAGATAAAAAACTGAATAACAATGTAAGGTTGGATTGATTATTCTGAACTGTTTGAAGTTCATAGCTAACATGTTCTCTAAGTAGCAGCAGGTGTTTCTTTCCTTTTTCGACGAAGTTGCCTCCCCCTAAACACGTTTTGAGTAAAGATGCTGCTCTAGTTGATTTGAAATTATTTTTCCTGACTTCTCATGTTTTTCCTACATATAATGGGATGAACTTGTTGAGTTATAGTCAACTTATTACATTTCAACTTATTCTTCATAATCGCTAGCCCAGTAATCTGTTTCTGGAATAATGGCCTGGAATAACTATTCGAGTAACGGCTAGGAATATCGTTAATACCCATTTCATCATTGTCTTCTCATCATCGTCTTCCTTCATAGTTCATCTATCGAACGTCCTCTCCAGACCATCGCCCAAGGTACGTACCAGTATAAAGAGGCATCTGAGAGACGGAGCCCGCCTCGGGTGCTGAGTTTCTCGATGGTTTCTGCAGGTGCTCTGATAATTCGAATTGTTTTCTGCCAGGCGTTTATAGCCATTCTGTTTCATTGATGGGCCTAACAATGACATTCAATGACTGATAAGTGATACATTATTGTCTTTTTCAATCTTGTTTGTTTCAAAGTAATGGTTATATTTCTTCTTTTCAATTTCTTTTCCGAAAAAGGTGGAAAATAATAGAGAAAGGAAGGGAAAAAGGAAAAATAAAGCATCTGCTGATACCTTCACATTGGCTAACCAATCCAAATATCATATGGATTTAGATAAATGTTTTGCGTCTTTTCTTAGCTAGCTATACTTCCATTTTTATGCGCTGTTGTGTTGTGCTAATAGTGTTTTTTGGCACGTAATTAACGTAGAATAAAATAAAATAAATAACTAAAACTTCAGATGTTCAGGTTTTTCCATAAGTCTAGAATGGTTCACTCCATCGAATGATTTGGAAAAATCAAAGTAAATTACATCACAAGCTACCATTGACTCTAGATATTCACTCCAGTCGTTAATACGCTCCAGTAAATTTGCTTTTACAGATTTGCCAGAAACAAATGTTGATGTTGGTGAGACTTGGAATAAAAGAATTCACAGGGAGAGAGGGGAGGAGGGCTTGCACTCGCAGTAGACAATACGCTTAAACAATCAGTCCTATCTCGTCAATATTAGTGATCTCCTTTTCAAGCTTCTAATCACTCCTTATAGGGCACTAATATGCGGAGTGTACCGTTGCCTCCCGAACCTAATGGTACATAAGTTCACCAAAATCTACAAGTCCGAGCGCAGCCCGGTCGAAAGGGAAAACATAAGTTCTCATGTAGTGATAGACGCCATATATTTTAAAATTACGGCTTCAGACTGGTCGGTGTTTGCTTATGTTCGGTGCACAACTACAATAATGACGTTGAAGCCGACTCATCATATCCCGACCCCGAGCAATATGATTTTGCTGAAGGTCCGTTTTCTTAAGGGCAGTCAGCCTTTTGGAGATCCTTCTAATCGCAATGCTTTTCAGATATTGCGCAGGGACCTTACACGCAGCGCAAGGCGAATCAGCTAGTGACATTCGTGGCCACCCTGGAAAGAAGGCAACGCGAGTTACTTCACCATGCTAACAAAGTCATGAAAATTGACGTCATATGTGTTTCCAGAGAAGCGAGGGGGTTGGTGGAGCTTCAACTTCAATCGATTTTGTTCGAGGGAAGATTTATTTTTGAACTGTTCCAGTCGTGGATTAGGGAAGGACCTAGTGCGAACTTCTATCGAAATGGCCATAGTTGACGACTGCGACTGGGTGGCAACCGCTGCAACTGCGGCAGCATCGCAAGCCTTGTTCTCACGGGTGCGTCTGTATTCCCTCAAAGCTTCCAACAAATCAATGAGAAAGTAACCGCATTCAATCTGTTGCCACCCCTCATCCTTGAAATAACAAAATGTGATTTTTGCGTCCATCTGCATTTTTATGACTAAACGCTGTAACACGTTAGTGTGTTGCTAAAGTTTTTTTTTTGAAATTTTTTATCAATGCATCAAACATTATTTTACAACAAATTAGGAAAATTAAGTTTTAAAATAAGCGTCATTCAAATCTTCGGTGTTATCCTATCAATCGGCCAGCCGCTCAATCCCACGGTGGTAGCTTGCATTGTTTTATGAGGAGATATCAACCTTCCATTGAGCTTTCAAATGCCCCTCAGTAGCTGGAAAGAACCTCGGTTTACGAGAAGGAGCAAGTTGCAAAATGCATCTCCCGAAAGAGTCCCCTATAACGTTTGCCGTATGACCGTAGTTGGCTCGGTTCACTAAAAAAAGTATGTTGCAACAAGAATTGGAATGTCAAAAATGGATGTCAATTAGCGATCAGCATCTGACATAACCCAATTCATCGAAATATTGGGCAAAACCAGTGGTCCGCCGCCGTCACCTCTGCGCCACGTTTACTGCAACCTAACGTTGAGAAATAAAAGGAAGAAGAACGGTGTTAGTCAATCCCTCCTTCAAGTCCTTCAAGTCCTACGAGATGTCGAGGACGCGAAATGCGTATTTGACCTAAAAGTGACTTGCAGTGCCCAGCCGATGAACGATTCAGAGTTTCATCCTTCCCAGACAACTCTGCTGCGTAATTAGCGACCTCCGATAGGCTGGAAGGCATGGTTAGCCTAGCTGGGGAATCCGAGCCAAGGACTTGGAATCAGGTGCACCCGACAGCCCCGACCCCGACTGCGCTACTACGCACTATAGTTGTGCTCTCCCAAAAATTTAGAATAACCGAATATATTCGAATAGCGACGATTTTCGAGCATTTGAATTCGAGTACATTCGAAAATCGCGTTTTTTCGAGCATTCGAATTCGAATACATTCGAAAATCGCGTTTTTTCGAGCATTCGAATTCAAATACATTCGAAAATCGCGTTTTTTCGAGCATTCGAATTCGTATATTCGTATTCGAATGTTCGAATAAACATTCGGGCTCAACTAGGGTTTTGGGAGAGAGGATCATTTTATCAAAGAAAAAAACGGGGTATACACTGTTTGAAAGGTGATAACGTTGCTCAAGGTAAGGGTACTGAAGAAGTTAAGGGCTCATATGAAAGCTTAATAAAATAAAAATTTTCTGACATACAAGCGGTGTGGACTGCGCAATGCACTCATCTGAATTCTCATCATTTTACATTCGATTGATTGTGTTTCACTTGAATACCTGTTTTAATTCCTACTTAAAGAAACCGTGTCATTTGATTTGGGCTTCTTTCAATGTTTAAAACTTTAAAACACACTATGGCTTGCGAAAAATGCAGGGTATCCTAAAAATGCAAGTACTAAGTGAAGGGTTCTAACATTGCTCCTAGTGAAGCTTTTGGGGCTGTTTGAGACTAAAGCACAGGGTAACGAAATTTCTGTGGCATGCAACTAGTCATACTGTTCCACACCCTGCCAGAAACCTTGCATTTCAGACTTGATTGACTGTGTATGGGTCACACGAGTGGGGTGTGCTTTGGAGTAGTCGCTATATCGCCTCTGCACTCCGACGATGTTTTCGATTTTCCAAAAGCACTTCAGGATAACCTTTTTCCCCTCGAAGGAAACCCTAGGGCCGGCATGACTCTTGTTATGGGCTCAGACATGTAGAAAGCGTTATTAGAGCAATAGTGAGAACGGAAATTTGTGGAATCAATAAAACAGCTTCGAATGTTACACTAGCAGAAATATTGAAACTTTAAAATATAATATTAGGTTGTTCGGAAAGTTTTCAGCGTTATGTGATACTATTTTCAATCATCTGTTGTTAAGTAAAAATTCAACTTGCATTGCGCATTAATGCTACTTTCTGCACAGAATTTTTCTATCTCATTTATGTTTCAACGTTGTTTTATACTTCTGTTCTTGAAGTGCTTATTGAAGTATGTCGAAGGAGCAAGTCCGAACGATATTTTATTTCGATTTCAAATTGAGAGAAAATTAGCAGAGACAGCTCGACAATTCAATCGAGTGTGGGGGCCTAATAGTGTTGAAGAAAGCACTGCGTACCAGTGGTTCAGTAACGTTCGGATCGGACGTTTCAGCCTCGTATATGACCCCAGTAGCGGTCGACCTTTAGCAATCCTGGAGGACGAGTTGAAGGAATCGTTGGAAGCTGAACCATCCCAAACAGTTCGCGGGATCGCAGAAGGGCTAGACGTCAGTAAAACTGCTGTTGCGGGTGCTTTGAAACGCCTCGGGAAGGTGAAAAAGCTCGAAAAGTGGGTGCCCCACGTGTTGAGTGCTCGGCAAAAATCGTAACGTTTCGAGAATTGTTCTTCTCTACTTTTACACAACAAAACCGATCCGTTTTTGGATCGAGTCATCACTTGTGATGAAGAATGGATCCTGCGTGATAACAGGAAACGTTTCGGACAGTGGGTGGACGACGACGATCTCCCTACGCATTTTCCAAAGGCGAACCTCCTCACAAAAGGTAATGGTCACTGTGTGGGGGTTGGCAGCTGGAGTGATCCATTACAAATTTTTTACCCCAGGCCAAACGATCACAGCAGAGACCTACTGTAAGGAAGTCGACGAAATGCACCAAAAATTGCGTCAACTTCAACCAGTATTGGCCAACAGAAGAGGCTCGATTGTTTTGCACGATAACGCCCGCCCACACGTTTCGCGAATCACTGTTCGAAAATTGAACGAATTAAGGGTTGAAGTTCTGCCTCACCCGCCACATTCTCCAGACCTCTGACCACCCGACTACCACCTGTTCAAACACTCTCAGAACTTTCTCGCTGGTAAAACCGTCACCAGTCAGGACCAAGCCAAGCCAGCTTTCGTGGATTTTGTCGGATCTTGATCACATCATTTTTTTGCTGATGGAATAGGTCGACAGGTGACCCGTTGGCAAAGGTGTGCTGATTCGAACGGTGCTTATTTCGACAAAATCCGATAAGATTTGAGAAAGTCATGGTACTTCAAAGTGAAGCACTCAACACACTGAGCCCTTCCGTACAACCTAACAGTTGCATTTTTCGCAGGCCGTAGTGCGTTTTTGAATTTTAAACTTTAAAGAAGCACAAATTAATCAACACGGCCCCTTTAAGGAGAAATTACAATTATTTAAGTGAAACACAATCAATCAAATGTAAAGTGGAAGAAATCAGACGAGTGCTTGGCGCAATCCACTCATATGCGAGAAAATTTTAAAAGCATTCATTCTTGTCCTTAATCTCTTGAGTACCTTCACTATGAGCGAGGTTATCACCTTTCAAACAGTGTACACATTTTTTCAGACACCCTGTATATTGACGACAAGTGCCCTACCCCATCTGTACGTGGGCTTCGTACTTGCTCGCCTAGCTTGATGTCCGTCGCTAATATATGTATAAGATAATCATATACATACACTGGGATAAATTAATCGCTAATATGTGGGTAAGATCACCTACACTAGTTGTGTCGTCCAATCCATGAAGTTCTTTTTGGTTTGGGGTCGTTCGAACCCGTTGTAAAGATTACAAATTTCAAAGTTTGGGCAAATAGACTTCTCAATGCGATCGTCACATCATCAGGTCTCTTCCATAAGTGACAGCTTTCTCATCTCCCCTCCTCTTGCTTTCCTCTCATTTATACTGTAAATTCACAGACCGGTGAGCAATCTTATACGAAACATTGAGAGAATAACACACCTCGCCTTTCGCCACCTTTCTAACCCTTATTTAAAATTAACGGCCGTTAAGACCTGTCATAACCCTTACCGCTTATAATTCCAGATGTGTTTTATCAGGTTGTTTTCCACATACTGAGCGATAAAGGAAAACTAACCGCAGCGTATTCTAAGCTTTTTTGGAAGCGGATCTGTCTTCGAAATGAAAAAGGTGTCAAAAGCACGACTACATTTCAGTTTCCAACTTCAACTCCTCTTTCGGAAGTGATAATGCATCAAAACCAACTAAGGCGGGAAGGGTCTCAGGCGTAGGTCTGAGCGATGGGAAATGGATAGTACTGCGAGAATCTCCACCCTTCATTTAGTAGAAAAACATGTTTCATTTTTGCTGAGTCCTTGAACCAAAAGAGCTACGGACCCTCAAAGTGGTGTACAGTAACGCACCGTCAGCGCGTGCCCACGTGCATACGTGAGCGCGTCAACGTATGGGAAGTGACGAAAGGCGGTGCGGCGATCGAATCGGTGGCTCAGCAGGGTGTGACGCTGCCTCACAGGTGCTAGGCCAGATGATCGATCCCCGTGATATGCACAATTTTTGCATTTTTTCATGTCTGCTGCCTCCTTCAACAATTTGCTTCCTACACATCTTCTACACATTTATTTCACCCTAAATTGTCAAAAGGTCAGATTTGTGATCAACACCCCAGATAAGCCCTATAGACAAAGTTTGGACGAAAACGGTGACCATGACCTTACCATTAGTCACCCATGCCTACTGTAACTTCCCGTACTCCAGCGTAATACCAAAAACGATTCGTGATAAGCACCCAAATAACCCCTCTGGAGAAGTTTGAGCGAAATCGGTGGTTATGACTTGACAGTCTAAGTCACCCGTACCTGCTGTGAGGTCACTGTTTAACATTCGCTGAAAAACACATTACCTTGCATAATACAAAAAGTGAGAGATGTGTGTGAAGCAGAGCTCCAAATGTAATCTTATTTGACAATTTATAGTGAAATGTGTAGGAGATGTGTAGGTAGCAAATAGGTAAAGGAAGCAGCGGTCATGAAAAAATGCAAAACTAATGCGCAGCACCGGAGTCGAGCATCTGGGCTAGCACCTGTGAAGCAGCGTGGCACCCTGCTGAGCCTCCGACCCTTTCTTCCTTCTTCTTCCTTCTTCCTTCTTCTTCCTTCTTCTTCCTTCTTCTTCCTTCTTCTTCCTTCTTCTTCCTTCTTTTTCCTTCTTCCTTCTTCTCCTTCTTTTTCTTCCTTCTTCTTCCTTCTTCTTCCTTCTTCTTCCTTCTTCTTCTTCTTCTTCCTTCTTCTTCCTTCTTCTTCCTTCTTCTTCCTTCTTCTTCTTCTTCAGCATTTGTCCCGCTTCGTGGCGGCTATTCTGATGTCATGACGCACCTTTCCCGATCTAGATCAGGGTGGACACCAGCTACTTTCAAGTCCATATGTAACCTATCAGCCCAGCGCTGCTTCGGGCGCCCTCTAGGCCGCTTTTCTATTACCTCGAAGTTAAGGCCTATCTTACGGACGCTGTCTTCCCTTCCACGTAGAACGTGGCCGTACCATCGTAAACGAGCTTCGCGCATCTTGTCGGCAATCGACGCGACACCGAACTTCTGCGAATGACATCGTTTCGGATGCGGTCCTTGCGCGTGACTCCGGCCGTCCAGAGCAGCATCTTCGTCCCCATGACGCTGAGGCGCGTTTCAAGTTCCTTAGAGGCAGGCCAACACTCAGCGCCGTACATCGCTACTGGCCGGATGATTCTCTGTAGATCTTCGATTTCAGGTACTCTTATCTTCCTATCGCAGAGCACGCCAGTCAACGAGCGCCACTTGAACCAAGCTGCACTTACGCGTGAATTCACTTCGACCATCAGTTTACCGTCCGACGCGACTGCTGACCCCAGGTGCTTAAAAACCGAAGTGTGTGGGAGCTCGATGCCGTTAACCTTGATGGAGCTGGACTCAGTAACGTCCGTCGTTAGGTATTCGGTCTTCTTCACGTTCAGTTTGAGTCCAAATCGCTACAAGCGATCACACCAAGCTTGCAGCTCTCGCTCTAGTTCACCTTTGTCTTCGCTAGCGAGTATCACGTCATCGGCATAAAGCAACGTCCAGGGGACGGGCTTCTGAAGAACTCGTGTGATGGCATCCATGACGTCAACAAAGAGGAGTGGAGAAAGTGCAGAACCCTTTGTACTCCGACAGAGATGGGAAACTCCATCGAGGTCTCAGGTGCAGCTTGAACTCGACTGTTTGGACAAGAGTAGAGGATTCGCACCCACTCTATGAGCTCTTCAGGAACTCCACGGTGCCGCAGGGCGTACCATATCACTTCACGCGGTACGCGGTGAAAGGCCTTCTCCAAGTCGAAAAGGCGATATGCACTGGCTTCTGTTTCTCGCGATGCTTCTCTAACAGGAGGCGGGCGGCATGTATGGCATCAACGGTGCCACAGCCAGCCACGAAGCGGCACTGATTGCTGGAAAGCTGGACGATGTCCCGAATTCGTCCATCGACAATTCGCTCAAAGATCTTCATGCTGTGCGAAAGCGCATGCTTTCTACCTCTATCAACCAATATATACAACAGAGGTCACGCGGAGCGAGACAGAGCGTGTTATAAGACATCACTCCTGCTTCATCCATTCCTAAATAGATAGAAGTTTTGGGTACACTTTTGACTTCCCTTGCGTTGTGAATAAGATTTTTTTGGCTACAGCATCCTTCCATCTTTTGAAAGAGCACACGCACTACACTATATCCATGACCTCTAAAATATAGAAGGCCATTGGTAGGTTGCAGGTAGGAGTGAGTAAGCGAGGGCAGGGTGGCGAGATCAGTATCACCGATTTTGTCTAAGTTTCACGTATGGTACGGCTCAATCGTATGTTGATCAATATTCTTTCGTTCAGCATTCGCTTATGACTTTCACCACCCTAAGCAAAACATTTTCCCCTTAGCACTTCTGTTCTGCAAGCAGGATCGTGCTCCGAGCGCTAGCATTCAAAAAACGCGTTGTCGTTCGGCCTGCGTCGGGATCCAGAAGAACACGTGTCATAGACGTCGTGCAACGTGTGTGGCATTCAGAAGACGTGTCATATAAGCCATTTAACATACGTCAGGATCTAGAGGACGTGTCACTGGCTTCGTGAGAATGAACGTGCGCATGCTTGTCTGCCGCTCCACTGGCTGTGAAGGGGTAGGCACGGGAGGGGGGGGGGGGCGGCATGATCAAGCGTGAGGTTCGAGTTTCGCCCCACTTCCGGAGCGGATTTCTCACTACACCTCCCTTATCTCCATCGCTGTTTCATTTCTTCCTCGATTTTTTCAGCGTTCTGTGCAATTTTTGAACTCCTTAATAGACCCTTCTTTTCAGTTGTGGCTTCGACATTGTAGAGATTCACACGCAGCTTCCTTCATTGAAGAAGACATTTAATGAGCTTAGAAGAGAGTTCTTTAAAATTTTGAATGTTGATTGTTCTACAGTTCAAAATAAGAATTTTCTTGTAGCAATCTTAAAGTCAATCAGGCCGGTTCAATTTCCACAATTTTTTCAGGATGACATGGACGCGACACATTTTTCTACCCAAAGGTGCGACAACATCTGCGCCTGAAATTGTACTCTGAAATTCTATTGTATAACATTTGGAGTGTTGGAGCCGAGGGCTACACATGTTATACATCACCTGTATCACCTGTAGCCGTTAATCATCGACTTGCTCGAGCGGGCGCCAGCAGCGTCTCTATTCGTCCCTCTCGCGTGCCAGAGTGGTCCAATTGATCCTCCTCGCTCGAGGGACACGAAGAGCGTCATATCGGTCGTTCAGGGCTTTCACGAAGAAGTCCGACCAACGCGTTGGTGGGCGTCCTGGTGTTCTCTTGACATGCCGCGGAATCCAGTCGGTAACAGCTCTCGTTCAGCGGGTGTCTGCGAAGCGCATTACGTGGCCGGCCCACCTAATTTTCGACAACTTGGCCCACGCGACAGTTTCTGATCTTCGAACGTCGGCGAAGCTCGGAACTCAGGAGGCCTTCTCTCACTTGCGTGAGTCGTGTCACTCCGAGCATCGTCCTCTCGATTCCACGCTGCGCGACGCTGATCGCGTGTTCATCCTGCTTTCGTATGGCCCAGGTCTCTAAGGCGTATGTTAGGGCAGGAAGAACAGTGGAGTCGAATAGGTGGGCAAGGAGTCGGACGTTCTTCGTCGTCTTCACGACTTCTTCGACGTTCTTGAAAGCTCCCCAAGCTGCTCGTTTCCTCCTGCTCAGCTCCGGCGCTAGGTCATTGGCCATATTGACTTCGCGACCCGGATACACGTAGCTGGAGCATTCGGAGATGTTCGTTCCGTTGAGCGAGAATGCGGCATCAGAAACTTGTCCGTTCCTCATGAACATCGTCTTCGTAAGATTCAGCTGCAGTTCAACGTTCCCACATACACGATCGAAGTCGGCCAGCATTCGCTCCGCCTGGCTGATGCTCGGTGTTATGAGCACGATGTCGTCAGCGAAGCGAAGATGGTGCAGTTGCCGGCCGTCGACTTTCACTCCCATGTGCTCTCATTCTAGTTCGCGCATAACGTTTTCGAGGGTGGCGCTGAAGAGCTTCGGGGACATGGTATCCCCTGCCCAACTCCTCTCTTTACGTCGATGACGACGTCGTTGTAGAATGGTAAGATCTTGGTCGTGAATCCATTGTACAGCTCTCGAAGGACTCTGATGTACTGAGTAGGAACCCCTGAGTGAGCAGGGCGTCGATGACCGCTTCAGTTTCGACGGAGTCGAATGCCTTCTTCAGGTCGATGAACGTAAGGCACAGCGGCAGCTTGTACTCTCGCGACACTTCGATGAGCTTCGTAATGGTGTGAATGTGGTCGATCGTGCTGAATCCTCACCGAAATCCTGCTTGATCGCATGGCTGTCCTTCGTCCAGCGTTCTGCTGATCCTATTCAGGATAACTCGAGTGAACAGCTTGAAGACTACGGACAGCAGGCAGATCGGGCGGTAGTTGCCAATGTCGTGCACGTCTCCCTTCTTGTACAGCAAAACGGTCCTGCTGGTCTTCCACTGAGATGGAACCTTGCACTCCGACAGGTAACGAAGAGGAGCCGCGCCAGGGTGTTGAGGAGCGTTGGCGGGAGGTTCCTCAGGTGTTAGGGTTTGATCCTGTCGGGACCGGGTGCTGTACGTTTCTTCACCGACGAGATAGCGTGCCGGATCTCGGAATGGAGAACAGGGGGAACGACGTATCCATCCTGCAGAAGATGGCATGGGGGCAGGTGGACGTGGATATCGAAGAGATCGGAGTAGATGTTGTGGATGACCTTCTCCATGGTCCTTCTGGAAGAGGTGACGGTTCCGTCAGGACGTCAGAGAGCGGTCATTTGGTTTTGAAGTTGGCGAAGTTGGCATTGCGGATGCTCAACCCTGCCTCTGCTGCCTCAGCCAACACTTCCGCCCTTCTCTCCTTGAGATCTTCCTTTATCGCCGCTCTGCTTAGCTTCGCAAGCTCGGACGTCAGCTGGTAATTGCCTGACGTTCGTGCTGCTCCAGGCTGGCGAATAAGCTCGTGAGTTTCTGGAGACAGACGTCTCTTGGTGGCCATCAAGCTCTCGGCTCCCTTAGCACTATCGTGGAGATGGTGCACGAAGCGGTCGTGTTCCTCATCGACGTTGTCCATGACGGCATCTTCCCAAAGGCCGACAAGAGAGGTGTAGAGATCCCAGTTGATGGTTGTTCTGGGACTCCTCTTCTTAAACTTTCCGGCCTTCTCTCTTTGACACGAAAAGCGGATCCTCGCGCGAAGGAGGCGGTAGTCCGATCCCGTGTAGAACTTGGGGTCAACGGAAACGTCGGTCAGGCAATACTTGCGGTCGAAGATGATGTGGTAGATCTCGTTGTGGAACTGGCCACCGGGAGATTCCCAGGTCCATCGTAGGGAGGGAGGCTTCTGGAACTGCGAGTTTCCATGGATGGTCTTGGTCGACATGATAAACTCAGACAGCCTTTCACCTTGCTCGTTCCACTCCAAACCGTGGGTTCCGATGTGAAGTTCTTCCGGCGACGTTCGCGGTCCGATCTTGGCGTTGAAGTCGCCGACGATCACCTTGTAGAAGGTGTGATCTTCCTTATAGAACTTCTCCAGCTCCACGTAGAAGGCTTCGACCTCTTCGTCGTCGTAGTCGGATGTTGGGGCATACGCGACGAACACAGTCAAAGCTGGCACGGAACCACATGGCTTCAGTCGCAGACGTCCGATTCGGGTTGTCAGAGACTCGTACGAATCGATGTTCATGGCCAAGTTCGTGTTGACGAGGACACCAACGCCCTACTCCCCTGTTGTCGCATGTTCCGAGGAATAGTTCTTCTCAGGAGTCGTAGGTGGCGTGAAGGGGTGGTGTCTTCTCGTCTCGTTCAGTCGATGACGTCGTACTTGATCTTCCTAACTTGCATCATCAGGTCCTCGACGGATGCTTCCGATGCAAGCGTGCGGGCGTTGTAAGTACAGATCGTCATCCTAGTCCTTCTCAATTTGCGCAGCCTGGTTAGGCCCTGAGATTTTAGCAGCCTCTCCGTACTCGTCCTTCCCATCGCTGCAGAAATGGGGGCTCTTTCGGGGTCAGGGGTATGAGGCCCTTTAGTGCTGCTGTGTTTGACTTCCATACAACACGGGTAGCTAGTCAGGCTCTGTCGTGCGGGCGAAGAACTCCGGGCAGCCAGCCAGACTGCCCGAAGGGACGGGGCGAGACTTAAGGCGGCCTCGAATCGCCTTACATGTACTCCCAGTCTACCGAGTGCATGCTTTTGGCCGAGCCGACACAGTTACAATCTGCACAGTCACGGACACATCCGTGCACACTGTGCACGAACATGCCGCTCCCACGCACAAGGAACGCGTCGACCCGACACAGCAGGAGCAAGGAGTCCACCCCTGCATCCCACCTGCGTCTCTGGGCAGTACACGGTTGCATTTGGTCCGCGTTTAATTCCCCTATCCACCACCCGGGGACGCGCCACGTGGCCGTGCGACAAGCGGCCCGAGATCCCTCTTAACAAGAGAGCCCGAAGGCTTTCTATCGGGGGAGATCCGTGGACGTTATAAATAGAAATAATTTTCCCCAGAAGAAGGAAACAAACACCAGAGAACGGATTTGTATAGTACAGAAATTCAAGTCTTGTGTATCATACATAAAAAAACAAGCTACTCCGCAGCGACGTTCATGATTAGAGGATCACATTCAAAATTTTTGTTTTTCATGAAAACAAAATTATTTTCAACCTGAACCAAACCACACAAACAATTAGAGTACTGCCAAAAAAATTCAAGTCACTTTCTCTTGGCCATTTCGACTTTCAAAAAACTAACCGGATTATGATCTTTTATACAAAATTACTTCAAGTTTTCGGTCAATCATCGAGCCCTATCGCCCGCATGAAGACCTCTTTTTTGAAAACTAACCCTTATGTGATAAGATGACATTTCTTCTCCGTTCCTCGAAAAAGTGATGGCTTTTCGAAATTCGAAAACACCTTTTTCGAAATTCGGAAAAGAGAAGAGCTTTTAGAAAATTTTCGAAAAAGAAATTAACCGGGTTGTGATAATTTTTGTGAACGTCCAATTTCGTCGCTATAATGGCATCAGTGCAAGATCGACGAGATGTCGATCCACGCTTGTTAATCCGGAAAATCATCATTTTTTCGCTGTGTAATGATCAAGACTTGAAGTGTTTTATGGGAAAGCTTTAACGGCATAGGTGGTCTGATTCGGGTGGAGAATAATTTTACTTCTTTAAAAAAGAATTTTAAATGAATCTCTCCTACTCATATCGAAGATCGCTGCGGGAAAACTTGGGTTTTTACTCTACAATACTCACGCCATCAGTTTTTAGGGAACAATTCAGCTCTCTGCCGTTGTTTCCTTCAGATGGGGCAATTATTTTCGTGACAAGTCCGTCCTTCGGTTGCAGCTCCGTCGTCGACTCGAAGAGCGCTTTAAGAAGGTTGTCTAGGGAAGTGCATATTTAAGTCGTCGCTAGTGATTAACACTCGAAATTTTAATAGAGTGCAATTTTGAACACAGATGTCGCTCCTTCAGCTAGAAAAGTGTCGTGTCTATGACACCCTGGAAAAATCTGCAAAGTTGATCACCTCTCATTGACTCCGAATCGGCCGGCAGAAATCTTTATTTTTACTTGTAAAACAATCAGTATTCAAAACTTCGAGGGATTTAATTCTGCGGTTATAACACGTCTTTTTCAGTGAACGAAGTCGCTCGTGTTTCTCTTCAATGTCGAATCCACACCTGGAAAGAACAACTTCTTCAGAGATGCAAACATCAGGGAGGGACGGATAATATAGGGATAGGGATTAGGTTGTCCCATAAGTCCTTGCCGTTTTTTTTTCAACGATTCACTGCAGATTTCGCCGGCGGTCTCTTGCATAGCCTTCGAAAGAGAATGATTAGTCTATCAGAACATGTAGTGCATTTCTTTTTTCACCTAGAATTTTATCAATTTTTAGGTCGAAAAAGTGAAAAAGTGAAGAAGCCATTTGCGCACTTGTTCTCTCCGCTGTTTGTAGCTTTTTGCGCAGCTTTTTACAGCATTTGGAAGACAATGTTCTGCACTACAAGAGTATGTGTTGGTCCTATTTTCACACTTGTCCTTTATTGATTTTTAGACTATCAATTTGGGACGTCAGAGGGAGGAGGATTATTTTTGCCACTCCTGCTCTGTGGTTAGACTTTTTGGGTTGTTGTGGTATGAGTCATTCGAAAGAGAATGTCTTGCTCTATAAGAATATGTGTGTCACGTTTATTGGCTCATGCTGATTTCTGTCGAATATCAACAAAATGCCAAAAAGGGAAAAACATTCTTCACCAACAACTCATTCTCCTTGTTCGTTGCTCAGTATTATATGATACTTGAAAGTGGATGTCTTGCTCTACCACAGCATACGATTTGTTCTTCAGTCATCTAAATTTTTGCAAATATTTAGGACATCAAAATGGAGTGCCAGGTCGACAAGGATGAGCACTTTCGGCACCTTCTTTTCTTCGCTTTCAACCAGGGTCCTAGTGCGGCTAAGGCACTAGAGTCCTGGTTGACCGTACAAACACTATTTTTCATCGGCAGTTACAATTCTGTGCAAAAATCGTTGAATATGTCCGTGTGATGAATGCACATCAGGAACCAGCGAGTGACGATTGCTGCCGGCCTGCTTGTCCGTCATCACTCATCACACGGACATATTCAACGATTTTTGCACAGAATTGTAGCTGGCGATGAAAAACAGTGTTTGTGTTAGGATTCTTCGAAGAAAAACTTAGTCCTCAACCTAATACTTTTCTGCAAGGTTTTGTGCTAAGCCGATTTTCTATATTTTTGACTCAATAATGTTTTACGCTCTCCTCTTGTTAACCTTTAGTAAACCAAATGTTGCTGTAGACTCTCGGGCTAAAGTGATTTTGTATTATTCTCTACCTCAACAAAGTTCTATATTCTACGCTCTTCCTGCACAGGCAAGTCATATTCTTGCTGCTGAAGGCAACTTTTCAGATGGGATTCCAGTCTCTCTTCGAGATACCGTATGCAAGTTTTCGAGAGAACGGCAGAGCGGTCTTCGAAAACCTCCACGACGGGTGCACGAGTGGAAAATTCATGGCACTTCGAATAAAGCAGGACTAAGGCTGTGTATATCACAGGAGACTCGTTGTAGGTGCGAATAGCTTACAGTGTGGTTCCATATATGTGGCCAAGCCGTAGGAGAATATGCTGTGGACATTTCCACCTCATGATTGTACAACATGTGATAGCCAGAGATAGAAGCAGTGCGTTACGTGTTCACGTGAACAGAGAGCTTTCGTCTATAAAGTTTATCCGCTATCCGTCTACTTCTGCATCATTTGGCGTCTTCGATAGCTCTCCGCTTGCCCTCCTCGGCGAGGAACCGTCTGAGCTGAGATCGGTTGTTGGCGGCCTCCTCCACACTGCTGTATCGCTCATGCGGCTGCACCCTGTCCTTCAACAACGGTGACGTTCGAGGCGCGATCACCTGCAATCAGCCCACAGATCTGACAAGGAAAGCTTCCCGTGGGGTCCAGAACCGCTGTCAGTTTTTGTTGAACGCTTCTTTAAAGACCTGAAAAGGAGGTCTGAAAGCGTGCGCGCAACTATTATCAACCCCTACGACACCTAACGAGATGTGCCTCGGTGGCGCAGCTGGTAACACTGCCACCTCGTAGAAGCACACCGGCGGACGCTTTAGTTCGGGTCCAAGGGCTGCCAGTGTTTTTGCACGTTAGTTTGCTGTTATTACGCTTTCTCATGATCACAGGAGGCAATTTTAGACCATCAATGCTTACAACAAACCAAGGCTGTCTATTTGCTCCTCCATATGTGCTAGTTGTTCAACTATTCATATCTGCACCATATCATTTCTCTGGGAATAAAAATTCTTATATATGTCTAGATTAAAAGCCTTATATTTATTATTTCCCTTCTAGTCAACAGCTAGGGTAAAAACTATGAAACAAGTAAAACACAGGCGCTTGTCACACCAGCAGCACTTCACAGAAGTCAGTGAGGGACAACCTTCTCCCTGGCAAGGAATGACCACTTCTTCGTTAAACGCGTAATCTGTGGGTGTAGAGAAGAGTCCTGGGTGAACATCAACGTCATCAGCTGCCACCCTCGCGTATGACAGACACGGCCGAAACACCGGAGCGCAGAACTGTCGGCAGGACTGGCCTATAATCTGCAATCAAAAGAAAAATCACGGGTGGTTCCCTTCAGTATAATATTTTACCCCAGTTACCTACTTTCAATATGCCATCTCGCCTGCACGTAACATATTCCGGCTGGCCTTTAACCTGCTACCTCTAACCTGTACCGCCTCTTCTTCCTGACAGTCGATATCTCCATAAATGGCGTTCAGGAGGAGTCCTTTTATGGCATCCGGAACCGCATTCTCTCTCTTGTCGGTGAAATCCGGTGTGAAGGTGGAAAGTAGTCGGCTGACAACACGTTCAGGTGAGAAGGATTGTGCACTTATGTACCGATATGGCGCAGGTTCATAATACTCAGCAGTAAGATGAGCGTATTTGTATGCAGTTAGGGTATCGTTGGTGATACGCTATGATATGGTGGTGGTACGGATATGCACAGTTGGAAAACTAGCACATATGAAGGAGCAAATAGTGAGCCTTGGTTTGTTGTAAGCACTGGTGGTCTAAAACTGACTCCTTTCATCATGAGAAACCGTAACAACAACAAACTAATACTAACAAGCAAACAAACAACAACTGCAAACATACTGGCAGCACTCGGACTCGAACTGAAAAGCCCGCCGGTGTGCCACCCCCCTGAGGCGGCAGTGTTGCAGGCTGCGCCACCCAGGTACCTCTCGTTGGGTGTCGTAGATATTGTTACTTGTTGCGCGCACGCTTACAGGGCTCCTTTTCAGGTCTTTAAAAAAGCGTTCAGCAAAAACTGACTGTGGTTCTGGACTCCACTCACAGGGCCCTACATCCTGCCAAAATAGCATCGCAAAAGCTCACCATGAGTTGGGAACTTTTTTTGTGAGCAATAACCTCGTCGCGTCAACAGAGTAGGCTGCACTTCTTGCCAAAATGCCCGCTTGTTTTGCGCAGGACCACAACGTTCTAACAGCAAAAAGCAAACCTTGGCGTTTATAAGAGCATACACTACAGCAATGTTGATGCCATCGACTGCCCCTTGGAACCTCTTCCAGTACCATCCAACGAATCCGAACAGGAGAACAAATCGATCCTATAAAGAAAGGGCCTATTTCCGATACTAAAGTAGTGATTAAGAACTTTCTGACAACCTACCATTGAAAGGGCATTGGTGTCACAACGAATGGCGTAACACATGTCTCGCACAACCGCTTCATTCCCTGAGAAGCGCATAAGATACACTTGGAGCTTGAATGGGGCATCTAGCAGTTAGATAGAAAGAACCTATAGTCCATGAGTGGAAGGCAGCGGCAACTGGTCCCGCCACCAAACCGCACAGCAGGAAGCGACCCTGAAGCTCAACCATTAGAAGAACTGCCGAGAATCCGCTGGCTGTAACAGGGTAAGCTAGAGCTCATATCACAACATTCCAAATTAGCCGCTTCCCTGTAACCGGCGACAAGCGCTCCTTATGATTTTGTGAGAGTTCGGCGTGGTCTTCTCCGGCGTCAGCTGCCGAGTGAGGTACCAGCGATACAGCGGATGAGCGACGAGACCTCCTAAAGAGACACTACGGCTACTTCAGCCAGGCATGACCTGGACCACACTTACCAAGGACACTGGTGATTTCGGCCCCTTTGAACAGACCCCAAATGGAGTACTCTACGTACGGCCGCGGAATGTCAGCCAGCACTTCAGGAGTGTTCGCTCTGTAGATGAACTGCGAGAAATTGTGAAACCACGACTCCAGCCCTATCATCACCTGCAATTGTACAACTCCTCTTGGGAACATTGAAGAAACGATCACACTCGAAACAGAAGTCACCAGAATTTGAACTGTTACGTGAACTAAAGGTCCTGTAGGAGTAATACTCGAAAGGGTCGCTATTTACTAAAAGACGAGACCAGTCAGCGAAGTACTCCTTCTTCTCCGCTGGAATTCCGAAGGCTGCAAAAAGAGGAACCTGGCGGTCTCCATTCACGAGTTCTGTCGGTCGAATTCCGTATCCCGAAGATAGTGCTTCAGCACTCTTAAGAGGTGATGGGAAGACGCCATGTGCGCGGAATGAAACGGGCGAGGTGGAACACTAGCCCTGTTCCAGAACATTCCCCTGACCAGGTTCTGCTTTAATAAGGGCAGTAAAGTACGCCTCGATTCACCGAGTTCTTCCAGACATCTTTGCTGGGTTGGCTTCAAACGTAGAACTCTAAACACGTTCTAGAATAGCCTAAGGCCTCCGCACACTTTTGCGGCAGCCCTACCCATGACAATCAGTATCCATAAGTATGCAGCAGAGACGCAGAGCTAGCAGCTGATGAGCCGCCAATGCGGCTGTGGCAATAATTATTCAAGGCATTATTGCCGCAGCAGCCGCTTTGCCATGGAAACTGATAGTGATGTGATGATAATAATGATGATGAAATCGCATTGGCGATGGAGAATGGTGGCAAAGCAGAGGATGAGTGCCTCCTACGTGGTAGTTTTGCCGCCCACGAGGCAGTTTTGCTGCCTGCCGTGTGCCGCGCTGCCGCAAAAGTGTGCGGAGGCCTTAACACGTTACGAGTAACATCAGACCCGTAAAACTGCAAAAGTTCAAAGGTAAGGCTAAAGTGTTCCAGGGCCTCTTATTGAAAGTAGTAAGGTTGACAATTTTCGGAAAATTTTGTCTTTTTGACAAACACCTGTACAGCACCTCAGCGCCGCTCTGCATTTCGTTTCCCTAGCAGTGATTCGCAGCGGGAGCAGTTCACGACGAAGCTTTTCATCGCGACCCCGCATCGAATAACGAAATCACTGGACTGGCAAAAACAGTATGCACGTATCGCCGCCTACGGTGATACTCACCATTAGGCCTGAGTTATACTCCCGCGGGAGCATCCGCGGAAGGGCGGGAATCGCGCCGAGACTCCTCACCTGGCCAATCGCCGCGCCTCGCCACGCCCGCCTCCGCCGTGCACCACTGGTCCGCGGACGTTCCGCGGATGCTCCCGCGGGAGTATAACAGATGCCTTAGACCCATCGGAAGGTCGAGAAGGCGGATAAACATGTATTCGCTTGGATGGCACGGTCCGGCGGTGATCCCACTCGCAACAACGAAAGCAACGCAGAAGAAGGTACAGTTGCAATCGCAGTCGTAGAGCGGGCGTTGGCAACGTCCCCGTTTGTCCAGTCGCGATTACTCCAACGAACTCCCTCCTCCTCGCTCGGGGGCACGGAGGGGATCACATCATTCCTTTAGCGCTTTCACGAAGAAGTCAGACCACCGAATTGTTGGCCGCCTTGCGTTCTTCTGGCATTTACCGGAATCCAGTCGGTGACGGCTCTCGTCCAGGAGGCGCAAACGCATATGTGGTTTTCAACGACTTCGCTCGTGCAGCAGCGTTCCTGCTATTTGGACGCTGATGGAGCTCGAAACTCCGGGTGCCTTCCCTCACCTGAGTCAATCGCATGCATCTATGAGCGTAGTTGTCCCAATTCCTCGCTGCGCAACGTTGCTCCTTCCGCTTTCGTAGAACCTATGCTTCTGAAGCCTCCGAGGACGGTGCAGCCCAATGTGTGAGCACGAAGTCGCACGTTCTTCCCCTATACGTCGCTTCTCAGCTCCCTAACTCGCTCGTTTACACCTGGGGCCGGATTCATCAACGACTTACAGAGAATTGACAGAGGAACTACAGTGGAAACTCCTGAAACAACGCGAATTAACGAGACTTACCAACAAGCGATATGGTGAAATGTTGGCGTTATTGATTTATTGCACATGTTCGTGCGCTATACAAGAAAAGAAACATAATCGATGAAAAACATAACATTTAGCGTACTTCAGTGTTTCTCGATTCCACGTTTGGCTCTGATGCAAAATTTAATGAATCGTAGCGTCGCAGCAAAACAATCTCTCAATTGCAGAAATGGAATGCAGACATTTTGGAGAAGAGAATATGATAAGGATATTGAGATAAGGATGATGAAGTTGTGATGTGTTAATGCATCAGTGCCGACATAAATCTGAAACAGTACGTTACTATTATAAACTTAAGAAATAGGTGAACATTGAAGAGAGTAGTGAGAGTTTCTGTTGCGAGTTACGATTCTTTTTGTTTGTGATGTGATGGATCGAGAAGCACCATACAACAATCTAGCCCGGAGAATTGAGGTGTTGTCATGTTTTCTCTTCCCATGTGAAATTCGGAGATTTATTCTTCCTGTTTTTGAATGGCAGTAAAGACCATGACCGAGTAGTGTGCTCTGGAGCATCACGTATCTTGCAACGAGAGCAGCAAGCGTGGTGTCTATAAAAATCTATTTGTTAACAAAAATGTTCGATTCTAAGTAAATGGAAGATCTAACCTCATTAAATTGCGCTTAAAAATGATCGCTGATCTCGGCTGGAACAGTTCAGCTGGTAGAAGGCTTACACGTCCGGTGCAGCGGTAGAAAAACGAATTGAAAACAATAGAAAAATGTTTTTTATGGATCCTATTATATATGATATGTTGAAGTTGTTCATTCTAGGGCTACTAGCTCGAAATATCCTATATTTGCTTGCAGATAATCTAACTTCTCAGCGCTCTTTGTAGTTTGGTAGTGCAGAAATACTGGAACATTCAGTGAACCGGCACCACAAAATTCGGGCTGGGTTTTTCTACTTGTTCAACTTTCGAAACATCTTTTTTGAGAACAGGATAACCAGCCTGCGTGCCGTACTCGACATGAGGGAATACATACGCCTTATAGAGTCGTAATAATAATAGCACATCTGAACATCTGATATTACGGAAAATCATGAATATGGCTCTATATGCTTTTTTGGTACGCAGACGATATGCTTAGAAAATTTGAGATCAGTGTCAAATGTTATTCCCAGGTCTTTGACAATATTACGTCTCGACATAGCAACACCGTTGACGTAGAAATCCATAGGAGCAGAGTTACCAATACGCATCACCATACTTTTTTGTAGAGTGGGAGGTTCCATTGATTAGTCCATACGTTTATTCTTTCAACTGCATTGACAAGAGCTTCATGCATCTCAGACTTGTTTAAGTTCTCATGTGTAGCTTAGATTGTTACGTCGCCAGCAAAAGCCTTGACACTAATAGCAGAATGGGACATGACGGCTTTTGGCAAATCATGAGTGTACATTTAAAAAAGTGGAGATAAAACGGCCCCTTCAGGTACTCCGCTAGAGCATCTGTATTTCCCGAAAAAGAGTGTCTTTCTTTAACTGTAAAAAACCTGTTACGTAAGTACGATCTAAACCACTCTAACAGTTTACCACGTATGCCAGCAAATCTAAGTTTTTCTATCAACTTACTATGGCATACCTTATCAAACGCCTTAGAAAATCGAGGTATATGATTTCTACTGAATTGCCGTTGTTAGTAGCTTTGCCCCATCATAAATGCAATCAAGTATATCACTAGTGGTGGAAGCACCAGATAAGAAGCCGTGTTGTTCGAGAGGAATAAAGGAGATTCTGTTCAACCAGGCTACAAGTTTGTCTCTTATTAATCTTTCCATAACTATTACTGGAGTAAGCGTCAGACTTATAGGCCAAAAGTTACTAAGATCATTGTTCTTCGATGATTTTGGAATAGCTCTAACAATGGCATGTTTCCACAACTGTGGAACTTCTCCTAAGATGGGTAAAAGATTAAACAGATGCGCTAGCGGTTTGCATGGAGAAGGGTATCACTTGCGGTACAATATTTGCGGAAGACCATCGTAGGGTTCACTTATTGATGGCTGAAGTCTTTTTAGTACGGCAGACACCTCATCAGGATAAAAGTACAAATCGCTGAGTAATTCTCGAGCATAACTGTTTACCACCAGTCGAGATTTACTGGAAGGACAGTCAGCATTGAAGACACCAGCAAAATACTGCGCAAGTGCTTCTGCTTTCTCATTTCATCAATATAGCAATTACCCTTATGATCAATTAAAGTATATAACGATGCAGCGGGTTTCACTTTTTCCGCAGATAGTGGTAAAATGATTAAGAGGTGCTTTTTTGGTACGTGACGCTCGTAACTAGCAAGAATTTTTTTAGATGATAGTGCAGGTCGGTGCAAACTTTTCTATAAGGTTGATTGGAAAGTGGATTAGGTCGTTGTTGGTAAAGTCTTGTCTTTTGGTGCAGTAAATTTGTGATATGAAGTGGATAGGTGGTGCGCGAACATTTTGGAATTTTGAAAGGAACAAACAAGACATGTGCATTATAAAGGGTTAAGCAGAATCGTTGATAAATATCATTTACAGAAGAGTATTGATCAAATAGATTGAGCCAATTAATATCGAACAGATATTGATTCAGCGCACAAAAGTCTATTCTTGAAAAATCCGGCACAGGAAAACTTCTCATTCGACGAAAGGTCGAGGTGATTTCGAATTTGATTAGCATGATCAGATGTCGCTAGTGGTGGAAGTGAGCTTACAACACGAATGTTGTGGGTGGATGGGAAAACGACATCAAGAACTTTGTTGCTGTGTGTGGGATTCTTTACAAACTGCGTGAAATCTGAATTCCGAGAGAAGTCAAGAGAGGCCCTAGCACTGAATTTAGAGGTGTAGTAGTGACCGAGTCAACATCGCGATTAAAACCACCAACAAATAGTGCTAGCGTGAACGCAACACAAGTCTCGAAGCAGCTCAAGAAGCAAACTGTCGTCTACTTGGTTTGAATTCGGCGGCCTGTAAACAGTGATGAGACGTATGTGGGAGTATGTCAATGGAAGAAACAGTTCTACGCAAAGCACTCCCGCTGCTTTGGGAGATGCGTGTTCCACAAAGTCAGCATATAGATCAGATTTAACAAGGCAACAAACACCCCTCCTTTACCATGGTTCTATAAATGTTCTATAAATGATAGATCAGTTCTATAAATGGAGTACGGAAGGCCACCCACGATTTCTGAATCCTGAATTTTATCAGTGAGCCATGTTTCGGTTATAAATATTAAATCGAGGTCATTAATATATAAAAGCGAATGTAAATGGTCTATTTTGTTGCATAAGCTACGAGCATTAAGCAAACTACATTTTATTGCAGGGAAGTACCCGTGCGGGATTGAGAGCTTCCGAATGAATACCATGAATTTCCAAAATGCGAACAAGTTTTCCCTTGTATACAGCCCATTCTTTATGACCAAGATTCCTATTTTGGTCGCGCGCCGTTTGGCGTAATTCGTAGTCCCGTTGTCTCTCCTCTGCTGTCATACTCCTTCTTATACATATAGACATTTTGTAGTCCTGACTGACGTAGCAAGCGCGCATTTGCAAGCGCCATACGCCAGTGTGTATGCGAAGGCAGGACTAACTTAACGTGGGCACTTAGGATCAATTTTTTTCCATACGGTTACAGGATTTTCCGGTGTAATTTCTCTGTCAAATCTCTGCAAGTCGTTGATGAATCCCGCCACTGGCCAGCAACGATGTGGTCCACTTCGCAACGTATGCTTAGACACACTTAATTATAATATTCGGATAGGCTCGTCCGTTGTTCGTCTGCTTCAATGCCGTAGTTTTCAGAATTAGCTGAGACGGTAATTCGCCTCAATACGTAAAATCGTCGCTCGTAGGAGGAAAGAGAAATGGTCGTTCATATGTAGAAAAGTATGCATGAAAAGACTGGAGAACATTGTCACAAACACGAACGTACAACCGTACCAACATTTCCAAAACATGAATAAGTCAAGGAACTCCGGGCTAAACCATGTACGGGAGTGCAAGGAACTCAAACACAGATATCATTTTATCCCATTCCTGGAGGAGACATCTATACAGATGACTTTCACTGATCAACAACAATAACAGCAAACGCAACCAACGAGTAAAAGGTCAACAACAGACGCATCACACCGCCAAACTGCTTATTGAAACAATAACAACTTATAAACTAAACCACTCATCAATGGTTTCACTCTGTGCAGTTGTTAGCCACCACTTGTTGAGGCCTGACCAAGTGCCTTCTTGAGTCGGTACTGTTCGCGCTTCGTCAGAATCCGAGATATTGCCTTCTTACGTGCCTTTATGTTCTTCTCCCGTTTCGCCTCAAACTCCGCCTCCTGAATTATTACTCGCTTTACACCGCCCGGAGAAAGCAAACAGAAACAGATCTAGACCGCGGAAGTATAAGAAACGGTTCCTCACAAACCTCTTCAGCCTTCTTAGCCAGCTGCTTCTTACGAGCATCATCTTGCTTCTTGACAATATCCCTGTAGAAGGAATTATCATTTATTATACAAGTCTATTTAGCCCTTGGAACAGCTATGCGCCCCATGAAAACAGTACTTGTTGATAGTTCTGAGCATGTCCATCATTCGCTTCCGCTTCGCCTCCTCCGGTTCCAGTATCACAGCGGTGTTCCTGGCAATCATTGGTTCCTTAGCCTATAATCGATATAGCGTACGAAGCACCTAGGGATCAGAGCAGAGAGCGTGTCCGACCTCCGTCGACTTCTCCTCGTATGTTGGCTTGAGTTTGAACGGCAGACTCTGCTGAAGCTTGTTGGGGACGTGTAGCGGTGCTGGCTCCATCTCCTCACGCTCTATCGGCTGAAGAAGCAGTCCTTACACCGCACTTCCCGCTCTTCTTTGGCAAATCATAACCACTGCGCTTACTTTGTACATTGAGTCCTCCCGCTGCTCTGGTTTACAGCCGAGTTCGTGGCGAATTTTGCCCACAGTCCGCATTCCAACCCACGGCTCTCCAGGTGGCAGAAGATGATCGATCACAGGCGCATAGAAACGTGGAATCGGCACTGACACCCACGACCGTAAAAAGACGATATCTTAAACGAATAGGTGCAACGGCAAATGGGAGTGCGGCGCACGCTGATGTCATCCGATCACCAACATCCGCGATAGCAAAGTGTGAACACAGCAGAATCTTTCTTACGAGGGCTCTCAAGTGGATTTTCTGGGCTGGGATTGGACTTCTTCGAGTCCTACTTTCAGAGGTCTTATCACCGTGAATCTCGCGCTATGTTACGAGCAAAAACGACGCACAATATCTGCTCCGGAGCCTCAGGAACTTTGACCTTTCTGATTCTCATTTTGAGCCCGAAAATTAAAAAAGAAGCGAACAGAAAAACATGTCGAAAACTGCTAAACTTTCGTTCAGATTTCGAATACTTAGCAAAGGTAGCCTGCGCTTTCGACCGGTGTACCCGACGGCTTGCGCTTGCTATAGCAGACCATGAAGAGGGGATATAAAATATAAAATACACCATTATTATTCTCACAATAGCCTAATGCTAAGATGAAAGAAGCTCAGTTTAATTTCTTTTGATTTCGCAGAAAGCAGAAAAGGGCAGTCGACTCTAGAGTGTCCAGAAAGACCTCCCATAAGTAGATCCGTCCTCCGAACGATTGCCGTAACCACCTTTCCAAAGTCTTTCGATCAAGTGTTGCTTAACAACATAGAATAAGCTGTCTGAAATAGTGAAGTTGGGAAGTTGGGTAGCTCTTGAGAAAAATTAGGAGAAAACGGGTCAGCAGGTGGTGAACTCAAATACAGGAGGATTTTAGTACAGTGAGGTGAACAGTATTGCACCTAAACACCAACCTCGCATTAAGATTTTGTCTTCAAACGTAGCCCTAAAGGCTCCAGCCGGTTCATGTAACGCTTTCTTAATCTGTCCACGAATTCCAGAAACAGTTCTGATTTGTGCGCCTTCAAATTTGGCCACCTCCATCTGACTGTTGAACATTCCCTGAAGAATAAAAAACAACCTAAGAGCTCTAAAATTAAAAAAGGGCACACTGGTAGAAAGGTGCTTGCCTTGATGAATGCGGAATTTTTGAAAACCTTGTCTGGAGTTCCAACAAGTTTGAGTTTCTTAACAACGTCAGTGCTCTTTTCGAGGTTCAGCACAACTCCTGTGGCCACAATGCGATACCCTGGCTGAAAGCAAGGAGGAAATCAGTGTGCGTCCGTTTGAATGAAATTGGTAAATCTCACCGTCCTGTCGGAAACGGATTGAACTGCAACAAAACCAGTATTCTGTGCGACGATTGGCCCCCAGAACTGAGCGTGGCAATGCATGTGTTCGGGAGTGTACTTCAGAAAGCGCTGCCTCATGTTGTGGTCCTGTATGATTGATATGTCAGGCGCATCAGAAGGCAGCAGTTGAACAATCTGATACCTGGACGGAGTATATCACCACTGTCTGGTACCTCCGCCAGCCGCAACTTATAATCAGTGGATCCCGTGACTTCAGTGTCCTCTCGAACCACCGATGACGCTTTATGCGCACCTAAACTTCAATTGTGACCCGAAAGCCTGGCCTTAAGAGAAGCAAGATCTCCCACCTGCACAACTCCCATATTCTGCTCTCCAGTTAGCAGACCACCCACAATGTAAGGTGTGGTTGGGTCAAAATGCTCCACAAACTCACAAGGTACACTCTCTATTTCAATCCTAACGTATCGCCCAGCTCGAAATCCTGCAGTTTTTTTTTTTAAATTTTAAATTACTAAGGACAACTGTTTCTAGGAAATTCACAAATTCGGTACCTTCTAGCTGTTCCCTCTCGCTTTCGTCCATGCCTTCAAAAATGCTTTTGTTCAACTGAGCCTGTTCCTCCATTTCGTTCTGCAATACGACACTGCGTAACACGCCCTAGCCAGTGCTCCCGCGCGCTAGGCGAATAATAGAGAACGCGGTCCTTTCCAGCAAACCTTTAGGCTGTTGAAGTGCTTGCACGAATCATCATAATCGTCATTGAAACGCTGTTTCAGCTTCACTTTCTCTTCGGCACGCTTCTCACGAGCTGCTGCTTCTGCGCGTTCAACAGCAGACACCTCCTTCCCTGAAAATAACATTTTCACCACCTATGATTCCTTTGGAGAAAATCCAATCAAATCACCAAACAGAGAGAAATCACCAAAAACAACGGATACGAATTCTCTCTATAACATCTAGCTACTCACCCAGGCTCAAATAGAAATTATAGATCGTGAAAAGGAAAGTTACCGGAATCAAGAATCTGTTTCGATGACCCCTCGCTAGGTACGTCATCGTAGCCGCCGTCTTCTTCTGCGCCCGTCTCTTCTATCTCGTCTAAACACGGCATAATTCATCCAATGCAGCTTTAGTGTATAGTGCTACTACAGACGATAGCAAGGTAAGGTAGGATGCGCCGCGCATTATTCTTTAATGTGACATCGTGGAGACGTGAATGCGTACATGGTCTATACTATGGCTTGCAGTAGCTAGCCAATAAAGCAGTCACCGCCTGCGCTCTCCCATACGAGTCCGACACCAATTCACCGATCCCTGAGGGATGAAAATTAAATGGCCTGCACAGAAATCGTATCAGAAAGCGATTTGTAATTAAGGAGCGATGCTGACGTCCACCACTCCCACAACAAAAATGTTTCTCTCGATTACAAAAAAAAGTAAGTGAAAAGCGAATCACAACTACAACTGAACCCCTCACCTCTCAACATACTCATGAAGAACTTAATGAAGCATAGCAGGTCCGTAAAAGTAAGGACAAAGACTACCAGCAGAGCTTACCGTGAAGTTTCTTCTCAATCTCGTCATCCTCAGACCAATTTCCAGTTACAAAACAGTCACTAATCGACGCTCGAGTCTCCTCGTCATTCCAGTTCAGAGCCGCAGAAGAACAAGCACACTGATTCCACGAAAGACCATCCTCCTAGCAAAAGCAGAGCATTCACGGGTACAAAATAAATCATCTAAGTATATAATAATCACTGTTCTCTAAGACAGATCTACAGCAAAGTGTATAATAATCACTGTTCTCTAAGACGATCTACAACACGTTTCAGACGGCTCGCAGAAGTAAATGGACCTGGTCGTAGATGGGCTTGTCGACAGCTTTTCGCACTTTGAACAAAGAACCGCCGATTTCTTCCGTCCTAGAAGCGCTCGTGTGTTCTTCTAAACCAGTAACTCAGCACTAGCACAAATGACACTACTGGCCACAGCATGTGGTATAGAAACAGAAGGCGCAAGCACGATACCTTGCTTGTAAATGATACTCATCCAGTTGAGCCTGATCTGCTTTTTGGGTTGATATTGCTGAAGCGCCTTTCGTGCAAGACCTCCCCAGTCTTCGGAAACCTTTTGCTCCGGCAAATTATCTTCATCGCAATCGTCGTCGAAGATGCCCTGAAATTCGTTCTAAGCCAATAAATCAGCACTAGCACGACTTTATTCGGAGCTGTCTGTGAGCTGAGTCAAATTTTAGATAAAAATTACCTCATCAGTGAGCTCCGATTCCTCTCCAGGGAAATGGTCTTCGGAATCGTGGCCTGATATTGACGCCATTTCCTCATCCGAAAATTCCTCCAGTTCAGACCCTTCATCGTCGGATTTTAGCACTGTGGTATCATCTTCCTGAGCATGCAAATTTTTATATACTTGACCTACTTTTAAAGTGTTCTTATCAAGACCGAGGTGTTTTCTTCGACAAAACTTGACACTGTTTCTACTCAGGAAACTTGCTATGTGAGAATGCTCTACAGCATCTTGGAATGATATATGTAAAGGACTGACAATGAGATTTGCACAAGAGCAAGATATGTATCAAAAGGACCCTTGAAAACAAAGTGTGTATTGTAAGCGGAGTCTTCTCTACAAAAACCCTGGTGGTATGGTTCTCGCGCTCCCTATTGGGCGGCCGCAAGTTTGGAAAATAAGCCGTTTGAGACTTCCGCAGAGAAAAGTTCACACATAGATATGGCCGCAGCCGATCCTACGGCACAGAATGACCAGAGCCGCAACCATATGCCGGTAGACCTTGGCTTTCGAAAGCTTGGAGAAGTTGCGAAGTAAAGGATACTACTCAAAGTCACGGATGACCGCCACCTCCAGCGAGTGGATGCGTGCACTTCGCAGACCTCCAGAAAACGTTAGCACAAATGCATCTCGAGGGTAATCAACGAAGATGATCAGAACATGTTACTTGCTATCCAAAACCGAAATAATAAGTGGGCCTGCAGGAGAAGGCATTAAGCCCAGTCCAGGAGAAGAATGTAGCGCTGCCAGTTTGGGGCTAGCCTAGGTCTAAGGAACAGTCTCTTAGGAACCGCTGCTAGATGATGTCACTGTCACCGCTAACCTTTATACTTTCAAGCAGCGCCACAACTCCACGCAATTCAGCTCTATAGGAGGCAGAACGTTATATAGAGTTGAATTACATGGTAGTAGAGATGATTATAGTTCGACCGAATGTAACTGTTTCGTAAAAAAATAAAAGTTCGAAAGTGTACCGAACTAATGTTAACCCTAATTAGAACATCTTGCTGATAGTTGTATATTTTTACTGGTTAAACACCTGAGACTGCTGAATTTCTAAGCCAAGGAAACGTCAAAAAGTGTCAAAACCGATGCTCGAACAATCAAAGTTTTCAAGGTGTGGATCACGTGGGACAATCCAGTGCAACATATTGTGCATTGGACTGCCGCAAGACCGTTCTTAGAGGCAGTCTTAAAAGTGGATGCGATAGACTAAATGAAGATGGTGAAACTGATGAACGACTTGAAAAATAATGGCGAGATAAATGTGATTCGTAAACAGTATGAGCAGTATAAACAATGGGTAGTAACTGCGTGATATTGGAAAGTTATGAACTGTCAACAGTACGATGGAAAGAACAGTAAGCATCGAAAACGAGAAGTGATAGACAGAGTAAGTGTGCAAATATAGCAGTGGCCCTGAGCAAGCTAAGAAAGCTATACAGCTTCAGTACAATGAGAAGAGCATTAACAAAATTTCGCTTGCAGTGACGTGGCGAAACTAACGTTCAATAAATTTGTCTGATTCATGTACGCACAGTTTAGACACCTCTCTTGTCTTGAAATGAAAAGAGGGCACTGATCATTCTGGAGTGACCAATGGTGAGGGGCAGCGCTAATAAGAAACGTGCCAGAACTGAGCACCGCAACGGAGCAGATCGAAAACAGTGATTGCAATCAACTTCTTCTTCTTCTTCTTCAGCGTTTGTCCCGCTTCGAGGCGGGGTCCGCTATTCTGGTGTGGTGACGCCACTTTACGCGATCAAATGCTTGATCGGGATGGATACCAGCAACCTTTAGGTCCACATGCAACTTATCAAGCCATCGCTGCTTCGGCCGCCCTTTAGGCCGTTTTCCGGGCACATCTATGTTAAGGCCAATCTTCCTAACAGTGTCACCACTAGCTCGAAGAACGTGGCCATACCATCGAAGGCGAGCTTCACGTAACTTGTCAGCAATTGGAGCGACACCAAACCTCTGGCGTATTTCATCGTTGCGAATACGGTCCAGACGCGTAACACCAGCCGTCCATCGCAGCATTTTCGTTTCCATTACGCTGAGGCGAGTCTCAACCTCCTTGGTTGCAGGCCAGCACTCAGCTCCATACATCGCTACTGGTCGGACGATGGTTCTATAGATCTTCGATTTAAGGCGTTCCGGTATCTTCCTGTCGCATAAAACGCCTGTCATCGAGCGCCATTTGGACCACGCTGCGCTCACGCGCGAGTTCACCTCGAACGTCAGACTACCATCAGACGCAATTGCAGATCCAAGGTACTTGAAGTTTGTCGTTCGTACTAGCGCAGTGCCATTGATCTCAATGGACCCGGCTTCGTTTACGTCTGTCGTCAAGTACTCAGATTTTTGACGTTTAGCTTGAGCCCGTACATCGCCAAGCGGTCGTACCAAGCTTGCGCTTGTCGCTCGAGTTCGCTCTTCTCTTCGCTTGCAAGCATTACGTCATCTGCATACAGCAGCGTCCAGGGGGCAGGCTTCTGAAGGTCTCTCGAAATGGCATCCATTACAACAATGAATAGGAGCGGGGAAAGCGCAGAGCCCTGGTGAACACCAACGGAGATAGGAAACTCCGCCGATGTGCCGGCTGGCGCTCGCACACTACTCTTTGGACCAGAGTAAAGTATGCGCACCCACTCAATAAGCTCTTCGGGAACACCGTGTTGTCGTAAGGCGTACCATATAACCTCACGCGGTACACGATCAAATGCTTTCTCTAAGTCGAGAAAAGCTATGTGCAGCAGTTTCTGCTTTTCGCGATGTCTCTCTACCAGAAGACGAGCAGCATGTATGGCATCGATGGTGCCACTGCCCGCTACGAAGCCACATTGATTGGTGGAAAGTTGGACGATATCGCGAATATGCCCATCTACAATTCGCTCGAAGATTTTCATGCTGTGCGAGAGCAAGCGAATTGGACGGTAATTCGTGCAGTCCGCAGGACTGCCCTTCTTCTTCCATATCGGGATCGTCGTGCTTTGCTGCCAACTACCAGGAACCTTCTTTTCCGTAACAACCTGGTTGAAAAACTTCGTTAGCCACTCAGCAGGACTCCAGCACCTCAACTTCCATAGGTCGGCCGCTATATCATCGGGGCCCGTTGCTTTGCCTGGCTTCATCTTCTTCAAAGCCGCTTCCGTCTCCTCCACAGTGATTTTCTGCACAGGACCGTGCGTAGGAGGGACGCAAGGGATGGGCGGATGGGCAAACTCTTCTGTCGAAATTCTCTCGAAGTAGTCATGCCATCGTTTCATAGCCCTCTTGCGGTTCGTCAGTAGATGCCCATTCTCATCGTTGATGCCCAAGAATTCCTCGATATCCTCGGCCTGACGATGGCGTGCCTTGGCAAGTCGATAAAGATGTCGTTCACCATCGCGCGTCTCGAGTTTATCGCTGAGATCATCATAATGGACGGCTTTTGCAACGGCTAAGGCTTTCTTTGCCGCTTTCCTCGCCTCGTGGTACATACGCCATTCGTCTGCACTCTTGTCGCGCAGGAACGCGTGATATAATTTTTTCTTCTCTCGGACTTTTTCTCTTACGTCGTTAGTCCACAGCCACGCCAGCTTCTCGATCTTGCGGCGTCCAGGCTTAGTCATGCCTAATTCAGAGCATGCAACTTGTAAAATCGTATCGGTTGCATCTTTCCATGTTTCGTCGACGGTTGTCACCGTCGGTAACCGAATACGAGAAACAAAAGCTGCAGCGTTTTCCTTCAATCGCCACCACTTGATTCTCGGTGGACCGCATCGCTCGACATGCCTCAGCCTCGGAGGGGCGAACTTAAGAGTGCATATCAGCGGACGGTGCTGTGTGGCGACAGTCTCGTACGGCACCACCTTCGCATCTGTAACCAGCTTTCGATCGCGATGCTTCACAAGGATGAAGTCGATCTGTGTCTTGGTGCTCCCGCTATAGAACGACACCAGATGGGAGTCACGCTTTCGAAATACGGTGTTCGCGATGATGAGGTTATGCGAGTCCGCATACTCAAGGATTCGCTCACCATCAGCGTTACGTGCTCCATATCCGAAACCGCCGTGACAGCTGCGACCATCTTTCGCAGTCCCACATGACCGTTGAGGTCACCTGCGATAACGACAGCGTCTTCTGACGGTACCTCTGCTGTCTTTTCATCAAGCAGGGTCCAAAACTCATCCTTGGCTCTCTCAGAGCAGCCTGCCTGCGGAGCGTATGCAGAGAAGAAATGATACATACGCTGTTCAGCAGCGACTACGACCTTCATCAAGCGGTCATTAAAACGTTCCACGCTTATAATCGCGTCTCGGAAGCGTTCGGAGACGATTACACCAACTCCGTTGGTGGTCCTGGGACTGCCGCACAGAATGGCCTTGAAGCCTCGGCCTATGTCCCTCGACTTACAACAGGACCACCTCGTCTCCTGTACCGCACATAAGTCGATTTGTCTTCGCCCCAGTGCTTCTGCCAACTCGCACGAGCGGCCCGTCAACGTACCCACATTCAGCGTAGCTACGCGGGTCTTGCCTACGTTACGGGACTTTCGGACTAGCTCAGTTTCCCCCCGATGCCGTCCTCGCATCAGGGACCCTCGCATACTTCTCACACTCGCTGGGCTCTGCGAGTGCGCGTCGGCTCCCGCGGACGCCGTAGCATTATCTCGATACTCACTTAACGTCATCAACCATGTGATGTGACATGGGATCTCCATTGGCCGGCCTGTCACTAGGGCCTGTCGCCTGTACTCGAATGTCCGTGATTAGCTTAGCTCGCAGAGGCGAACAGTTTCCAGTGGCACCACGTGGAGGAACGGACATCGCCACCGTGATTGCAATCAACGGCTCAAACAATCAATAATCACAAGAGCGTAGCTGCCTTATCATTTTAAATAATGTCAAGGAATTCCTAAACTGAACGACGTAAATGTCGCTGAAGAGATATCGATTTAGGCTGCACCAAACTTTTCAAACGGTTCATGACGTGAATGTCATTAAAAACTTAATCCAGGTGAAAGTGCTTTACGACCGAATTTCCACTTTTCGAATATAGCTATGCAGAATTATTCCTCTAGTGTGGAGAAAGCGTGGCTCGATGATTGAATATGAGGAACTTTAGTGTTGGACGTAGCTGAGAACTACAGAAAACAGATAAAGGATAGATGATGAAGGTTGACATCTGCCAGTCCCTTTGCGGGATGCGCCACGTAATTTGCTTCTTCGGGATATCGTGGGGCAGTTTGAATGCGTCTTTACAGTTTAAGTGCGTCCTGTACAACAAATCGCGGTGGCCAGCCGATGAATTAGTCAATGCTTTATCTTTTCCAAACGAGTCTGGTACCAATTCACCGACCCCGGAGGAATGGAAGGCCTGGTTGGCCTGGGCGGGAAACGCGAATTAGGAACCTGGTCTCGAGCGCATGCGACAGCCGGCACTTCCTCCCTTGCGCTACCACGCGCACACAAAAAATAGATATGACACTAAAACCAGAGATCTTTCATGAGAGAGATCATAACAGGAAATCATAGGCAGCTCTTTAGAAGACGATATATGACGTCCCTTGAAAACTAGCGCACGCGGTAAGCCAAAGGCGATTGTGAATCAGACTCACCTCGTTGATGACCTCTTCGATTGGTACCGAATCCCCCAGCAAAGTCAATTTCGCTCCACTAAGCTTGTCATCGATGGTGCTTTTCACGTTCTCCAACGCTTCAACTAACTCGTGACGTTTTACCTAAAGCAACCGGAAAAGTGCGGAAACAGTTTGTTTCTAATGACCTCAGTATAAACATACGCTCATGTTCTTGTGCGCCTTCGACTGGATATAAATCGCATCCTTATCGTAAACAATACCACCAAGGCCTGAGAATGGAGCATAAACCAAGCGTTCCTGAAATTTCTACTGTAACTTGTATCGCGCCCCTGCATTATCTGATAGCTAGAGAAGACTCAAAGATGGGAAACTGTTAGAGAAGCCGATGTTAGGAAGAAAGTGGTAATTAAGCAGGTATTGGAAGTAGATGGAAACACGACAAAGGAAGGAAACATAAAAAATTTTAAGAAAGTAACAGAAGGTGGGAGAACAACGTATAATCCCGCCAAGGTCGAGCATCGCGCCCTGCTCAGGGAGCAATGAGCTTCAAAACCTGCCTGTTGGTTGAGCGCTCGCTGCTTCAACTGCTCCGGAAGAGGACACGGATCAGGAATGCTGCTGACCTTAACGGGGCAAGCTCAATTACACCTAAATAAGAATCATGTGAAAAAGATCGTACATCCTTAATGCGAAGATCGCCAACACCCGGAATGTGAACGGAACTGTGGTTCTTGAGATGTGCTCCATGCAGCCAACCATAGAGACAAATGGTCCGATCTGCATTTGGCTGACTTCTAAGTAGCTGAAAACAACAGCTTTCGACATTAGAGACGATAGAGGGCGATCGACAGAGCATCTCACTGGACAAGCAAAGCTCAAAAAAGGGGTAAACGGTTCTGACCTCTGCATCAGTGATGTCCTCATATCGGTCGCACAATACGTAAGGGTGAGCATCCCTCCAAACCATTGGCCGAAATTTGATAACTGATATAAACCGCACAAGATTGTGCAGCTCGTTCTTCTTATACTCATTATGGATCATTCCAGTTAGGTAGAAAAGCTTGGCACCCTGAAGCGAAACCAAACAGTAGGTGGTTATTGTCCTCTAACATTCCGCTCACACAGATTCCCGTCAATCGAACTTTTTCTTCGCAAAGGTGAAGACATGTGAAAACCGGTAAGCGAAATTTTGATCACCGCAAGAATCGCGCATTTGCTTAAAGAAATCGTCCTTTTAGATTTTGCACACTATGGCGCATGCACCTTCAATGTCTCTGCTATTGGCCCGACCCGAACGAGCGAACAAGGACAAGAAATGTGGATTATAAGGGAAAACAACAGGAGCGTGACGAGCCCATAATAGCTGCACAACGAGGCGTAGTGCGCAGCACACAGGTCGGCACAAGGCTGCTGTTCTTGAGACGCGCCATGCAGATTACTTTAACGGAATATGGAGCGAATTGAATGAGCGTAATCAACGCTGTCTTGCGGCTGCAAACCAAACCATGGTTGTTTGTCCCTACGAACAGGTCTGGCAACAACTCGCTAACGATGCGCACACTAAACCACTACCTCCTGCAGGTTGTGCCTCTGCGCAATGTGTAGAAATGCCCAACCCTGAAGAAAAAGCATCATACCTGATATATTTCGGTCCAGAATCGGTGCTTCATCACCTTCTTCACTTTGTTCACCTTAAGAATACGAATAAACCGCAATCTATCTGATGCAAATTGGTGCAACGGAAAACGAATGGTTGAAGCCAGACGGGACTTGCACGAAATGAGATAACGGTGTCTTCACCTTCCCTATTCCTTTCAAGCAGTCCAAATGGTTAAGGACTCCTAAAACCCGGGGCATTCCATGAACCTGACATATATTGAGGAATTCGAAGGTCTCCATTTCAAAGCCGTATGAGGCGTCAACCATGAGTAAAACCTAAAATCGATGCTCAATTGGAGAGCAAAATAAAGCTGAAGCAACCGACCAGCCTACCAAGTCAGCTATTTTTGCGATGTCAATCATATGGTTGATGTCGTTTTTCACTTCTATGAACTGTACTCTTCGTTTCTTCCCCGTCACAATAGTGACCGGTCCTAAATAGGTAAGCCTAAGAATAGTCGCTAGGGGAACTGCAACAAGTGGACAATGTCTACATAGGTTCACAAGATGCAACCAACCTTTCAGCTCTTCGAAACCGCTCTTTAGGTAGTACTTCACTAGACCTCGAAGGAGCGTAGTTTTACCAACCTGAAAACCGCAACTTTTCATGCACCATCACTCACAACCATACAACAGAGATCCGAAATCCCAACCTTGCTAGGACCCACGATAGCTACAATGATAGGTGGGGGAATAACTGGTTTCCTGTCCATAAACAAAATATGCTTCTTTCGTTCATTGATGTCAGCGGCCCTAAAAATCGACTCAACAATATTACGAACCAGATCAAAATGAAAACAGGAAACACACCTCCTGATTGCCTTACTCGCAGCAACGGCAGATTTGAAAGTGAAGGCCTTTGCATTGTTGCCTTTCACTTTAGTTTTCTCCTTTAACTTCGCTACTTTTCCTCCAACTTTATGGACTGCAAACATGACGTTAGACATAAAATTGAATAGGAAAGCACACAAATTTTCCAATGTCAGATCGACACCAAACCGCCGACGCAAATAGGGTCGAAGGGGAGGGGGTCACCAGGATTACGATAGAAAATGCCCGATCCGCGCCGCGTCTGTTTCGGTGCGAGAAAATGCCCGCAACCAGCGGAGAAAATGCTCGCGACCAGGGGAGAAAATATTTGTGACCACTGAACGGTTTTCGATAGGGTCCACTACAACAACCACTACAACAAAACATGTGGTAATCACGTGGACAGGGATACGGTATTTTTCTCATGTCGTGGAGGAAAGGGCATGAGAAATCGTGGGCGTGGCAGCTGAAACTGTGGCATCATTTGGATTCCCTAGGAGACTTAATGGCTTTACCGTGATAGAGAAGCTTTGGAGATCACGAGAAAGATTCTCGTTATACCAGGCATGCTCAACGGTTAAATTGGTACCAAAGATGTTTTATGTAAAAAGAACACTTGAAAACACTGAAATGAGCGAAAGAAGCGTTTTCGCCCAGATCTCAATTTCTAGGTCGCAAAACTATGTAGAAAACAAGCACATCAACGGAACCTGGTATCACCTGTCGTCCCGTTGATCATCGACTTGCTCGAGCGGGCGCCAACAGCGTCTCCATTCGTCCCTGTCGCGTGTCAGAGTACTCCAATCGATCCTCCTCGCTCGAGAGACACGAAGAGCGTCATATCGGTCGTTAAGGGCTTTCACGAAGAAGTCCGACCAACGCGTTGGTGGGCGTCCTGGGGTTCTGTTGACATTTCGCGGAATCCAGTCGGTGACGGTTCTCCTCCAGCGGGTGTCTGCGAATCGCATTACGTTGCCGGCCCACCTAATTTTCGACGACTTAGGCCATGCGATAGCGTCTCTGATCTTCGAACGTGGGCGAAGCTCGGAACTCCGGAGGCCTTCTCTCAATTGCGTGAGTCGTGTCACTCTAAGCATCGTCCTCTCGATTCCACGCTGCGCGACGCTGATCGCGTGCTCATCCTGCTTTCATCTAGCCCAGGTCTCTGAGGCGTATGTTAGGGCGGAAGAACGGTAGAGTCGAATAGGTGGGCATGGAGTAGCCCAGTCAGCGGGAGGAGGTAAACAAGCCGCCTAGGTTCAACTTGATCCTTCTTTTATAACTGCCGAGCACGGCTGTCGCTGTTATTGACTACGGAGCATCGGCAGGTCTGTGTGAGAATGCGGGTATCGGCTCTCTTGAGAAATGACCTTCCATTTGTTACTGACTTCTCTACAATAGGTTCTATAAAAAACGTTATTAAAGTGACCAGAAGCTGCGGTGTAGCACCTCGCCAAAAACCTTTCAAGCCACCTTCTCGAAACATAGAGTGTTTTCGAACATGAAATTTTGCGATCAACTTCTTATTAGAGCTCTGATACGAATGAAACGTTCTGGAAATAGACCACTGTATAATAATAACGATGCGTCCAGTTAAGGCTCTTCTAATGTACGGTTTTTCCACAGTTTCAAACTTTTTCTTCGTTTCCTAAGTGGTGTTTACCGCCAAAAGTTGTTTTCTTTATTACGGCGCTTTTGCTAATCACCACATGATGGTGTGCAATAGGTTCTTCTCGTCAACCCGGGCATTTTCTCCGCATGCGACGCGCGCCGTGAGATTCGGGCATTTTCTCCGTAGACCGGTCACCAGTGCCCAATTACATTAGAAATAGTCTACCTCAGTTCACTGTGGAAGAACACACCATTGCTGCAAAGAAAATTCGGTTTCAAAACGCACAAACCGTTTAGTAGGTCTGTCCAACATGGTGACCCCTCCCCCGGACCCTATCTGCGCCGAATTGCTCTAGATATCCATACGACAGGAGGTAAGCAAGCTATGAGTGGAAAGGGTCCGAACAAAGCAACTTTACGAAGTGACGAAAAAACCCACTCCTGTGTTCCTTGTTCTTTTGACTCTCGAAAGCTCCAGTGGGAGCCATATCGAACAAGCACCTGCAAAAAGCTCAAATGAAAGACGAGAGACATTGTTACATAAAAATGGTAGAAAACAATTCGTCGATACATAGGAGCGGGGGTCACCATGTAAGGACAGCCCTACACAACTTCTTCTGTTGTTTGAAACTAAAAATTTCCTTAATACCAGTGTGTTCTACACCTATGGTGAATTGAGGTAGGCCATTTCTGATGCGCAAAGCGACTCGGAAGTGGTCAACTTGCATTCAGTGGTTATCCACCTTCGTAAAGGGGCACATGAATGCAGTTGCAACTGAAGTTGCCTACCTCAGTTCATCACAGGGGTAGACCATACCAATTCTGTGTATTTTTTAATTTAATGCAACACAAAATATTTAGTAAGGCTCCCTCACATGGTGACTCCCTCCGAGCCGCTTTGCGCCGGAATATTCACTGAGTACATGGTGACCCCCTGGCCCTATTTGTGCCACTATACGACCGGTGCAAGTCTAGAGAGGAGCTAAGCCTTGTATGCCTCTCCTACCAGCAGCTTCATCCTGTCCGCTCAAAATTTGGTTGTATTTACAATCTCGATTTTTGCGTTTACATAAACTTTCCACTTCAAGACTTTGGAACAAATCCTTTCGATGCTATCGAGGAAAAAGTGGGAACTTTGTTCTGCATCTATGTACGCTCGACTACACTTGTAACAAATCGAACAAAAGAGAAGAAGAGGAAGAAGACATGAAGCTGATGTCTATTACTGCACACAATACCCAATCGACACACCACCTACTGCCTTTGTAGGCGACTCAGACCGACAAAAGACACAGTCGCACAAATTACCGGAAAGATTCCAATCGAGTCAAGGGATGAATTTACTTTCAACAAGCCGCAACGAATGGAGCAAATTAAAAAATACGCGTGAAATAAAATGTAAGGCAGTTAATAGGCGAGGTTCAGACAATATGTTTGGACTGACGACTAATACGGCCTACAGTAACCGGTTGCCGCTTCTGCTTACTTATTGTAGCAGCTCGATTTAAGAATTTCATGTTGTGAGCCACCAGGGCGGTTATGGGGTGGCGTCCTCGTGGTCCACAGTGTTCGGCGCCTCGAGACTTCCATTCACTGCTACATCAGTGTCACGACGGAAGGAACTTCCAGAGGGGTTTGTCCGCTCCCAGCCCATACAGCTACACCAGCACCAACTCCCATAGGAGATAGCATGAAGGAGCTACCCAGGGTCTCTTCATAGTCCGCGGCAACGGCGACGTGAGCAGCTGAGAATGCGAGTCAACTATCGGTGGCCTTGTAGAACTTTTCCGAACCCTACGTGTGCCTCTGGACGGTTTCGAAATTCGTAAAACCCTCGTTTCGTGATAAAATGGCAGTGGTTCCCCTCCTTTCCTTGTTCACGTATCCATTCTTAGTTGCATTCCCTTCTCTATCACGATTTTAGCAGCACGTGCGGAATTTCCTGTTTACTCGCACCTACAGGACAGTGGGGCCGAGCGTTAGTGTGGGAACCGCACTGCATTTGCTGGAGCAGTACGGTTCGACGTGGTGCGCTACGCCTTCTAGCAATGCTGTGCATGGATTCCTGCTTTTCTCCTTTGATTTGATTAGATTAGTCTGCCTTTCAATATTTTACAATGTGTGACACCTTATTAGATCATTCCATTCGTTTTCGTGTTCGTTGTCGCTTTTTTCTGAGACCGAACGCTCAGGGTCGATGAGAGAAAAAAGAGATGAGAAAAAAGGAGAACTCCTCCCTAGTTCTTCTGAGTGTTCTTTTTATTCCTTGGAATGGCTAGGAAGTGGACGCACCTCTTAGCTGTATAGCGCTCAACTGCCTTGTTCTTCCAAACTGGCTGCTTAATCGTTCTCGAAGAAGTGACTTTGGCACGAGAGGAGGTCTCTCTGGCAACATGAGAGCCCGCCACACTTTCCGTCTTCCTTCTTCGCTCCGCTCGTGGAAGAAAGCAACGTGTGAGGAAGCAACGCGTTATGAATCGCCACGACGTCGAGCTTCACTGGGAGCTGTCGCAAGTAATCGCCACGTATATTTGCGAACTGTGCAGTGTAGGCGTATGAACAACCACTGCAACAGCGACTGTTTCGATCTTCGCTTCGCAGGAACGAGTTATAGTCTTCGCCGTTTGTAAGTTGAGCGTCGCGTGTATCCGGTACACGGTACTACTCGGTCAGAACGATAACCTTCGCTGCTGGGAACCGCAAGTCCTCGCGATCGCAGAAACGTTGGACGTGCACTTTCTCGCGTGTTTAATCAATACGCGTAAATTGCAGTGGTTGCGTTCTTCGAAACCTTCAACGAGCACTGCTTGAGGGGATCCCCTCACTTGTTGCGGAACGATCGCTTCCTCTGTAATCTCGTGCTTCGGTTACTCATTATTTCGCCCTAAAGCGGCGTCTTGGCCCACTTTCACCACCACACCTCCACTACTTCATTTCCAATCTGCGTGCCATTTGTCAGTCAATCCTGTTTTCGATTGTATCTACGCATCTACTTCTGCACCATTTCTTGTTATTTGCCACGATTTATTGCACAGGGAAAGATTTTCAGGCGAGTCCATAATCAATTCCAGACGTCTATGGATTTCGACATCAAGCAAGGATCGAAGGGAATGGTTGCATCACCAAATATCGGACAGTGTGCGGGCTCCAAGATTGACGGGTATTGCGCAGTACTTATGACATTTACATCCGAAATGAATGTTATAATTTAGCACATCATCGCGCAGGTTCACCACGGAATTTCCTCTTCTTCCCTCGAGTTCGTCCACATTTTGCATTGGTATGATCTGAATATTCTCTTAACCGAATTGGTCCTTGTTATTCTTTGACGTTGGTGGGCGAAAAACGTCTTTTTTGTTCGTTTACGAATGGTAAGAGCCAAAATCCACATTTTACCAATTTCAAACTCACCGCGAACTCGCTTGCGCTTGGAGCAGTTTTTTTGTTGTTGGAAGAATCTGGCTTATGGTTAGTATTGTTCCTCTATTTGGTGTTTTCATAGTGGCGAAATACAGTGCCAGATTAGATGCTGGATAGTGATAGGAAAAATGAAAGACGTAATTTTCGAGGGCAAATAACGGAAGAGAACATGGGCATAGTTTACGCAAGACGTTAACAGTTTCTGGCCGGGGAGTGATCATCATTAATGAGATGCTTGGGTCTCCGTTTGCACTTACTGCACTTATTTATTGCAGTTTATTTTACTGTTCATGTCAGTTTTATTCAGGAAGTGCAGAGATTAGCAGCTGGGCGTCTTCACAGAGGGGATAGGCTCGCAACTAGACAGCCAGGGGTAGCGCCAGTTGTCGCCCGAATGGACGAGTTCTCTACAGTGAAGGGGCGATCGTTGCAGAGCCACACGATAGTAGTCCTACCAAATCAATGAATGTTGTGCTTTTTACTGCGCAGTTTTCGTTCACTCCGATTTTCTGTTCTCGCTTGCGATTTTTTTTTGTTTTCGGCCGTTTTCTTCAAGCATTTCTGATTTGTGGATGGAAAAGCACATCCACAGCGTACGAAACTAATGAAGAGCAAAGGATATTGGGAAAACTGGGTAAATCGTGGTAGGAATGAAGGAGGTGTTTATCTACTCTCATATGTGAAAACAGTCGAGCTGCACAAGCGAGAATTATATGGTAATAAGGATAAGGATAAAGGACGGCGTTATTTGATCCCTTTTGGGATGCGGCAGCGCATTCTACTTCTACGGGATGTCGTGGAGGCGACATGAATGCGTATTTGGCCTTACAGTGACTTGCGGTGGCCAGTCGATGAACAAGTCAGCGCTTTACCCTTCCCAGACACATCTGGTACCAATTCACCGACCCCGTAGGGATTGAAAGATTTGTTGGCCTGGGCGGGAAATCCGAACCAGGAACCTGGTATCGGGTGCACGCGACAGTCGGCGCCTCCTCCGACTGTGCTACACGCGCCCATGGTAACCACAGAAGTCATCTTTTGATAGGCGCAACAAGATGCAGAAAATCTATAGGAGCACTTTTAAACAAAATTTTATTTCCACTTGTGACTTCACTATGAACAAGTTGTAGTATTGACAGTCCATTGTTTGTCAGATGGGACTTGTAAAGCATGCCACCCTTCAAGGTAATTGCAGGGAAGCGGGCTCGTGGGCGCAAAAAAAAAAATGCTTTCGGCTGGTGCTGAGCCTTCTTACGCGTCTGGAGAGAAGAGCACAGACTAAGCAAGGAATGTAACTACAGGAAGTGGCCAGTTTTGACACGTCCTGTGGTTGATGGACCTCGAGTTTCTTGTACACCCACGGGCCCCAGTACTGTACCAGAACTCGCTACCATTTTCTGTTTAGACGCGAGCTAGGATATCACAGGCGAATGTTAAAATGTCTTCTGTACTTATACTAACCGATACTCTATCTCATTGATTTTTGTCTTTTAGCTTGTTTGGATTTGGTTTAAAAAGCTTGATGTCAACAACACTTTGGAAGGCTTCTGCAATTCTGTAACAGTGATTACAATGTGTGCTCAAAGCAGAGAATCGCCAACAACTGATACGATTTCTCTTACCAGACCAGGTTAGACAGTTGATACAAAACCATTCGTACCCTGCGTATTTGGCGCGTGAAGCGCTGTCGGATGATGTGCCGGCTGAAGTATCCGGGTCGACGCATTGGTACCAGACTTGTATGCGAAGGATAGAACGCTTGTTCATCGGCTGGCCACCGCAAGTCATTGTCTAGGCCAAATACGCACAACACAAATTGCCTCCACCAGATCCCAAGTGGAGTGCGTGGCGCATCCCAAACCGAATTGATCAACGCAGTGTTTTATTGTCTACGCTTTTATCCAGGCGTGTTGAATTAATAAAATTTTAAAAATTATTGTAACTGTTGCACGTTCAAGTTCAGATTGCTAAACAATCCGAGATTATATTGGCAGCACTGACAAGCTTGTGCGGCTTAACAGCATTCGCCTAGTTCTCTCATCGGAAAATCTCCGCATTTTTTCAGGATGTCAATGCTTCTGCCTTTGGAGACCTTTTGTTCGCCGTTTTCACAGTCCTAGTGGTTCAAGGATCCAGCTTGTTATCTACTGGACCAAAAGCCTCCACAAGCACGCCTTTAGGCTTTAAAACTTTTGGAGACCTTTGGTCGGATGGGTTACGAGCCCCAAGTCTTGAACGACTTTTAGCCCTTTAAACGTTAGGCCGCTCAACAAAAGCAGTCCACATTACACCACGTTGGGCACAGAAGCATTGTCATGCGGAAAAAAATGAGATTTTACGATGAGAGAACTAGGAGAATGCTACACAAGGTGTTGTGGGGCCTTTATTGCATGTGTGTTTTCAGAAACAGAGCGGAAGAGAGGTAGACGCTCTTCTGCAACCCCAAGTTCGTCAGTGCATTCGGCTCGATCAGATACAGTGCTTCAGTTTGAACGGTGTGGCGGCTTCATTATATATTCGGTTCTTTCAAATGCAGCGAGCTGGGATTTTCAGAGAACCGCCTTTGGTGATAAGCAGGCGCGGGAGAAAATCTGTCGTGCAGCAGCACAACACTGAACAGCAGCAACCGTCTTCGCTTTCGTGGAAGCCAAGTTCTTCGTCTCGCCCTCGTTATGCAGTAGCTAGACGGTGCGACGCATTCTTTCTTTCCTTCTTTCCTTACTTATATAACTACTGTTTCATTGTCTGTTTTAACTATGCGACTCCTTTGAAGATACTCACCATCCCCGGAGAATCGTGCTGGTCTTAAAATGAAAAACGTCGGTGCTCAATGGAAAACCCAAGCAAGATCTCAGAAAAACAAAATGGTACGTCTATCTGTTCGTAACTCCTGTTTTTAAGCTATTATTATACTCACTGTTAAACTTACGCTAGAAGAAGAACGATCGAGTTTTCGGCGTGGAATTCGACCAGTCGTGGCGGAACCACGATAAGGTGCCGTTCGGCCTCCCGTGTTTTATTCACTAGAACAATGAACTGCCATGCTACTCATCGCTTCGATAGTTTTATTTAAAATCGTCATGTTCTTAAGTAAAACGTCATTCTTCAAATTTGACCGTATTCAGGTAGTTCGGTAGTGATTTATCAGTCTACAGTTGTTTTCAATAAAATGGCAGTGTTACATCCCGTCATCCATCGCTGCCACCGAATTTGTTTGTTTGCTATGACGTCCGTCGTGATTTTACCTTTTGTGGACACTTCGAAAATTGTCGAAAAAGTATGAGATCTGTAAAGGAAACCTTAAGTACAAGAGTAGTCTAAAATAGTCTAGTGCAAAATTGCAGCTGACAACTGGCTGAAAAATAACTTTGAGCGGCTGCTAGAGGAAGTGGTTTAAAATTGCTCAGATACTTTACTTTATTCTGGACGTAGCCCGAAGACTACGTATAAAACAACAAACAAACAAATACGAGTAAAGGCGCAAAGAGTTATGAGCGAGGCTACGAAATGAATCGATGACACAAAAACGACGGAGCGTGGTGAGAAGTTGCTGCACACTTTTAAATGGCAGGTAGAGACAACTCTGGGTACTATCAAGGATTTGGTTTAGATTTAAGGGCCGCACCAAAAAGCTTCTCGCTTTCTGCCCGAATACTCGCTGATAAACTTACATCCCGGAAAAGTCAGTACAAGTTGTCCGGTGTGTCCTGCTCATTGGCACGTAATTATTCAAAAGGGTATTTTCGACATTTCAGCACTCTTACTACTCTAGGCGCGGCCTTTGTATAATCTTTTGATTCATGATGCTTTCTCCAGCCCGGTAAACTGCTAATCTTTACTGTTCCTTTGTGTTAGCCTCGCCCCATTTTAAGTATCGAAGTATTCATCATACCCACCAGTACTGCACGATCCTGTAATTGCTAACAGTCAAGACATGACCAATCGCGCTGTCTCAAAAACCTTTGGGATGAGAAGGCATATTCACTATTGTTGTTGGCTTCCAATGTAAAAATAAAATGTGCAATTGGTCACTTTAGTTATTTATAACGACTGTCTAAGAAAATCGTGCGACAAAGTCTTAATTATAAAAATCAACCAGAATTTGCTGCCACCTAGTCCAGGGTCTGATTGGGTAACGGTCTTGCGGCGCAGTCACGCTGTTCATAGCGAGTAGTCGTCAGACTTCTAGTGTTCCCTTGGGTGTTCACTATATTCTGTGATACGTTTGTTTGAGCACATTTGATTCCCACACTGACGTGGCAGTCATGGATATGGAGACTGGCGGTTTCAGAGAAATCTGCAGACATTTCGCATTCGCTCTTACTTCCGTCGAAATATTCCTAGCCCCTCTTTTACATTGGTCTTTGGTTGCCCTGCCGTAATTGAAGAATCCGAAATGTAGGCTTGCAGCTCTAGAGCTTCTGAACTCACCTAAACGATTTTGCATACCGTCCCAAACCTCACATTCCTGCTGAAATCAAATGTACTCTAACACAAAAAGTGAATGATGACTGGAAGAGGCGCTAAAATAAAGAAAGAAAACCGGAGTTGAATTGATACTGTAAAATTAAGTTTGTGGTAGCCCACGAAAATCAACTTTTACTGCGGTTCATTCAGAAACTCGAACTTCTTAACCAAATATGTATGCGTGGAGAAAAGTTGAAGCTACATAGACAGAATTTAGGGCTGACGCTATGGCGGACTTCAGGCTGAGACTAACGTAGAAAAGTGATTGCACCGTATTCAATCTGGGCTTTTCCATCGTTTCAAATCCGCCATGGACGCATTGTATTAGGGGGGGGGGGGGGGCAAAAGTAATGAGACAAATTGAAAAAATCGTTATCTCCTTATAATTCAATTACAACTCAACGATGCTGAGGAATGTATTTTTCATTAAGGGCAGTGACCTTACTGCCATCGCTCAGCCATCTTCCTGATCCCATCCTTCCAGAACTGCTTGGGCCTGGTGTTGATCAACAGCTTGATATGGTTGTCGAGGTCTGCATGGGTCCTTGTGTCCCTTCCGACCATGAAGTCCTATAGGCTCAAGAAGTAGTGGTAGTCGCATGGAGAGATGTTCGGCGAACACGGTGGGTGAGGCATGTGAACGTAGCCCAGCTGGCCAAGCTTATCCGTGGTTACTTGTTCTTGATGGGGTGCGGCGTTGTCGAAGAGGAGAACCTTCTTGAAGCGCTGCGAATGAATAAGAGCGAGTCGCCGGCCCATCTCTTTCGTTCACCATGGCCTTGGAGTTCATCGTAGTGCTCTTGGGAAACAGCTTCCGGTAAACCGATCCATGGGCGCAGATCCAAAAGCTCCAAAGGTGCTTCTCGCCGTGAGCTTCTCGCCGAACGAAGGTCGGTAACAGGTCACCAGGCCTCACCCAGACTCGCTGCTTGGCAGGGTTAAGGTAGAAGACGTATTTCTCATCTTGCGTGAATATTGAGCCCAGGCTGCTCGGGGTTGGGAATTGGGCGAGATTTGCGCGACACAGATCGACTCGTCAGACCGGGGTTTCGACATGAGACAGACTGGCGTTTTGGCATGCTTCTGGAAAGGGCGGAAGTGGTAACTTCTCAGATGGGCTTCAATAAGTAGCATACAAATATACAAATACGATAAGCACGAAATCAGACTCCAGCCACGAGATATGTGGACACGGCACGAGGTGTCTCATTACTTTTGCCCCCCCCCCCCCCCTAATATGATTGAGTTGGTTTAAAGGACGGTATGGGCGCCAATCGAACTCCAAGTTACGGTGGCATTAAATTCTAATTGATGTCGATAATTCAGTGTGACAGAGCTCATGGACATGCACTATCCAACAAGAAATATCACTAGAGGAAATGTGGAAAAAATATCAATGACGTTCCTAGGACCAATCAAAGATTTTGGTCCTTTTCATGTAGGGCAGGATCTAAGTTTGTAGCATTGAAAAATGATGTTCCTCTTCTCTCGTCTTGTTTTCTCATGTTTAGGCGCATGACCATGAAGGAACTGCTCAAATGGTAGCAACATTTATTGTAGCTTTTATTATAATGTTAACTGTGTTTTATTTCTACTTTTCTGTGTCACTTTATTCTGTGTATTTACGACGTCTACCTGAAGTAGCGTAAATAAAATGAAATGAAATGAAATATCACTTCAAACCAACAGAAACAGTAATCATGCAACTAGAGCTTCAGGGAGTCTTTTTAGCAACACGCCTGCAAGGTTCTGTTCTCTTCGGAGAGGGTGTAAATTACATTTTAATGCCAGATAAGCAGACCCACATCTGCATCAGCAATAATCCAGTTCGGACTATATGCGGTGAAAGAAACGCGTCTCCGTTGGTCGGATTTGGCGCAGAACACGCGTACATTTCTAGCGTACGTTTAACGATCAGTTTTATAGCATTCGAAGAGTGTTATTCAGACACATCCATGCGTTATGCGCGGGTAGTGCCACCATTTTTGGTTAGCAGGGTTTCCTTGTTGTGCGCTCAGCTTCCGCTGTAGCCAGTTGTTTTTGTATACATTCCTCCAAATGCAGCAAACAGGGCAATTTTTGGTCTGGTCTGTTCATGAGTTACTTTCATTACGTCCTGAAAGACACTTTCGTGAGGCGGTGTTCATTGAGAAGCCTGTTACTGAGCGTTCACTCTGCCTCAAAAATATGGGGTACATGTGTAGTCTCATTATAGAACTTGAGTAAAGTAAGTTTTTGCACAACTTGTCAGGTGTTTTTTTTTTACTGCCTATGCTTGAGCTCTGCACAAAATCTATTAATGCTCTTCGTTTAGGAATATCGGCTTTCCAGACTACCTGCTGATTGTGTTTCAACGTCTAACATCGTGCTGGAGTGCCTAAAATGTGATATCTCTGAATTTGCATCCCACAACGAAATCATCATGGAAGAGCAGAAGGAGGAGCCCAGCACCTTTTCTGAGGTACGCACCAGATGTTATCTTTGTTTGCTTCTAAATTAGCTTCCGTGATTCGGTACAATCGGCTTTGTATACAAGTGCAAATTTTGGTGCTCCGTTTCCAGAGTACAAGCACGTCTATAGCTCCTGTGAAGGAAAAACTGAGCACTGTGTCTTCAGATGGTATATCTTTAGTTTCGCGGAGTTTTCAAAGTAATTTCCAATTATTTGAGAAAAAATTCAGAAGAGGAGGAGGAAGACAACAAAACGCCCATTGTTCGGATGGCTGACATTGGAGCGGCACCCTTCACCACCTCTTCGTTAGGACCGATTTCTGATGCTTTAGCAGTGAACCCTCGGAAAAGACCAAGAGCATCGTTACCAGTCATCAAGGTGCGATGCGGCATCGTGCGTCCTGCACAAGAAAAAAAAACTTTCTCTTCCAGCTCCCTCGACGAAGAACTCTGGGCAGAGCAAACAGATTCAAGGACACCGAGAAATCTTCAAAATCTGCTGTTCCTTCGAAGGAAACTAAGTCGGAAGCACTTTCAAAGCAAACGAACTCTGAGGCGTCTTCGAAACAGACGCAGGTGGAGGCACATCTGACGCAGACAGTTGCAAGAGTCTCGGAACGAATGTCAGGAGGTGGAGAAGTGGGTGATCCCTAATTTTCCATTACTTGTTCGCTCAATGTTCATTCGTGCTCTGACCCTCACCAATTTATTCGTTTCGAGAGATGTATTGCAGTCGAAAGAGGGTGTAGCCGTCGTGGTGCTTACAAGGAAAGGTTCCCAACTCAAGGTGAGCTTTTGCCATGCTATTTTGATAGCATGCAGGGCAGTGTGAGCTGAGTCTAGAATTACAGTTAGTTTTTGCTGAACGCTTTTTTAAAGACCTGAAAAAGTGTGTTAAAATTGTGCGCAACACTAATCAACCCCTACGACACTAGAGGTGTGCCTCGGTGGCGTAGTCAGTAGGGGTGACGCCTCAAGCACACCGGCGGGCTTTTGAGTTCGCGTCCGCTGCTGCCAACATTTTTGCATATTAGTTTGTTGTTGTTTGCTTTCTCATGATCACATGAGTCAACTTTAGACCATCAATGCTTACAACAAACCAAAAAAGCTGTCTAGCTGCGCCTTCTTATGTGCTAGTTTTATTTTTCATGGGTGGCAGTTGGTTACGTCGATGTTCACCCAGGACCCTTCTCTAGACCCCGCTTTCAACGAAGAAGAAATGGTCATTCCTTGTCAGGGAGAAGATTGTTCCTCACTGGCTTCTGGAAGATGCTGCTGGTGTGACACACGCTTGTGTTTTACTTGTTTCATAGTTTTGTACCATAGCTGTTGACTAAAAAGGAAGAGCAATAAGACCTTTCATTTCCGGAGAAATGAATGTGGTGCAGATACGCATCGTTGAAAAACCAGCACATATGAAGGCGCAAATAGACGGCCTTGGTTTGTTGTAAGGACTGATCGTCTAAAATTGACTTCTGTGGGCTTATGAGAAACCGTAAGATCAACAAAATGATATGTGCAAAAATGTTGGAAGTACTCGGACTCGGACTGTGCTCCTATGATGCGGCACTCCTACCGACTGCGCCACCGAGGCACATTTAGAGAGGTTTAGTAGGGGTTGGTGATTGTTGCGCACACGTTTTCACACCTCTTTTTCAGGTCTTTAAAAAAGCGTTAAGCAAAAACTAACTGTATTTCTGGCCCTACATCCTTACAAAATAGCATGGCAAAAGCTCATCTTGAGTTGGGAACCTTTAATTGTTAGAAATGTTTCTCAGCCACTCGACCTCTTGGGGTCATTTCGGAGCCCTCCGATAAGCCACATGTAAAGCAGGCACCGTTGCTCAGATGGCTATTCATATGAGAGAATGGTGACTGTTAGGGCCCACCTAGTGGGCCGCCATGCAATGTGTTACCAATAGCGTCGTTTGCGTGACTGACCGTCGAGTGAAGTAGTTCTGTTCAGATTTTCGAGTTAGCCAGTCAATGAGTAACTTACCTAGGAGGCCTAAAAGTGGCCCATACAACTCTTCTCCTCTTGTTCAGCGCTCGTTTATATTCTTCCCCTTGTTCACCGACCGTTCAAGATATCTTGGAACGACGTCGCGGAGTAGAATGCCTTCCAGAAAGAACACTTCCTCGCGTTAGGCGTTTAACTGAAGTGATTCGGGCTCGTTCGCAATCTTTCGTTTTACCTGGATCGCTGAGCTCGTTTTTCGTCGTGTTATGCTTAAGAAGAAACGACGATGTATAACGACGTCCGCAAAACGAAGATTCGTAAGGAAGCTTCCTCTTTTTTCGACGAAGTAAACAGATTATCTGTTTCAATGATGTTTGTTTACGATCAAAGCTTTAGCGCTAGGTGGTTCTTTATCTTGCACCCCTACTTGTCGGCCAGTATTCTATATCGTTAAAACACCTGCGCTGTTCGGCCCAATGCAGCATCGACGAGACCTTGATGCAACAGACTAGTGCCCACCTGTGATATTGGTTGGGCTGGTTGCTGACTCATAATCAGCATTAAGCTGGTTAAGCTGGAGGCAGCCCAAATCCCCGATAGCGCGACTACCACGATCTTGACGAACACACCCCTGAATGGTTACTGTATCATTTATGCGCGCGTTGGCGGTGGAGCGCGAAATCCTTCATTCCTAGTCGCGATTCGCGAACTGTCGTCGCTCAGGGAATGCGGAGTTGGATTCTGCAGAACCAGACAAGAGAAGGGGATCCAGTGTGTAGTGCACCAAAGCTGCTCGTGTGGAAACTGCTTTCGTCGCACAGGGGAGTCAAAGCTGGGTTCCGCAGAAGCACAGAAATCGGCGCAAATAGGGACCGGGGGGGGGGGGTCACCTTATAAAAAGTGTCACCAACACGAAAAAACGAGACAAGACACACTGATAGTAAAGAGAACAAAGAAATAATGCTGTAGCTCTAAAAACGATTCAAATCAGTTTCATTAAGCCTCAGGTGGCTGGTATCGAGGTAGTAAGCTGTCACAACGATGTTTTGTTGCGATCAAAACTTCTAGCGCCAGGCGGGACTCGAACCCGCACCTCCCTCTGACCGGGCGGGAATGCTCTACGCCTTTACACCACCGGCGCCGTTTGATCGAACGCAACATCCACACCTCGTGGATGTTGCGTTCGATCATCAGTTTAACTGGTTCCATGCTGATATCAGCGGCCAGATCATCCCGGATACGGGTGAGTGCTGATCGGTCCCACGAGGTGTGGATGTTGCGTTCGATCAAACGGCGCCGGTGGTGTAAAGGCGTAGAGCATTCCCGCCCGGTCAGAGGGAGGTGCGGGTTCGAGTCCCGCCTGGCGCTAGAAGTTTTGATCGCAACAAAACATCGTTGTGACAGCTGTAGCTCTGTTCTGTGCTCTCCTCCGCTGACGCGGAGGAGAGCACAGATTTAGGCAGGGGAAGGAACTCCAGGGTGTGGCTCAAGTGACGCAGCCGTGTTAGAATCACCTAAATCCTGCAGTTCCCTCCCTTGTCCAATTAGGAAGCACATAAGCCACGGATCTATAATCGGAACGAAGAGATAAGACTGCATTTACATTCGCTGTATGTAGCTACTCGCCAGCCGGCCCGCCGCGCCATGCTGTGGTGACCCCCCCCCCCCCGGACCCTATTTGCGCCCAGAAATCTTTCATTCCTAGTCGCGAAGTCGTCCCTTCTTCAGAAGCGCAGAAGTGCATACAACTGGGAAATCCGCAGGAAACGCCTGTAAGTTGTGTAGACGTCAGAACCCCTGAAAATATCAACCAGTCACTTGAAATGCAAGAATGCCGCGACGTAGAAGAATCGAACCTCCGACTTTGTTCGCACAAAGCAACACCACTATCCAATGCGCTCGGAGACGCTTGCTGGTAGTGCTATCGCAGGCGCACGAGAGACCCTGGCGCTACAAGAGACCCCAGCGCACAGTTTCCGCGCTCCATCGCTAACCGGTATACGGTAACCATTCGGGGTTGCATTCGTCAGAATCGTATTACAGATAGCGCGGCTAATTTAAGCGATATGGTGAATTCTATATAGTTGATAAGCCGCGTTATCGGGAATTTCGCCTGTATTTTACTTTGCTGTAAGTCGTTGACGGATCCGACCCCTGAAGTCAACGTCAACATTGGACTACCTCAATTGCTTTAAGAGTTCAGCGTTAACGTCACCTATTTTCGGATACCTTATTATATTATGCAACTATCCACTGAAACGTTACTGCTCTTATCATAACACATATTTGCCTCTAAAGGAGCGATAGGCCTCACAGATTTAGAAGGTCTAATTTCAGGGAAGTTCGAGAACGAAGGAAGAGAGATTTGCTTCTGAGGTCAGCGATGCTTCTAGTATCGGCGCTAGTCAGGGGAGCTCCAAGAGCTCGGAATGGGTGGCTTCCGAGATCAGCAGCGCTTCTAGCACTGCAAGTCTGTCCACTACTTCAGAGGACACTAGCAACAAGGAAAAGATTAGAAGTATGGGAGGTATCCGTGTTATCTTACTAGTGAGCAAACAGCATAAAATACTCTAGGTCCTGTTCCGAAACGAAGGAAGCAAACGTTCACCCCACTCGCCGAACCTCGACCTAAACGTCTCTCTGCTGGAAAAACGCCAGATTTCCTGCGTAGCACGCCACCTGTGGAGGCCAGTCATAATTGCTGTTGCGCTTCAACTCATTCTGCTCTATTGTCGCTCGTTTCAGGCTACGAGAAGAAAACGGAGAAGCACTTTGGAGAGAATCCCTATTCGGAAAGCGAGCAAAACTGATGTCTGTTCAGAGGCATGGACTTTTCTTGAATTTCTTGAAGTGTTTCAAAGGGAGCAGTAGATATTTATTGCGGATGGAAATTCTCATTCGTAAATGTCTCTGACTAATGATTTTCCTAGTGAGTTTTCCTAGTGAATAATGTGTCCAACATTTCGTTGGGATCTGCTGAATAATTTTCTTTTAAGAATTGCTATTAGTGGCTTTCAAGACCAAGCCTGCTCATCCACATATGCGGCTTACCGTCATGTTGATTTGTCATTTCAGAAACGCTTGCCTACAGGCTCAAACGTCGCTCCAGAAAAAGACTTAGTGGAGAAGACTAATATCACGGACTCTACGAACGGCAGTCAAGGACCGAACAACTTGTTAGTAAAGAAGGGCTATGAGAAGGAGGCACCCAAAGTCATCGCTACTGAGGATCCTTCTTCAACTACCGCAAAGGAAGAGTCAGAGTCTCTGCATTCTGAAAAGGCTTCCGAGAGGCAGACGAGGTTTCTTATTATACAGGGTGTCTCAAAAAATAAATAAATGTATACACTGTTTGAAAGGTGAGAACTTTGCTCACAGTAAAGGTACTAAAGAAGTTAAGCAATCATATGAAAGCTCAAGAAAATTGAAATTTTCTGACGTATGAGCGGTGTAGAAGTGTTATGCACGTGTCTGAAATGTTGCGTTTTACACTCGATTGATTGTGTTTCGGTTGAACACTTGTTACTTTCTTCACAATGTGGCTGTGTCGATTGATTTGTGCTCCTTTTGGGGTTTAAAACTTGAAAACACACCAATGCTACGAAAAATACATGGTTTCCTAAAAGATGCAGACCTCTTTGAAAGGATCTAACATTGCTGCTGGTGAAGCTTTTGAAGACGTTTGAGACTCATATAAAAGCACAGGGTAGCGAGATTTCTGTGGCGTGTAAATATTCAAGATTGCGCCATGCCCCCGTCTGAAACCTTGCATTTCAGACTCGACTGATTGTGCATGGGCTGAATGTTTGCTACTATCTTGCTACTGTTTGGCCACTTTAACTTGCGCTTCGCTTCTTTTAGCGTCATGCGTCGTCCAGTAGCTGTAATTATGCCGTTTAACCTCTTCGTGCTTTCAACCTCTGATTGAATGTGGCTTCATCACTCCACAGAATCCGCCTTGGAAAATGGGGCTCCTGCTCACATTTAAATTGTGCAATAAATAAACTCGAACGTTACGTGTCTTTCGCGTGATTGTGAAGGTCCAAAAGTTGAAATAAGCACAGCACAGGTTAATCTGGCCAAGTAGTAACGAGATTGTAACAAGCATCCAGCCCATGCACAATCAATCGATTCGGAAGAGGAAGGTTTCAGGTGTGGGCATGGCGCAATCTTGACTATTTACACGCCGCAGAGATTCATTACTCTTTGCTTTCGCATGAGTCTCAAACATCTTCAAAAGCTTCACCAGCAGCAATGTTAGAACCTTTCAAAGAGTGCCTGCACCTTTTAGGAAACCCTCTATTTTCGCAAGTCGTAGTGTGTTTTTAAATCTTATACCTTAAAAGAAGCACAAACCAACCGCTACGGTCACTTTGTGAAGAAATCGTAACAAGTATTCAAGCGAGCACAATCAATCGAGTGTAAAGTGCAAAATATCAAACGAGGACATGGTGCATTCCATACCGCTCATATGTCAGAAAATTTCCATTTTCCTAAGTTTTTCTATGAGTTCCTAACTTCTTCAGTACCTTTACTGTGAGCAAAGTTATCACATTTCAAACAGTGTATACATTTTTTTGAGACACCCTCCGCTTACGCGATTCTTGCACCTTTCCATTTGTTAATAATCACCCAAGGGACAATTTTACAGCACTCGATCGTCCGTTGAACGAATCACTACGAGTGAAGAGAAGGAACGTATTGCTAAGTTGGAGGCTTTCCTTCGATTCAAGTACGTATTAATGGGCTTCCGTTTATCGCCCTTTCTTCCCAGTCCGATTTGTCAAATTTTACTTTGGCCGTATAAGGACGGCTACGCATTTAAAATCGTAAAATCGTTTGATTTGTTCGATATTCCTTGAGCGTAAGTTAGCTTAAGCACCCAATGTTTCCATCGGTCTCTCCGCTGCAGCTGCGTGGAGATTTATTCCGCCAAAGTTGGCTTTGTGCATCAGTCAGCAAATCAGGTTTTCGGCTACGCTCAGAAAATCGAATCTGGAGTGAATAAGGTGTATTGTGTTAACTGCCTCAATCTTTTACTGCTTTAGCCTGTCCACACTTTGCAGGTTACTCTTGTTCCATACCAAGACTCTGCTTTTGGTTGTTCGCGGTGTCGCGTATATTGTATTTAAGAATGGAATAGGTTTCTCCCCTTACGCGGTTATCGTTTTGCATTTGCAGCTTGCTGTCCATTGTCCACTACGGCTACTTACAGGGAAAGGTTCCCAACTCATGGTGAGCTTTTGTGGTGCCATTTTGACAGGATGTAGGGCTGTGTGAGCGGAGTCCAGAATTATAGTTAGTTTTTCGCTGAACGCTTTTTTATTGACCGAAAAAGAGGTGTAAAAGCGTGTGCGCAACAATCATCAGCCTCTACGACACCACACGAGATCTGCCTCGGGGGCGCAGTCAGCAGGAGTGCCGCATCGTAGGAGCACCGGTGGGTTTTTGAGTTGAAATCCGCGTACTATCAATTTTTTTGCGCCTATTAGTTTGTTGTTACTACGATTTCTCATGATCACATAGTCAATTTTAGACTATCAATGTTTGTAACAAACCGCTGGTGTGAGAAGCGCTTCTGTTCTACTTGTTTCATAGTTTTTTTCCGTAGCTGTTGACCAAAAGGGAAGAGCAATAAGACTTTTTATTTCCAGAGAAACCATATCGTGTACACATTGTTGAAAAGTAGCGCATATGAAGGCGCAAATAATGATAATGCAAATAATAATAATAATAATAATAATAATAATAATAATAATAATGCCTTAGTTAGATAATAATAGTGCAAATCATAATAACGCCTTAGTTTGTTGTAAGCATTGATGGTCTAAAATTGACTGTTGTGATCATGCGAAAACAATAACAACAATAATATGTGCAAAAGTATTGATAGTATGCGGAGTCGAACTCAAAAGTCCGCGGTGTGATTGTATGAGGCAGCACTCCTACGGACTGCTCTACCGAGACAGATCTTGTAGGGTGCGTAGGGACTGATGATTGTTGCGCACAGGTCTTTACACCTTTTCCTCCTGCCTTTAGGAAAGCGTTCAGCAAAAACCAACCGCAATTTTAGAGTCCGCTCACACTACTCCCCTACTTCTATCCGAATAACACCGCAGAGTTGGGAATCTTTCCTTGTTAGCACCTGCTGTCAACAGCATGTTAGTGTTGACTGGTTTTGTGCGAGCTTTTGTGATTAGAAGCGTTATGTTTATATTTCGATGATTCCTAAGGTTGAACGTCTGCGAAATAGTCTAGGCCCCATGAAGTCGTAAATCCCATCACCTGTAGATTGTATTCCATGTTGTCTCGTCTATCCTCGAATTGCTCGAGCGTACTTTATCACATCGCCATTTATTCCTGTGGTCCAATGAAACTCACGTTGCGCGCAGACCAGAGTGCTTTGCCCATTGTTGTTTTCTTCCTTAGAGGTAGTTTAGAATAGGTGCCATCAGTGCTTCTCTTCATATGTGATGTCTCTGCTGGTTTCAAGGTAAGTGGTAAAGACCGACTGAAATTATATACTGCGTACGATGAACTATAGCTGTGATATATCCTATTACCGGCTCTAATGCCACAGGATTTATTTATTCATTTATTGAAGTACTCTGTATAAGACAGAAGTGAGGTAAAAATGCAACATAACAAACACCAAATCCAACAAACAAAGGTAGCTCCTAAATTACTACGGACAAAGAACTTGTTTTGCTGCGATACGTTTGAAAGAGCATTTGGATTCCGGGACGGAGGTAGTCTTACTATGTTGTAAATAGGCTAAACCTGCTCTAAATGTGAAAAATTTGGTCTTACGTGGTCTTAGACTTAGAGAAGTACAATTTATAGTGACCCCCCCCCCCTGGTTACTGAGGGACGCAGAGTATAAAACTGTGAAAAGTCGACTGCGGACTATAGTTGTGCTCTCGCAAAATTTTCGAATATTCGAATGGTTTCGAATACCCGCAATTTTCGAGCATTCGAATTTCGAATACATTCGAAAAACGTGATTTCTTGAACATTCGAATTCGAATACATTCGAAAAATGCGATTTTTTGAACATTCGAATTCGAATAGATTCGAAAAACGCGATTTTTTGAACATTCGAATCCGAATACATTCGAAAAACGCGATTTTTTGAACATTCGAATTCGAATACATTCGAAAAACGCGATTTTTTGAACATTCGAATCCGAATACATTCGAAAAACGCGATTTTTTGAACATTCGAATTCGAATACATTCGAAAAACGCGATTTTTTGAACATTCGAATTCGAATATTGATTCGAATATTCTATTCGAATATTCGAATATTTTCGAATGGAACATTGGGTCACGGAAAGGAAAAACATGGCTGGTGCTTTGGTGGCAATGACCAATAGACGGTTTATCCTGACGTAGTAGGAAATTTACATTCGTTTGCAAAGCGTTTAACAAAGTTTTAATGGAGTGATTTTTCCACCGAGTTCTTCTATGCCTGAAAGGATGAAATATATTACTGGTCATCAAACCAAACAACACGTCCTAAAAAAGCTTAGTTCTTTTTCCTGGTTAACTGATAAAAAGATTCCAAAGGCCATACCTCACCTTAGCCCAATAAAGAGCCAGGTGAAATCGCACGGGATATAGCTGATGAAGCGCTTACCTTTGGTTTGAATTACTGGGGGTTACATACGGGCATCCACCTTTTCGGCTTACCATGGGACCCCTTACCATGGAACCCTGGAAACTCTCAATGAAACTATTTGCTTCATCGGAGACCGAGGTCATCTTGGTGGAGATCTTCGAAACCGGAAGGTTCCATCTGCTTCATCTTTTTATTCACATTACCTAAGAAATGTGAGGTGTACATAAGAATGAGCTTAGAGTTATGCGTATCCCTGAGAAGTGCTTGAGTGTTGTTTGTGCATTATTTTTGATGGCATCGGAGAGTGCGGAAAGGTCTAAATGATCTCCGTGATTGAGAAAAGTGGTCGATCGAATAGATGTGTATAATATAATAGCTGCCTTCTCTACAATGCTTACCTAAAGATTGATCAAGCCGAAAACTTGGCCGCAGTTCCCACCCCACCCCACTCCCACAAAGTCAGACCCATAGTCAGCTTGGGCGTACGTTCCGACGAATAAAATAGCATGGCCTGTTTCTTTTAAGTTTCTTTTAAGTTTCCTCAATGAGCGCCTCCGCGCAATAATTTCAGCACCACCCTTTTCATGGAACCGTCTACTTTAGTGCTCTTTGCGCCGCGTTTCAAAGTTTCAATACTTTACAATAGAAGCCATTTTCTTTCTCTACAGTCTGCACCATGCAACGGATCGGGTTTTGTACAGCTGATAGATCCCAGGAGTACGTATGCTGCGCAGAAAGGGAAAGTTTGTTGTAATAACCATACTATACAATAAAGCGCTAAGAGCTATTGATCGGAGGCGCGCAGAAATTAGTGATAGAATAGGTGAGAAATCGGAGAAGGTTAGTCATAAGATATCGAAAAATACCCATTGGTCCTCGATAGCCATTAGAACTAACCACTTGCTCCGCTGGCAATATGCCAGCTCCTGCTGGAGTACCACGCAAACTTGCACATCAATCCGTGCCGAGACTGCTTTCGTCACTGAGGGGGACATCGGAGATGGGTTGTGCGCTCTTCGAGCGCACAACTCGGCTAGGGAAGGGACTCCGGGGTGTGGGCCATACAGGCGGCTCGTGCCAAGAATGCTTTCGTCGCTGAGGGGGACATCGGAGATGGGTTGTGCGCTCTTCGAGCGCACAACTCGGCTAGGGAAGGGACTCCGGGGTGTGGGCCATACAGGCGCCTCGAGCCAAGAATGCTTTCGTCGCTGAGGGGGACATCGGAGATGGGTTGTGCGCTCTTCGAGCGCACAACTCGGCTAGGGAAAGGACTCCGGGGTGTGGGCCATCCAGGCGGCTCGTGCCAAGAATGCTTTCGTCGCTGAGGGGGACATCGAAGATGGGTTGTGCGTTCTTCGAGCGCTCAACTTGGCTAGGGAAGGGACTCCGGGGTGTGGGCCATCCAGGCGGCTCGTGCCAAGAATGCTTTCGTCGCTGAGGGGGACATCGGAGATGGGTTGTGCGCTCTTCGAGCGCACAACTCGGCTAGGGAAGGGACTCCGGGGTGTGGGCCATACAGGCGGCTCGTGCCAAGAATGCTTTCGTCGCTGAGGGGGACATCGGAGATGGGTTGTGCGCTCTTCGAGCGCACAACTCGGCTAGGGAAGGGACTCCAGGGTGTAGTGCGTCCAAGGTGCTGGTGCAGGAACTGCTCCCGTCTCCCAGTGCTCTCCTGTAGCGGCGGTGGAAGAGCCGCGATCCGCCACCGACCGCTCAACGACCCTCCTCCATATCGACTGACCATGGTGTCGGTGGATATCGAAAATGGCCACGTCGATATGACGCGACATCAGGAGAATCTGGTTAGATCTAAGTAAGACCATGGTCCTCTACGTGCTTGAGGGTTCAGAAAACGTGCCGAAGGCGTCGTCTAACGTGTCTGGGGATCCAGAAAACGTGCCGTACTCGTCACCCAACGTGCATGTGGATTCAGAAGACGTACCGAAGTCGTCGTTCAACGTGATTGGGGACTCAGATATCGCCGACCATCACTTACACGTCCGAAGATGATGCCGATGTTGAGAATAGTGGCGGTGGGGGAGGAGGGGGGGGGGGGAGGTTCTGGATGGCTTCATACCACAAAACTACTCACGTGATCTTAAGGAAGGTAGTGCAAGGTTGGAACATAGCAAGGTTCTTAAATATTGCCTTTTGTACTGCAAGGAAGGAAAGAAAGCAGAATGAGCAGAGCAACTGGCTTGATGTGATTGTCCTTACCATTACCTGAGTGATACTGCAACATCGCGCGAAGAGTGCAAGTGCGGGGCACGCCGATAGGCGTGACGGATATATATTATAGGCACCAATATTTTTGCCATTACTATACATCAAGGACTGAAGAACAGTAGTGTCGCTTTTTTGCTGTCCTGCCGATATGTGAACAACAACGTATCCTATGTGCGACATAAGATGAAATGGACAAGTATTTCGGGTTATAGACAGCCAATCCAGGACCAAGAAGAACATAACCGAGAAACATTGAGTGATCTGACTTCTTCTTGTCGATGCCTATGATCACCTGAACGAAGCAAGTGTGTTACTAAGTCATAATCAAAACCCAACTAAGATAAGCAGAGTTTCTTAAGGAAACTTCGCGACTAGATGTTTCACGCTTCTTCGCCTTATAGGATTGCAAGGAAGATTAATCTTGAGCAGCCTAACCGCTCCCCCTCCTTGTATTGGTAGTCCTAATAAGTCCCTTAAGAGTTGTAGATCAGCGATTGAACTACTTGTTATTAGGTTCAGGTTTCTAGCTACAGGTCTGAACAATAGCCGAAAAGCTCCATCCTATTAGGTGCTTGATGGATTAGTGTCCGAATCGGTAAGTAACTTTGGCGTGCAAAAACGATGATGGTCAGAATGTTAGGAAACTTAGTAAAGACTGATCAGCGTTACGACCTCGTTCGGCACAGAAGCACATAGAAGAAACTGCATCCTTTCCATAAACGTTCGCTCCATCAAAATTGGCAGAAAGGCAGACCTAAGAAACATTTTGCATGGACGTGTACACGGAAGGAAAAGGCAATGCCTCACGGAAATGGTCCCGAGATATTGCTCTGAATGATCACGCTGTCCATATGTATTCACCTGGATGCAAAGGAGAGAAAAACCTCTTCATAGCGTTCTTTGTCTCTTAGGAAGTCAGCACATCTGATAGGACGTGTCTGAGCAGTTGTAAAATCAGGTTGCTGTAATTGATCTATCCTAGAAATTGTATACCCACTAATCCGCCTATATTATCGTCCCTACTGCACCCCAACTGTATGCTTTACTGCTTAGCTAGTAGAGAATGCAACTGCATCGCATATTAATCCTGATCTGCCAACCCTCGGGCGGCGAACATAGCATGGAAACAAGGCGGCTTCTGCATTTTAGGATTAAAAAGCAACTTGATGTGAAACGAAAGCTTGGAAAGGCTACGATAGGATCACAGAACCTTGCAGTGAAGATGGTAAATTTGGAGCGCGAAGGTTAATACTGGGTGCACAAAACAGTTAGGCCTATGTTATACTTTGGCGACGCTGTTGTTGGCAGCAGAGTTGAGCGCACTGCATAGCACCCGCTCAACACTGTCACCGACGTCGCCGACAACAGCGTCGCCGAAGTATAACATAGCCCTCAATGTTTTCGGATCTATACTAGAGGTCCCCTATAGAGAACAAGAGATCAAGCAAAGTTCAATTGTGCAAAGATGAGGACGAAAAACAAGATTAGTCGTAGGCAGTGTCAAACAGAAAACTGGTTCCTGAGTCCCAATAGGAAAAGTTCGAATACGAATGAAAGTGTAAGTCCTTCTGTGAATAAAGCTGAAGGTTCAGCTTCTGATTCAGCCGTGCTTATTGTTTCCTGTGTGGTGTTGTGGAAGAGGGATTAAGAGACTCATCATATATGGAGTGAAAGGGAGACCACGTGCTTACAATTTCTGGACTCTCAGTGCAAAATATCCATGCCTCGGCTTCGCAAAACAATGCAGATCCTAACTTGCCTATTCGAATGACATATATTGAACATTCGAATAATTGTGTGTTTTTGGCAATTCTCGAATATTCGAATGGTTTCGAATACCCGCAATTTTCGAGCATTCGAATTTCGAATATATTCGAAAAACGCGATTTTTCGAACATTCGAATTCGAATACATTCGAAAAACGCGATTTTTTGAACATTCGAATTCGAATACATTCGAAAAACGTGATTTTCTGAACATTCGAATTCGAATACATTCGAAAAACGTGATTTTCTGAACATTCGAATTCGAATACTCAAATTCGAATGAAAATCATTCGAATACCTATTCGAATAGGTCATTCGAGCACAACTATACTGCGGACTGCCCCCTAAAAAGTTTACGAACCATGCACAGATAAATTTTTTTTTAAATTTTTTATTATTTTTTCAAATAATTTTCTTCTAGGTAGTAGACTCGACACTCCAAAGTACCTGTTTCTGATAACCGCACTTGGAATCTTTTCGTGAAGAAGGCCACCACGCCTTACTAGAGTTTTCCTAGGAAAGTTGTTCCGGATTTTTTCAAGTAATGCAATACCCTTCTTTTTGTGAGGAGAAAAAACAACCGTTCCGCATTCCAAAATAGGGCGAATATGTTTTGTACGCCGTAATGAGTACCTTGTCTATCCTTCGTTGTGAGGGCGTTGAATATGTGATACGTTCGAGTAAAAGCAGACCTGAGCAACTCTTTGTAGTGTGGGCGAAAGTATAAAGTGTAAGTGTATCGGAATCCCAGGTCCTTAATTTCTCTGACTGTTGTTATTGATGAACCGTTGATATGGTAGTTTATTTGTGTAAGAGACTGTAAGAGACACATGAAAGGTTTCACTCTCTGAGAAGGGTAGTTGCCAATCCTCGGACCATTTAACCAGACCGTCAATTACTTCTTGCAGTTTAACTGCATCCTGAGACCCCTCAATTTCCATATAAATTTTGAGACCATCCGCGAACTGCTTGGATTTAGCTTTGGAATTGACGAGCAGTTCACTTATGTCAGCTGCATAAATGTTAAAAGTATAGGTGATAGAACTTCACCCTGTGGGATTCCGCTAGATATTTCATACACATCAGAAAAGGAGGAGTTGACTTTCACTTGAAAAGTTCTACCCGAAAGAAAACATTCGAGCCATTTAAATACCTTCTCATGCAGACCTATCCTTTTTAGTTTATATAAAAGCTTTGCATGGCTGACCCTATCAAATGCCTTGGCAAAGTCAAGATATACGACATCAATGCATTTTTTGTCATCAAGGGCGAGTGTCCAGTCGTTAAGGGTCTCCAGCATGTTAGTGGCAACAGATTTGCCTTTGGTGAAGCCATGCTGAGAATCGGGTATTAGACCATTAGTATCGAGATGATTCAAGATATGGGGCTTAAGAAGCTTGAAAAGATGACGGAAGCTTTCATACTAAATGTTCTGCTGTCATTATGGAAGTTGTGCTGCAGCTGAAGACATTTAGTAGAAAGAGGGAGGACTGAGTTGCCATTTAATTTTGTTGAAGCTTGCATTTCACCTTTTATTCTGTTTTTTTTTGTTGGATTAAAGCAAAGCGAACCAGTTGTGGGTTCTGCCGTTTTAACATGGTTAACTTATTAGAAAACGCTATGTAACATCTTTATTACTCTACTTCTCAATGTACCGCTGCCCTTTTTTTACTGTTCGTCCTCCTTTGTCCAACCTTTGCTAATGCAGACGTTGTTACGGCTCTTTCAGCGATTCCAAGAGAGGTTGCGAAAGCCGGCGTCCATCCATTGTAGCCCCCCGACGGGCCGCAAAAGTCGCAGCTTCCTCTTCCGTAGAAGAGGCCTTATCTGCTTCGTCTTCAGAAACTTCATCTGCTGCTTCGAGGGTTCGAAGGTAGGAGACAATTCAAAGCCCTGGTTTCTACTGGTGTTCGCTAATTGGGTTCTCTTTAAGGTCTACGCGCGGCCATACATTACCGAGTAAATTGTGTGATTCGGCCCAGAAGCTTACACTGCGTCGACGTACGTGGTCACCCGCTAAACACGTCAACCCTAACTCTGCTTTGGGCATTCTGCGAAGAGTGTCGAGGTGAGGTTGGCAGCGATGTGCTGGTGCTGCTACCCCGGTGGCGTTCGTATGTCTTATAAAGAACCTTTCTACGCGGTGTTTGATTTGCAGGTACACGCGTCCAATCAGGTCTCCATCACCACCGCCATCGAAATCAGCAACTCCAAAATGCGAAGCGAGACCCGTTGAATCGCACTTAGAGTCTATCACTGCTTCGAACATTGGTGCTCAGACTGAAGGTTGGATTTAGGAGTGGTGAAATGCTTTGAGCTCTATTCGGTCTAAAATTCTTCAGAGCTGAAAACCACCATTTCGGAAGGTAGCGAACAGAGTGCTGCGTTGGAGAATGAGATAGGGGGTGATGCTCGCGATAGCTGTAGAAGCGTGACTGAGGTCCCCAGCTCTCCACAAAAACCAAATCAAGAACATGAGGAGGAGAAGCAGGTCGATTCCGATGAGTCCGCTGTACGTTGTTTCATCCAATAATAGGGGGATGTATTGATAAATCTTTTAAATGATAGATTCGTTTTAAAAATTATGTACCAGGCTGCTGCCAACTCTACAGCTGTTGAGAGTTCGAGCGAGCCGTCATCGTCTGCACATGGCACCCTTGTCTCTGCAGCCGCTAAAGGCGGAGCCGAGATATCGTCGCCAACTCTTATTCATGCGGACTCGACAACTGTTCGTAGTGCAGTCGAATCAGCATCTTCATTTCATGGCGATTCCGATTCCGCAGTCATTAAATGCACGGCCGAACCTTCAGCTCGTGGTGAACCCGAAGGTGCAGCACTTATAGCACCATCGCCTTCAATTCACGGTGATTTCGACGCTCAGGCACATTTCCGTTTGAACACAGCACTAACTACAACAAACGCAGGACGAATATCTTCTCGAGCTGTCCGTCCATCGTCGCGATTTCTAAATGAGGATTTCATTTCTCCGTTGAGAAAGAAGAGAATTAGCTCGACCAATACTACGCAAAAGAAAGTACGAGAGGTAATTTCTCTAACTTCCCAACATTATTAGCATGTTTGGCGTACATTAAGACATGAAGCGGTTAAGCAATCACTGAAGTAAACTTTCCAGGTCCAAACTCCAGAACAGGCCAAGTCGATAGTCACCGTAGCTGCTGAAGATCTAGAGCAGTCTGCTGTCGCTAGTGCTCCAACAACAGAACAAGTAGATGATGCCACTTCGACATCCAACATACCATCCGCTGCTGCCCAGACTACCCTCACGAAGCCGGCTGCCCCAAAACGGTCGCATGTCATGAAGACCCGGAGGTGGATATTTCTTCATTGATCGTAACAGTCTTCTACTTCTTGTGTTTTGCGAAATTCGCATCACTGTTTGTTCACCAAATCACGTTTAGGTCCTCCGATGAGCAGCCAAGAATCAAACTGAAGATCAAACTTGGTAGAACACCGTGGATTAAAATAGTCGGTGGAAATAATGAAACGAAGAAGGAAGAGAGTAATGCTGTCAATGTTTCGGATAGGAAGGAGGTACGTTTAATGCTAATAGTGAGAAAAGTCTATGGAGGATATTCTGATGTGGTCCCTAGTCCTCCCTCTTCACATAGCTGTTTGTAACAAGAAGGAGTGACATTAATTTAGCATGCAGATGGTGTTTTCTATTGAATTCTGTGCCACTGCGTGTTTATTATACGTAATAACTGTTTTCTAGTTTTTGTGATATAGCCCGTACTGCAGGTTTTCTTTCAGCCCGTCTTGCTGAAGCGTAAGCCAGCAAAGAGATACATTTCGCCATGGTCCCACTACGTTCCGTCTGTGAAGCCGGTACTCGGCAACATTTACTACAGTGATGGTATGTTTACTGAATCTCAGTTGTGCGAAGTAATTGTTATGCTGTCGATTTTCATTTGCAATTGAAAGTAGGAGTAAATAGCTTAGATCCGATACTGACGCTAAAGGTGGCATAATTGTACCGCTTAATGCACTTAGGAAGCAGAGTACCATGAAGGTTCGAGCCGTTGTTTTTTGACGTGTCGCTCAAAAATTTAGATCGGTAGATCCAAAATATTCGGGGCGCTTAGTCTCTGAAAAGCTGGAAGAATTTTAATAGGAAGACCTAACCTGTCTTGAAGGCGGAGTGTTTCCTAGTAGTTTCCTAACGATACTGTTAGATATACGACACGCTCCGAATTAATCCATTCGCTGCGGTGCGAACATGATGCCTTGCCTCTAAGAAAACAGTGCTGTCAGGTCCACTTTAGTGTAGTGCTTGAAGGCGGTTACGCACAGTTCGTTTCTCTTCAATTAACTTTTGACTTGACTTGATGTGACGATTTCCCTTTTTCACATTTCGTCACTGTTTTTATCTCAAAATTTCTAGCGACTCATGAGCTGTGCTTTTAGTGATATTAAATCGCCACCGCCAACATTAATAAGGACTGCTAGTAGAATACTGATTAGCGACTTCTTCTACTCTCATGCAACTCTTTAACAGGAACGGTGGAGAAACTTGGTGTGTCGGTGAATGCCGTTATGGATCGCTTACTGGCTGAAGTGTGCCAGGACGGCATATCTCGTCATTCTACTATCGTTAATAAACGCGAGAAGAAAAAGAGGTAAGATAGAGGTCAGGGCTGAGAGAGCTGGTTGAAAATTTGGATTTGATCGCAATACCGGAAGATTGCACCTTGTACAATGATCAGAGCCAAAGCTGGAATTCGGTGCCAACCCCGGGTCCTGCTGAATATCTGCCAACCCATCAAAGAGCCAATAAATGAAAGTTGTGGCATTTGTATGGGGATGCCGAAATTTTGGTCTCCCGAAATTTCAAGTGCGAATAAAAAATCAGCAAGAAGCGACATCTTGTTAACTCTAAGCTCCAACAATTCTAACTAACCCGCGCCTCAACATTGGCATATCAAACCACATAGGAGAAACTTATAAAGCAGAAGGACGATTCGGATGAGGTCAAGAGAACTGCCTAGTTACATATTATCAAACGCTGTAAGGCTACCAGTAATAGTCAACACGCCTCGTTAGTTGTTAATTCCCTCTTCAGCCCGCTTTACATTGGGCGCATTGGAACCTTCGCTATAAAAAGCGACTCACGGATTCCTTTTTCACATATAGTTGGATACCAATCTTTATTCCAGGAATATTGAAAAAGCTCGCGAACGTGTTCACCGACTTAAGGAGGAGAGAAAAGCACGCCTAGCGCAAGGGATTATAACTGCTCCGAAGGATCGAAGGTTCAGTTTGTTTCCACCGCTGAATACCGAAGAGAACCTCTGATCAGATTCTCTTAAAGTTTCAGCCTTAGTACAAGCCAGGAGAACGATTCGCAGCCCAGAGTTCGAAGTGGAAGGCACAGGCTGTTGCAAAATGACTTCCTCTATCCGTCGCTCAAGCGCGGGACCAAAGCTGAAAAGAAAAAGGTTAGTGTACAGATTGCCATCAAGCGTGGCACGATAAGCGGAGCGTTTGCCTTTTCTTGAGCTTGAAATTGATCTCCACAAATCATTTCTTGCCCTCGTTTCCGGTGTTGGGTAATCTATTGGTTTTGAAGAATGAGGAAATCCGTCGACAACGCTCTCGCAATGTTATGAATCAATTGGCAGAATCCACTCGAGGGCAAGCAAGTCCTAGTGCGACTCAACGGGGAATGACCGCATCCGTCAGCAAGCCTGGTACGATTCACCCTTTAAAGCAGTTCCATGGACAACTTCGGTGGAATGTGTTCAATGAGCTCGTTTAGCCGTTAAACCTCGGGAACCGTCTCCATTCGATCCTGAAAAAGAAGAGCTTCTGCGGCGTGAGGCGGAACTTCGCGAGAAGCAAAAGCGGCTCACAATGCCGGTGAGTGGTGCGATCAGTTGGTATTTGAACGAATGTTACCTTCTTGTGGGTTTACTTATGGTTCAAACAAGGGCACATTTTTCAGACTAATTCAATTGAGAAAAAGTACAGCATTACTTTGATTTCTTAGAATTGCTTTGACCTCGAGACCAAGATTGATATATTTTTATCTGGCTTACATTTCGGCGTAACAGCCTTCGTCGGAGCCTGGAAAAAGGGAACTTAGAAAGCTTGTTCGTCCAAGGGATACCTTCAAGTCACAGAGCTCTAAGAAGAAAGAGATGGAACGAGACAGAACAGAAGTGGCACAGTCCCACCTAATCTTAAGGCAGCCGAGAGGCTGTCACGTCACCCTCGGATGGAGGCAGCTTTGGCGAGAGAGACTCTCCCCTTCTAGTTATCTTTTCAGCGACCATCCCTCTATCACTGTTCTATTACTATCTGACGTCAGACCGCAAAAACACGCAAACGGAGCTTGCTCCTGAGTTACCATCACGCTTCCTCTCTCCTATTCATTATGGGGTTCCTTGCGGTAATCCACAGCGCTTCAAGAGTCTTGCGTACTGTGATGTCGGCCTCGCGCGCTAGTGCTGTCACCGCTACACCAAACATTGCGCTAGCATGACTTCGCAGCCTGTGTTCCACTAACGGTGTCGAATGCTTGCACTTGTTAAGTCCATCCATTTGCTCCTTCATCCTTACCCAAAGTGGCCTGCCTGTCTCACCGATGTATTCCTCCTTGCATTGAGAGCAGGTTATGAGGTACACCACCCCCAATGCAATCTCCTCTTTTACCAAACGGACAACCACACATGAAGGAGTAGTACAAGCGCAATCATACAGGCAGTTCCGCACGAGCTGCGTTTTGAGATTACTAGGTGGTATCTCAGTTAGCCTAATCAGGTCGTCCAATCCAGCTCTACGAATACAGCTTCGTATTTGAGCGCTTAAAGCATCACCATGGTCGCTGTGTGGAGCATTTGCCTGATAATATCCCTTTTAGTACTGCTCGGATGCGCAGAACGGAAATTTACCAAGATGCTCTTGTTACTAGGCTTTCTATACCACTTCGTGTGGAAGGTGCTAAGAGAGAAATGCACTTGCATGTTGAGGAACGGCAGCCAGTTGTTTGTCGGTTTCTCTCTTGTGAGTTAATATGCTCCGCTTGATGATTGAGCAGGTTGAAGCAGGAATCCACTTCGCTTTGTGTTGCACAAACTATGAAACAATCATCGATATAACGACAGTAAAGTAGAGGTCTGTGTTCCAACACGGGTCTCTCTATTCTTGATATATATGCTATAGCCAGCACAGGTGCCAAACGTTGACCCATTGCGACCCCCTTATCTGGCTGTAGTACTCGTTGGACCATTTGAAGATGTTACTCTGAGGACACTCATGCACGAGTGTCATTGTTTGAGCTATACTGAGCCCATACAGTGAAATATGGTCCTGGTACTCCCTAAGAATTTCGTAAACGGCTTGCATTGCATTCTCTCTAGATATATTTGTGTATAACGATGTAACGTCAAATGACTCCATCACACAGCTTCCTTTAACATATGTCTCACGGAGTTTTGCTAGAAATGCACAAGTATTAGGGAGTGAGGTATTAGTATTAGGGAGGTGTGCCGGTACAAACTTGAGCAGCTGCACAAGAACCACATTTAGCAGCCAAGAAATACGGTCTGCTGGGCCGCCCACGATGCTTAAAATGCCTAACCTTAAACTGCGAAGGATCGTCAAGGCCATCACCTGAAGGTAGCTTATGTGTCTTAATAAGCACATACAACACTGGAAAAGTGGGATGGTCAACTTCAATCGCGCTGTCAGGGTTCTCGGGAGGTTCGCTGATCGTGATATCTCAGTCCACTTCCGATTTAGCCGGCGGATCTGTTTAGCAAACTCCTCATAGGTAGACCGATTATAGACGCTAGTGTCCTGCAAATGGATTCTGGTGATGCTCTTATCCAGTTATCCCGGCAGAACTACAGATAGCCTCCCTTATCACTGATGCTCACTTTTATTATTCCAGATTCCCTTAAGTTCTTGATTTCGTTTAAGCCCTGTCGTTGTTTCGCTGATAAATTAGGGCTTGGCTGTTTAGTGATGTTTCGCTGTAAAATGGTAAGTAGGGCTGTAGCTAAAATTCAAAAGTTGTTATCCATCCCAGTTTGGCTGCTGCACACAGACAAATGAACTGGGGAATGGTACAGATGGTACTGACACGTTGCTTGCCAAGACCGGCTGATGACCTCTTTCATAAATTCTCGCCCTACAGCACAATTGGTCCCGTACCTTCTGCAAGCTACCAACAATTCTCCGTACTACAACATTAGAAAGGCCCTGACTTGGAGCAAAACTCGGACCCATTTTCAATGCGAAAAGTGCCGCATTCGACAGGGACACGTCACCGAGCAAGGTGACTCTCTAGGGATTCTCCGCACCCTCACCCCTCCATGACCGGGGAAAAAAATGGAAGCTATTTGGTTAGATGAGCTGTCCACTCGGCTATTGTTCATACCACCCACTAGCTCCTGAAACTTTCGCTGCAACTTTAATTCTAGAATGAACAAGATCACAAATTCCTCTTGATTCACCCACCATTCTCCTCCAAAGGAGAGTTGGCAGAAGCCGTTCACAACACATCTCTTTCGAAGTACACTTGTTCAATAAACTATGCACGTGATCTTGCTTGCTCCTTATCGCTATCTTCAGGATGTGCAGTTCGATCTCTTTAATCTGCCTGTCCTCCCTTGTGCGGCCGCATAGCTTGTGCCATTCCTTTGATTTGATGAAGCGAGAAATTACCTTATGCTGCAGTCACCGCTTGAGAAAATGAGTGCCTTGTCCCGCTAAGACAATCTTATGCCTTACAAGGGAGGTCAATGAACTTCCCGTGGCAATTTTAAAAGTGACCTATATAGGGTTGTAGGGCGTTGTCTGAGAAGCACCGCAGTGGTTTCCAAATTTCCTGCGGACATCTGGGTAGGTCAAAAATTGCAAAAAACCATTTCACTTCAATACGGGCCGATAAAGCAGAACTGACGCCTGGAACTGCCAAAAGGTTTGGGGCTGGAACAATAGTGGAATTACAGCGATTTCACAATTTGCTTGCTAGCCGTATAGTGACCGAAATGGAACATTGAGGTGAGCCGCTCACCACCAACGGCGGAGCGACCGGGTGGCCGAGTGGCTGTGGGGGGCAGCTTGCGGGAAAAGCGTCTGAGGTTCGAATCCGGAGGTGCTGCTCTTGAATTGCTGGCCTTGCTCCGTCAATTTTTGTCGATTTAAAGTGTATCTTAACCGCAGTAGTGTATCATACTGACATTACAACTTTATTTTAACCTCTATATAAACACAAAAATAAACACCTAAAGCAACAGCGTTCATAATACCTAATTCGATTGGGCATTGAAGAGAAGCAGGCGACTTTTCTTTGCCTACAAAATAGATAACTTCAGAACTCCAAAGATCGAGGAAAAAATAATATTTTTTATTTATTATTATTTATATTCTTATTTTAATTAATTAATTAACTATATTTATGTTTGATTTTTTGACGTAGTATGTTCCATGTCCGATCGTCGCTGAATCTTGACATAATTTTAAACTGGAATCGTAAAATTGCTTTGACCTCGAGACCAAGATTGATATAATATTTTTATCCGGCTAACGTTTCGGCGCAACCGCCTTTGTCAGAGCCTGGAAAAACAAGAGAACTTAGAGAGTTTGTTCGTCCAAGGACTACCTTCAAGTCACAGAGGTCTAACCAGGATACTATCTCAACGGTAGGTCGGAACGGCACAAGTGTTGTATATGGGCAGAACCGCCTCTCCCTGGGAAGTAACAAACTGCAGGTATCTCAACCCCAATACAACTATGCGCAAAGTTAGGGGCGACGGAAGTCGCCTGTTGGCGCCCTGTTGATACACGTGCTCCACAGCTGACGGGCGCGCGCGGGATGAAGGCTGGTATCGCGAATTAGCGCAGTGCACAGGTGGCGTAGTTGGGAAGAGTTCGGGCTCATGAACAAGGGGCCGGAGGTTTGGATCTCGCAGACTGCGTTTGTTTTGCACTTTTGCAAAATCCAAGTCTATCATATAGGTAATCCACCTAGGGGTATTATAGTGTGTTATAGAGCATGTTTACATATAACATACCACTCATACCGTTAACAAGGGTGGTCCAGGCAGGGTCACCGATTTCGCTGAAACTTCGTCTAGGGGGGTTATTTGGGGTGCTGATCACGAATCTGACATCCGTTCTTCACGACTCGGCTGGATAATATAGTTACAGGAAGGCACAGGATTACATTCTTAAAGGTTTTGCCGGTGATGGCAGGTAGAGACAGAATCGTGAAAAACGGATGTCAGATTCGTGATCAGCACCCCAAATAACCCCCCCCCCCTAGACAAAGTTTCAGCGAAATCTTTGACCCTGCCTGGACCACCCTTGTTAACGGTATGGGTGGCCTCCGACCGAATCGTGAAGAACGAAAGTCAGATTCGTGATCAGCACCCCAAATAACCCCCTCTAGGCAGAGTTTCGGCGAAATTTTTTTGACCAAAGTCTTGTCGGTGGAGTCGGAACTTTTAACTAGTTCAACAAAATATCTATCGTTACATAACTATAGTTTCACACAAAATAGGCTTAAAATAAGTGACACACAGAAGTGAACATTTTAGCTAATCTGTAGTTTGAAGCATATGTTATATGTAAACATGCTCTATAATACACCATAATACTCCTAGGTGGATTACCTATATGATAGACATGGATTTTGCAAAAGTGCAAAACAAGCACAATCTGCGGGATCCATACCTCCGAGCCTTGTTCACGAGCCCGAGCTCTTCCCAACTACGCCAGCTGTGTACTACGCTGAGCCGCGACACGAGCCCTCATCCCGCACGCGCCCGTGAGCTGGGGAACACGTGAACCAATAGGGCGTCAACACGCGACTTCCGTCGCCCCTAACTCTGCGCAGAGTTGTATTGGGGTCGAGATACCTGCAGTTTGTTACTTCCCAGCGAGAGGTGGTTCTGCCCATATACAACACTTGCGCCGTTCCGACCTACCGTTGAGATAGTATCCTGGTAAGAATATAGAGATGGAACGAGAAAGAACATGGATGGACTTAACAAGTGCAAGCATTCGACACAGGAGAACACAGACTGCGAAGTCATACTGGCACAATATTTGGTGTAGCGGTGACAGTGCTAGCGCGCGAGGCCGAAATCACAGTACGCAACTCTTGAAGCGCTGTGGATTACCGCAAGGAACCCCGTAATGAATAGGAGAAAGGAACGCGTGTTGGTAACTCAGAAGCTCGCCCCTTTTGCTGACCTTTGAGGTCTAACACCATGCAGTGATAGTGGGATGGTCGCTGAAGCTGTGACACTTCTGTTCTGTCTCGTTCCATTTCTATCTTCTTAGACCTGTGTGACTTGAAGGTGTAGTCCTTTGACGGACAACTCTCTATGTTCCCTTGTTTTTCCAGGCTCTGACGAAGGCGGTTGCGCCGAAACGTTAGCCGGATAAAACTATATATATTATACTATTATATCAATCTTGGTCTCGAGGTCAAAGCAATTCTATGATTCCAGTTTAAAATTATGCCAAGAGTCAGCGACGGTCGGACATGGAACATACTTTCCCCGTATCACGGGTGGGTGCTGACGGACCTCGAGGATATCACGGATGTTACGTGCGGTCAAACAGCGCCGGTGGTGTAAGGCGAACATCGCTGCCCGGAAAGCAGAAGATGCGGGTTCGAGTCCCGCCTGGCGCACGAGTTTTGATCGTAACAAAACATCCTGTAACAACATATAAGGAACATACTTTGATTTCGGTTTTCCTTCTTAACATATTTACGCCTCGTTTTCCACTTTCTGATCCATAAAATTGCTGTGAGTACTGGCCTGTTCATACATCGCGACAAGAGCGACAAGAGCGACTGGAGCGACGGATGTAGTGTGGTGTACATACATAATTACGCATCTCACACTACAATCGTCGCGGACGGAGAGTGGAGTACGCAATTATTTACGTACACCACACTATGTCCGTCGCCCCAGTCGCTCTTGTCGCGAAGTATGAACAGATCTTGCGAGAGCGCGGAACATAAGAATGAAGGTTGCAGAAATCTTGTTCGGGTTTGTCACGAACCGTTGTTTTTATACTTTTTTTGTGGAAAACTTGCCCAAATCAAGTAACTGGTATAGGCGTTGCTTAGGTTAGTAGTATGTCAGTGCGGCACCTTCTGTGGGAGGATCCGATCCCCTGCGCGTGGTAAATCGATTTTAGGGTCAATACCCATGCGAATCAAGAATTTCATCCTTGCGGGTTAGAGGATTGATACCGCGTTTGTTTAGAATGAAAAAGTGCCTTTCTATCTGCCGCATCTCATTGCATAGCGCAAATGTGCACTAACGGACTGTCCATGACTTTATGTGGGATTAGGATGTGTGGCTCGTCTTAAATACGACTAACTGTCCTATTAACTTTGTTGGTTTTTGATGCTATAGCAAAAGATCTTAGCCGAATACTTATAATTGTACACGGAAGATCTGTGTGTATACATATGAAATTTTGCAGATCTCCTTCAATACCTTTCTTTCATCAAAGACGTCCGTACTAACTGCACAGCCCCTACTGCAACCTCAACGCTCCGGTGATCGAACAACAGCACCCGACCACTTTTTTCGCGAACTGTTGTGCGAAAAGAACAGCACTGGAGCGAATGCCGAGGATACGTAGGTTTCAGTAATCCGTTAGACTGCTGCAATCGCTGTTCAAATAGCGTTGTGTCTAGATGGAACGATTTCGATATGGACGCCGATGATGGACTGGATGTGACGACCATAGAGGCAGTTCACATTCCTAAACTGGACGACTATGTTGCTCCACCGGAAATTGACGAAAGCTCTGAGCTTGTTGCGACGGCCGTTGAGGAAATGCTTATGCGACCGAGCGTATATAGTGAGAGCGAGGACGGCATATCTTATCTGCAAGAAAGGTGAGCACCTGTCTTTTACCAGAATTCTGTTGCCAAGTCCGCTATCGGCTACGGTTTCACGCAGAAACCCATGAATTTGAGCTAGACTGAGGAAACGCGAGGCAGCGGATGTTAAGCAAGGGCGGAAACAATGTCGGAGAACAGTCGAGCTCTGGTATCATCATTTTGTTTAAGCCTACTTCTTTTCAGACGATACCTGACAGTGATCTGACGGAGATTGTAAGAAAAGCTGATCTTCGATTAGGATTATGTGTGCAGAAATCTTCGCCGCTGTCGTGTGCGTTATCCAAAAAGCGAACAACCATAAGCATCTATTGCCTTCTATTAAATGGTAAATGGCGGCCACTCCTTCTTTGGGATGCGCCATGAACTGCCAACGGGATGTCGTCGAGGAAATTTGATTGCACATTTGAGCTATAGGGCGCTTGGTAGTGCAATCGGAAGCCGGCTGTCGCGTGCAGCCGATTCCAAGTTCCTGATTTAGATTTCTCGCCGAGGCCAACCAAGCCTTGCATCTCTCCGGGGTCCGTGATTTGGTACCAGGCTCGTCTGGCAAGGACTCCCATCGCTGTCTCCGCGAGTCATTGTATAGGTCGAATGCACGTTGAAGTTCCTTCCATGACATCCGGTGGAAATAGAATGCGTGGCGCATCGTGCAAAGGAATTGATTAGCGCACTTTATCATTTAACCCTTATTTGAGCTATGCAATGAGCCGATAAACAAGTCAGTGTTTTATCTCTTCATGGATCCAAAATACATATTGCTGTCTAACTCCCTCCACTAATCCTCCCGCTTCCGTCGCTCGAACTGACCTCCTCTGCGTGTTCCGGATGAACAGCACCTACGTAGAAGGCTTGTTAAGGCGAATCGTTTTGATCTGTTGGGAATGATAGGGTTCCCTCTAGGGATCATATGTCAATTGGAGCGCAATCCAGTACCTTCACTTGAGTTTCAGAGCCCTCGAGCAACCTGAGCTGCGACGAAATCTCCTTTATATGGCTATCGACTGTGTTTCGAATCTACATGTAGCACGGCTGTCTGCTCAAGGCCGCGAAGCAGCTGTAGCCGTGTACAATGCGGTGACAGCTGAAGCAAGCAAAATGCGTGACGTCATTTGTATGTTCAGCAGGGTGGGACACCATGAATCTCAAGGTTTTCTTCAGATCTGGTCATTATTCATTGTAATCTGGTTTTTAAGGAACGAGAAGAGGCGGTATTTTGGATGCATCGGTACCTTGTGGAAATGTTGCCTGTGGAACTTTTAGCCACTTATCTTCTTCTTTTGCGGTACACAAGGCTTCTAGTGAGTGCACTAAAACTCATTTTACACATTTCACTCAATTCAAGGCTCGATATGTGATTGTAGATTGTGTGATGCTTACAGAACTGCCAGGTGAAGTCCATAATTCGAAGCACTCAGAACGACTCTAGTCCGTGGCCAGAGATTACGAACATCATTCTGAAGTATATCGAAGTTAACGTGGTCGAACCGGATGCAGCCGAGTTGGATCGAACGATTATAGTGTGTCTCAATTCTTCATCGTCAGATTTGTGGCCCTCAAGTTATAGGATTGTTTTTCAACAACTCTTGCTTTTGTTTGGACCAAGGAGCCAACGATTCGCATAGGCCCTGGTCTTGCCAGCGGATATGGGTGAGAGGAGGGGTTGAAAATTAAATAGGCTCGCGCGTTGAACCGGAGCAGACGCAAATCCGTGATCTTCTTGGGTCAAGTGACTCTTAACCTTTGAAAAGCGTAAATGGGTCTATTGGATCACTTGTCCAACCAGCCCAAACATCGTTGTGAGCAACAATATGGTTCCTTCAGTCAACAAGGTGGGGAAACTAATCCGACTGATATCCACTTCTCCAGTGCAGCGTACATCTTGGACCCCGTATTTTCTATCTAATTGTTAGCTCTTCGCTCACTGCGCTTCGCTACACTAGCAGAAGGCGTGTTCTATTTACGTCCTTACTCTCATATTTATGTTACGTGGCTACTTCAGACTTGTACATCATTCGTCCATCACAGCGGTCATTGCACGGTTGACTTTTGAAGATTGTCCACTGTGAACAAGGTGCTGTAACACAGCTCACGTCGACTGTATCTGTGGGCATAGCGGCTCGGAGGAGAAGGGGCGGGGTTCACCTGTAAGTCTTCCAGAGAACATGTGTGGCTTCATCATGGAACGTATATGTCATCTATAAGCGCGTCAGTGGTGCAGCAATGATGTGTACCGAAAACACTCGGAAAAGTGCGCTATGGCAGTGCATCGTGGGATAGTGAATTTGTCGAACTTGTTTTATCTAATGACATATTATGTGGCACTGCGGAGTTATGCATTTTTACTCGCTTATCGGTTTACATTTTTTCATGGCTACTTAGACACTGGGAGAGGTGCTGTGTAGAACAAAAGCAGACCATCTCGACAAGAATATCTACGTTCACGGATTTTAGTCCTCAGGGGAGCTTCGTAATCGTGCAGGTGACCGAATAATAAGAGGGCGGGAACTAAGTGTGCGTTTTCATGCGTAGTTTCCCGAAGGGTTAGTAGTTAGGTATTTTTGGTTAGTTATTGGATCGCTCCGGAACGATATGGTATGTGTTCTACATACGCCCATCGCGTTGCAGCTATTCATAAGCTCGTGTGTATATGTAAAGTATACATTTACATATAAGTCTATTATGTAAGTATATGATTATATACATCATACTTTCATGTTACTCGCCTTACTAGAGAGTTCTGTAAGGTGACCATTCCTCTTTGAGATGCCACAGTGCCTGTTTCCCTCCTTGTTTAGTGGCTCGAGGTGTTTCTAGGTCCATGCATTTGCATTATGCAGCATAACGCCTGGTGTCGTATGCCCGAACATTGGGAATGACATTGTAGCTACTAGCAAGTCATAGGCTCTCACCACCCGTCTTTATCAAAAAAAAAAAAAAAAACGAACCAAAAACGAGTGACGATGACGTTCCGTGTGATTTCAGCCAGGGTCACTTTCTGACGTTATATTTGTTCTGGTCGCCCCTAATATATCGATAGGAGATTTCTCAGTGAGGGATCGCCACTATGATCCTATTTTCAAGTAAGTGTTCCGGTTAATTTTGAAATGTTCACAGTTACAAAGAGAGTATTCTTCAGATGGCTCCGAGAATTGGGAAATCCTGCCTCCGTCATGATTCGTTTGAAAATTGACGATACTTTTACTGCAACTGTAAGCGATATATTTTTCGCTGCTGTCGGCATGATTTCCCGGGCGGTTCGTTGATTCCATTTTGCTCCGTTGTTAGTAACGTTTAACTGTGCTGCGTTGGCTAATTGCTTTAATATTCCAGGTTAAGAAAATTGTACGAGAACACAAACAGAAACGCATAGTCCTTGTTGGATGGGGCACTACATGCTGTTTCAATCATGTGGTGCGTTGTTTGCTCTCACCCGATAGTCGGTTTCATCAAAACGTTCTACTTGTGTACTTCAGGTGCTGAATACGGTTCCTGGTGTTTCATCGATTATCGATCTCGCTTATCCTCTCTTGACGGTAGATGGAAGCCGTGGGGTAAGTTTCTCGTCATTACTGCTTACCAGCAATAGGGTCAACCTTCGCAACGACTGGTCTACTCTTTTAAGGCACTAATAGTCGTGTGTTTAATGTCTGTTAACGCCTCCGGAGTCGGTGAATGAGAACGGGACTTGTTTGAGAGGGTCAAAACGGCAGCGCGACAGGAGGTGCACCCGCCCCCTGCTGAGGGGCGTGGCGTCAGGAGGTACAGCCGTTGTAAGACCGGCCACATGTCTTGCATGTCAAAGGTTTCGTAGGGCAGCCGTTAGACACTCAATGAAGCCTAGGGGGTTGGGGTGGGTGAGCAAGGGGATGAGAGGAGATAGCACCCCCCCCCCCCCCCACTCCTCCCCTCCCTGCAGCAAGGGGCGGGTGTACCTCCTGACCGTCCCCCGGTCAAAACACGGGCTTGCCCAACGTCTGGCCACCGCAAATCATTGTAGAGGCCGAGTATGCATGCAGCTCACTTCCACGAGATCGCGTGGGGCCACGATGCGTGGTGCATACCACGAGGACTGGTCAACATCGTTCTTCATCGCTCACTGCTCGCTGTGCTCGAAAACGTTAGGGATCACATGGCGAGAGCGATCGCGCTTACGCCAGCCCCTCTCTTGTCAGACAAGGTCTGCCTCGTGAAGCACTTTACATCAGTTACTTCCCCAATTCGACTTGTTGAGTCCTGTCGTCGGACCGAAATAATTCCAGAATCCAAATTTATGCGTGCACATCTGGATATTGGACAGATAGTATGCGGTATTTGAACAATTCTAGTCCGGCTGGGCAAATCTTTGGCCCGAAAGAGTGTACACCTGCTTTTGGATGGAAGACCGCTTATGATATATATGGTGGGATACCATTTTCACGTCAAATCGGACACTTCACGGCACATTCGACATTCTTTCAAGCCGGTCTATGAACTTTGAAATCAAATTGAGCGTCTTCCAAATCGAAACGAGCTTCTTACAGGTTAAACTGCAGACTCTCCAAGATGGTTAGAATAATTTTTTGTTCAATGAAGTTTTAGAATAACTTTTTTCTTAATTTTTTAATTGTTTTTTAAGAAAAAATAATGAATTGAAATTTGTTTTAAAGCACAGCAAAGCAGCAATCATATAGTGCATCAAAAGACTGGATCGCGCTATGCACTCGGAAAGTAGGTCGCAGAGTTAGTTTGATTGATAGTGTAAATACTGCTTACATGCAACACTAAGGTGAGGATATGTGCTAAAAATCGCTAAGTTCCGACAAAGGGCATGGCGCAATCTCTGCCTTGGACATCAAAAGTGGCCGCCTTCATGCTCTTTAAAACAAGCTTTAAATAATTGTTTTTCTTCAATTTTTTATAAAAATTCAAACTATGTGTTCTCTTATTCGGAAGTGAAATAAAACTTCAAGGAAAGGCAAAGGAGTAGGAGGCACTATAGGTTCCGTATGGGCAACAGTGGCTAACGATCCGCTGGCACGAGCTTACTACTCAGGGGCGCGGCGCTCGCCTCATGGCTTGGATGGCGCAGTGGCAGAGGTTTTACTTCACGAACCAAGCGATGTCGACTCCTGCGGCATGCAGATTTGTTCCACTTCTACCCTAGCATAGAATTTCCGTAGAGAAACCGTATCTGTACGTCTCGATGATTGCTGTGACATGCTGTTTTTCCAACCTTTTTCTTGTCTACACTTCATTATTCATTACCAATACTCCAAATCCATAAAACACGAAAATTTGTAGAATATTTTAAGCGACTTGCAGCACCACAGGTACATAATGAGCGTAAAAATACGGCCGATTACAGCATGGAAAGCCTATGAAGATAACAGTCTCTTCACATTGAGCGAGGTCTTACACTACATAGCAGCTTTCTGCATTACTGTACTTCCATGACATCAAAATTAAAACAAATTTCCGCATATTCTTCCTTTGGAAGAATTATTTGGTGTGATGATCACAGAATTTATATCCGTTTTTTTCTAATTACACCTTCATGGTAGCTGATGAAAATATGGCGGTAACGTGTGAGAGTGAGTGATTTCACGCCTATGATAGTTGTTTGGGATAATGATGATGAATATGGAGTCCGCTGTTGGTATTACAGGGTGGCACGGTAGATTGCTGTAGGTAGGAGTAAAGTGTCTGAGTAAGACGTAGCTATCTCTATAGCTATCGTCACTTGCCTTAGCATCGAAAGCGATTCTTATATTCGTAATCAGCACACCAAATAACTGTTCTAGACGGCTCGATCAACACCTGTACAGGATCTAGACGTTCTATTAGGCTGGCCGGAAAGTTCTAGCAACTTTGTCTGGTCCACTTCAAGCGATCATAGCTGTCTTCATACTCAACGGATTCAGTCGAAATAAGCACCCCCTATCCAACGCGTCACTAGTTGATTGACTCCATCAGTGAAAAAAACTGGGTGGAAGAGATGCAAATGCGAATGTCCTACCAGCGAGGAAGTTCTGAGTAGGTGGTAGTCGGTTGGTGTAAGGTCTGTTGAGCATGGCTGGTGAGACAAAACTTCAACTCCAACTTCGTTTGATTTTCGCATGGTGATTTGTGAAGCGTATGGGCGGCGATGTGGTGCAGAGGAATGGGACCCCTTTTGTTGACCAGTGCAGGCTGCGGGTCTCGCAAGTTTCGGTACATCTGGTCCATTTCGCCGTAGTAGAAGTCTGTTGTGACGATTCGGCCTAGTTCCAGAAAGTTGTAGTGAATCACGCCAGCTGCCGACCACAACACTGTTACCGTCTTCTTTTTCTGGTGGAATGTTGTCTTTAGGAAGTGCCTGGAGGCACCCACTTGTCGAAGAGCAGTTTTGCTGACTCCTAAACGTTCTGCAATCTCACGGACTGTTTGCGATGGACTGGCTTCCACGAAGGCCTTCAAATAATCGTTCTGGGCTGCTGTATGTCTCCCGCTTCGGGGTGCTTCTTCATGGTTGAAATCTCCAGAACGAAATGTCTCGAACCACCGTTGCACGGTGCTCGTTTCTCTAACACTATTCGGCTCCCACACATGGTTGATTCGCCTGGCTGTTCCGACGACGGATTGGCCCAGTTTGAATTGAAATAAGATATTGTCCGGAACTGCTCTTTCGACATACATCAGTAAGCCTTCGCAGGAACACAATTCCAATGTTTCTTCACGAAGCTCGATGGTCAATCTTTATTGACGACGTTTCGGGCCATAAGCCCTTCTTCAGGTCTATAACGAACTATTCACAGTTTCTATACAACACACGTTTAAAACGCAACGGTCTAACCTGGGATCAACAAAGTGGGGGGGGGGGGGGGTGGTTGAAGACAAAATGAAGGGCTAAGGACGTGCACTTGCTATTTATAGGACGGCGGGATATGACCGGTCACTCTTGCGTCGCAATCATCCTCAGCGGTCACTCCTTTGGCCCTATAGAGTGATAAGGCTCATAGCCATCTTCATCTCCTCCCTCTTGTTGATCGGCGGTCTCCATCGTAGTATTCCAGCGCTTCCTTAATCTTCCTCTCCACCGTATCCGACACGTTCTTGTGGAGAATTGACACCCTTAACTGCGGCTGTGGGTCCTGTGTGTGCCTGAGGGTGCAGTGTTTCGAGAATGGGTTGTCTGGGTAGCTTTGAGGGCTACGCAGAGCTCTGAGATGTTCCTCCATTCTCTTTCGAAGTGATCTTGCCGTTTCGCCTATATAAAATTCGTTTTAGACGTGTGTTGTATAGAAACTATGAATAGTTCATTATAGACCTGAAGAAGGGCTTATGGCCTGAAACGTCGTCAAAAAAGATTGACAATCGAGCTTCGTGAAGAAACATTGAAATTGGAACACCAATTATGAAGTCAGGGAACCAACAATTTTGAGGAACACAATTGTTAAGCATAGGTGAAACACAAATTATTCCGTCAGGTAGAGCGAAGAATTCCGTATTAGACGTTGTATAAAATTGGGAAGTAGGTTGAATATTGATTCAGTAATAAACGAAGGAAAAGCGGTTGCACAAAAACCGCCAGAACTTTCCGGCCAACCTAATAGATAAAATCGGTGGTTCTGACCCCCACGGGTGCGGAAACGTTCACTCAATTTTGGCTGCTTGCCTCTGCCTGCGGGTAAGAACAGAACTGCCGTAACTGCATGGTTTCAAAGAACAGAGCACATTCTTGAGAGATATTTATTTATTCATTATTAATACATCCATAGGTATGTGCCAACAATGGTCGAGAACAGGCCGCGAAAAAATTTCCCGGAAAGAACAAGAATAGGAGAAAACTCAGAAGTAGACTTACAAACAGCGAAAGCACTAAAAAGAGAGAACGTTGAGGAAAGGACCACCATCTATGAACCTGCACATCTATGAAGGAGAAAATAACCAGAGAAGGGCAGGTCAGCCAACCCACAAGTAACATGATCACTACAGAAAATCAGAGCTTGCCCACGGTATACTATGGTGTTCTTATGCACCTCAATAAGGAAAACCAATTGAGTAATAAGTGCTATATAGTGCCTACCAGGGGTGTGCGTAAATGAAATTTGAAATTTCGTAAATCGTAAATCGTAATTACGAAAAAATCGTCGTAAATCGTAAACCGTAAATCGTAAGAGTCACCTGAACTGTAGTGCAGTACAACTAAATTTCGGGTGATAGTCGTTAGTCCCGACTCGGATGCGCACTGAGGATGCCGACAGTGCCTGTGGTGCCATTTAGCGTCGACTCGCACCGTGCCACCCGCTGCTTCGAGACGATCTCCAAGGCAGCCCTACCCGCCGTGCGATGGTGGCCTAGCCGAGCACGGGAGCCTGCAGATCGACCGCGACCCGACTAAGGGCGAGACAGATCGATCAAATTTACAATTACAGTGGATAACTTATTTAGAGGGTTTACAAGGGCAGTGTAAAGAGTCGTACTGGTGCGAATCCTACATACTTTCATATCAAAATTTCGAGCTCTGTCTGATGAGCTGTACAAGAACATTTAAAAATTCCTCTATAGAAATATTTTGACGCAGGCTTCGAGCCAAAAGCTTCACGAACAATAAGGCACGAATTTCGTAGACTTTGTAATGAAAATTTTATGGTCTACCTGAAGGGCTGTACAAGAATGCTTAAAAATTTCCCTGTAGAGACATTTTGGCGAAAGCCTCCAGATAAAGACTGCACCAACAATCCATTTAACAGAGAGCCTTCCTAGGAGAATCCTGTTCTAGTTTTTTCATAATATTTCTCACGTTTTTCTAAGATCCTCGACATCTTTATGAAACTTTGTGATACCCAGCACATTTCTTGAAACTAAAACTGAATAGGTAAGAGTAAAAATTCATGCTAATTGAATTTTATCACACAACATATCAAATTGTTCTTCCAGTGACACGCCAGTAGAATAAAGTTGCACCGTTCATGAATGAAGAAAAACTTCTGAGGGGCACCGTTATTTTAATCATCAGTAATGAAGAAAAACTTCTGAGGGGCACCGTTATTTTAATCATCAGTAATCATTTCGCCTCCAAGTCTATGCTAGGGAGAAGCTTTTTGCATTGTTCGTTACGACATTACAACATTTCATTCATTACGACAAAACCGTCGCAAATCGTAAATCGTGAGAGTCACATGACTTGTAGTGCAGTACAACTAAATTTCCTCAAGCTTTTTCGGCTAATGTTAATCAGATGTGATTTAATATTCGTTTAACTGTTGTGTTATTTTCAGGTTCAGCTGAACAGTTTTCTTACCAAACTACTTCTTTTTTCACAGCTTCCTGCTAGTAAAATATCTTTCAAACCAAACTAAACACGTTTCAGGGAAGTAAAAAACTGTAAATTCAAAAACTATATCTAAGCCTATGCATGGCATTCCATCAGAAAGCTTGAACCGTTTGAATATTCATTAAATTCCTAACTTACTCTCAATTTTCAACTTGCGTATTAGTCTTGGAATTAGCAGAAACAAAGCGAAAAATTCTCCGTCAAAACTAAAAATTAAAAAATCGTTTCACCACTACCAATGCGCCGGTTTCCTGCTCATTCTGCATTTGTAAGATTTCGAAAACTTTATAATATAGCTCTACTATTCAATAACTTCCCACGCTCGCTCAGGCTACCCTTCGCCAGCTCCGTTTCCTCTCCGAGAGCATGCACCATCGTAAGCGGATAAGATAGGGCGAATACGATAGACTCAATCACGCCGCCGGAAATGGAGATCAAAACTGTCAAAACAAGTTCGACCTTTTCTTGGAAAGCTACGCGCTCGATTTTACCGCACTTTTTATACCAATTTGCTCAGCCCTATAAAGTACAACGGAAACCGATAGAAACATTGATACATGTCGCGAAGGTGAGGAGCATTGGTAGGTGGGAGCGCGCCAGCCAACAACAGCCAGAGCACAGACCGAACATATGCCAGCCGATCTGGGTACCGACTGTACACGCCCTTTCTGAATGAAATGCCGATTCTATGCGGTTTGATTGGATGACGCGTTCCCACCTCACAATGCTGCCCGTCCTCGCGACATATACGGAGGCATTAGTGGGTTATCCTTTTCACATGAGTGTAGCAACTTTCTAGACTACAGACTACAGACTACGAGTGATGTTCGATCGTGAATTTGCGTCAATTCTATTCGGTAGGGCTAGCATGTATCTGTTACAAACAGAGTGACTCGACGTTATTACCAAACAGGAGGTGGAGCTAGAATACTGTCTCTCGTTCTCTAAAAAACTGCTTCCAGTTTCCTTTTATTTTTATTTATTTATTCAAAACGCTGCATAAGGCAATCATGGGAAAAATAAATACAAACAAAACACAGATTATGGGCCGAAATGGAACAGCCTTCGGCAGTAGGAATGCGTTGTGCCTTGCTTGCTCTGGGCCGGAAACGGAGGAGCCCAGCCTTCTCGCCCTTCTAGACAGGAGCTTATTTTTGATATTGTATTGCATTTGTTTCTCCTCTTGAACATGGCAGGTTCTAAGCGGCAGCCCTTACAATGTTAAAGAAATGGAAAAGTTAGTTAGCGAAGGGAGAAGTCGGATTCGAGAAGCCTGTGAACACGACGGTACTGTACAACACAGTAACATATCAGATCATCAAAAATCAACCCTAAAGGGAAGTGGGAACGAGCTGTAAGAGGGACCATTAGAGTGGGCACATCTTTATAACCCAGACCACATAAATTTGGTCGCCAGTTGGTTGTTGATCAAAGATCACATTTACGAAAATTTACGATTTACGACACAAAATGTCGTAAATCGCAAATCGTAAAAAATTTGCCAGAAATCGCCGTAAATCGTAAAATCGTAAATCGTAAATCGTAATTACGCACACCCCTGGTGCCTACGGAGATAGCTATCCATAGGCCAGTTATATGTGTACCAGCGTCGGTCGCCGGCTCCGCCGGCGCCGACGCTGGAGTGTGCGGGCCACGCAAGGCTAGCCGGCTTTGCCGGCATCGCATCCGCGGGCCACACTAGGGACGTAGCCCAACCTAGCTATGGATGCTTACTCACCCAGCGTCGGTCGCCGGCTCCGCCGGCGCCGACGCTGGGTGAGGAAGCATCGTCGGCCAACATAATCAGGCAACTCCAATCCCGATCGGTTATGTCTGAGAGCACCACTGGTTATTTGATTGATGATAGCGTAAAAGCCTGTTACTTGAACCACCAAAGTGGGGATATGTGTGTTCCTCACTGTTGTAATTGTTGTTCAACTTCTGCTATCAATCGAATAAAAATCGCTCATCCGAAATAACTTCGAATGGGAGAATCTTACAGCCCGCAGCTAAGAAACAAACATATAGCGCATTAAAAGATGAGATCGCGCCATGCACTCCAAAAATTCCACCTAATTGATCCACCAAAAGTGGGGATATGTGTGTTCCTCATTGCTGTATTTGTTGTTAAACCTACGCTATCAATAAATATCGCAACGTCTTAGAGGAGCCCAAGCGATAAATAGGAATCATGAGTGGGCGGGAGAAACTGTTGCATGCGCTCGACACAACGAACTTCGAATGGGAGGATCTTGCTTACAGCCTAGCTAATGAGCAAGCATATCTTTACTATATATAATCGGGGGAGGCATGAGTCATGTCTGAAGCTTCGCCGCGCTGTACGAGGCCCGCGTCGACAGCAGGTCTGCCCTGCTGACGGCAAATGAGGTGTTGACGGGAGACGTTGATCGGCCTATAACATCTACTGTGTTTACGGAGTCATCATTATCATTATCACTACTATCATTCTGAAGCCCACCGCGCTGCAAGAGGCCCGCCGCGCTGTCCGAGGCTCGCCGCGCTGTCCGAGTCCCGCGGCGACAGCAGGTCTGCCCTGCTGACGGCAAATGAGGTGTTGACGGGAGACGTTGATCGGCCTATAGCATCTACGGTGTTTACGGAGTCATCATTTGGCGTGTGCTTCTTCGTTCAGCTATCTAACATTAGCAACAGCATATTGTTATGGCCGATGGTGTTTCGATCGGGCAGTTGGTCCTATTAGTCGCTCAGAAAATCAATATCGATTGATATTATCCATCGCTTGAGCGGAGCTATTGGTTCTCGCCAGACTTAATCGGGCGGGTGTTCCGTGATTATGATGACCGACGGAAGGTTGACCAGGTAATCAGCCACCATGTTGAAGCTTCCATCAAGCAATCAATATCAACCGATATTATTGATTGGTCAATGTCATGGTCTGGAAGATGCTTCTTTTGATTTGGAAATTGTTCACTTTGATCTCAAGAACATATACTTCGCGCGCTGGATTACTAAGCTATTTCTACCTGCCCCGGTCCTCCAATTTTAAGGGGTGGACCAGGAGAGGTCAGCGAAGAAAGTTCGTCGGACCTACGCTCAGTTCGACTACGGTTTTAACCAAGTCTTGCTCCTTGGTCCTCAAAATTCGGCAGTACGTTGACCAGTTTCCATACTATTATATGCAGACGAGGATAGTATTTTTTGCCTTAAGTCACCCTTTTCGAAATTCATCACACCTCGTGGCTTAAAGCACGACGACTGGACAGGAACGTCAAAAATTCGATTAGGCTTGACGAGCTGCAATAGGCTGTGAACAGAACCCCAGACGAAGCAGGAGTGCTGCGGACATTTCCCTGAGTGCTGTACTGTGATGTTACTGATATTCAGCAAGGCATCATTCGATCTGTAGTAGGCGTTCGTTTGAAGATGTACGACTTCGACGCTAGGGATGCTTCCTTACGCAGCGTTGGTTGCCGGCGAAGCCGGCGACCGGCGCTAGGTGAGGATTCATCCCTAGCTAGGTTTAGGCTACGTTCCCAGCATGGCCCGCCATACCCGAAGCCGGCAAGCCTGGCGTGGCCCGCACGTCCAGCGTACGGCGCCGGCGAAGCCGGCGACGGACGCTGGCTGAGGAAGCATCCCCGCTAGGTTTAGGCTACGTTCCCAGCGTGGCCCGCCATACCCGAAGCCGGCAAGTCTGGCGTGGCCCGCACGTCCAGCGTACGGCGCCGGCGAAGCCGGCGACGGACGCTGGCTGAGGAAGCATCCCCGCTAGGTTTAGGCTACGTTCCCAGCGTGGCCCGCCATACCCGAAGCCGGCAAGTCTGGCGTGTCCCGCACGTCCAGCGTACGGCGCCGGCGAAGCCGGCGACGGACGCTGGCTGAGGAAGCATCCCCGCTAGGTTTAGGCTACGTTCCCAGCGTGGCCCGCCATACCCGAAGCCGGCAAGCCTGGCGTGGCCCGCACGTCCAGCGTACGGCGCCGGCGAAGCCGGCGACGGACGCTGGTCCTACTATATATAAAGGAGCAAGCGTGTGTGTGTGTGTCACACCGTCACACTGTCCGTCCTTCCGTCCCACTTTAAGTTGGGGCGCGGCAGCCGAACACGTCGGCGACCGTGCATGGCGAGCCGCAGACGTGCCGAACTCGTCGGCGACCGTGCATGGCGAGCCGCAGACGTGCCGAACACGTCGGCAACCGTGCATGGCGAGCCGTAGACGTGCCGAACACGTCGGCGACCGTGCATGGCGAGCCGCAGACGTGCCGAACTCGTCGGCGACCGTGCATGGCGAGCCGCAGACGTGCCGAACACGTCGGCAACCGTGCATGGCGAGCCGCAGACGTGCCGAAGACGTCGGCAACCGTGCATGGCGAGCCGTAGACGTGCCGAACACGTCGGCAACCGTGCATGGCGAGCTGTAGACGTGCCGAACACGTCGGCGGCACATAACTTCGGCCCTGGGGGTAATCGAGGTCGCTGAACACGAATCTGAAGTCGGCCAATCGATATCGATCGATATTATTGATTTTTGAGGATGACGTTCAAGCGGCGCGAAACTACGGCCCTGGGGGTAATCAAGGTCGCTGAACACGAATCTGAAGTCGACCAATCGATATCGATCGATATTATTGATTTTTTGAGGATGACGTTCAAGCGGCGCGAAACTTCCCTGGGGTAATCGAGGTCGCTGAACACGAATCTGAAGTCGACCAATCGATATCGATCGATATTATTGATTTTTTTGAGGATTACGTTCAAGCGGCGCGAAACTACGGCTCTGGGGGTAATCAAGGTCGCTGAACACGAATCTGAAGTCGGATCAATCGATATCGATCGATATTCTCGATTTTCTGTGGATTTCCTTCAAACGGTCTGAAACTTCGGCCTTGGGGTAATCGAGGTCGCTGAACACGAATCTGAAGTCGACCAATCGATATCGATCGATATTATCGATTTTTTGAGGATGGCGCTTAAGTGGCGCGAAACTTCGGCCTGGGGTAATCGAGGTCGCTGAACACGAATCTGACTTCGGATCAATCGATCCATCTCGATTAACATAAAGGTCAGAAGGCCTAAGGAAGAATAGGAAACCCGTAGCGGCCCTTCTCGGGGTTTGGGGGCGAATCCCCCTTCCAGTCGTAGGCGGCCGCTAGGCCGCTGAACGACTGGTAGCGCAATAAAAGACGAGGTCGCACCATGTCCTCGAAAAGTTCACCGCAGCTTTCAATCGACTGATAGTGTAAAAGCAACTTAATCACAAAGGTGGGATATGTGTGTTCCTCACCGTTGTGTTTGTTGTTCAACTTCTGCTATCACACGAATAAAAATCCAACAGCTTGGAAGGGTGTAGAAAGTAGGAAGTTTATGTGGGCGGAAGAAACTGATGGGCTCAATCCAACCAACTTAGAATGGGAGAATCTTACTTACAGCCTACAGAATCAGGCGCAAAACGGCTCGGGTCGACAGGGCTCATCATGTTAGGTGGTCGTCAGCCTGTTTAAGAAGCACACGAGTGTGGATATAAGTGCCGCAGCTAGCAGAGGGGCTCAAATAGGCTGGGGCGGGAGGGCCACGATATAGGAACGCCCAATCCGTTGTTTTGTGTTGTATGAAATTCAAAATTATCAGCAGCACTGGTGGGTTCTAGCCCTATGGTGAACCAAGTTAGTTCACCATAGGGCTAGAACCCATAGTTGCTGTGAATGAGCATACATGTGCCTTCCTACCAAGGGGCATACTCTAACGTGTAGAGCGAGGAGCACTAGAATAGGGCCGCAGATTCTCACCACAACACTGACATCAACTTAAGACTCTCCAAGAGAAACAAAGTGAAACGGTGGTAAAGGCAGTAACGAAGAGCGGCAGTATGGATTAACACAGCAGGAGCTGTTCTCAGAAAAGTGAAGGCGGAAGCTCGTACACATCAGAAGGTTATGCCCGAACACAGAGAAGATAGCAAGAACAGGAATGAGCAGTGACTTCGGCCATGCCACACAGGTGGCAGAGTTGTACCCTGCGGTAACACAACTGTAGCAGCACCTAACTGCAAGCACTAATTGACCGGTAGCGAGGACAGGAGCCTTCAAGGGGGTCAGTTCGAGGCAGTAGCCACCCAACACGTGCGCGGGCAGAGCCGCGGCGCCGGCCTATTTCGCAACGCCTCACGTGTCCTCCTCGGTAGCGGCGATTGCTCACCTCCCGGCGCTTCCCTTCGGAGAGAGAAGTCGAGAACCTGCCTCAAACTTGGGTGATTGAACCATCGAGCCCGCGGAGTTTACGAAGTTTCCCACGGTCACGTTGAGACAAAAAACCCTCCTCTATTATATATGGTGGGATGATAGATATGAGATATGTACATTGCGTGATCAATGAACCTTCAGTGGACAGTATTAGAGTTATCGTGTAATTAAGAGATACTGAAGTCATTCAGTATATAGTGCGCCGTATTTTCACTTCTCAGGAGCCCGACGACGACATTCTCCTCACCTACTGCCCAACTCTGTTTGTTGTTGGAGCGGAAGCGTGCGACTACCATCCAGGTGCCATGAAGATGATGCGATCCAACATGATCAGTGAGTGGTGGCTTTATCTGGTTCATTCTCTCTACTTGTTTTACCACTTCTCCTAGTTTTAAGAGTTGGCACTTTTTTGAAGCTTTCTCTTGCTTTTGTTCATTTTCTTTGGATCTTTTAATACAGCAGTTGCGGATATGAATACTTTGTAATGGTCTTAGCATAATAGTCCATCCTACTTCATCGTCATCCAGTTTTTGATTGTAGAACCAATGGTCGTTTTTCACGATGAGCAGTGTTACATTTCAGTGCCGACTGGGCTTGTCGTGATCGGTCACGCGAACAGCAACTTGCTTGTGTCCTGCTCAACGCTGACCAAGCTGCGTATCACTCAACGAGTTGTGAACAGATGTGTTGTTGTAAGTCTGCAGTAATCATTTTTGTTACTATTGAGTTCGGGTTGCGTAGAAAATCGTATTAAGAGGCATAAAACATGACTAAGCGTCCATTGACTAAAGGCCTCCGCACGCGGGCGCCGCTGAACGGCATGACTCATCGAAGGGCTAGAGCGCAGACAGCTGGAGCGGCGACGGCAATAGTGGTTCACATCCTTATCGCCGCTGCCGCTTCAGCGGTGCCGCTGAGGTCGCCGCTGGCGGCGAGCTCTACGTTCGTGTGCTATGGTTAAGGATAGGGCCGCAGTGTTGTCACAGAAGTGTGCGGGTACCTTAAAGTCGAAGTAAGTATCTTCTGCGAGAATGTTTGAAGGACAGCGTTTACACATGAGCTGACAGACTTTGCGAGACTATGGAACCACCGTCATAGATAAGGTGCCGTTAAGGATTGATATTTGTGACTGCCCTACTAGCGTTATGGTGTCGCGCGGCAGCTGAAATGTTCAAAGAGTGTAAGATTCCGCCTACAACGATTGCACCTGAAGATTCAAACGTTTGACTCCGTCCTTTAGTTCAGCTATCCTCAACCAGGTGGCCATTTACTAGCCCCTTTATTCTTAAAACTAGCTCTTCTTCTGTCCCTGCTATGGGTTCAAGGAGCTCTTTTACTAGTTCGCTATACCAGGGGTGGAGTCCCTGTTGTCTGGTCGTGAGCAGGCTAAAGAGTTTCCGGGGACTAATTACCTTCTGTCAGCTGCATATGTCGCCCAGTGTAACCAGATTTATTCGTCGAGCAACATGAACTCACGCCCAGAGACCAAAACCCGCAACAGAAGAGGATGAGAAAGCGAGCGAGCAAAAGAACAAACCGTCTAGAAACACGGGCCTTTTATTTTATTCTATTCTATTACTCTATCTTTTATCGCGCCCTTATTGGCTGCGCCGGATTGATTAACGATTGCTGACTGGCAACGATGACGTACTATTCCTTTCACCGCACATCGCTGCGTTACAAGCTTTTATCAAAACACTGCTTAATGTCAACTATCAGCCACACAGGCGTGAAGGGGTCATGGGAATTAGACAAGGGAGATTGCAGCCCCGTAGGCTGCCAGACGGCAGGAAATCGAACTCACAGATATCCACACAGGCTGTGACCAGGCCTGGGTGGATAGATGAGAGGAATATCAGCCATAAGGCTACACAGCGCTACTTCGATTCATCTGGATGTTCAACAACAACAACGGGATGGTCGCTGAGGCGGACTTCCCTAGGTGACTTTGGATTCGCGCCCCTCCTTGCTGACGGGCCGTACCGATATTCGATAATCTGCACAGTGCTCGTGTTAACCACACCAGGACATCACCATCGCCTTTCTGATTTTGATTATTCATAGTTACATTGTCTTACTCTACCAAGTGTTGAAAAACGACGGGAAATGAGTAGGGGTCGCTCTTGGGAAGGGGGACACACTAAACACAACCGTTGTGTTCTTATATTCAGGAGCAAATCTGCGACTTCCTTGCTATGGAGTGGACGAAGCGAGAAAGGTCTCGTCTCACTCCTACACCTCTGAACGATATTTTCAAGATCGATCTGACGCAGTTAAAAATAGAGTGAGGCTTTTAATTTAATTTACCTTTTGCAGTCTTACTTTTATTTTGTGTATGCTTTATGTTCTTAGTTTATTTATGTATGCATCTTATGCCTTCTTGATCCCCGCGCACGTTGGACAACGTCTGTGACGCGCCTTCTGAATCCCTACCTTGCACAATATCTTTTACACGTTTTAGAATCTGCACGCCTTCTGGAGCACGTCTTTGGCATGCCTTCTGAATAAAGACGCACGTTAGACTACGCCTAAGACACGCCATCTGAACGATGTCGTTCGGCGCATGATCCCCAACCATACGCCATCCACTCGATCCCATAATTTTGGATGATCGGCTACCAAAGCTATAAATTCGCTCACAATCGCCCTTAGTTAAGCTCAAAGAAACAGCTGGCTGGCATACGACGCAGTGTCCTACGCGTTTTTTGACGTTGCTCCTTCTGTGTGGCGGACAACATGACATACGGATCAACTGATCAGGGAATGTCTCAGGCGTGTCTGAATGGCGAAAATGAATACCATCATGAAAATATCCACCCTTCAAATAGTAGAAAGTAGGTTTCATTTTTGCAAGTCCTTGGACCCAAGCAGTTAGGGGCCCTCAAAGTTTACGATGGGACCGCGCACACACTTGATAAGATACTGCAATCGGCCAAAGTTTTGAAACAGATACCATATTCGTGATCAGCGTTCCTCCATAGGCAAGGTTTGGGTAAAATTTTCTACCCTTTTTCGACCTCGACCAAGGAGCTAGGTCTCACGAAAGTGCAATGGTGCTGCTTCGGAGTTACCCATGATAATCGCGTAGTCGGGGGAGCGTACACTCATGTCGCGGAGAATCATCGTGATCAAATATTTGAAAGGCACTACATCGTCGATAAACAAAATTCGTTTATTTTTTTGAAATTTTAAATGGTCGCCTCACCAAACGAGTATCAAGACCAACGTGCCGCCCTCTGTCGATACGATAGAAGATGACGGTGACTAATGCTCACTAACCTGCTGGAACTACAGTAGCTACCCGCCCTTTATCGTCAGTGTGTCTCTTTCGAAGGGCAGGGGCAATTGGACTTGTGTAACGATAGGCAGTCCTTTTTTGAACATGTGGGGTACATGCTAGGTTAGGTTGTCTGGACACCCGTACTCGACTTCTGGACGGGTACGACCATACCATATGCTCACGTAACTGTCTGGTTGGGAAGGTTCATTCTCCATTTAGTCAAGGGTCCTATCAAAAGGTTTATGGAAACTGGGGGGGGGGGCAACTGATGAACGCGTTCTTGGAAGCCTATATATGTGTAGGAAAAGTTCGGAAGGTGATAGATACCAAGCAACGAATGAACATCTAAAAATGCAAAGATTCGGCACAGCACGTTGATCAAACAACTGACGCTGTGCCTTTGATTCACCCCCTCCCCCCCCCCCCCCCCCACTGCACCGAGCTGGGGCCGGATTCATCAATGTTACTGCAGTAACTTTAACGGAGTATTGTAAGCGAAAGCTCGGATAACGCGGCTTATCGCTCACCATATCACCATATCGCTTGATAGGCCGCGTTATCTGAGCTTTCGCTTACAATTCTCCGTTAAAGTTACTGCAGTAACTTTGATGAATCCGGCCCCTGCTTGCACTGGTATCTTTCACCACCTCCCTTATCTCCACGCACACACGCGTTAGGTGCGTGCTGAGAGTGGCAATCCAATCTTGACCATTCAGGGTCCCTAACTCCTCGGGTTCAAGGATTTGCAAAAATGAAACAACCGTTCCTCGCTGCTACGACGTGACAATTGTGGTCACCCGCAACAACAACCATATCTTCAGACGGCACTTTCGCTGTTTCTCATCAAGCAGGGACCAGAATTGTCCTTGGTTTGCTAGGAACCAATTCCGCCCAATACACTTTCCCTTTAATAAAAATTCGATCATAAAGTGTATCCAGAAATATGGTCGTACAACTTCAACGGTCACAAACCTACCACCTCTCAGCTTCAGAATTATTCATGGGTGTAAACATTTCAAAATGCAGCAAAGCGTCGGGTGCGTCGTGTTGTAGGGCTGCGCCATGCGCTCGCTCAGAAAGCGTTGACGGATTTCTTATTCAAACCCTGTTTCTACCGAGCTAGTCAGCAGTATAATTACTTTTTTTAATTCACAGCGTTCATCACTTGTTGCAATTGTATGTGAATCGTAGATAAGACACTAGGTAAGTTGAGGGAATGTGAATTTCATCGTCATTCAAGCGGTGTAAGACATTAGTTGGGGCACGTTTCTTAGGCACCATTTCCTTTGAATCTACTCTTTATTATGATCCGCATAAAAGTTGTATAGAAAGGTGTTAAATAGACTTTAAAGGTTTCCGATTTGGCCAGAAAAATGTGCAGATTATGCAGAAGAAGATCCAATAATTGAATAAAAGTATAGGTGGACCTTCTATTTCATTTATCAAGAAGTTCTTATGGTTGCACTGTGCGTCAGACAACTCTTAAGGGCGCAGATCGGGTCGAGGGGGGTGACCTCCTTAAAAGTGTCACCAGCACAAAAACAAAGCGACAAAACATATTTGTAGTAAAGAATAGGTACAAACAATGCTATAGCTCAGCTCTGTGCGTCAGCGGAGGAGAGCACAGGTTTGGGCAGGGGAAGGGACCTCAGGGTGTGGCTCGAGTGACGCGTTCGTGTTAAAATTGCCTACATCCTGGAGTTCCCTGTAAAGCATGGATATGTAGTCGAAACAAGGAGATAAGACTGCATTTACATTCGCTGTATGTAGCTACTCGCCGCGGCTGCCCTCAGCGGCAGGCCATGTTGACCTCCCGACCCGATTTGCGCGCTCTTACGCTTTACCGATTACGATTTACGATCTATGAAGTTTTTTTTCGAAATTACGACTTACCAAATTTCGGAATCCATTTACGCATACCTCTGATCACTAGGACGTTGCGCTCGAACCTGCGTTGGTGGCTTTACGGGATAACATCCTTCGCGGAGAGCAGATAGTGCTGGCTCAAGTACCGCCTGGCGCAAGTTTTGATCGTAACTAGCAAACATTGATTTAGCAGTTGTCGGAGAACATTGACACTTCTTTTTTTTTTGCAGTGCGAAGGCTGCTCAAGCGAGTAAGAGGCCGAAGGAGGATCAGTCGAAGTCTGACCGAGAAAGGAAAAAGAAACTGTAAGTCTCTGTCGAATGTTTGGAGAATCATTGCCCTTAGGCCTCGTGCACACTATCCGTCGCCACGATGGAATCGCAGCGATGTGTCTTGCAGAGCGACGCGAAAGGAGGTGGAGCTCCCAGTGCTCCTCGCATCGCTCATCGCTCTGCAAGGCAGCGGGATGGCGATCCGCCCAGCACCAGCGCTAAACACCGAGCGCGACGCGAAAAAGTGTGCCATGCACGCGATGGGCGTGGGGAGCTATCGCGCATGCCGGCCGCCACCGTTGCGGCGGCCGCGGCGTCTTTTTACTATTCGACCGTGCGCGGCGGAAGAGCCGTGGGCTGAGCGCCGCGGTGGCATCGCGACGAAGTATGTCCACGGCCTTAGGAGACGAATGTTTTGGCTTAAGATCTGGCACTCCGTTATCATCGCCTATTCCACGGGAACCGTCACCGTCGCCGCTGCCTATTTCACAGCTGGACTCCATGCGGTCTAATTTCCAGAACTTGTTGAAGAAGTAGGTGAACATCGTCGTGGTTTCGTTGCTATCCGGTAGCTCCTATGCATTCAAGTTTCAGAGCCGGCAACGAAAAGGCGCTGAAGTGGTCAGAGGAGCGCCAGATACTGGCTAATGCGTTCAAAGAGCCTCGTCTCCCGCCGAAGTCTGGTTAGTTTCCTGATGAGAAGTCTGACCTCGGTCGATGGTTATATGGCAGCAGTAGGGTGGCACGGTTGGATATGGTGCTGTGCTGTTGTTTGCATTGCTGTTTGACGTAGTAGCTCGTATAGGGTAACCATTAATTGGGTTGGTCAGAAAGCATTGAAGTGATTTTGCGAAGGTTCCAGTATCTTCATTCGTGATCGATAGCCATTACCATTACCATATGGTAGTTGTAGATCATTCTTGAAACTTCTCCGTGATATGTAGGTATAGCCACGTTGTTTTTATTATCTTAAGTCACGATGTCAATTCCACAACCGTACCTTCGAGCCATCTTCTACGAATGGGGTCGAGGAACTGGAACAATGACAACCGTTCGGAACATTAACAACGCATAGGGAGAGGACACCTCTTCCATCAGTTGCTGGTCAAGTGTAGGTTCGCTGGTGTCAGAGGTGTAGACACGGACTCGAGAAACTATTGACCCTTCTCGCGCTGTCAAAAAGAATCCGGAGGCTGGACCCGCAGTCTTGCGACGAGACTTGGGTGCACCCATCCAACAGTCCTCAGTCGCCTCCAGGTCGTCACCACAGAAAGGTGCTCACTCGATGGGTCCCTCACCTCATGAGCGATACCACGCGATTTATGCGGGCATCTATGTGTCAGTTTCTCCTTTTCCTTTTCACCGAAAGGAGTTTGTCGAAGACAATGACTGGGGTTCTACGTTTCTAACACGCGTCGTGCCGTGTGGCTTCCTCGAGGAGAAGGTTCGCCGAAGCAAGCCAAATCGGGCGATCACCCCAAAAAGTGTCTCCTTTCCTGTCAGTCGCTTCAGAACATTGCGAACTCTATTCGAGATAGACGGTCGAGGCGTGCTTCTGTCCAGCTCCTTCACGACAACGCTGGGCCGCATGTAGAAAAAGACACCTAAAAATTTGGAGCTGGTCTGGTGCACGGTTCCCCTCCCACCGTATTGCCCTGTTATGCCTCCCCTGACTATCACTTTTCCGCTTAAGCCATTCCTGGCGAAGAAAAAATTTACCAAGGTTGAAGATGTTGCAAAGGCGGTCAGCGAAATCTCTGACGCCCAGTCTCCCCAGGGTGGCGGAAACAAATCGCTGACATGCCCATCAGGTCGCACACTGTTGTGACTTACGATGGTTGTTAATGAATTCGATTTATTGTGAATGGAAAATAAAGAAGAAAAAATGTCGAACCAATGAAGGCTTTTTGACCAACCTGATGCTTTGAATTAGTTTTCCACTTTACAGGGTGGCCCATAAGTCCTGCGACAAAAACATAGGCGTATAAAAAGGCTAAGAATGCAACAAATTTGGTACACTTTTAAACCACGTTTGCCTTTGACTTATGGGCCACCCTGTCTCACGTGTTGGGGGCAACAGATCACGTTGCAGTGTTGTCACGTCGTTTTTTTTTCAGGATCTGACACAGCATCTACGGCACCAGGTCACATCGAGTCTCCGAACCTGCTCGATCCTGCCTCAATTTCTTTGACGTGATCTTGCACATCCCTAGTTCGAGGGTTGGCTGTTCCGTCCAGGGTTATGAGAAAAACAGTCCTATATCCGCCAATCTCTCATTCCTGTCTCGTTGATTTATGAAGCCTTTCAGGGAGTTCCTTCCCTTACAGCAATCGCGTAGTCCGGTCATTATTTGTAATGATTTGGATTCTTATCATGAAAGGCAATGTAAGTTGTATACTTGATTCCTTTCGTTATCTGCTTCGAAACTTTTGTGGTTAAAATCAGCAGTTTGTGCAGTTGTCGACGATATTGCCCTAGCTAGCCAATAGTCGATGGTATAGTTGTTTCTCATGTAAAAACTTTTCAGTTTTATGTTTTGTTGCGACGTGCAGACAACATTCTGATTCATCTCGAAATAAATGCTCTATTATGATTGCGAAGCGATTTTCTGGTACAGGCACATAAACTCGGTAGAGAAATGCGATGCTTGTCCATGAGAGAAGGTATGGTAAAGGGATGGACAGAAATTTTGAAAACTTTCCCAGAAAAGGGGTAGCCGAGTTCGTCAGAAATCGGAAAAGCGAAAAACCCCAGGAAACAAAAAGTTTCGAAATTATTACTGTCTATTGTATATAATGATAGATTTCCGAAATCACTTTTATCACCTGTCGTCCCGCTGATCATCGACTTGCTCGAGCGGGCGCCAGCAGCGTCTCCATTCGTCCCTTTCGCGTGCCAGAGTACTCCAACGGGTTCTCCTCGCTCGAGGGACGGGAAGAGCGCCATATCAGTCGTTCGGGGCTTTTACGAAGAAGTCCGCGTTGGTGGGCGTCCTGGTGTTCTCTTGACATCCTGCGGAATGCAGTCGGTGCCGGTTCTCGTCCAGCGGCTGTTTGCGAACACATCATGTAGGCGGACCATCTAATTTTCGACGACTTGGCCCACGCGACAGCGTCTCTGATCTTTGAACGTGGGCGAAGCTCGGAACTCCGGAACTCTCTTATTCGCATCTCGGTCCAGGTCTCGGAGACCTCTTTAGCGCAGGAAGAACAGTGGAGTCGAACAGATGGGCACAGAATCGGAAGTTCTTCGCCTTCTACACGACTTCTTTAACGTTTTTGGAAGCTCTCCAGCCGCGCGTTTCCTCCTGCCCAGCTCCGGCGCTAGGTCGTTGACCATATTGACTTCGCGACCCAGAAACACGTAGCTGGAGCATTCGGAGATGTTCGTTCCGTTCAACGAGAGTGAGGCATCGAAACTTGTCCGTTACTTATGAACATCGTCTTTGCAAGATTCAGCTGGACTCCAACGTTCCACGTTCCCTACACGATTGAAATCGGCCACAGTGGTGTGCGTAATTACGATTCGCCGTTTACGATTTTACGATTTACGGCGATTTGTAGGATTTTTTTTTACGATTTACGACATTTTGGCTCGAGAATCGTAAATGTGATCTTTGATCACTTATTGTCATATCTAGCGCGTTCTAGTTCGAATATACTTTTCCTTCATTGTGATATAGCATACTGTTTAGTGTGAGGGAAAAAGGAGTGAGGTGAGAAGGCTGCTGGCAAGAGCTGTTGACCTCCTGGTCGGAGCGACGTAGACTTACTGTCATAGCAGGTTTCCGTTATCTGTAGCAGGGGTGTCGGCGTCGAGGGTGCAGATTGGGTACTACCCGACATCTCCATTCCTTCCTACTACAATAAGCTCGTCCTCGAACTTGAGAACATCGTCATCGTGTTGTCAGTCGATAATCATCCGAGCGGAAGTAAGATCGGATATGCAATAATGAATATAGGAACTAAAACGCAGTTACGCTACAATTCAAATACTGTATAGAGTTATCGATGAAAGACTGAGCGTGTGGTAGTGTGAGTAGATGATTTACCAGGAAAGCATGATTCGACGGCGTAGTCGATGAGGGTCCGCACAATTACTAAGAACAAGCTTATCCTCGAGCTTGCGTAGAAAGATGTGGATGAAGCGAATAAGGTACCAGAGACGACGCTCAAGTCTTTCGTCTCGAAGGATAGGCATGTGCGGTGATGAAGAAGATTAAAGGCGAAGATGAAGAGTGTTATGTCTTCTGTATTCATTAGCGGAACTGATAAAGAAGTTTGTGATAAATTCAGTGCCTTATCAGGTACAGCATATGATTTAATAGGTCATACGTATATATTGTTACGATGAAAGAATCATTTCACATATAAGCATGAAATTGTTATTGATGTGAACAGTGCGGAAACTGGGGACGCTACAAGTTCTTGAAAACTTTGAAGTGTTCAATATCTTGCACACATGTGCAAGCGAGAGAAATGTGGAAGATAAAGTGTTATCGATACACAATTTAGGACAGATTACCTTACTGCATTGTAATGCTGTTATATAATTCATTGACAGTTTTGGAATAGGAGAGGGAAATTATTTTACATGTTGCAAATACAGATTCACCTTATTCACCCGCCTCAGCTTTTCAAAACTCGTTCGGTTGACACAGGGGCGAGTTTGTGAAAAGAGAGTAATTTAATTAATAGCGCGAATTGAAAATTCTTGGAAGTGCCCATTCAAAGAATTTCAAGTTCATTGTAACGAAAACTCACAAGACACTGATCTAGCTTCCTTTTGAGGTATAGGTCAGTGTGTCAGTAGTCCCTATGTTGTCCTGCAAAAGTATATTTACTCTGTAATCGCGGTGATCGTCGCCAAAAGTCACCGGCTTCTGACGAATAGGAAGTGAATGAGTCCTGCAGAACCAGTAGCTTTATAGTTATAGCTCGTTGCAATCTTGTTCAAAATACCATGCGGGCTATTGATTTTGCAAAGATGTCACTCGTAGAATTTAAACCTCGTTCTGGAACTAACTCATTTCTAATGCCGTGTTTGATATTATGGCCTTCTCGACTAGTTGCATAGATTCATTGACGAGAGATATGACGAACTTGCTAAAAGTTCGTATAGATAATCCTTATTGCGTTTATGCAATGTGAGAGGCCCGATAATGTCCGTGTGGATGCGTTCAAAAGGTCTTTGGAGAATTGGAGCACTTCTCAGCTTTTCACATATAATATTGCCCGAAGTGGTTTTGACATAACAGACAAATGTTTACATATGTGGCGACATCTAAATACAAAGTTGGCTAGTAGTACTTACCTTTTACCGTTGCATTATTTTTTGTATACTCCCAAATGAGATCCCGTTAATGGATTATCGATGTGCAGAAATTACCACATTTTGCATGTTCGGGCCCGGAATCAACAATGCAGTTGTACTATGCGTTGCATAGTGCAGACAGTCCTGGAAAGCATATTTGTCGATCGTCTTATAAAATTACTTAGGGGTTGATTAAGCTTTCTCTGAAAAATCTTAATAGCCTGTGTTTCTTAGCTCTATATTCTGCGGTGATATCGAAAGCTGTACTTAAATCTGGTATTTGGCCAAGCGACATACCAGATCTGACTGGGCATCAGAGATTTAAGAGGTGCATGGTCAGTTGATGATGAGGTGATTGCGTTTGCAATGTAGGGTAAAACTGGTTGAGAGCAAAAACTATGGCTAGTGTTTCCAGTTGTCTTCATAACGGTTTTGCGAATTACGTGAAGGATGGTGGACTTGGTCGCTGTAACTAGGGCGACATAATTAACAGCACGCTAGCTAGCTACTAACAGGACTAGCTGGTAAGTGTGTCCAGAACATAGACATAATTAACAGCACGCTAGCTAGCTACTAACAGGACTAGCTGGTAAGTGTGTCCAGAACCTGGTCAGTAAGCAGACGGGGTCGGATTCATCAAGGACTTACGTAACTTGAACGGAGAACTGTAATCGGAATCCCAGATAATGCGGCTTATCGCTCACCATATCGCTTGATAAGTTGCGTTATGTGAGCTTTTCTGTCACAATTATCCGCTAAAGTTACGTATATCGTTGATGAATCCGGCCCATGGCTTCCGTTAAGCCCATGATGTTTCCGATCTCATTGAATTAAAAATCAATCATGACTCCCATGCCTCATTCTCACCAGCTAAAGGTTGGCAAATGAGTAGCATAAGACGACAGTCATAATTTGTCAAAAGCTGAATCTAAACGGTCGACGAAGTCCATGTTGCCTTGATCCATGTCGCAAAGTTCACTTAAATCCTTGCTTTGGGTGCGGGGACTCATTGATCTTGCAAGGGAAGCCCTTGAACTTCTCCCAAAAGATTCTCAACGAGACCTATATTGTCTTGAAGGGCATCCGACGAGAATTACAGAGCTGTGTCTCGTTTTTGCTAAGGGCCGCTGGGTGGTCCGGAAATGGCCAAAAATGGTATCACTTCAGAGCAGTCTAATAGGGCATAAGTGACACCTGGAATGGCCCTGTCGTGCTCAGAACGTAACCTACAAAAGGTCTGCATCTCAAGCTAAGGTTTGATCATAGTAATATGATAATTTGCTAAGTTTCCTAGACGAAGCTGCAGGGTGCATTCGAGTGATTCATTCCATAGATGTTGGCAGCGGCTAGATGGCCGAGTGGTTAGCAATGCAGGCTTACAGGAGTGGGGTCGAGGGTTCGATTCCGTAGTGGGATTTACTAGGTGGTATATTCCCATTTTCACAAAAGAAGTGTACGCTTTGCCTTCGTTAGGATACCGTATTATTGGGTAGCGATAGTCGAAAGAAATTTTAAAAATAGAAATCATATCCGTGATCAGTATCCCCAATAACCCTCGTTAGAGGTGTTTGAGCGAAATTGTTTCTATCGACCTCTCCTCGATATTTGGAGTCGTGAAAGGCAGCAGTGCCGGTTATTCTATGCACACTCGTTTACTACCCATCGTAACCTTCTGCGGTTTGATTGGAAATGGTTGCCAGATTGGTGATCTGCACACCAAATAACTATGGATGAATTCTGGACAATTTTTTTGAGCTCTAGAGTTGAAGAAGTGAGTGCAAGTGCTCCGATCGACCGTCATGCCTCCCGTAAGTGTATACGACAGTGGTGAGGAAGAAATACATAGCTGGAGACCAATCACACGAGGTAGATAAAATTTGCTCTACTTGGTAACAGTTTGCTGAAATAGTGGAAGTTGCGAGACGAATAAAAGGCAGTTTATAAAAAACTTCGAAGAACGATGTCTTAATGATGGGTCAAATCAATGCTTGTCGATCATGTTTGCAAATGAGGTGGCAGCGAGAAACACTTCCAAAACTAATCGAGATTATTCCAAAGAGGTTACATGGGAACAGCTTCCAACTAAACCTTCCTCAGCGAGAGAAGCGTGGTTTAATGGACGTGCGATAGCACTTAAAAACCAGGTTCTTCCACATCTGACAACAGGTTGAAAGCAAGCTTATGAAGCGAATACGGTATCCTACCGAAGCCATAATGTACTCTTCTTTTGTAAAGATGGGAACAGACCAACTAACGAATCCCCTGACTTCCTCCGGAATCGAACCTTCGACCTTCTCTCGTAAGTCGGCATTCACAATTCACTCGGCCATCCAGTCGTTGCCAGCATCGATGCGAATGAATCACTTGAATGTACACTTCAGCTTCGTCTAAGAAACGTAAATTATCAAATTACTACAATGAAAATTTAATTTGTTCTGCAAACCTTTATAGGTTAAGTTCTGAGCACGACAGGGCCACGACAGTCACTTTTGCAAACCTCTTTGCCTTTTCTCCGAGAGCTTATTTGAGAGTGGTGAGAGGAACTTACGTTAATAGCTACTAGGTCTCTGGAACCGCGAAAAATCTGAGGAGGACGATTGTCGTTATAGCTCTGCGGCAGCGCACTACTCATAGGTAAGAGAAAATCCATTACAAACCCGACTTACGCCAGAATACACATTTATTGTATGTATTATGTCGATCGAAAAGTCTTGCAACACTAGCACAACAATATTCAAATTTGTCCCTATTTGCTAAAACAAAAACTCAGTCCACGATATATTCCCCATCCAAGCCTAAGGTCTTGCCCCATATTTCGGGCAGCCTTTCAATTCCTTTCCGCTAGAATTGCTTGGGCTGTGAGGAAAGGAATTCAGAAACCTCAATTTTCGGTTGACGTCGATCATCAAACTCTCTACCTCGAAGATGCTGCTCCAGAGCTCTGAACAGGTGGTAGTCAGTAGTAGCAAGGTCTGGAGAGTACGGTGGATGGGGCAGAACTTCTCAGCCTAACTCCTGGATTTTCTCGCGACTGTTACGACATGACATGGACACGCGTTGTCTTGCAGCAGTCACACATTTTCCCGTTCTGGACGTTTTTGATGCATGGTTTCGGCCAAGCTTTAGAGCTGGGTGCGTAGACAGATGCTGTGACTGCTCTGATCATCCAGCAACTTCCAGTAAAGCATGCCTTCTGAGTACAACAGAGGGGCGTCCGGGACGAGGTCGATCTTCGAGAGAGATATCTCCAGTCTTGAAGCGCTGATACCAACGGGCCACTGTGGAATAGTGAATGACTTCCTGCTTGAATGCAGCGCAGATGTTGGAGCCTGCAGTCCTGGCGGAATGGCCTTGCAGAAATTCGTAGCAGACGATAGGTCGTAGGATACCGCTGCTTTTCGTTGACATTGTTGCTGCACTCGTACTCGACGAGGCCTTATATAGTATGCTTGAGGAGGCTTCGAGAATGTACTGTGACGTCATTTTATCCGCTATTTTATTTTATTTTTGGAAAAATCAAGGATGGGAAAATCACTCCTCATGATCGGACGAAAGGCTGCATGGGTGAAGCCCGCCGATTTTTTCTTGCTACAAATTGAAGGTTAAGTTTTGACGAGATCCATCTTCAGCTCCAGTAGTTACATCTCTCAACTAAAAAATATGTCGCGCCGTCACTGCGAAAATTGACCAGCAATCGATCCATTCAGCGATTTTGGAAACTGCTGAAAAAATTTATTATCTAATTCAATAACTTTGCAAGTCCAAATGACGTCAGCGTTCCGTAAAAGAAGCGGTGCTCAGTGTGTTGCCATGTCATTTCCATGCCTAAAAAATCTTCATTTAATTGACTTATTTGTGCCAGAACTTTACTAATTGAAAACAATACTAACAATAAATTTATTATAAACAATATTATTAATATCCATATATTATCAATATTATTATTAATTTATTATAACAATAGAGGAATTTTGTCTTAGTGACCAAATTGAAGTACGACCCCCCTCCAACTTGAGGCAAAGTACGATCACTCCTGCGATTCTCGCACACTGCGCTTGAGCCTGCACCGAGGGGATGGAATAGTATCTCGTCGAGTACAACATACAGCAACAATGTCAACGGTAAGCAGCGGCATCCTACTACCTATCATCTGCTACGAATTTCTGCGAGGCCATTCCGCAAGGACTGCAGGCTCCAAGACCTGCGCTGCATTCAAGGAGGAAGTCATTCACTATTAAGACTTGTCTGGGAAGGATAAAGCGCTGATTCATTCATTTGGCCAGTGCAAGTCATTGTATGGCCGTAAACTCATTCAAATCGCCTCCACGATATCCCGTGAAAGTGGAATGCATGGCTCATCCCAAAAGGGATTGAGCAACCCATCCTTTGCATTTATCATTATCCCTATCCTTATATGTATTCGTATTGCCCAAAACTGCTTGGTATGATGAACACCAGGGTGAACTAAAAGGTCAGCAAGGTGTTGAGTACTAGGCCGCTGCGGTATGGACTTGATGGACGATATACGCTTTATTGCCGACGACCGATAAACTGCAAACCATACCAGAGTAGCCTTTATATAGTAGTCCTTTAATCACTGCATGATAATCATCATATCATGCGACTGGTATAGACTGATATGTAACACCTCCCCTTTTTGAAGATGATAAATCAGTTTTACAATCGGATAATACGGTGATCTAATTGTTACAACGATCTTAAGGACAAAAATGATATCTCTTCTGAGTTGGATCAATGTGGAGCGTCCTCGTAGGTCTTCGTGTTCGAGTCGATCGTCGTAGCTGCATGCCTTGTTAAACAGTTGGAACTCCTTCAGAAGTTTCAGCAGGCGGAGGGGAAGGTGCTTGGCTCTGGAGCTCAGGTCGCTCCAAGTCGAATGTTTCGAAAAGTGTGTCCATGTCTTCTTGGGCTTCGTTGTGGCTACCACTGTAGCGCCTCCGTAGTTGATTTGCATGTCGTATCCAAGTTTGTGTTCCACAGCGAACTTTATAGAGCACCTTTCCAATGCGATCTAATATGGAACCGTTTGTCCACTTATGTTTTCCGTCTTTGTAGTCGTTGACGTAGACAGTGTCGCCTCGCTCGAAAATCTTAGGCTTAGCTCCATGCTTGGCGTTGAACTGACGTTCCATGACTTCATTTCGGCTCCCGCTGTGAGACTGGATGGGCTGAAGTAGAGACAAGGGAGTCCGAAGTTTCCTTCCAACAAATAGTTCTTCTGGTGATTTGAGCTTTTCGAAGGCTGAATGTGGTGTTGAGCGGTAAGTAAGAAGGAAGATTTGGAGAATTCGGGAGAGTGTTCCCTCTCCTTTCATCTTAAGCAAGCTCCTTTTGAAGGTATCTACGAACCTTTCCACTTGACCGTTGGATTGTGGATGATATGGGGGAGAAAACAGGTGCTCGATTCCGTTCTCTTGGCAAAACTCTTTGAATTCTTCTGAAGTGAACTGAGTGCCTTTATCTGACACGAGTATTCCGGGAGCTCCATTACTGGCAAATTTCTGGCGCAGTAATGAGATGGTGGCGCTTGTTGTTGTGCGATCTGTATTGTATATCTCAGGCCACTTGGAAAAAGCGTCCACGATTATGAGGAAATTGGTGCCTTCATATGGACCATCGTAGTCCACTTGTATTCGTTCCCATGGCTTACTTGGCGTTGGCCAAGATGCAAGTGTGGTTTTGGTAGGGAATTTGACGACTGATGAACATCTTGTGCATCGTTGAACCATCCTTTCGATGTCTTTGTCGAGACCTGACCAGTATGCGTAACTACGAGCTAGCGCTTTCATGCGAACAATTCCGAGATGTCCAGAATGAAGTTGTCGTAGTATACGTTGTTGAAGTGAAGTTGGTATGACAACTCGTTCAGCGAACATCAGACATCCATTTAAAATTGAAAGGGAGTCACGTCTATTGTGGAAGCACTTAAGTGTGGGATCTTGGATTGACGGTGGCCAGCGTTCTCTGGTATACTTCATAACAAGTTGAAGTAGCTCATCTTTTTGGGTCGTTTGTTTGATATCCTCTGCTGTGACTGGTAAGGCTCGTACCAGATTTGCGAACACGTGTCTGATATCCGAGTCTACCGATATAGCTGCTATGACCTGATCCTCGTTCGCTGTTTTATGATTTGCGGTGAGTCTTGATAGAGCGTCAGCTTGTCCCATATGTGTGGTGGAACGGTACTGGATAGTGAAGTCGTAAGTGAGCAGTGTTATTGCCCAACGTTGAAGTCGGCTAGCGGTATAGATAGGGATACCATTCTTTGAGCCAAATATCGCCAGAAGGGGCTTGTGGTCAGTAAGAAGTATGAATTTGCATCAGTGAAGCATCCATGGAACTTTTGGACGGCAAAAATGAGTGCTAGTCCTTCTTTCTCAATCTGGCTGTAGTTCTTTTCAGCTGGGAGTAACTAGCGTGAAGCATGAGCAATGGCTTTCCCTGATACATCTGCATAACGATGGGAGGTTACTGCTCCAATGCCATAGTTTGAGGCGTCTGCTGCAACTACGATTTCTTGGTTGGGGTCGTAGTGGGCTAAAAGCAGATCGGAGGAAAGAATTTCTTTGGCTCGTTTGAAGCCCTTGTCGCATGCCTGTGTCCATTCAAATCGGGTATCCTTCTTGAGTAGGGCGTCAAGTGGAGCTCGGATAATCCTCATTTCCTTAACAAAATTGCCGTAGTAACTGAGAAGTCCAAGAAAGGATCGGAGTTGTGAGAGGTCTTTAGGAACCGGCATCTTTTGTATGGCTTCGATTTTACTGGGATCGGGGCGTCGACCATGCTTGTCGACAATGTAGACGAGGTAGTCGATTCTGGTTTCAGCAAATTTACATTTGCTCAAGCGTACGTGTAGACCACTTTCAACAATACGTTGGAAGAAAGCGTGAAGGTTCTGTGAGTGCTCCTCTGCAGTGTGTCCAACGACGATTACCTCGTCGAGATATGCGACCACTCCTTGAAGGCCGGCTAGCACAGTGTCCATTATTTGTTGGAATATAGCAGGTGCTGATTTGACTCCAAACGGCAATCGGTTATATTGGAAGAGACCAGGTGGGTGTTAATGGTCAACAGCTCCTTGGACTGTGGGTCAACTGGGATTTGGAGATATGCGTCGGCGAAGTCGATGTGGGAGAAGTAGCGGCCACCATTTAAGGTTCTGAATATATCTTCTGGAAGAGGAAGAGGGTATTGATGTAGGTCGAGGGCGTTGTTGAGGTCTGTGGAAAAATCGGCGCATATGCGAAGGGTGCCGTTGGATTTCTTGACAATTACAATAGGGGCTGCCCAGTTGGAATAGTTGACCTTTGAGATGACGCCAATTGATTGTAGTCGGTCGAGCTCCTTCTCTACTGCTTCTTGAGCTGCATAGGGCACTGGGCGTTTTGGGCGGAATACGGGTTTTGCTCCGGGTTTTAACTGCAGGGATGCTTCGGAATGCTTGTACAGGCCGAGATCAGAGCTAAATGCCTCTGGATATCGTCGCTGTAGTTCATCTGCTACGTCGCTGCTTGTCGCAACTGAAGACATGGTGATGGTGGGATCGGTTGGGCATGGGTCTGAAGTGGGCAAGGCGTCCATGATTGAGTACAATCCCATTTTCGATATCCATTCCGCTCCTAGCAGGTTGTGATGCGTGTTGGCCACATAGAACGTTCCCTCTGCTGAAACGTCCTTGAAACTGTATGTGCATTTCCGTTGTCCATGGAATCGGATTTGGTCTCCGGAAGCGCTTTGTGCGATGAGGGAGGGGGGTTCTAGTTTCGGCCTGCCCATGAGATTCCATGTCACCTTGTTGATGACGGTGACGTCTGATGCAGTGTCAACTTGAAAGTTGATGGTGTGGGTGTCTACTTTGATTGTGGCGTAACGTCGATATCGATAGCAGTCGATATTCGAGATTTTGAAGATCGCATCTGCTCTTGTCTTCTACCTTTGGGTGGGGGGGGGGAGTTGTGGCGGGAAGGTCGTTTGGATATTAGGCGACGCTTGGCTGAGGAACAAAAGCCGTCTTTGTGTCCTGTAGTGTGGCATTGTGAGGTTCCGAAAGGTGCATTCTCTGACGAAGTGCATGTTACCGCAGTTCCAGCATGGTGAAGGGGTGTCTTGTGAAGATTTTTGCGTTGATTAGGATGAGTTTGATTGCGGCTGTTGTTATCGTTATGATAACGTGATCTGCGAACATCATCTCGAGGCTTCCTTCTTGGGCTCGGTGGTGCATCAATCGAATGAATTGTTGGCCTGCCTTCTTCAATCGTTTTGGTGTCGTGACGAAGATTTAGCAGTCGCTTGCATTCTTCGGTAAGTGCAGTTAGGATCTGCTTCGATTTTGTCGAGCAGTTTCAGTCTGATGAAGGCATCCTCGGGGGCATGGATTCCACAGACGATGATCAAACACTTGAATTGGTTGTCGTCGCATTCCTCGAGCTTGAATTTGGCACACTCACGATTAACATGTTCGGCATATGTAGCAAAATCATCTTTTGGATTTTTGACCAGTTTCATGCAGGCGTATCGTGCGCTGAATAGTGATTGTTGCGGTCCGAACAAATCCTTGAGTGTCTTGACTGCTTGATCAAAGGATACTTCCTTTGGTGTTTGGGGAAGAATGTAGTTGAAAATTTTTTCGTAGGAGACGGCATCGAGCTTGTGCAGCAAAAGTCGAACTTTTGATGGCTCATCCAGACTGCTTGCGTCCACGGTGAAAATATCCTCATGTCGGCGGTACCAAGCTTCGAACGTAACGTCGGCCTCAGGGTTATCCGTCCGGCGAGAGTATCGAAGTGCTTGGTGGAGTTGGCAGCCGATGTCTCCGGGGGATGGGCGACGTTGGTGATTCCTTGGATTGCGGACGCAAGACTACTCAGTAGTTGCTGAAATTGCTGCTCCGAAAAAGTTGCCATCTTACCACCTGGTGGGTTCTTGATCCTGATCGCCACTGTTGAGTACTAAGCCGCTACGGTATAGACTTGATGGACGATATACGCTTTATTGCCGACGACCGATAAACTGCAAATCATACCAGAGTAGCCTTTATATAGTAGTCCTTTAATCACTGCATGATAATCATCATATCATGCGACTGGTATAGACTGATATGTAACACAAGGACTAGTGTTTTGGAAGAAAGTCTCGGTGTAAGCAGCTTTCAGATGTGGGTGGTGTGATCGGTATCTTCTATTGAGCATGGTACGGAGCCTAAATTTCAAAACTCGTGAACTATTAGGCTGTCTCAAAGTAATCTCCGTTTCGAGGTGTCTATAAATAAAAACGCTTTTTGCCCTAAATCACTCCTCTTAGGTCGTTCAATAGGTTTTCTCCTGCTCTTTCAAAAAAGAAAACATACGTGGATGTCGCTGTAATTTTTCTAACCGACCATTTCCAGGGCTCAGTCAAATCGTGAACCGACGCGACTTTCGAGCCATCATGCTTTACGAATTTAAATTGGGACATTATGCGGCAGAGGCATCCGTAACCTTAGCAGCGCTTTTGAGACGGACTGTCCTTGCAAATGCACGATAAGGCTCTGCTTCGAAAAATTCGCTTCTGGCAATTTTGATCTCGAAGAAAAACCGGATCGCGGGTGCAGGTCGTCGCTTGACAACGAAGTTTTGAGGAGAGCCGCCAAAGCAGATCCGGAGACGAATACGCATACGTTAGCAGAGGACCTTGGCGTACATCATAGTACGGTAGCAAGATATTTGGCGAGAATCGGTAAGGTGAAGAAGATGTCGAACTGGGTGCCTCATGACCTGACCGATGAGCAGCGTCTGGCACGTTTCGGCACTTGTTCCAACCTGCTTAAAAATTAGCCTTTTGTGAGCCGTATTATTACGCTTTTCGCTACAAGGAGAGAAGGCCGCAAAATTCAGGAAGAGGAGTCCCAAAACAACCATCAACTGGGACATGCACACCTCTCTTGCCGGCCTTTGGGAAGATACCGTCATGGACAACGTCGATGAGGAATGCGACCACTTCGTGCACCATTTCTGCGATAGTGCTAAGGGAGCCGAGAGCTTGAAGACCACCAAGAGACGTCTGTCTCCGGAAACTCTTGAGCTTATACGCCAGCGTGGAGCAGCACGCAACTACCAGCTGACGTCCGAGCTTGCGAAGCTATACAAAGCGGCGATAAATGAGGATCTTACGGAGAGAAGGGCGGAAGTGTTGGCAGACGCTGCGGAGGGAGGTTTGAGCATCCGTAATGCCCGTCGGAACTTCGCCAACTTCAAGACCAAGATAGCCGCTCTCCGACGTCCTAACGGAACCGTCACCTCTTCCAGAACGACCATGGAGAAGGTCGTCCACGACTTCTACTCCGATCTCTTCGATAGCTACGACCACCTTCCCTCATCTTCATGTCATCTTCCACAAGTTGGATACGTCGTTTCCTCTGTTCTCCCTTCCGAGATCCGACATGCCATGTCGTCGGTGAAGAAACGTACAGCACCAGGTCCCGACAGGATCAGACCCTAACATCTGAAGAACCTCCCGCCAACGCTCATCGGCGCGGCTCTTCACACGCTACCAGTCGGAGTGCAAGGCTCCATCTCAATGGAAGACCAGCAGGGCTGTCTTGCTGTACAGGAAGGGAGACGTGCACGACATTGGCAATATCGCCCGATCGGCCTGCTGTCCGTAATCTACAAGCTGTTCACTCGAGTCATCCTGAATAGGATCAGCAGAACGCTGGACGAAAGACAGCCATGCGAACAAGCAGGATTTCAGAGAGGATTCAGCACGATCGACCACATACACACCTTTTCGAAGCTCATCGAAGTGTCGCGAGAGTACAAGCTGCCGCTGTGCCTTATGTTCATCGCCCTGAAGAGGGCATTCGACTCCGTCGAAACTGAAGCATTCATGGACGCCCTGCTCACTCAGGGGGTTACTACTCAGTACATCAGTCTTTCGAGAGCTGTACAGTGGATTCACGACCAAGATCCCACCATTCTACAACGACGTAAGAGAGGGGTTCGGCAGGGGGATACCATATCCCCGAAGCTCTTCATCGCACCCTCGAAACCGTCATGCGTGAATGGGAGTGAAAGTCGACGGCCGGCAACTGCACCATCTTCGCTTCGCTGACGATATCGCGCTCATAACACCGAAAATCAGCCAGGCGGAGCGAATGCTTGCCGACTTCGCTCGTGTATGTGGGAACGTTGGACTGCAGCTGAATCTTACGAGGGAGATGTTCATGAAAAACGGGCAAGTTTCTGATGCCCCATTCTCGCTCAACGGAACGAACATCTCCGAATGCTCCAGCTATGTGTATCTGGGCCGCGAAGTCAATATGGCCAACGACCTAGCGCCAGAGCCGAGCAGGAGGAAACGAGCGGCTTGAGGAGCTTTCTAGAGCGTAGAAGAAGTCGCGACGAAGACGAAGAACGTCCGACTCCTTGCCCACCTATTCGACTCCACTGTTCTTCCTGACCTAACATACGCCTCAGAGACCTGGCCCATACGAAAGCAGGATGAACACGCGATCAGCCTCGCACTGCGTGGAATCAAGAGGACAATGCTCGGAGTGACATGACTCACGCAAGTAAGAGAAGTTCCGAGCTTTACCGACGTTCGAAGATCAGAGACGCTATCGCGTGGGCAGTAATGCGCCTCGCAGACACCCGCTGGACGAAAGCCGTTACCGACTGGATTCCGCGGGATGTCAAGAGAATACCAGGACGCCCATCAACGCCTTGCTCGGACTTTTTCGTGAAAGCGCTGAACAACCGATATGACGCTCTTCGTGTCCCTCGAGCGAGGATCCATTGGAACACTCTCTCACGCGACAGGGATGAATGGAGACGCTGCTGGGGCCCGCTCAAGCATGTTCAACTGGACGGCAGGTGATATAGGTGATGATATAGGTGAGCCGTATTATAACTGTAGATGGAAAATGGATCCTTTTCGATAACAGGAAGCGGGAATTTGTCTGGGTAGAGAAGGATGCTCCTCCAACATCCTTCCCTAAACCCGATCTTCACCCTAAAAAAGTTATGCTTACTTTGTGGCTTTGTCGTAAAGGCATAATCCCTTACAAGCTTTCGCAACCTGGTCAGGCAGTCACAGCCGAGTCTTGTTGCTGTGATTTAGAAAAAATATATGAGAAGTTGCAGAAATTGTGGTCGGCAGTGATGAGTAGAGGAGGGCCGCACCTGTTGCAGGACAACGCGAGGCCCTAGGGGAAAACTGACCCATTTCGGTACCGAAGTTCTCCCTCTCCCACCATATTCCTCCTACCTTTCCCCTACCAACTATCACTTTTCCGAGCTCTTGATTCTCATTTGCGTTAGAAACAGTTCATTAATTTGGACGAATCTACATTCCTTGATTTAGCTAATTCCTGTGATCTCAGTTTTTATTGTAAAGTATTGGATTCATTACCTATTCCTTGGCAAAAGTGGATAGATTCTGGTGGTTTCTATTCGTTTAATAAAGTTACGTTTAAGCTGAGTTATAGCAGTTTGAAGAAGCGGTCCGTTTCGGCGATTTATTTTGAGACAGCCTAATAGTAGCGCTGGATAAGGGAGACGGATTGCATTTTCCTCTGAGAGTTGACAAAAGTTTTTACCATTTAGTGAGATTTCTAGCTGCTGTAGAGGTGAATTTAATAGTGCGAGAGTTCACGACCACTAATAGAAGTAAGATTTGAAAGCTTTTCGGTAGAAGCTGTTGCCGAAGGGATTTCGCTTGGGAAGGAATTGACATAATGTGCTGAAAGAAAATTGGTTGTATGAGTTTTGTGATTTAACAAGTGAGTAAAAATTAGCCGACCTGATTGGGGGATCCTTTTCGTTTCTCATCCAGAAATTTATTTAGGTCTATTCACCACTGTTAAACAATTCGAGTTTGGGGGGTGGTTTTTCACACCTGCTGGCACCGCTGTTTTCATCAACTAACCTGCTGTGTACTTTCAAATGCAGGCTAAGCGCAAGAAATACTGCTCGTTTACAGATTATCGAAGTGTCTTCGAATAAAACTTGGAGCCTTTGTTGCTTATGTTACGTCTTTAGAAATGGTTAGGTAGATTTAAATTGTTACTGAGGACACCTTATTAGCAACAACGCCGAGCAGCAAGAGAATCAAATCTACACATTATCGAGGAGTTTTCGAAAGAATGAAACCTAAGTCAGCAAGTGCTTGCTAGCGAAAACAACGCCGAAGATGAGCAGCTAGTGTGTTTGCGAGACGATAGCTAGCAGAAGATCGGAGTAAATGTATCCGAACAATACTGGAATGCTTGCTTGAGACAGGCGTAAGTGGGGCTCTGCCCAACGAAATCAATGCCGCTCTATGTACATATACGGGGCGACAAAGCAGCATATTGTGCCTGCAGTTCGTTTAACGAGAGTCCACGTTAGAGGTCAACGCACACTTGAGTCCAGCGTGTTCCAGCCGCCGCTCAGACAGGTGCTCTGCGCGCCAGGAAGATAACAGATCGAAGATTCTCGACCATAAGGTGTTCTGTAATCCGTTGTTCGTCCACTAGCGATGTGTGGTGCTGAGTTGCGGTCCACAACTTATATAATAAGAAAGCGTCAGCGTAATGAATGCGGAAATCCTGCTCTAGAAAACTGGTGTGACGCATCTGGACTCGCTCATTACGCTAATGGTCCGGTTTCTCTCCAAATACTGAGACCTTATGTGAAGCTCGCCCGGTACCCGTCGTGCGTACGGTGACACCACGCGGAAGATCGATCTCAACCAAGGAGTGCTAAATCAGCAGCAAATTAGGCCGTAACGGCCTAGTTTGCTGCGGAGGCAGCGTCGGCTTTGATATGTTGCCCATAGGAAGCAAGTACGCACCCCGACCAAAGATTTGATAGCTTAGATCGCCACACCAAAATAACGAGCCTCGCAGCTAAAAGAAATAAGCGCCAAGGAAAAAAGAAGAGACCACCTCAATAGCTGTTGGCAGGTTCATAGAAGGCCTTAAAAGCACTAATTCCAAGCGTCCTATTGATGCGTGGAAATGCCGTGAATGCTCCATGTTAGCCAACAAAGGTGATTTCCCTGAAACCTTTAGGAAGGAAGGCTGTCTAGGTTGTCGGCATTCTTTGGTTGCGGTACCGTAGTGCGGTAGTACCGAGAAGGCGCATGGCAGCGGCGTAATTGTATCCCCTCGGCAGCTGATTGCCAAGCTATCGAAGTCAGTCACGAATTACATTACATCTTAATATACACTTAAGCGCCACGGTGGCATAAACATTCCTGATTCCTTTCAATCAGCTCCAGTGCTCAATCAAACCGGCGGTGGAGTCTATGAGCCTTCGCTGTGATTACATCATGCAACACCTTGCTCGCTCCGTTGCAGTCAAATAGCGTGGAAGAATATGCGTAGCTTAGTTTTTTGATGTAGCTCTCACCTACCTTCGTGGATACCATTTATCTTCTGAGAGGATTTTTACCGTTTACGCTTGTCATAAAACAATTGTATCCGAGGGAGGACTTTCGAATATATCCTTGTGCAACAAGTTTCCTCAGCCTCTGTAGAACAAGTGTGTTTTTGCCATGGTGTTAATTTTGATATTTCATTAAAGACATGCGGCCCTGTAGAAAGCACTTCTGCATCCCTGATGTACTCACTTTGCTCCTTGATCTCACTTCTATAGGAAGTGACGTATGTGCTTTATAAACCAAGTGGGCTCTTAAAGAAATATACCGCACTTTCACGCTTTATAGGGTCGTAAGCTTCTGATTGTTTGCTCTTGTTTGGAATAAGTTTCACTCAAAAAAGCTTAGGCTTATGGAAAACATGGCTCTTCTTGAAGCCGCACGATCCGATAACCTGATAGACACACAACACTCTTTAGGCTGTTCGTGCTGCCTATCGTTCACGCCGTGACACGGTGCGGATAAATCCCTAGGCACTTGCATGTGATCTTGCCCAGGAGTCCATTGGAAGGTGCGTTGGTTCAGTAGCTTGTCTCTTGAGGCAGTTTATCACCTTCTCCCTTGACTACTGCAAACATTCTTGGAACTAAATAAGCAATAATATACTTTTATTGGGCGCGTGCAGCGCAGTCGGAGGAGGCGCGACTGTCGCGTGCACCCGATACCAGGTTCCTGGTTCGGATTTCCCGCCCAGGCCAACCAAGCCTTCCATCCCTCCGGGGTCGGTGAATTGGTACCAGACTTGTCTGGGAAGGATAGAGCGCTGACTTGTTCATCGGCTGGCCACCGCAAGTCATTGTATGGCCAAATACGCATTCATGTCGCCTCCACGACATCCCGTAGAAGTAGAATGCGCTGGCGCATCCCAGAAGGGATTGAATAACGCCGTCCTTTATCCTTTTATTATTTATACTTTTATTATTTTGCTGTTAATAGAATATTACTTGTGCCCTGAAAGTGCTTAAATGATTGAATTTGAGTGGCGTAGAGAGTTCGATATAGTTGTAGGGAAATCGGTACAATAGCTCTTTCTACTCTTCGCTACATGAAAATGAGACGATATCATGCAAGATTATTAAAAGAAGCCGAACTCCATGGAGCTGCACTATGTTGTTAACACCGACACTTGCATATAAAGATTACACCGAACTCCAGCAAGAAGCGTCGGCATGGTGTGACCACCTGCAATTGCTCGGATTCAAGTCAAACTTCTAAAGATCGGATGCTTGACAACGAACGTGAGTGAGTGAGTGAACCCAGGTCTATTAAGATCAATGGCACTAGCGCTCTCACGTCACAAGTTAGAGCTTTCAAGTATCTTGGATCGGTGTAGCTGTGATATTGTTCGTAAAAAGCGCCTATGATGGTACGGCCCCTTTCTTCACACTAACGACGGCACATCCCGAAAGATTCGCCTGAATGTTAAGACTCTTGGAAAACTTCCAAGTAGCATTTAGATTTAATACTAGCTTGTGAAGTTTGCTATAGTCCACTGAAGGATCAGCGGAAGTCGCACAGAGTAGAACAGGGACACGGGAGAGTGTCTACCCCCAGCTTGGAATGGGAGTCTCGCAAGTTATGCGAGAGGTCGAGTTTCCGACCTTCTATTGAAAGTCGCTGCATCTATGTATTCGCTCAAACCATCTCCGAATCGAGTTGGCCAAGCACATGAGATAGTTGTGAGTGTTTGGTGTGCTGTTCCCTAATTGACCGTCTGTCTGCCTTGTACAAGTCTTTCACTCTGATAATTCGAAACAAAGGTGACCTCTACATCACCTGTCACTACGATGTCTAGACTAACTGCTTAGACACTTCATCAATGTGTGTGTGTTGCTATCGCTTAAAAATGTAAAACCCTTCATCTTAACGCCTCTTCCGCAAATGTTTAGTGTTTGTTGATATAAAGAGTGGTCGTAATCTGAAAGCACTACCAGGCTTTTCTCCATCATCTTTTGTCTGGTCGCGTGGTCCGCTTTTCTGGCACCTTGGTACCACTTTTCCGATCTAGCGTTTGATCAGAGTGAACACCACCCTCTTTGAAGTCCACAGGCAACGATTCGAACAAGCACTGTGTCGGGCGCCTTCTAACTAGGGAGGAGTTTCGAGCTCCCATGGAACTTCAAGCTGGGACCGGGATCATTCGAAAGAGCTCGGAATGCTAATTACGAGTATGAGCGTCAAAATTGCAAAATAAAACTCCAGAGCGAGTTATGACCTTCCGAAGTTGGGTGGCCTGACCGCAGGCTGGCCGTGGGGAGGAACTGGCGTGAGAGTGATGAGTCATAAGGGCTCCGTATGAACGGGTCGTCAGTTGCAGCGATGGCGCAGAGACAGTAGTCCTGCTTGTGACGTGTGACGTCGTCGGTTCGGTGCACATTGCTGACACTTTTTTGAACATGATGATTATCTTTGAAATAACCTTTATTCTAAATTGTGACACGTGTTTGATTGATTAACTGGGGAAACTAGCATACACGTTCGTAAAAATGCTCAAGGGCAAAAAACTGCTATAGTGACATTTCTATTTACTATTTTCCACAGAGTCCAAATCTTACATTGAACAACTGGAGGTGTTTCTGACAACCTTGGCATTCATAGAAAGGAGCCAAATAATGTGTAAAGCAGACATATTGGTCAAGCACTGCACATCGCAAACGGATTCGTCATCAGTAGACACATCTGATTACAAATTTCGACTCTTCCGTTTTTACATCAACTGAGGCCACATCGCCGTCACGCAGAATAGCTGCGAGCCTTCTAACGATCTTCACAAGTTGGTGCACCATTGTCGTCTTGCACTCCAAATTCAGCGAGAAGGATAGACACCACCTTTGCTGGTGAAAAGGCCATAGTGAGTGTGGAAAAAGCAGTAGATCGACGACGTTTTGGTTTTCCGCATCATACATGAATGCCAAGGTTATTAGGAACACCTCCAGTTGTTCAGTATACGACTTGGAGTCTAATTGTGCAAAGTAGTAAATGAAAATCTCATCATAGCAGTTTTTTGCCTTTAAGCAGTTTTACAGACGTCTACGACAGTTGTCCCAGATATTTAATCTAACACGTGTCATAATTTAGAATAAAAAGTCACTTCGAAGATAAATCATCATGTGAAAAAAAAACTGACAGCAATGGGGAGCGGACCAACGACGTCACACGTCATGAGCAGGAGCACTGTCTCTATGCCACCGCCGCAATTGATGGCCCATTCTTCCGGAGCTCCCATGACTCATCGTTTTGGTAGCAAGTCTTTCACATAACCAGCCCTCGGTCAGGCCACCCAACTTCGGAAGGTCATAACTCGCTCAGGAGTTTCATTTTGCAATTTTGACACCCATACTCTTAATCAGCATTCCGAGCTCTTTCTAATGATCCTGGTATCACATTGAACTTCCATGGAAGTTCGAAACCCTTCCCTAGTAAGTGCTTTCTCGTCGAACTCAACGCCTGTCTTAAGCCTGGGTGCTGTCTTTCTCTACACGCAGAACGTGGCAGCGCTAGCGTAGTCCATTTCGTGACACGGAACTGGGGCCAGCGTTCAGCACCGTGCATTGCTGCCGGCCTTAGTTCGGCATACCTTCGACCTCTGGCATCTTCTTGCCACACAGCATTCCTGTCAACGCGCGCAACATGGAGGTGGCACACATGTGTGAATTCAGTTCAGTTATCAGACCGACTTCAGACTCTGGGGTAATTTCAGGTGCTTGAGAACCGGTGTGCTTAGCGTCGAAAGTTTAACGGAGCCGGTTCGTTCACGTCAGTGTCGCCGGTGAACCGTGTGAAGTGGACTACGAAAGGCTGCCGCATTCTACGTGTTCAGAGAGACAACACCTGGCCTGGAGGTAGGCGTTGAGTTCGACGTATCTGGAAAGCACTCAAGGCGGACACAGCGCTTGTTCGAAACGTTGCATGTGGACTTCAGGTGTTGCACCATACCGCTTGATGAGCCGCGTTATCAGGGATTTCAGCAGTATATTTACAGTTAGATTGCTGTAAGTCGCTGATGAGTCTGGTCCCAGGTTGAGGGCGAACATTGCGGTCGCACCAAACTAAGGATGCATTCATTTAAACTGATAAAAAACTGATCGCAACAATCGAGTGTCCGGTGTAAGCCAGGAGAATCGGGTCCACCGTGTATCCCTCCATGACAGTTCTTCTCAAGCCAAATTAGGCAGAAGTGTCCTTCAATTAAACTGTACATGTTTCTTAACATAGCTCAACTTCTCCATTCTAGAACTCTTTGGACAAATTTCTCCAATTTTGTGGAGAAGCATGAAGACGCCCCCGCCCTTCCATCCCCTCTAGACTTGCACAGAAATTCTCACTGTGTGGCGGAGCGGAATTAGCGTTATTGCGTTAAAGCATCTATGCGAGCTAGTTGCGATTCGTTTCAATAACTTTAATGGCTGTTGTGTGCGTAAATAATGACCGTAGTCGTAATTGTTCCTTTGATTGTTTATGACACACGCCTATTTCACAAACACGACACAAAAACTATTTATGGTCAAAGGAGAAACCAGAATTTAGCGAACTTTCATCGACGAGCTGTGATGTTAATATTGCGTTAACGTACTTTGCAATCTGCGAAGTATCCAATCATTTGAAATGTCATAGTTGGTGATAGGCATCTGGCAGACCTCCTAGTCGCTGGAGGGACTCGGAGGTATGCCAGATGCCGTAAGGTAGACTAATGGTTAGTTCTCCCCTTATTAGTCGTCAGGTTGTAAAGGAACTTCATACCCCACCTCGTCGTCCGAGACACCATCCTCGAACGTAGTTGTGTAGTAACAAGGCTACTTCATCCCGGTTGTGATAGACTGATTTCCTTTACTATTATCTTAAAAATTCGAGATATCACCGCTATCTTTGGGACGCTGCATTATTCTGCTCCTGCCATGCTATGTTGACCGGGCTCTACACACTGCATCGATCGTATAAGCTGCCGTACCGTTCATGATCGAACTGCTCGAGCGGGCGCAGCGGCCTCTCTATTCGTCCCTGTCGCGTGCCACAGTGCTCTAATGGATCCTCTTCACTCGGGGGACACGAAGGGAACACCTCGCTCGTTCAGGGCCTTCACGAAGAAGCCCGACCAAGGCACTGGTGGGCGTCCTTGTGTTCTATTGAAACCCCTATGAATCCCACAGATGACGGCTCTCGTTCAGCAGGTGTCTGTGCAACGCCTTACATGGCCGGTCCACTTTATTTTCGACGATCCGATCGAATCAACAGCGTCTGTGATAACACAACGCCGACGAAGGTCAAAACGCAGTAGTTCTCGTCTATGCTACAATATACGTCTGCGCTCTGTGGATTTCTACGCAGGAGCTCCGCCACTTATCGCAGACTGTTAGATCTGGTAAGCACATCGATCCACCAGCCCACGTGTGTTCGTCATGTCACGTGTGTGTGCTCACCTAAAGAAAGGTGATAAATGTATCAGTAATCAAAAGATCGATAATATCTATTGGTATTGACTGTCTGATCGAAGCATCTCCCTGTTGTGAAGTCCTCCTGTCGGCATTGTTAGTCGCGCAAACGCACGTTTGACGACGTCTGGATGAAGTCTGAAGCACTGAATCTCCTAAATCCCGGCCCAGGTTGGATGAATGCCGTTGCACGTTCTCTGAATCCCGATAGACGTTAAATGACAGTTGCGGTTTGTGTTCTGCATCCCGACGCACGTTGGATTACAGTTGCGGCAGGTCTTCTGAATCCTGGAACACGTTGAGTGACGTCTGCGGTCATCGTCTCAATTCCGAGTCACGTTGGAAGACGTCTGCGGCGCATGTGGAAGGGCTATGATAGGAAGTGCATAGATTGCAACAGATGCAAAGTGGATAATAGTAATAGTTTATTACGACCATATAAGATGGGCGTGAGATAAAACAACAGACATGGTATCGCTACCCAATTGATCAATTAGATAGCAATGAAAATCAAAACAGTGTAGAACTGGTACAATTGTTCAAGGAAGGGAAAGGACAATAACAAGCAGCCCGAAAAAACACGAACAGGAACACGTCATCAGTATTTGGGGAGCAAAGCAAACGTCCGCCAGACTTCTTCTAGAGGACAAAGAGTGAAGATTTAAAAATCCGTTTCGAATAGAATCTTTAGAAATCTGAGGATGTCAGAATCCGTTATATTTGGTGATTATCTTTCTAATGTAGCTGTTTTCTGTTTTATCAATGTACTGGATATCCTTGTTCTTATGCGGTGAGAACACTATGCTTCCACTTTCTACAATGGGTCTTACAAATGTTTTGTAGGTCTTGAGTAGCACCTCTTTATTCGTGGTAGATAGCCCTTTACATATTTGATAGCTTACACCATGTGCTTTACTATATGTCGCTTTGAGGTGATCGCAGAAGTCTAGCTTATTGTCATATTTAAATCCGAGATATGTGATAATTTCACACTTAGATATTTCAACCCCGTCTAGCGTGTATGAAGGAGATGTAGAAACCAGTTCGTGTATACACAATTTGTTTTTCTAGACTTGCCATGTTTCAGATCAGCTGGAGACACTGCCAATTATACTTTGAAAGTGTAGAGGATAATCCTCCGGAAACTCAGAGTAAATCTTGAGGTCATCGGCAAATTGGATACGATGGATCGTTCCTTAAATAACAGTGGAAATTCAGATGTGTAAATGTTGAACAAAATAGGCGAGAAGACCGCCCCTTGAGCTAATAACTTTCTAGTTGTAGACAAACATTTTTGATTTCAACCTGAAACCTTCTTTCAGTGACGTACTCACAGAGCCCTTTTCAAAAACGGGGAAGACCCATTGATTTCATTTTGTGGCTTAATTTCGTAAGACTGATCGGATCAAACGCTTTAGAATAATCAAAATAAATAATATCGGAACACTTTTTATAATATAGCAGGCTTGACCAGTCACTAAGACATTCGATTAAATTCGTTTCCACTGATTTCCCCATTACAAAGCGCTGCTGAGGTTCGGGAATAATTTTATTTTTCTCCAAGTGTTCGACGATTGAGCTCTTAATAATTTTTTCGAAGACTGGAGAAATGTGACGTAACACTAACCTGCCTGTAGTTATCTGAATCGTTTGCAGGCTCTTTTTTGAATCGAAAACGAAATAATTAAAAATAATAATAAACGAATACTTCCACCGAATGGCATCTCATCTGTTCATTAAGGATTGGCTGCTAATGTAGGCCAAAGGTTTGGCAATAACATGAGCAACGTTCTGAATAAAGTAGAAAAAGTAAATCGCTTTAAAAATGGCAACTTTCCATCGTCTTTTGAGTATACCGAGCAAAATTCGTCGGCTAAGAGATTTCCTTTGTCAGCATCCTATACCGCTCTTCGATCATCTTTTACCAACATAAAGATTTGGTCCTTAGGTTTGAGCTTACGATTCAACAATCTATAGAAACTGTGTTTCTGACCTGCATTTATAACTATTTTTCCTATATTGACGTTGTATTTTTCCAGTTTGAGGTAAATGTAGGCAGCAGGGCAAAAAATACAGTGATGCAGCGAAAATTGCAATAAGGCTGGAATGAAGGGAAAAATAAAGGATAAACGTGGGTAGACCCGTACGGAGCGCGATCCTGTGATGGGTGTTCTTTGCTTTCCACCCGTGACTTATGCCTCCGTCAATTATATTAAACCAGCGTCCGTTGCGGGCCTCGCCGGCGACTGACGCTGGACGTGCGGACCATGCCAGCCTTGCCGGCTTCGGGTATGGCGGGCCACATTAGCAACTAGCTCAAGCCTAGCTAAGGATGCTTCCTCATCCACCGTCGAATTCAAACACGTAGAAAGAACGCCTGTAACAGATTGACTGATGCCTTGCTGAATCTCTTTCATATCTCTGTATAGCACTCAGGAAAATGTCCGCAGCACTCCTGTTTCGTCTAGGGTTGCGTTCACAACCTACTGCAGCTCGCCAACCTAATCGAATGTCTGACTGTTTCCGTTCAATCGTCGTGCTTTATGCCACAGTGTGTTAAATTTCGGAAAAGGTGACTTAAGGCAAAAATACTATCCTTCTCTGAATATAGTAGAATGGAATCTGGTCAAAGCACTGTCGAAAATCGAGGACCTAAAGGCGAAATTTGGTTGAAGGCGTAGTCTAACAGAGCGTAGGTAACACCAACATGGCATTTGCCACTAATTTGGAGGAATTATAGTAATTTGAAGAAAAATTATATACGAGATCCTGGTGTAGTCGAACACTTGTGGGGGGATGAGAGTGGGAACTTTATTTTGGCTGGATTATGTGTAGTAATATAGGGATGATAATGCTGCGATTAAGAGGACTCTTGCACGGGCTTAGTTGCAATATGATGTTGTTCTAGTTAACACACCAAATAACAACATTCAACGGAAAGAAACAGAAACTATGATAAGCACTGCATATCAGAAAACTGCGTAATATGCCTGCATGGTAATCTTGGTGACTGTTCTTACAAGGAACAATTTATCAGATTGAGTGTTGGGCTTGTAGTTTGACATGTATTGGGAAAACGGCAAGAACTCCAGCGATTCGTGTAAGAGAACATTTAGCTATCAAAACGCGTGCAAACACAAGAACACCCCTAAGAAGGGATAAGACGATCGAGCACAAGGTAATGATTTCGAAATAAAGTGACGGTCGTGGTAGTTGAGACTGTCATTTCGGCGATGAAAGCATTAGAGGTCTTTTGGGTTTTCGCAAGAAATACAAAATGAACGACCGCCAAGAATGTCCATCAATTACAAATGACTTCATGCCGTCTGTACAAAAATGCGAACTGTAGAATGGAAGGGTGACGAGCAGACCGTTGTATCATTGCAAACGATATACGTCTGCGGAAGAACTCATTCGCCATGCTAGAGCGGTGGGCGACGTATCGTGAATTTTTCATCTTTGCGTGAGGTTTTCTTGGGTCCTCTACGGCGTCGAAACGAGCAGTGGAGGCGCTTGGTGGGGTAGAGTGCATTTCAATATCTTGCACCATCCTCAGGCATCTAAAGACGAAACGTCAGGCCGCATAATAAAGGTTCACCATAAAAACCTCATTCCGCACGCAAGAAAATGATTGACATCAGACGAAACATTTTTAACCAAGATAAGCATGATCGGAGTCGACACATTTCTGCTAACGTATCACAAGGTCATAAATGCCCTTACAGAAAAATCATGCTCAAAAAAATCAATCAATCAAATCAGAGGATTCAGAATGATGCAGTGTTCCATTAGCCGACGGCTCGTCAGAGAAAATTCTTACGTACTCAGGCCTCTTATGCGGTGAACCATGCTCTCTGAGATTCAGAAAGGCATGTGCACCTCGAAAGCGTTTCAGTTGGCTTGACATTTCTTTTGACGCTGTTAGATTTTTTTTTCAAAGCCAGCAATAAGTGAGAACCAGGGGAAGGCAGTGATTTTACAAATGGTTAGTAAAAGGCAACGTGGCAAACCTATAATAAAGGAGTGAGGTTAACTAAACTCCTTCATTTTATCCTTCAGGGTTTGTTCCGCTCGTCGGTGGGGTCTTCTCATGTGGTGATGCCACTTCGCGCAACTGCCTAATCCGGATAGATACTGGCTCCTTAATGTCCATGTGCAACATATGAAGCCAACGTTGCTTCGGCCTCATTTTAGGCCGATTTCCAGGCACATCTATGTTAAGGCCAGTCTTCCACTACTTGCACAAATAAATTGACAATGCTATCGTAGGCGAGTTTCGCGTAACTTAACAGCAATTAGTGCATCCCCAAATATTTAAAGTATAAAGACATTGCGAATATGGTCCAACCGCGTGACACCAGCCGTTTAGCGCAGCATTTTCGTCTCCATTACCTTGAACCTCCTTGATTGCAGACCGCCACTCAGCACCACACATCGCTACTTGTGGGACGCTGCTACTGGTCGGATTTTTGATCTGAGATGATCTTTCGACCTCCCTGTCGCATAGAAAGGCTGACGTTAAGCGTCAGTTGAACCATGCTGCGTTTCCGCTTGAATTCACCTTTAACTTCAGACTATGGTCAGACACACTGCGGATCCTAGATACTTGAAGGTTGTCGCTCTACAAGCGCGGTGGCGATGGAGTCAATGGACCCAGTCTTATTTACGCCTGTCGTAAAATACTCGGATTTTTGACGTTTAGCTTAATCCCAAACATCGCCAAGCGGCCAGCGGCTCCAAGATGCGCTTGTCGTTCGAATTTAGTTTGTCTTCGATGGCAAGGCAACATTACGTCACATGCATTGCCCAAGGTGTAGCTTGCTGAAGATCTCACGAAATGGCATCCATTATTATTACATTAACATTAACAAGGAGTGGAAAAAGCGCGGAGGCCTAGTGAGCAGCGACGGACTCGCACATTCACTCTCGGGGAGGTGGGGGGGGGGGGGAGGGGGAGGAAGACGCACGCACAGCCACTTGCTATTAGGGTGAAAACCTGCTGCAGTGGGTGTGGCGGGCTGCGGAGATTGGCCAGGTGAGAGGCCCCTATGTGATTACCTTCACCCCGTTGACGCGCATATAAGTAGGTATATACTATGTATACACATGTTTATACATATGTATATACAAGCATATACATACTAGCAGGTTTTCAGCTCAATAGCAGGTGGTTGTGCGGCCCCTTGACAGCGAACGTCGCGCGATGTTGCAGTATCACTAAGGTAATGGTAAGGACAATCACATCAAGCGAGTTGCTCTGCTCATTCTGCTTTCTTTCCTCCCTAGCAGTACAAAAGGCAATATTTAAGAACCTTGTTATGTTCCAACACTGCTCTACCTTCCTTAAGATCACACTAGTAGTTTTGGAGAAAGGAGACCCCGTAGATGCGCCGATCGGAGATCGCACATGACTCCTAGGGCAGGAATAAAGAATGCGCATCCACTCAATATGTTCTTCCGGAGCAATGTTGCCGTAAGGCGCACCATGTGACCTTACGCGGTACACGATCAAATGGTTTCTCCACGTCGAGAAAAGCAAGAGGCAAGGGTTTTATGTTTTTCGCGATGTCTCTTTACCAGAAGAAGCATGAGTCATATCTATGGTGCCACATCCGGCTACGAAGCCACACTGTTTCTCAGACGATCCCGCGAATACGTTCATCCGCAATTCGCTCGAAGATTTTCGTACTGTGCGAGAGCAATCGGATTGGACGGTCTACAGGACTGCTATTCTTCTTTCAAATTGGTATCGTCGTGCTTTGCTACCTTCTTCTCCGCAACAACCTCGTTGAAGAACTTCGTTGGCCACTCCGCAGGGTACAATCACTTCGACTTCCAAAAGTCGTGCGCTAAATCATCGGGACCCATTGCTTTACCTAGATTCGTCTTAATCAAAGCCGCTTCAGTCTAATACAGAGTGATATTACCCGAATCATACCCGGTTACTAGTTGTGCCCCACAGGGTGGCGTACTTTCTCCAATTCTTTTTATTATATATACTTCTCGGATTCCCTCCTTAATTGATCAACACGGTGTCACCTGCAAAATGTTTGCTGATGACATCAAAATATACAAAAAGATTGTGAATGAGGAAGATCGCAATGCCCTTCAATCTGCAATAAATTCAATTGCTGATTGGTCAGCTAACTAGAATCTTCCATTATCCGGTCAAAAGTCGAAAATATTTCACATTGGAGAGCACGTCAATAGAAAGGTCTATCATCTTGATCATCAGCCACTCAGTAGTGCACCTACTGTGCGGGACCTAGGTTTCATTCTAGACACAAAGCTTTCCTTCAGGCAACATTGCGAAGATGCGGCTAAGAAAGCTGACAGAATCGTGCATAATATCTTTAAATCATTGAAAGCAAATTCGGTCGTTCACATGGTGCTCGCATACAAAACATATGTCAGGCCTGTACTTGAATATGGTACCACAGTATTTAGTCCTAAATGCAAGCGTGAAATCTCTAGATTGGAATCTGTACAAAATAGCTTTACAAGAAAACTCTGGATAAGAGTACATGGGTGTAATTAGCTAACATTCCATCGGCTCTTGAGAGAAACAAACTCTTCAATTTACGCACCCTTGCTTTTTGTAGGAAACGATATGATCTAATCACCATATATAAGCTGATCAATGGCATGTTGGATCTTCCTCTTCAGGAATTTTATTCACTATCTTGCTCTAATACTAGAGGTGGTCAGATGAAGATTCAGATTCCAAAAGCTAGAAGTAATATAAGGTCTACTTTTTCACAGGCCGAGTTGGAACCGAATTTCAAAAGTTCTCGAAGAAAAACATTTAAAAAAATCGCTAAGGCAATACAAATGACTTATTAACAGGCATCTCCAGAATGCTCCTTAATAGTTTGCTTCGAACTGTTGCCGCTGTCTGTCGCTTATACCTAGCAGTATATTTTTACTCGCTCTGTTCTGGTTCTTAATGTGCATGTTCTGTTTGTTCTTTTTTTGCGTGATATCCACGTATAAATAAATAAATATTCTGCACACAGAACAATGCGTAGCAAGAATGTTAGGGGAGATGACTGGGCACACTCTACTGTCTAGTTTGTCTCGAAGTAGTTATGCCATTGCTCCATAGCTCTCTTGTGGTTTGTTAGTAGACGGCCGTTCTCATCTTAATGCCAAATAACTTCCCGACATCTTCCGTCTGCAACGGCGTGTTTCGGCAAGATGTCAATCACCATCGCGTGTCTCGAGTTTGTCGTTAACATCATTATGATGAGCGCTTTTGTAACGGAAACGTTTTTCTTACCCGCTTTTTCGCTTCGTACAAAGTAAGGATACTAGATGAACATGGGGCTTTGAGATGAGACGTATATCACTGGATGCGGTTTCAAACGCTGATTCCAAATATGTGTTCCGTTTCTGCTGCGCGCATATATAAATGGAGTTATGGAGCGCAGGCTCCTTTGCCCTCTAGGTCCACGTAGAGCGGGTTAATCACAAGAGAGCGAGCTCAATTAGGGTTGAAACTGCACTTCGGGCCGAGCAGCGGTGCACAGGGTGTAGGGGAGCGGCGTGACGAGACGGGATGGTTTATGGTTCGACTCCCCTGTGGTGCAGGATTTTTGCGCTGCCTAAAAAGATCTGCCACGATCAACATAAGCGCTTTATGTCAAATAGCGAAGTTTGGGCGAAATCGATTACTATGATCCACCCCAATACTTAAAGTGAGTGATCAGTGTCTCAAATAATCCCATTGAACGATTTTTTTACGAGACACGGAGTCGGCAACGACAATACTGCCGACATGTCTTCCAAACTATGTTCTCACCAGCTGCTGTGTTGGCGTGCCTTCTGGAGCAGTTCGGTTTTTCCATACTTCACGCGTTCCTACAAGCGAAGAGAAGAAGATTGCCAGTAGTTTCATACATCTTGCGACATGTCAAAAGAGGAGTATCCTGCATGATCAGTGAAGCATGGATCTTTTCGTTGCTCTTGGTCGACGGCTGGAAGCCATTCAAGGATCACGAAAATATTTCATCAGTTTTTGTGAATCCCACTAGAGTGAAAGTGATGAACATTCCGGCAGGAACAACACCACAAATACAACTATTAGACGTTCATTTCTTCTTGCCATTCAAAAGCATGTACCAACGTTTCACCTCTAATGTATTGACACACGGTATAAAGTTCTCACTTCACTCCCTCTCAATTCTTCAAATTCTGTCGCTGATTTACACTCAATTTTCTGCCCCAAGTTTCAGAACTTTTCTCACGTATTCACGGTACGCTACAGAATACCTGCACAGTCATCCCAGGGCGTATGATACACCAATTCAATATTGTTTCCCTACTGACATCGTAGAGCACTGCTCTTACAGCCGCTGTACTGATGTACTTTTTATCCGCTGCGGTCATTGCCAACGGCTGTTAAGTTTTGAACATTTCGTAGTGTTGTTTCACGGTTGCTAGTGTAACGCATTGTTTGCCTTCTCGCCATGTTTTCAGCAACTATTCGTCAGAAATTGTATCTTCGTGCCAGTATGAAGTTGTAAGTATGAAGACGAGTCCTTTCTGGTGACCTGCCCGTCGCGATTTGACATAGAGCGCTTATGATGATTGTGGCAGATCTTTTTTAGGAAATGCAAAAGTCCTGCACCACAAGGGATTCGAACCATAAACCACCCCGTCTCACGACGCCGCTTCTCTACTATAGTTATGCTCTCGCAAAATTTTCGAATATTCGAATGGTTTCGAATACCCGCAATTTTCGCGCATTCGAATTTCGAATACATTCGAAAAATGCGATTTTTTGAACATTCGAATTCGAATACATTCGAAAAACGCGATTTTTTGAACACTCGAATTCGAATACATTCGAAAAACGCGATTTTTTGAACATTCGAATTCGAATATTGATTCGAATATTCTATACGAATATTCGAATATTTTCGAATGGAACATTGGGTTACAGAAATGAAAAAAAACATGGCTGGTGCTTTGGTGGCAATGACCAATAGACGGTTTACCACCCTGACGTAGTAGGGAATTTACATTCGTTTGCAAAGCGTTTAACAAAATTTTAATGGAGTGATCTTTCCACCGATTTCTTCTATGCCTGAAAAGATGAAATATGTTACGGGTTATCAAACCAAACAACATATCCTTAAAAAAGTTTAGTTCTTTTTCCTGGTCGACTGATAAAAAGATTCTAAAGGCCATACCTTACCTTAGCCCAATAAACGGCCAGGTAAAATCGCACAGGATATAGCTGGTGAAGCGCTTACCTTTGGTTCGAATTACGGGGGGTTACATACGGGCATCCACCTTTTCGGCTTACCATGGGACCCCTTACCATAGAACCCCTGGAAACTCTCAATGAAAGTATTTGCTTCATCGAAGACCAAGGTCATCATGATGGAGATCTTCGAAAGCGGAAGGTGCCATCTGCTTCATCTTTTTATTCACATTACCTAAGAAACATGAAGTGTGCATAAGAAGGAGCTTAGAGTAATGCGTAATCCCGGAGAAGTGCTTGAGTGTTGTTTGTGCGTTATTTTTGATGGCATCGGAGAGTGCGGAAAGGTCTAAATGATCTCCGTAATTGAGAAAAGTGGTCGTCGAATAGATGTGTATAATATAATAATCACCTTCTCTACAGGCTTACCTAACGATTGTTCAAGCCGAAAACTTGGCCGCAGTTGACCCCACTCCCACAAAGGCAGACCCATAGTCAGCTCGGGCGTACGTTCCGACGAATAAAATAGCATGGCCTGTTTCTTTTAAGTTTCTTTTAAGTTTCCTCAATGAGTGCTTCCAAGCAATAATTTCAGCACCATCCTTTTCTTGGAACCGCCTACTTTAGTGCTCTTTGCGCCACGTTTCAAAGTTTCAATACTTTACAATAGGAGTCATTTTCTTGCTCTACAGTCTGCACCATGCAAAAGATTGGGTTTCGTACAGCTGATAGATCCTAGGAGTACATATGCTGCGCAAAAAGGGAAAGTTTGTTATAGTTACCATATTATACAATAAAGCGCTAAGAGCTATTGAGCGCAGAAATTAGTCATAGAATAGGTGAGAAATCGGAGAAAGTTAGTCATAAAATAGCGAAAAATACCCAAAGGTCTTCTACGTGTTTGGGGATCCAGAAAACGTGCCGCACTCGTCACCAAACGTGCATGTGGATTTAGAAGACGTACCGAAGTCGCCGTTCAACGTGACTGGCGACTCAGATATCGCCGACCATCACTTAACCGTCCGAAGATGATGCAGATGTTGAGAAGAGTAGTGGCGGTGGGGGGGGTCTGGATGGCTTCATACCGCAAAACTACTAGTGTGATCTTACGGAAGGTAGAGCAGTGTTGGAACATAACAAGGTTCTTAAATATTGCCTTTTGTACTGCTAGGGAGGAAAGAAAGCAGAATGAGCAGAGCAACTCGCTTGATGTGATTGTCCTTACCATTACCTTAGTGATACTGCAACATCGCGCGAAGCGCGCCAGTGCGGGGCACGCCGATAGGCGTGGGGGATATATATTACAAGCACCAATATTTTTGCCATTACTTTACATCAAGGACAGAAGGATTTTGGTGCCGCTTTTTTGCTGTCCTGCCGATATTTGAACAACAACATATCCTATGTGCGACATAAAATGAAATGGACAAGTACTTTCGGGTTATAGACAGTCAATCTAGGACCAAGAAGAGCATAACCGAGAAACATGGAGCGATCTGACTTCTTCTTGTCGATGCCTAAGACCACCTGAACGAAGCAAGTGTGTTACTAAGTGATAATCAAAACCCAACAAACAGAAGCAAATTTCTTAAAGAAAACTTCGCGATAAGATGTTTTCATGCTTCTGCGCCTTATAGGATTGCAAGGAGGATTAATATTGACCAGCCTAACCTCTCCCCCTCCTTGTATTGGTAGTCCTAATAAGTCCCCTAAGAGGGTGTAGATCAGCGATTGAACTACTTGTTATTAGATTCAGGTTTCTAGTTACGCGTCTGAACAATAGCCGAAAAGCTCCAACCTGTTAGGTGCTTGACGGATTAGTGTCCGAATCGTTGAGTAATTTTGGCGTGCAAAAACGATGATGGTCAGAATGATAGGAAATTCAGTAAAGACTGATCAACGTTACGACCTCGTTCGGCACAGAAGCACATAAAGGAAACTACATCCTTTCCATAAACATTCGCTCTATCCAAATTGGCAGAAAGGCAGACCTAAGAAACATTTTGCATGGGCGTGTACACGGAAGGAAAAGGCAATGCCTCACGGAAATGGTCCCGAGATAGTTGCTCTTAATGATTACGCTGTCCATAAGTATTCACCTAGATGCAAAGGAGAGCGGTTCAAAAAGGAAGGCCTACCCTTGTTTCGAAAAACCTCTTCAAAACGTCCTTTATCTCTTATGAAGTTAGAACCTCTGATCGGACGTGTCTGAGCAGTTGTAAAATCCGGTTGCTGTAATTGATCTATCTCCTAGAAATCTTACACCCACTAGCCCACTTATATTATCGTCCCTACTGCACCCCAACTGTATGGTTTATTGCTCAGCTAGTAGAGAATGCAACCGCATCGCATAGTAATCCTGATCTGCCAACCCTCGGGCGGCGAACATACCATGGAAACAAGGTAGCCTCTGCACTTTAGGATTAAAAAGCAACTTGATGTGGAAAGAAAGCTCAGAAAGGCTACGATAGGATCACAGGACCTCGCAGTGAAGGTGGGAAATTTGGAGCGCGAAGGTTAATACTGGGTGCACAAAACCCTTAGGCCTATGTTATATTTCGGCGACGCTGTTGTCGGCAGCAGAGTTGAGCGCACTGCGTAGCACCCGTTCAACACTGTCACCGACGTCGCCGACAACAGCGTCGCCGAAGTATAACATAGCCCTTAATGTTTTCGGATCTATACTAGAGAACAAGAGATCAAGCAAAGTTCAATTGTGCAAAGATGAGACGAAAAACAAGATTAGTCGTAGGCAGTGTCAAACAGAAAACTGGTTCCTGAGGTCCAATACGAAGAACGAAAACTGGTCCCTGAGGTCCAATAGGAAAAGTTCGAATACGAATGAAAGTGTAAGTCTTCCTGTAAATAAAGCTGAAGGTTCAACTTCTGATTCAGCCGTGCTTCTTGTTTCCTGTGTGGTGTTGTGGAAGAGGGATTAGGAGACTCATCATATATGGAGTGAATAGGAGACGACGTGCTTACAATTTCTGGACTCTCAATGCAAAATATCCATGCATCGGCTTCGCAAAACAATGCAGATCCTAACTTGCCTATTCGAATAGCATCTATTGAACATTCGAATAATTGTGTGTTTTTGGCAATTCTCGAATAATCGAATGGTTTCGAATACCCGCAATTTTCGAGCATTCGAATTTTGAATATATTCGAAAAACGCGATTTTTTGAACATTCGAATTCGAATACATTCGAAAAACGCGATTTTTTGAACGTTCGAATTCGAATACATTCGAAAAACGCAATTTTTTGAACGTTCGAATTCGAATGCATTCGAAAAACGCGATTTTTTGAACATTCGAATTCGAATATTCAAATTCTAATGAAAATCATTTGAATACCTATTCGAATAGGTTATTAGAGCACAACTATATTCTCTACCCGCGCCACCAGGCTCGGCCAGCAGCGCCCAAATTGAGCTCGCTCTCTTGTGATTGGCCAGCTCTAGTTGTTCTAGATGGCAAAGGGGCCTGTTATGGTCCATAACTCCGTTCAGATGCGCACAGCAGAACCTGAACACATATTTGGAATCAGAATTTGAAGCCGCATCCAGCGATATACGTCTCATCTCAAAGTCCCAAAGTGGTCACCTAGTATCCTTCCCTTTTTAGTATATACGCCAACTTTCGGCTGTTTTCCCACTGAGAGAGCATAATATAATCTTTTATTATCTCAGATTTTTTCCTTGATGTTGTCAGACCACAACCATGCCTTCCTCTCGATCTTACGACGCCTTCGTTAGCCTAGTTCGGAGATGCAGCCTGCACTGTTGTAACGGTTGCACGCTTCCATGTTTCCTCAACGCTGGTGACCGTCGGCAACCGAATACGAGGAACGACATCTACGTCTTTTTCTTTCATTCTCCAACTCTTGTTCCTTGCTGGACGCATCGGTCGACCTGCCTTAGCCTCCGTGGGGCGAACTTATGAGTGCAGATTAAAGTGCTGTGCAGCGTGGCAACAGTCTGGCACATCCTTCGAACCGTGACCATCTTTGATCACACAGTTTGACAAAGATAAAGCCAATTTGCGTCCTGGCGTCTCCGTTATAGAAAGACAGAAGGTGAAAGCCACGATTTCGAATCATTGTGTTCACGACGATGAGATTATGCGAGTCTGTATACTCAAAAATTTGCTAACCATCAGAGTTACGTGTCCCATAAACGAAACAGCCATGACGGCTGTAGCCATCTCTTATTTACAACCCAGTGTGGCTATGTTATCACTTGCGGCGATAACAGCGTCTTCTAGCGGCACCTCTGCTGTCTTCTCATCAAACAGGGGCCGATGCTAGTCCTTGGCTCACGCGAAGCAGTCCACCTGCGGAGCGTACACAGAGAAGTGATACATTCGCTGTTGAGCAGCAACAACGACCCTCGTAAAGCGTTCATTTAAGAGTTCGGATAATATTACACCAACACCGCTGGTGTCGTGTCACTGCCTCACAGAATGGTCATCTCAGGCAAACTGGCGCGTAGGTCGATCGCGCGAACGGTCAATAATTACGAGCCCATCTCGATATAGAGAAAAACGAGTCTTTTCGGGCGTTATAAGAGGCCTTAGTAAGAGTAATGTGCGAACAGGTGGGGAACTAAAGGGAGGGAGAACTTGGATATGGAGAGGAAGAGAGGAAATCCGTGCAGAACCACACTCAGGGGCACGAGCAACGAAGTAACGGAGGCAATCAGGTGGGGGGGGGGTGGGGGAGCAGTAAAGAGGATCAGCAAAGGGATCCATTAACAGTAGGTGAGACCGGATTTAGATGATGTGACACCGATGTCGCGCAATGGGCGTTCGCTTGCCGTCGTCGTGTCGTGAACGAGGGAGGGCTACTTAATTGGGGTACAGTAGTAAGGAGGATCCCGACGGGGAGGGGGGGGGGGGGAGGGAGAGGAACCTACCTGTAAGAAGGGATCTGGAAGCGGGACCAGGACAGGGAACCAACAAGAAGGGACCCGTAAAGAAATTCATACGGAGAGCAAGGAATGTGCCATATGCATAGCATCTTCATGTTCGACACAGCGGCGACTGCGAACGCTTCCGAGCTTCTGGATTCGGAAGACGGGTCTTTTGAGCCAGAAGTCAGGCTTCCCTCAACAAGCGTCCTGATTCTGAATACGTATCACCGACGCCTGCCGTGAGCATGGGAGGACCACCAAGAAGGTGGTGGAGAAGGAGAGTAAGAGGGACCTCTAGGGTGAACCAGTAGAGCGACCAGGAAGGAAGGGAACAACCTGTAGGAGGAGCCAGGACAAGGAAACTAGCAAGAAAACACCAGTAGGGGTCAATAGAAGAAGGAAGGGAGTGGGCAGGAATTGGGAGCGGGAAGATGGGGGACTAATGAGGGGTGAGAAGGCCAGTAAAGGTGGACCAACAACTAGATCCAGTAAGAAGAAACGAGCGAGGGGAACCTGGCTTCGGAAGACATGTCAACGACATTTTGGAGCGCTAGCTGTTGAGCATGAGAACGGTGGCGGAGGAGCAACTTGAGGGACAGAAGTACTGCGCAGCACGAACCAATGACGTTAATGGCCGGTACGGAGAGAATGTCTATGATGAACGCACTGAAGTGGTAAAGGGCTTGATGCCAATGAACTACGCAGCAGATCCTCGGACCATATATATATATATATATATATATATATATATATATATATATATATATATATATATATAAGGTTGGCAACTAATTTCGTGGACTCTCAAGCGCCTTAAACAGAAGTGTTCATAAACAAATAACAAATAACAGTTTTCAACCAAAGTAAGATCTGTTGGAACGCGGGTCTACTTCCCATTTATCAGCTACCTGGCATATCCCACAGCTGTAGAGTTCTTGTGCTTTTGAAGCCAAGAATCCTTGGAGGTGCATTTTGACATGGTCCACATTAATAAGTCGTTCTCCAACCAAGAAGTGCTGCAGCGTGTTATAAAGGTGCTAGTCATTTGGCGCACAGCCTGTGCTGTAAGGTGGATGAGCTAGACCCTCCCAGCTAAGGTCTTCGATTTTTTTAAGCTCCCGATTCGTGACGTGTGATCTGGCGTTATCTTGCTGATAGATAATTCCGCTCCTGAAAAAAATCTGTCTGAACCGATTCTTGCGGAGTTCTGCCTGAGCGCGGCCAGGTTGAGAAGAGTAGATTACAGCATTAATGCTGGAAACGTTCTTGACGAGCTCCCAGAAGTTAATACCTTCTTGACACCACCAAACGGAGGGAACGTAGCGAACCGGACGCCTCAAAAAATAGAAGACCTTGACTGGCAGCGTCAAACTCATCCACCTTACAGCCCAGACATTGCGCCGAGTGATTACCACATTTTTAGTTCGGTGCAGTGCTTCTTGGTTGGAAGACGATTTATTAATGTGGACCGGGTCAAAATACACCTCCGAAGATTCTTGGCCCTAAAAGCACAACAATTCTATGGCCGTGGGATGGACCAGCTACCTGATATATGGGAAGCACTTCTGCGTTCCGAGGGATCTTATTTTAATTAAAGATTGTCATTGGTTATTTGTTAATAAATACTTTTGCTGAAGATTCTTGAGAGTCCACGAAATTACTTGCCAACCTAATATATGTATAATCAAGCAATATACCGGACAAACAACGACTGTTACGATATAAAGCACGCAATGGAAATGAAGATCAACAAATTGTCGACTGCAGGGATGATTTTATATATTATGATCATTAACGCGCGGATTTTCATTATGGACTGATGCGACCGAGAGGAAAAGAAATATAATGGCTCGTCTAGAGCGCACCTACGAGTGCAATTAAATAAATAAATAAATAAATAATCTCCATGCCCTCTTCTCCTGCATCTGGTGCAGAAGTAATAACGAATGCCAGTTCTGTCTTCAATTCAGGTACCACGTTCCGGATTTTACCGCTGTGGCTGTTATCAACCACAAGCGTTACCTTCTCAGGCGAATCCTTCCCAAGGCTGATCCGAGGGCAGGTACGACCCGAATGCGGGTTAGGGCCCTGCGAATATTAGAAGAGGTGGAGAACCCAATGGAAGAGAAAGTCGGATACGGAGGCAAATCCGTGCACGACCACGCTCAGGGTCGCGAGCGAAGAGTTAACAGCGGTGGGAGCTGTCGTTGCATGATCATCAATACCGACTCTGGACGGCCCATGGATGAGTTTTTTTTTGTGTTTCTTTTGTATTTTTTGTTATTCGAGCTGTGTAGCCATATTTATTACTTATGTGCTGGTGTACATGCGCCATGTTGTGTGTATATCATGTGAATTACTTCCGATCGGCGATTAATAGGAAATGCCCGAAAAATCGACTTGGACGAGGGCATCCGAAGAAGATTAGGTAAAATTTTCTGAATGGGCCGAATCGTAGGAACAGCTTCCACGATCGACTATTTGAGGGAATCCGAAGAGGAAAGAAGGCAATAATTTTCCGAATGGGTCGAATCATAGGAGCGGCTTCCACAATCGACCATTTTTAGGGGATCTGAAGAGGAAATGGACGTAGTATTTTCGAAACTTCGGATCATAGAACCGGTTTAAAATATCGAATTGACCGAGGAAATCTGAAGAGGGAATAGTCCATGAATTTTCTGAGTGGGTCGATTCATAGGAAGAGCTGATCGAAACAGCTCAAATGACATTGGAAACGTACTTCGCTGTTTGCGGACAGCCAAGTAAGTTTCCCATGTAATCTGCACGCTGCACCGTTTTTTCGTTTCAGGCACGCTTTATAAAACACTAAAAAATTTATTATATTCTGTAGTATTAGATGAACCCAAATCTATTTTTTCCTGCCTTTTTAGAATTAAAAAAAATCCACCAGTGACGTCATCGTGACATCACAAATTCCGCTCATGTACGGTATTTTTTCCCGTAGGTGTTCCCAGTATAGCTGAACAACTATAGATATAGATTCCCAGTATAGATGGATGGGGACAAAACTGGATACCCTCAAGATCTTCTCTGACAGAGATGACGTACAACTTATTTTGTCCGCGTGCGGGTTAATTTTGCGGTTCATCAGTAGATGGCCATTCTTATTATTGAAGTCAAAGAACTTCTCGATATCTTCCCTGTGGCGATGGCGTGCTTTAGCAAGCTGATAAAGTTGTCTTTCACCATCGCGCGTCTCGAGCTTCTCGTTGACCTCATCATAATAAGAAGTTTTTGCAACGGCAACTGCCTCCTTAGCCGCCCTCTTCCCTTCATGGTATATACGCGACTTGGCTGCCTTGCCGCTAAGAAAAGCGTGATATGATCTTTTCTTTTCTTTGACTTTTTCTTGACGTCGTCAGTCCACAGCCAAGTCTGTTTCTCGATCTTACACCTCCAGGCTTCGTTATGACAGGTCGGAACCTGCAACTTGTAGTGTCGAACCGGTTGCACGCTTCCATGTCTCCTCAATGGTGGTAATCCTCGGCAACCTAATACGAGCAACAACAGCTGCGTCCTTCTCTTTCATCCGCCACCACTTGACCTTGCTACACCGCATGGCTCGACCTGCCTTACAAGGAAAGGATCCTAACTCATGGTCATCGATGCTATTTTGGCAGGATGTAGGGCCTTGTGAGTGGAGTCTAGAACCACAGTCAGTTTTTGCTGAACGCTCCATTAAAGACCTGAAAAGGAGGTCTGAAAGCGTGCGCACAACTGTTATCAACCCCTACGACACCCAACGAGATGTGCCTCGGTGGCGTAGCCGATAACACTGCCGCCCCATAGGAGCACACCGACGGGCTTTTCAGTTCGAGTTCGAGCTCTGCGACTATTTTTGCAAGTATTAGTTTGTTGTTATTACAGTTTCTTATGATCACAGGAGTCAATTTTAGACCATCAATGCTTACAACGAGCCAAAGCTCTCTATTTGCTCCTTCATATGTGCTAGTTTTTCAACTATGCATATCCGTACCACCACCGTATCATACCGTATTTCCAAGGATACCGTAACTATCGGTACATAAGTGCACTAAAAATGTCGTTCTCACCTGAACGTGTTGTTGGCCAACTACTTTCCACCTTCACACCGGATTTCACTTCTCCTACAAGGAGAGAGATTGCAGTTGCGAATGCTATATAAGGACTCCTCCTGGACGCCATTTATGGAGATGCCGACTGTCAGGAAGAAGAATTGGTACAGGTTAGAGAGAGTATAATGAAAATGGTACCTTTCCAGACGTATCATCTAGGTGGTATCATAAGTGCGTTTCGATGAGGAGGTAGATGTCGACTGCACACCTGATGATGAGTGTGAGGGGTAAGATAACAGTGAGGCTACGTCGATGCTCACCCAGGACCCTTCTCTACACCCACAGATTCAACGAAGAAAAGTGGTAATTTCTTTCCAGGGAGAAGATTGTACCTCACTGGCTTTTGTAAATGCTGTTGGTGTGACAAACGCTTGTGTTTTACTTGTTTCATAGTTTTGTACCACAGCTGTTGACTGAAAGGGAAATAATGATTATTACGCTTTCAATTTAATAATGTATGAGACTTTTTATTCGCAGGGAAGTGATATGGTACAGATATGCATAGTTGAAAAACTAGCACATTTGAAAGCGCATACAGAGAGCCTTGGTATGTTTAAGCATTGGTGGTCTAAAATTGACTCCTGTGATCATAAGAAAGTGTAATAACAACAAACTAATACGTGCAAAAATCATGGAAGCACTCGGACTCGAACTGAAAAACCCGCCGGTGTGCTTCGATGAGGCGGCAGTGTTACCGGCTGCGCCACCGAGGCACACTCCGTTGGTTGTCGTAGGTTGATAATAGTTGCGCGCACGCTTTCAGACCTCCTTTTCAGGTCTTTAAAAAAGCGTTCAGCAAAAACTGACTGTGGTTCTGGACTCCACTCACAGGGCCCTACATCCTGCCAAAAGATCAGTGCTGAGACAGTCTCGTGTGGCACACCTTCGGATTTGTGACCAGCCTTCGCGATGTTTGGCAAGGATAGTCAATCTGTGTCTTGGTATTCCCGCTATAGAAAGGCACGAGATGGGAGCAACGCTTTCGAAACATTGTGTTCGCGATGGGAGTTTATGCGAGTCGCATACTCAAGAATTCATTCACCATCAGCGTTACGTGCCTCATAACCGAAACTGCCATGACTATCTTTCGCAGTTTCAACGTGGCCATTGAGATCACCTGCGACAGCGACAGCGTCTTCTCGCAGCTGTCTTCTCATCAAGCAGGGTCCAAAACTCGTCCTTGGCCCGTTCGGAGCAGCCTGTTTGTGGAGCGTACGTAGAGAAGAAAGGATAGATTCGCTGTTAAGAAGTGACAACGACTTTCATCATGTGGTCACTGAAACGTTCCACGCTTGCAACCGTATCTCGGAAACGTTCGAAGACGATCATATCAACACCGCTGGTCTTGGGACTGCCGCACAGAATGGCTTTGAACCCTCGGCCTATGTCCCTCGACTTCCAACAGGACCACCTCGTCTCCTGTACCGCACACGAGTCGATTCGAAATCGCTCCAGTATGCTTCTACTAACTCGCACGAGCGGCCCATCAACCTACCCACATTCAGCGCAGCAACGCGGGTCCTGCTTACGTTTCAGGACTTTTGGACTAGCTCAGTTGCCCCGATGCCGTCCTCGTATCAGGGACCCTCGCAAACTTCTCACACTCGCCGGGGTTTGCGATGCGTGCCGGTTCCCGCGGACGCCGTAGAATTATCTCGGCAAACAAACAACACCATCAACCATGTGATGTGACATAGGATCTCCATAGGGCGGCCTTTTACAAGGGTCTGTCGCCTGTGTCCATGGTGTTCATGTTCAGCTTAACCTGCACACGCGGGCCGTTCCAGTGACACCACGTGGACGAGCGGACATCACCACTCATGGGGTTAATTAAACGAACATTTTTGTTCTGGATGGGATAATCGCTGCTGTATTTTTTCTTCACGATTCTCACCATGCTCATCTTCATCGACTCCTAGAACTATGGATGTAAAAGTTTCCATAGCGCAAGGGGTGAGGCTTCTATAACTATCAAAGCAGTGCTACATTTTGGGGCACCGTTTGCTATAGCTGTTAATTATCATGAACATTTGTTACGCTATCGTTCACACGTCCACTTGCCAGCATCGATGAAGATTGCGTGTGCTTTATTTATCGATCTCTCTTTTCCACATCAGCCATTTCAGACCGCACCCTACTGATCTACACAGGTTGAACTGCTGCGCTGCAGGGTTCTTCAAGCATGGACCAGAGTGCGAGGGATGGGTACGGCATCGCAATAGTGGCTCTCTCAACGTCGTTCTTGCTGCTGTGCGTCCCAGTATTACTGGTACGCTGTTTTTAACGTCGGAGACTTGATTCTTTAAAGAATCACAATTTAAAGCTAGAGCGAGTGCGCGGCTTCTAGTCGGTGGAGGCGCCAGAATCAAGGATTTTGGTTCGGCCCCTCCCACCCTGCCCAGCGTAGCATTATTTCTACTCATTTTTTATCCCTCTGGGTCGGTAAAATAATATAAAACTTGTGTGCGAAGAATGCAACACTGACGTGGATAAATTGCCTTTCTCATACCGTGTTGGAGTAGAATACGTGGGCTAAAGCAGAGTTTGATTATTGCTGTCATTCATTATTTTTGTTATTTAAACCGTACAGACAGAAAATACAATAGGAAAACAATACAAAGAACGGGCTTGCAGCCGTTTCGTTCCTTTCTGCAAATGAAGAGCATTGTAAGGAAATAAGAATATGAGCTCCTATTTTTTCTCTTTATTATAAGTTGTTAGAGCTGTATTGTGGCATACGATGTTCTCATGTAAGCCTTTTATCAACGCCTGACGTTTCATCGTTTCGTTTTCGGTGGCTTAATCTGAGGTAAAGCTGCAAAAATATGCTTTACTCTGCCAAACACCTTAGCTGCTCTAGCATTTACGATCAACCTTCTACAGACGTTGCAAATATGACAAATAGAGGCGAATGTCTCACACCGTGTAGATATCCTCTGTAGTTCTACAGTTCGCAGTTAGCCGGAAACAGGAAAAAAGTTGTTACGGTCGAGCCCCATTTCGCTTGTGAACTACTGGATTTTTAAAGCCAGAATACTTCGAAAGCCGCTGAAATATTACCTTCCATAGCCGATTCCTCTTCGCATAGCTATTTCCATAATGTGGATCAATTCTATGCTTGCCTAGTGCGCTGGTTAGCAACGTGCGTCTTTTATTAGCTGTATCGCCAAACTTGATGTCTCCCGCAAAATGTATGCAGATGACATCAAATTTATAGAAGGATATCTGATCGGCAAGATGAGGAAACATTACAAAAGGTGATCAATTACAATTCAACAAAACTGGGCTATTGTTCAGGACACGCCTTTGGCAGCTGAGAAACCCGAGGTCTTCACCATAGGTAGAGCAGGTATCTCGCCTTCCTATCGCATTGCCGACGTATTCCTTTGTAATGCGAAAATTTGCGAGATCTTGTTTTTCTGAGAAGACTTGTTTTCCTGTCAACCAAAAATTTAGATTTTGCTCAACTTTGTAAAGCACTGGCAAATAAAACTATGTTTGGAACCTATAACCTCTTCAAGACGATCAGAACAATTACCCAAAATTAGTTTTGAAAGCCTACACCTTGTCTTAGGAAAATAAATTTTGGATCTGCAGCCGAAGAAATATTGAAAAGTTTGTTACGAACATTGGCAAGTGGGATGGATGTGTAATCGTCGCAGTAAAACCGTAAAGCTTCCGAGTTATTCTGAACCGTTTCTAGCCCGTAGCCTGGCTTGGTTGCGCTTGGTAGATGTACTGAAGACAAACCTGCCATATTCGAGTATGTTACAGACATAATAAGCCAATCTGAGAAGACTATTTCAGTTTGTAGACAAACATCTGAATATACTATGAATGGTTCTATCTGCTTTATACACTAACAAGTGCTCCGACACGCCAAACGGCGTGTCTCGCACTTGTGCGCTTCGCGCGACTTTGCAGCATCACTCATCATCATTTTCATTAGCGTCTGTCCCGCTTGGTGGCGGGGTCCGCTCTTCTGGTGTGGTGACGCCAGTTCTCCCGATCAAATGCTTGATCAGGGTGCACACCAGCCATCTTTAAGTCCAAGTGCAACGTATCTAGCCAACGTTGCTTCGGTCGTCCCCTGGGCCGCTTTCCAGGGACCTCAAGGTTCAGGCCAATCTTACGGACGGTGTCGTCGTTAGCGCGAAGGACATGGCCGTACCATCGAAGACGAGCTTCGCGCAGCTTCTCGGCTATCGGGGCGACACCGAACCTCTGTCGTATGGCGTCGTTGCGAATGCGGTCCAAACGCGTAACACCAGCCGTCCACCGTAGCATTTTCGTCTCCATTATACTGAGGCGGCTTTCAATTTCATTCGTCACGGGCTAGCACTCAGCACCGTACGTCGCTACTGGGCGGACGACTGTTCTATAAACCTTCGATTTGAGGTGCTCAGGTATTGTCCTGTCGCAAAGCACCCCAGTCAGTGAGCGCCATTTGGACCAGGCTGCACTCACGCGCGCGTTCACCTCCAACTTTAGGCTGCCATCGGACGTGACTGTTGATCCGAGATACTTGAAGGATGTAACTCGTGAGAGCTCAGTACCATTGATCTTAATAGATCCGTGCTCATTCACATCCGTCGTCAAGTATTCCGCCTTTTTGATGTTTAGCTTGAGTCCGAACAATGCCAAGCGATCGCACCACGCCTTTGCCTGTCGCTCGAGTTCGGTTTTATCTTCACATGCAAGCATGACGTCGTCAGCATACAGCAATGTCCAAGGAGCTGCCCTTTGGAGATTGCGTGTAATCATCCATGACGATCCCGAAAAGCAGTGGGGAGAGCGCAGATCCCTGGTGCACACCGACAGAGATTGGAAACTCCATCGAGGTGCCTGCTGGTACTCGTAATCAGCTTATTGGGCACGAGTAGAGGATGCGCACCCACTCAATAAGCTTTTCGGGGATAACATGTCGTCGCAACGCGCACCATATCACTTCCCGCGGAACGCGGTCGAAGGCCCTCTCCAAGTCCAGGAAGGCTAAATGCACCGGTTTCTGTTTCTCGCGGTGCTTCTATAGCAAAAGACGAACAGCGTGAATGGCATCAACAGTGCCACCGCCAGAGACGAAACCACACTGATTCGTGGAAAGCTGGACGACATCCCGGATACGTCCATCGACAATTCGCTCAAAGATTTTCATGGAAAGAAGGCGAATTGGACGGTAACTAGCGTTCTTCCAAATAGGGATGGTCGTGCTTTGCTGCCAGCTCTCGGGCGCTTTCTTCTCAGCAACAACCTGATTGAAAAACTCTGTTAGCCAGTCAGCAGGGCACCAGCCCTTCGACTTCCACAGATCGGCTGGTAGATCATCGGGACCAGTGGCTTTGCCTGACTTCATCTTCCTCAGAGCTGCTTCGGTTTCGCTCACTGTGATCTTCTGAACAGGGCCGTATACAGGAGATGCAAAAGGAATAGCAGGATGGTCAAACTCAACATTCGAGATTTCTCGAAGTAGACGTGCCATCGCTTCAAAGCCCTCTTACGATCCATCAGAAGATGACCGTTTTCGTCGTTAATGCCAGAGAACTTCTCGATGTCTTCTGCTTGGCGACAGCGAGCTTTTGCAAGTCGGTAAAGATAACGCTCACCATCGCGCGTTTCCAGTTTTTCGCTCACATCAGCGTAGTATGCGGCTTTAGCAGCGGCCACTGCCTTCTTTGCCGCTTTCTTCGCTTCTCGATAATTCCGCCAATTATGGTCTGTTTTATCACCGATGAATACGTGATAGAGCCGTTTCTTTTCTCGGACTTTCTCTCTGACATCATCAGTCCACAGCCATGCCTGCTTGTCAACCCAGCGTCGTCCAGGCTTCGTTGTGCCGAGTTCGAGGCGCGCAGCCCGGGTTATCGCATCGGTAGCATCCTCCCAGGTTTCGTCGACAGTTGTCACCGTCGGCAACCGAATGCGAGAAATTACTGCAGCTTCTTTCTCTTTCAGTCGCCACCATTTGATTCTAGCCGACCCGCATCGCTCGGCATGTTTACACCTGGAAGGTGTGATCTTCAGCGAGCAGATCAGTGGACGGTGTTGCGTGGCAACCGTCTCATACGGCACGGTCTTCGCGTCTGTGACAAGACCTTGGTCGCGACGCCTAGCGAGGGCATAGTCAATCTGCGTTTTAGCGTTCCCGCTATAAAACGAGATGAGGTGGGAGTCACGCTTTCGAAATTTGGTATTCACGATGGTGAGGCCATGTGAGTCTGCATACTCAAGTATACGCTCACCATCGGCGTTGCGCGACCCATATCCAAAATCACCATGACAGCTGTAACCGTCTTTCGTTGCTCCGGCGTGACCATTAAGGTCACCTGCCACAACAATCATATCTTCTGACGGCACTTCCGCTGTCTTCTCATCAAGCAGGGACCAGAATTCGTCCTTGGTTTGCTCGGAACAGCCTGTCTGCGAAGCATACGCAGAAAAGAAATGGCATCGTCGCTCTTCTACGGCGACAACAATCTTCATCAAGCGGTCATCGAAACGTTCTACGCTTGCAATCGCGTCACGAAAACGCTCGGAGACGATCATACCGACACCGCTGGTGGTCCTGGGACTTAAAGCCTCGTCCTATGTCCCTTGACTTGCAGCAGGACCACCTCGTCTCCTGCACCGCACAGAAATCTATCTTTCTTCGCTCCAGTGCTTCTACCAACTCGCACGAGAGGCCCGTCAACGTACCCACATTGAACGTTGCTACGCTTGCCTACGTTACGGGACTTTCGGACTAGCTCAGTTGCCCCCCGATGCCGTCCTCGCATCAGGGACCCTCGCATACTTTTCACACTCGCCGGGCTTTGCGAGTGCGCGTCGGCTCCCGCGGACGCCGTAGCATTATCTCGAAACCCCTTAAACGTCATCAACCCTATGATGTGACACAGGATGTTCGTAGGCCAGCCTGTCACTAGGGCCTGTCGCCTGCATTCGAATGTCCGTGTTTGGCTCGGCTCGCAGAAGCAAGCAGTTTCCAGTGGCACCACGTGGAGGAACGGACATCGCCACCACTTTGCAGCATCACTGACCTACGGAAAGTAGCTTTGTAAAACTTAGAATTCGCTAACATCTAGGACCTGGTGCGTACTTTATCGGCATCAAGCCGTTCACCACTTCGGTACCTTCATCATAGACATTCTCCCTGGACCGGCCATTAAAGTCATTGGTTTGTGCTGCGCAGTACTGTTTCTCAAGTTTCAGCTCCACAGTCAATCTCATGGTCAACAGGTAGTGTTTCCAGTTATCGTTGACATGTCTTCCGAAGCCAGGTTTCCCCTCACTCGTTTCTTCTTACTGGATCTGATTGCTGGTCCGCCTTTATTGGTCTTCCTTCCCCCTCTTTAGTCCCCACCTTCCTGGTCTCATCTCCTGACCAACTTCTTTGTTTCCACTATTGATCCCCCTGGTCTCTTCTTGCTGGCTTCCCCGACCTGGCCCTCCTCCAAGTTGTTCCTTTCCTTAATGGTCGCTCTCCTCCTCCCCCCCCCCCCCTAGGTCTCCCCTACTGCCCTTCTCCACCAGCCTTTAGTGGTCCTCCGATGCACAGGGCAGACGTCGGTGGCACGTATTCAGAATCAGGATGCTTGCTGCGCGACGTAGGGGGCCCGTTTTCTGGATCAAGAAGCTCAGAAGTGCGCGCAGTCGCCGCTGTGTCGAGCATGAAAAGGCTATGCACATTTCAGATTCCTTGTTCTTCGTATGAATTCCCTTAGGGCTCCCTTCTTGTTGGTTCCCCGTCCTGGTCCCGCCTCCAGGTCCCCTCTTCAAGGCATATTCCTTCTCCCCCATCCGGATCCTCCCTACTACTCTACCCCAATTAAGTAGGCCTCCCAAGCTCACGACACAACGACGGCGAGCGAACGCCCATTGTGTGAAATCGGTGTCACATCCTCTAAATCCGGTCTCTCTTAATGGTAATGGATCCCCTTGCTGATCCCCCTTACTATTCCCCCTCCCCTGATTGGTAACACCCTAATGATCCCTACATATTGCCTAGACTCTTCTTGGTGCCACCTTCTGACCTGCTTCATTGTTCTCCCCATCGACCATCACGATGCACCTCCTGTTCGCTGCCTAGTGATCGCCGTCGGTTCTCCACCCTCGAAGTTTCCCTTCTATCCTTATCCCTATAGTAATCTTCTCATACTAGTGGCACGAAGTCGGCTTCTGAATCTGAACGCTCAGAAATGCGCGAGGTGCTGTTGCAGTAAAGGGCTGCGTTTCCGCTGCTGCAGCAACATCCCACGTACGATAGCAAATTTTGCCCGCGCTGTAGATGATGAGGCGTACCTCATTTAGGTCAGGTTAGATCGTCGACCGCTCTCGCTGTGGATAATGCGGCGTATCTCATTTCGGTTAGATCACTCGACCGCTCTTGCTGATGATGATGCGGCGTACCGCCCTTAGGTTAGATCACTCCACGAACAAACTCTTTTATATATAGGTGGTGATACTTTGACATGTTTATTGAATACACGTTTGGCTTCCATAATCTACCCTACTTACCTAAGTTGCGATATTTATCAGTTTTATTTATCTGATTTCCATTGAGATAAAAAGCGCAATCATCTTCCACGCTTCCGAGGTGAGGAAACTTCGTCTTGACGCTAGAGAGGGAGGCCCATCAAGTGGCAGACCAATTAGCAGCGGCTGTACTATTTTAGCTGACTGGAAAGCCACACTATCAACAGCTTTTTCAATGTTCTTATAGACTTTGATATCATTATCAAACATTTGAAAATGAATGAAATGAATGAATGTGAATAAATTTACACAAAAGGTTAATTTTCCAACCAGAGGACTTAATACTCTAGATCTTTTGTTTACCAATGATTAGGAGTTAATTAGCGAAGTGCGCATTTCACCTCCAATTGGAAACGGTGACCATTCTAGCATCTCGTTCATGATCAATGATGGCATCGCTGAGCCAGTTATTGTTTACAAAAGACTGTATTCAAAAGGAGATTATACTAAAATATGTGATTACTTAGCTTCAGTAATGTGGATCGAGTCCTTTGAAATGGTTGATAATGTCCACAGCAAATATGAAATGTTTTTGGATATCATGTTTCATTCGATTACTATGTTCATCCCGTGCTTAAAGGTTGTTGCTGGAAAAACAAGATTACCTCAATATTTGAGAAATATGCTGGATCACCGTGCATGTCTTTTTAATATTGCGCGACAGTCAAACCTCACTTCCGTCTGGGACAAATATAAAGAATTCTCAAAAGAATTCTTGAAAAAGATTGAGAAATATAATGCTCGTTTACAAGAACAGGTTATCGACTCAGGGGATAGGGCTAGTTTTTATCGAATGTTGCGTAAGAATCTGATGCACACTGGTGGATTAGGTGTTTTGGTAAATGGAGACAAAAGAGCGGTATCAAATATTGATAAAGCTAACCTGCTAGCAACCATTTTTCTCAGATGTTCATAGTTGATGATGGTAATATGCCAGCATATGAACCAGTCGTAAGCGACTTCGTGTATACCATGCCTTAATCTCAGGAATAGGAAATTTATGACATAATAATAAAGTGGAAGAAATCGTATAGTTTGGCACCAGATTACCACATACCACTGCTCTTTGTTCAAAAAGTTGCACACGTTATTGCTGAACCATTAGCTTATCTCTATAATCAGTCTCTTATGTTTTCGGAGATTCCAGAAAGATCATTTGTAACACCCTTTTGAAAAAAGAGCCTGCTAAAGAACCATCAAATTATAGGCCAGTCAGGGTGTTATCTTTTTCGAAAAGATTGTCAAAAATTGTATTGTGGAGCACGTTGAGAAAAATTTCTTAATTCCTAAATCCCAACATGGATTTGTTGGAGGAAGGTCCGTAGAAACAAATTTTCTAGAGAGTTTCAACGATTAGACCAGCTTAATCAACGAAAAGAAGTATTGCGACGTGGTCTTTTTCGATTCTCGAAAGCTTTCGATAGAGTAAGCCATTCTAAATTAATGTTCAAACTAATCAAGATTGGATTACATTTTTTAATGAAATGGCTAGGTAAATACCTTACTGGCAGAACTTTGCAGGTGAAAGTTAGAAACGCGTTCTCTACCATTAGAAATGTAACTAGCGGAGTTCCGCAGGGAGGAGTTCTATCGCCCATTCTATTTTCTATATACACCGCTGAACTCCCAAACCTACTGCGCGACTCTAGAGTGGTGTGCAAGCAGTTTGCGGACGATTTAAAAACATACTGCGAATTTGTTGAAGATGATTCTCAATGTCTTCAACAAGCTATCGACATCGTTGAAAAGTGGTCATGGCAGCTTCCGTTAGCAGCGGAAAAACGAAACTTATCAGAATTGAAAAATCCAATTTCATTCCCAATTATGAGACAGGTGGCCTACCTATAGCTGTGGCAGACAAGGTTGTTGATCTGGGTTTTCATTACAACGACAAACTAGAATTTTCAGAGCACTATAGATTAATCTGCAGAAAAGCGCTTAATAGGACCTAACAGTATTTAAAGGACTCTCTACTTCGAATAAATTAGTTTCAGGCGTATAAGTCGTTTGTGAGGCCAATTGTCAAAGGCGCGACAGCCTTGTTTTCGCCACATAAGAGGAAGGAAATTCAAGAGATTGAACATGTCCAAAACAACTATACTAGGAAACTAGTGATAAGGTACAAAGGATTCTTCCATTTTCAATTTCCTAGAGTGGAAATATGCAATAAATTTTTTGGTCTCAGCTCTTTGAGCTCACGAAGGTTGTTGACAGATGTGTGCTGGGTGTTCAATGTTCTGTCGGGGCAAGTACGAATAAGATCGACGAAATTTTACAAGCTCATCGCATCCAGGACCAGAGGAACTAGCTACAAAATTTGGTACTCCAAACCCAAATCAGGAGCTAGGGTTCACTTTTTTACTGTTAGGGACGGATCTGCATACCTGGCATCAAAAAGTGATTTACACCCCTCTCGAAAAAATTTTGAACTTTTCAGATGAGTTGCTAAGAAAGCTCTCCTGAAGTGCTAATTGTATGTTTATTGTTCTGTTGTTTTGAAGTATTATTTGTTGTTGAATAGTGATGTTCAATTAGTTGTCACACAACTGCCTTAAATAGTCGTATCAAATAAATGAATAAATTTGGGAATAGATACTGAACGATTTTATCAAAACGATCCTATATTCTAACCGATTTCTTTAGCCTGTGAAGATCTGCCGGTGGTAAAACTTCTAATCCATTTTACTATCCTAGGCAGCAAATTGATATTTTGAGGCTTGAAGCTAAGCCCCTTGAAAGGGATTCTACCAAATGTCTTGTAGAAATCAAAGAAAATGACATCAACAGTCAACTTTTGAGTAAGTGTTTTTTTAAGAGAAACAGGCATCGAGGTTTCAGTTGATCTCCCTGTTCTAAAGTCATCATGCTGATTACCAGCTATAATGGCATTGTTTTCTAAACGATATACTAATGATAATTTTGAAACATTCAAAAACTGTAGCAAAAAAGCTTTTGCTAATAGGGCGATAGTAGGACAAGTCAGAATATGGGGACTTCTTTGGACTGGGTGTAAAATAAGTACACTTCCAACGTATAGGTACTTTACCATACATTTAGCTGAAGTTAAAGATTTTAACTGGTGGAGAAACAATCAGCAACCTTGCGTCTGAAATGAGGAAGAATTTCATCAAGTATAATTGAGTAAGGCAAAGGCAAACTGCACAAGTGTTTATAAACTTCCACAGCAAAAAATCAAACTATGCTGCCTTTGATGGGGAAACAAGCGTTTCCGTGTAGTCCCTGCTTAAATTCATGTTATCATTCGAAAATGGTTTGTGGAAATGTTCAGCCAACATAGTCGCTGTTGCTGATCAGCCACAGCTGCTTTCCTCTCCTCGTCCTTCAAAAAAGGGAATTGAAGTGCTTTTTAGCCTCGAAACATCCTATAAAACGACCCTTTTTAGGATTTTGGAGCACAATTTTCTTTAGATGTAGTTCTTGTATTTCCTTAAGCTCGTTTTTCAGAAACAGAAAACATGACCAAACTCGTTTTTCAGAAACTCAAAATTGCTCATATTTTGTGGAGTAGGGTCAGACGGCAAGGTCTCCCATGCTCTCTTTGCTTTGTATAGATTTCACGAATGTGGAGGGGGATTATTACTGCTTACACACACAGTTTTGCAATAGGAGCATATTGGTCTGCGTACCAGTGAAGAAATTGCAGAAAGAACTCGTACTTTTCATCAAGACTGCTAAATCTTTCCAAAGGAAATCGCCATCTCAGGGTGCATAAAAAGACACAAATTTGATCGCAATTAGCCTCATGAAAGTCCCTGCGTAGTTGGTAAATTTTGTGGTATAAGGTGACTGAAATGCTGCAGTTGATTCATGGGTCGTCAGCAGAGCCAGACGGAGAGCAACTATTTTCATATTCTTGACCAGATTTTGTGGAAACTGAGATTTAATTTCAATATACGAGTCCCATGAGTTGAACATGGGACTCGTATATTGGAATTAAATCTCAGTTCCCACAAAATTGAATCGGACGTATTGAACAAACTTGTTTACACGACAAAAGCTGACAAAGTGTTTTGAAATCGTAGTAGTGAACGAAGGGAGATTCCTGGACCACTCGGCGCCTGGAAGGCGAATTTACCACAGATTACGCAACTAACATCAGACGATGAAAGAACGCTTACATCCTCGACGAGTTTGACAGTCTTGTGTGTATTACAGTTGGGAGTTCTGTATACCACTACAATTCTTACAGTAATTTGATTGAACATCAAATCCTACCAAAGGATTTCATAGGCATCAGGAACCGAGTCAATCATAACGGTTTCAAAAGCAGTGAAATGTTTAACAGTTACAAAAATACACTTCCGCCTCTTTTGTTGCCTTTATCACTTCTTTTATAGCAATACTTATTAGAGAGCTCCTCCAGTATTAGCTGCATATCAACAAAGTCACTTAGCCAGGTCTCTGTCAGGATTACTACGTCTGAGTTGTGGTTTTTGATCACACATTTTAGGAAAGGAATTTTTTAGGAGTAACTCGAGTCACAATAAAGACACTTCAGCCTAGGGATAGAGGCGTCCGCGGATATTTTGTTAGTTTTCCGAAGAGGTACTAGGATTAGCGGATTGAGGGTTCAGTACAACACGTGACAAACTATTTGCTATGTGAGCCTTTTGATTGCACGCTCTCTCTGTTTCTTTTTAGGCGAGGGGCGTTTAAAAACGCCTCATTAACGTCATTGGTTTGTGCTGCGCTGTATTTCTGTCATTCCGGTTGCTCCTCCGCAACCGTTCTCATGCTCAAAAGCTAGCGTTCCAAGATGTCGTTGACATGTCTTCCGAAGCCAGGTTTCCCCTCACTCGTTTCTTCTTACTGGATCTAGTTGCTGGTCCACCTTTACTGGCCTTTCCACCCCTCTTTAGTCCCCCATCTTCCTGTTCCCAATTCCTGCCCACTCCCTTCCTTCTACTATTGACCCCTACTGGTGTCTTCTTGCTGGTTTTCCCGTCCTGGCCTCTCCTACAGGTTGTTCCTTTCCTTCCTGGTCGCTTTACTGGTCCACCCTAGAGGTCCCTCTTAATGTCCTTCTCCACCACCTTCTTAGTGATCCTCCCATGGTCACGACAGACGTCGGTGAAACGTATTCAGAATCAGGACGCTTGTTGAGCGACGTGGGGGGCCGCCTTCTGGATCCTTAAGCTCGAAAGCGTTCGCAGTCGCCGCTGTGTCGAACATGAAGATGCTATGCATATGGCAGATTCCTTATTCTCCGTATGAATTTCTTTACGGGTCCCTTCTTGTTGGTTCCCCGTCCTGGTCCCGCTTCCAGATCCCTTCTTACAGGTAGGTTCCTCTCCCTCCCCCCCCCCCCCCCTCCCCGTCGGGATCCTCCTTACTACTGTACCCCAATTAAGTAGCCCTCCCTCGTTCACTACACGACGACGGCGAGCGAACGCCCAATGCGCGACATCGGTGTCACATCATCTAAATCCGGTCTCTCTTACTGGTAAAGGACCCCTTGCTGATCCTCCTTACTGCTCCTTGATTGGTAACTACCTACTGGTCCCTCCTTATTGCCTAAACCCTTCTTGGAGCCACCTTCTGGCTTGCTTCATTGTTCCCCCTATCGACCCTCCCTTCATCCCGATGCCCCTCCAGGTCGCTTCCTCCTGATCGCTGTCAGTTCTCCACCCTCGAAGTCCCCCTTCTACTCTTACCCCTTTAGTGGTCTTCTCATGCTAATGGCACGAAGTCGGTTTCTGAATCTGGACACTCAAAAACGCCCGAGGTGTTGTTGTGTTGAGCAGTAAAGGGCTGCGCTTCCCCTGCTGCAGCGACATCCCACCTTCAATAGCAAATTTTGCCCGCGGTGTAGATGGCGAGGCGTATCTCGCTAAGGTTAGATCACTCGACCGCCCCTGCTCTGGATGGTGCGGCGTATCTCAATTAGGTTAGATCACTCAAACCAGGGTCAAGCGTGGGGTTCGATTTTTGCCGAAAATTTACGACCCCCCTCCCAGAGTGGATCTTTTACGACCCCTCGCTTGCGTAGACCACCGTTCCTATCCGCATTGAATTTTTTAAAAAATTTTATGCGATTTTTGTACCCCTTAATAGGTCCCTCTTTCCAGGTGCAGCTTCCACTGTGTCAGATTAGTTCAAGAAAGAGTGTTACTGAGTAACTGTTTAATTTAGTAATTTGTTAGAAAAAAAGCTGATGAAGGTTTTGTGCACGTAACATTTTGATAATAATATTTTGTTTGTTTACAGTTGAAAATAAAGCACATTTGAGAGCAGTTGTCGAATTAATCACAACGAGTTCAACTTTTCAGGCTTTCAGAGCATCTCGTGGAAACGGCACACTTTTGTACGTGAAGGAGCAACATCTGCATTCAAAATTGTACTCTATACAATGCCGAGTGTTAATTTCTAAAGCTGACTTGAGTGCTTTATCAACAAATTTTTTTTAGATACTCTCGGAAGCGATGACCGAATGGCAACCGGAGGATGGATTTTCCAGGAATGCATACGAAGGCGTGGAGTCTCTCATTCGTCCCGCGAAGTTGTAAAAATTAATATCAAAATGCTTCAAATAATTATTGTTTTATTTGTTAAAAATAAAGAATTTCTGCACCCAGATTTGGAGTCGAGAAGTTTCCAATTTTTAGGTTTTTTTTTTTCAGGAAGTCATGGACGCGACAGTTTTCTGCCTGAACGAGCGACATCTACGTCCTAAATTGCCGTCTATAAAATTTGAAGTGTCAATTGCTAAGGAAAATTAAGTGCTTTTCCTACAAGATTTTTGGAAGCACTCTTCGAAGCGATGACCGAATGGCAACCGGAGGATGGACTTGTCACGAAACTAATTTTCTCTCTTCTGCTGGGAACAGCATCAGAAAGTGGAGTTGTAGCAAATAAAGTTTCAATCCACAGTTTGACACACGGTAACAAAACCTGTTTTTCTGAAACGATCCTCTGTATGAACAGACGATTTGTATGATTTGCCGAAAATTTTCGACACCGTTAATTACATGGAGGCCGTTATTTTTACAGCCTGCTTTTTAAAGCGTAGAACCCACACTTCTTACTTGCTCTGTGAATTTTTCAGAGATGTCGCACAAACTCAGAAATATGATAGGTTACGTGCAGCCATTGCGTTCTCCGAGTGAAAACTTTGCCATCTTAGAGTTTAATATGTGATTAATATACAATCAAAAACTAAGCTTCTTCGCAGCGATCTCCGATATGATCAGGGAGGATCGATTTGCAAATTCTCATGTTTCATGAAAAATAAAGTTTTTACCTGAAGCTGATCACGCACACGGTTGAAATCTTGCCACAAAAATTTGCAAGTCTTGTTCAATGCACAGTGTAAAAATCATAGTTTTCTGAAACGAATAGACTGGATCAACCACTGGTCGATATGGCACCGACGTCATGGGAGCGGCGAAATTTGACGTTTACAAAAATGACTATAACTCGGTAAATTTTCCACAATTTGAAAAAGCCAACGGCTTTTTAGAAACCGAAAGAAAATAGCTTTATTTTGTATGAATAATTATAAGTTTTTCGAATTTTAAAAGATTTAATATCTTTTTGAAAACTAGAGGAAAAGCGCTTTCGAACCATATAGAAATTAGTTTTCAACAGGGACCTTTCATAGGGCGCGGTGGGGGTTTGAATTCTGGTCCATTGTTGCAGAAATACGTGCCAAAAATCGAACCCCCATCGCCCCCTATGAAGGCCTCCCTGTTGAAAACTAATTTCTATATGGTTTGAAAGCGCTTTTCCTTTTGTTTTC
>OX377204.1:46727484-46777538 GCA_947396885.1 Heligmosomoides polygyrus polygyrus
CCGGACGACGCCCTACAAGGGAGGTCAATGAACTTCCCGTGGCAATTTTAAAAGTGACCTATTGAAGGTTGTAAGGGACTGTATGAGAAGCACAGTAGTTTTCAAATTTTTCAAATTTTCAAATTTCTTGCCGACATTTGGGTAGGTCAAAAAATGCAAAAAAAACCATTTCACTTCAGTGCGGGCCGATAAAGCAAAGCCGACGTCTGGAACTGCCATGTCGTGGTTAGAATCTAACCTTCAAAAGGTATGGGATTGGAGCAGTAGCGTACATCGATTTCACAATTTGCTTGTTAGCACTACAGTGACGGAAGAGGAACATTGAGGTGCGCCGCTCACCACCAACGCTGCAGCCACCAGATGGCTTGGCATTATAACTTTACTTTAACCTGGATGATACGATATAAGCACAAAAATAAACACCAAAGCAACAGCGTTTATAATACATAATTCGATTGGCCATTGAGGATGAGCAGGCGACTTTTCTTTGCCTACAAAATAGATAACTTCAGAACTATAACAGTACCAATCTGTCTTCTTCATCCTCAAGAAACAGTATTGCTAGTAATCTCACGGCCTCCAACATACAGCATCCTCCTCACTATTACAAGGAGACGTAATATCACTCACATCATTGTCATCGTCCGGCGACCAGGCCACATCCTGCGCTTCGTTCAAGTCAAACTAACACCACGAACGAGAGAACAGGCGACTTTTCTTCGCAGTTCCTCGGTAGCATTCAAGGGCCTGTCCCAACTACAAAATAGATAATATTCTTTATCTTGACCGTCTTCGTTAGGCATTGACAGTGGGTCTGTTAGCACTAATTCATGACTCCAAAAGTCGAACAGAGATTGAAAAATGGACAAAAAAGATTTATCTTTATGTTTCATTATTTATTTATTTAATTATTATTATGTATTAATTACGTATTATTGATTTATATTTATAATTATATTTTCAATTAATTAATTAACGAATATTTATATTTGATAGATTGACCATACTTCGGTAGACTGTACAAGACCTCTTCCTGGAGTTGATATCAATTGTACAATACAATGCGTTCTCCGGGCCGAGTTAATGGTTGTCTTGCTAACTGCCTTCCTCCCGACTACTCTGCCCCTATTCCCAGGGAGACCGCCATAACAGATGCTTTTCGGGGCGTATTTCAAAATGCTATGTATGGGGATGTTGATTGTGCTGATGAGGAGGAAAGCACTCCAGGTAGTTTTTTGTTTGACGTTTATTGCATTGACGTTCTCTCGTTCGTGATGCTAGCTTGACTTGAACGAAACGCAGGATGTAGCCTAGTCACCGGACGATGACGATGATGTGGGTGGTATTACGTCTCCTTGTAACAGTGAGGGGAATGCTGTAAGTGACGGCCGTTTGTGACTTGCAATATGGTTGGTTGAGGATGAAGAAGACAGATTGGTACTGTTACACTTTCTCTCCATAGGTCGAAGAGGGGTCGAAAAAATCAAACATAAATATGGTTAATTAATTAATTAAAATATAAATATAAATAATATAAATAATAAATAAAAATAAAATAATAATTTTTTCCTCGATTTTTGGGGTTTTGAAGTTATCTATTTTGTAGGCGAAGAAAAGTCGGCTGCTCCTCCTCAATGGCCAATCGAATTATCTACTATGAACGCCGTTGCTTTGGGTGTTTATTTTTGTTTTTATATCGTATCATCCAGGTTAAAATAAAGTTATAATGTCAGTATGGTACACTATCGTGGTGAAGATACACTTTATAACGACAAAAATGGATGGAGCAAGACCAGCAATGCAGGAGCACCTCCGGATCCGAACCCCCGACACTTTCCCCGCAAGCCCACCCCTCATAGCCACTCGGCCATCCGGTCGCTGCAGCGTTGATCGTGAGCGGTGCACCTCAATGTTTCACTTCGGTCACTGTTCCGCTAACAAGCAAACTGTGAAATCGCTGTAATTACGCTACTGCTCCAATCCACGACCTTTTGCAGGTTAGATTCTAACCACGACATGGCAGTTCCAACGTCAGTATTGCTTTATCGGCCCGCACTGAAGTGATACGGTTTTTTGCAATTTTTGATCTACCTAGGTGTCCGCAGGAAATTTGAAAACCACTACGGTGCTTCTCATACAATCCCCTACAACCCTCAATAGGTCACTTTTAAAGTCGCCACGGGACGTTCATTGACCTCCATTGTTAGTACCGAGCAACGTGGTGGGACTTGAAGGCCTTAGCGCTGCAGGTGAAAAGAAATATGGGGTGCATATTCCGCTTGTAGTCTCAATAATGAACTTTACTCAGGATAAAGCTGTTAGGTCAAGGGAAGTGATTAGTAGCGCGATAATTTCATGTGGTACGGGGACCCGGAAATCTCGTCCATGATGAACGCTCGGCGCGCTCTTGCTTCCTCCTTTCCGAAGGCGGTGTATGTAACACCTCTCCGTCGCCTAAATTTGGAGGAGAGGAAAGATCGTCAGTCTTGTTAGAGATTTTGTTTGCTCCACTAGCGAGTGTGCGTTATTCCCTTTATCAAGTAGCTTCGGAATCAGTGGAACGCTAATTTAGATGTGATTTCCAGTCACGCACTATCAGTGCGCAGTCTGAGAAGCGTTTAGAAAATTGACTTCTACATTTTAAAAGAGGGAGAAATCCATTCCCAACTTCTTCTTCAGCCAGCAATGCTGCACGTGCCATTCTACCCACGCGAAGGAATTATTTTAATAAAAAATTTAGACGCGGTTTTGTCTTCACAGGCAAAATGGCTTGGGTTTCTTATGAATTAGATTCAATTTTCTCGGTTTTTTACATCTCATCCAGGTATGCCACATTTATAATCCGGGTAAAAGGCTTCAAAGGATACCAAAGCCTATTCTGCTAATTATACGAAGACGACAATTTTGAAAGTTTGCGTGTGGAACAGACTATTTCGTTGTGAAATAGTGTGCCACAGCTCGTCTGCTATCTACATGAACAGTATTGTTGCCAGCGTTCTCCAATAACCGCTGCTCTGACCTGCTGTAGCCAGCCCTCTTTTCTCGTGGTGCTCAGTCTCCTGTCCCCTGTACCACCTGACGTTCCTCCGATCATTAGTTTGACCCTCGATCTTTAGTTAGTAATCTCCTACAGGGTCCCATGTTGCTTATGCATCTGAAGTGTTAGAAGAGCTTCGTAACACTCGTTCATCGCATTCAAGCAAAAACTGACGGCGACCTGGCGTTCTTTTAACATCCCACGGAATCCAGTCTGTTACGAAACTACATCCACCCACTTCGTGCAGGTAGCCTTCCACGAGGCGCAAGACTTGACAAAACGTGTGGTTGACCTTTGAAGCTCCACAAATTGACTTTCATGTGGGTCTTGAGTGCGGAGACCTGGCCTTCAGTGATTTGTTTAGCTGCTGTTCTCTTTCTAGTACCGTTTTTTACAGGGCAATACTGAACTTCCTGTGCCAGAATGTGGAAGGCTCAGTTTGCATCAAGAAAGAAGAATCTCAAGGTCTAACATATGATATTCCCCAAAATATTTTGATTTTTATACAACGTGGCTTGACATTGCAATCCGCCTTCTCTTACAGTGGGGGAAGGTAGTCTAGAAATTTTTGGAGGACGCATTTTAATGAACACGCCTTGCATGCCGGTTCCTTGGGGGTATCACCCCGCAAATTGGATGTCTTAGGTAGCTAGTCTTAGGTCTGTGTGCGGACCCTGCTTCTAGGGTATGATCTATGAAAGGCAATAGCAAGCTTTCAACTTCCTTCGCTAGTGCTTTCTTGTCTATCCGGTTTCGACTTACTACATATTCAGGTGGTAGGAGCGATCCTCACTGGCCTTTGGTTCACCATGTTGGCATTCACCTTATTCTTAACCTTTAATCGCCTTACCACTGTGTTGCTGCACAAATGGTTTCCTGTCCTGCAGTCTCCCACAATTACATACGTAAGTGATGCTTATGATTCAGTTAGCTTATGTCAAATGATATCAACAGTCAACATTCCTCTGTTTTAGATGTTGTTCTTCTTGTCTTACCTTGGGTTTATCGTGCCACTTGCTTTGAAGTTGACTCCCGACTGTAATTACGTCTTCGATCCTGACACTTTCTCTTGGAGCTACTTACCAACAGACCGTCCCCTGTCCATTGTGATGTCAGAAATGGGTGCGAGTTCGTGACACAGCTAAGCAGTTTTCCTCAGCAAGGCACTGAATGAAACCACTTTTATTCAGGACGGTACCTAGTCCTCGCCATCGTCGTACTGTCAGTTATAACATACATATCGATCTTTGTTTACATTGGGTTGTTTGTAAGTCTTTCAAATTTGATTCAGTGATAATTGCCTTCTATGATGGTAAAATTTCAGAGTGCAGCGAGGTTGAGCAAGCGTGAACTGCGAATAACAATTCAGGTAGGCCCTTCATAGGGACGTCGAGAACAACAGCTTCGAATAATGTGGCGAGACCATTCCGCGGACAACAGCGGAGACGACATATCACGTGTAGATCATTGGTGACACGAAAACATGACAGTTGCTTCATCGCGTTATAGGTGGTGGGGTACACGGGTAGAATATAGGTTTATAGTTTTATAATACGCACGATCTAGCAAACGATCTACAGGCATCCTAAAGGTGATCAGCGGAAAGGTGCTGGAGATGCCGGCAGGACGACAGGTCGGCCGGTCCTCGGGCGTCCTTGGGCTCGAATTCGTATTCTCGTATTCAGCCGTGCTCCGCCTTCCGTAATCTGGCACGAAGATTTCCTTCAAGCTTCAGTCATGCCTTGCGTATCGATTGCACATTTGTCTGGCTCTTAAAATCGACATTCCTTTTTCAAAAGACGAGCTCGGGATTTTTTGTACAAGGTTTAGCATTAGGCAACAAAAATGTTTTAACAAACCAGAGAACATTCTCAACTAATACTACTAGAACCCTTTAGGCCCCCTTTCTCTTGCTGTCGCTATCCCTAGCTCATGTAAGGGTTAGCCGACAGGTATTTTTCATTCCTATATTTCTTGCCCGGGCGCGAGGAGCGCAGTCGGAGGAGGCGCCGGCTGTCGCCTGCACCCGATATCAGGTTCCTGGTTCGGATTTCTCGCCCAGGCCAACCAAGCCTTCCACCCCTCCGGGGTCGGTGAATTGGTACCAGACGTGTCTGGGAAGGATAAAGCGCTGAATTGTTCATCGGCTGGTCACCGCAAGTCATTGTCTGGCCAAATACGCATTCAGCTCGCCTCCACGACATGCCGTAGAAGTAGAATGCGTGGCGCATCCCAAACGGATTGAATAACGTCCTTTATCCTTATATTTAAGGACATTTATTACTATTTTATTTTATATTATATATTTTTATTTATTTCCTTATTTTTGCCCACGAATCTCCATCTTAAGAGTCTTCGGATTATCTTATTAGAAGGTCCTCGGGCTGCTTGTAGTAGGGCCACGTAGTGCGCCCAGTAAAGGAGTCGTGAACCAATTGCGATTGTGTACTGTTCAGAGAAGCAGGTTAGATGATGAGGAACTCCTTACGTCTGCTGTGTCCAATCGGTTTATTCATTCTGTGTGTGCGTGGCACAGAATGCGTGGGACATTGGTGCCACGCATTGCGTTCTCGTCTGCGTCTGCGCGGGCTGTATCCCTCACGTAGGCTCGGCAAAGACTGAAAGTACATCGAAAGACGATTTGAGGTCGACTAAACAGTTTTATTCCGTTGCTTCGAATAGTCTGGCTGCTACCTGGAGTTCTACGTCCGTCCGACGGACTAGCTGACCTGACTAGCTGCCAGTGTGTACTCCAGTCAAAAACAACAACACTAAAGGGCCTCATGCTCTTGACCTCGAAAGAGACCCATTTCTCCCGTGATGGAAAGGACAAGTAAGAATAGTCTGCTAAAATCTTAGGGCCTATCCAAGTTGCGTAAATGGAGGTCTAGAATGACGACCTGTACCTATAGCCTCCGTATGCGTGCATCGGAATCACCTGTCGTGGACCAGGTGGACCAGACCAAGAAGATCACGCGCGACGGCATCGGACAGACCGAAACTGAAGACGCCATCCCCTACACGCTGTCAACTATTATACAACTGTTTCACGGAACATCTGCAAGAATAAGCAACGTTGTTGTTCTCGTCAAAACGCACTTCTCCATGATCATCGATAGTTGCGAGTCATTGACAAGCCGAATCGGATGTCGGCGACTGATCAGATGTGGCTTTGAACCAGCTTTGACTGTTCTGTTACTGTTACGCTCGACTTCTTCTACGTGGAGCTGGAGAGCTTTTACAAGGAAGATTACACGTTCCACAAGATGAGACGTCGGCGGCTTCAATGCCAAGATTGGGCCCTCTTGTTTACTGGGCTCTCTTATCCTCCATTAGCTCGACATGTTCGACCTTTCCACATCGTTAAAGCTGTTCAGCACCATGATCCCTTTTTCAAACTTCTACATATGGAATCAATGCAATCTCTCATCCAACACTCGTTGATGTTGCACCTTATCTTGGTTTTCAACCCGCACCCTTTTTTATCTTTGTACCTTTCCATTCGCTCATGTCGTTTATGGTCGCTCGTACTAGCTCGCTGTTCTAGGGGCTATGCAACACTCATTGTGCCCTCTAGCAAGGAATTCTCTCAACAGTGCGCCGGAACGGCAAGAACGAATGCCACAGAGAGAATCTCCATCCTCTACATAGCAACAAAAGATGTTTTGTTTTTGACGAATCCTTGTGGAAAACGAAGGCAAACGAAAAGGTTTGTAATGGTTAAAGGTCTGCAGGGTCGAGCTTACCATGGAGGTGCAAAGAGCTGACGGTGTGGCCTGGGTGGTTCAGGGGCAAGGGTGCTGCTTCATGTTACAACGTCGAGGGTTCAATTCCCAAGCAATCTATCCTTTCTGCAATTTTACCATAGAGAAATAGGAATTGATTTTCATAGAGAAACGCTATCTGAACGTTTTTAGTGAGTTTGCTGTAGCAAAATGCTTCCACTAAATATTCCTTGTCGACACCTCGTATTACACCAGCTATGTTTCAAATATACAAAATACGATGAGAACAGGTGAGGATGACACAACAATCGATACCCCAGTGACACGTCCTTCAAGTTTATAAATATTTCATCCAAGTTTGAGTTTCGTGCCACCTCAATTCCTACCTTCAAGATATTACCCTTTTCTGCAAGTCAAACGGAATCGTGGACAATGACATGCGAGTGGAATTGTTTCATGAGAGGACTCGTGTAGCTAAAGAAGTGCACATCGGCTGGGTACTTGACTGGTGGCCCCTGAAGGTATTGCCCGAATTTCCAAGCTCTGTGCAAACGGTGTGAGAGACCGGATCGCGTGATTGGAGAGTCTGCTCCAGGAATCGAAGAAGTTTGCAGTGGCCGAATAGTTTTATGCCATCCTTTTCGCCGGCTTCATCTCGTCCCCTCTTGAACGCACAGCATCCATTGGAAATCCACACTTCGCTGTCAGTAGGCGAATAACCACTCATAAATTATAACACATTGTAGAGGCGTTGTGAGCAGCAGCTTATTATGTTTACTCACGCGACTTTTAAACATAAAAGAACTACAATGTTGATCAGGAGAGGTAGGTAATGTCGAGGATAATGAGCTTCCTCCTACACTGTTAGTACACAATGATAGCACACATCTCGCCGACACTAATAAACTGCAAATGTATCAGTTTCTAAATCCCTGCTGCTGTTTCATCTTGTCCCCACGTGAAAACGTCCTTCTTTGACGTGGAGCACCATTTATTGGTATGAAATTTCCATATATCATCGTATTTTGCATATATGAAACATCGCTCGTGTACTTCAAGGTTGTGTCACTTGTGTATCGACTATTACGTCATCCTCTCCTGTTTTCATCAGCCGCATGCACACTATACTTGTGTCCTTCCAAAAATTTTTTTCGAACAAACGAATAATCGAATATATTCGGTTTTATGAAAAACTGAATATTCGATAATGAATATATTCGAATTTTGGACTTTGACGAATAGATGAATAACGAATATATTGGAATTTCGGACTTTGTCGAATAGTGAAATAACGATTATATTCGAATTTTGAGCCACGCGAATAGTCGAATAATGAATATATTCGAATTTAGGGCCACGTCGAATAGTCGAATAATGAATACTCGAATATTCGAATTTACTCGAAAGTTCGTTCGAAATTATTCGATTCGGTTCGAAGTATAAGGCCTATAGTATATGGCCTAGGGCCTATGGTATACTCCCGTCCGCTGCCGCGACGCGGGAGTGCACAGCGACGCGATTTGTTGCTTTCAATGGTATTTCGTGGATGTCGTGTTTTACAAGGGGGGTTTCCGTCATGCCTGTGTCGACTCATGCATTTCTTTCGTTCCTCATACTATCCACAGGCACGGAAACGTCCCAGCTGTGGCACAATTTTTCAAAAGTGGTGTTTTACAAGGGCGGTTTCCGCCATGCCTGTGTCGATTCATGCATTTCTTTCGTTCCTCATGCTATCCACAGGCACGGAAACCCACGTTTCTGTGCTCGACACGACACGAGAGGCTTCTCGTGACGTGTCCAGCATAGAAACGTCCAAGCTGTGGCCCAATTTTTCAAAAGTGGTGTTTTACAAGGGGGGTCTGTGTCGATTCATGCATTTCTTTCGTTCCTCATGCTATCCACATGCCGGACATGTCAGCAGAACCTCCCTTGACTTGTCCGGCACAGAAATGTGGATTTCTGTGCCGTCGAGGAGGTTCACAGGCGAAAAACAAGCGAGAATCGGCACAACAGAGGGGGAAAACGGCCTAGAAAAACATCTCATCCGAAAAGCAGCCGTTCAAGCCGTCGAAAAAACCCAAAAGACTCTAGCCACGACGAAATCTCTACGAGAGGAACAACAGAGACATCACATGACCACTCAACATCACCAGACGTGTGTTGAAATTGCTGTGGTATGGTCACGAACCAAGGAAGTGTCGAAATAAGTGAGTGGAAGTGCATAGAATAGGGCATGACAAGCGCTCCCCCCTCCGCGACCATCGCAGCCCGTCGCACGGGAGTATGTGTCACTCCCGCGACGCGGAGGTATAACACCCCTCTGCGACGCATCGCGGGAGCGATGGCGCGTCAACTGACAACCGCGCCCCACTGCGCCGTCCGCCACTGCAGCGAAGGCGGTCCGTTGACAGTTGTCCCGCGCCCATCGCTGGAGCGACGCGGGGGTATACCATAGGCCTAATGCACATTTTGCAGCCGGCAGCGAGCAGGGGAATGTGGGCGAAGCTGAACTCCGCCCACATTCCACAGCGGCACTGTGGAAAACCGCGCCGCAGCGCACTCAGCGGTAGCGAGGAATGCCGAGCTCATTCCTCACTGCCACTGCCGCTGCGGCCGCTGCGCTGAAGTTTGCACACCCCGTCACTGCCGCAGTACGACTCCGCCATCCCACACTATACCCCAGCGTGACTGCCGCACTGCCGCTGTGGAGTGTGCATGCGGCTATTGCATTTTGTATATTTGAGACATAGCTGGTGTATTACGAGGTGTGGACGAGGAATATTCTTTATTCTTTATTCTTTATTCAGGACGTGACGATGACTACATCACGTGTTGTTTAGAAAGTAACATAACGGAAAGCAAAACCAGTGCCTAGTAAAAAAAACAATAGACTCTAATGTCCAGAACAAACATGAAGTTAAAAAAATGCAACCTAAAAGATTAGACAGTGCAACAGGATCAACTGCAATAGATGTCTGAACTCTAACTTGCAATCTGTCTACGAGAAAGATGAGACCTAAGTTGATTTAACGTCATACTGAGTATGCGGTCCTTCATCAACATCCTGAAGCGTGCAAACACCCGGTGAGAGAAGAAAGTTGACCTGGGTTGGCATCTACTCATCGAGCCAGCTAGCCTTATACCGCCACTTCTCGTATTGGTATCAGCGAAGTAACAAAAATCACTTGCGTTGACATCAACCCTACCAGTAAGTATTTTGAACATCATAATTATGTCGTTATTTTCTCTCCTGTTTTTTAGGGAACGCAAGCCTAGTTGTTTCGCCCTTTCCGCGCCGTTTGGAATTGAAGAATAGCTAACCAGGAAACTATCTCAACGGTAGGTCGGAACGGCCTAAGTGTTGTATAAGGATAGAATCGCTTCTCTCTGTGAAACAAGAAAATGCAAACATCTCGACCCCAATACAATTCTCCGCAGAGTTAGGGACGAGGGAAGTTGGACCGATGGCGGTGTTAGCTCTATGCCTGTACGCGGTGGGCGAGCTCAAGTTGGCTGGAAACAGCGATTATGGGGATCACGCCGCCCCTCTACGCACTGCGCCACCATTACTCGCTCGTCATCGTTGTTTCCTGCCAAGTTTAGCCCGCCCTCCGCCTCCAGGCATAGGGCTAACACCGCCAACGGCCCAACTTCCCTCGTCCGTAACTCTGCGCAGAGTTGTATTGGGGTCGAGATGTTTGTATTTTCTTGTTTCCCAGAGAGAGGCGATTCTGTCCATATACAACACTTAGGCCGTTCCGACCTACCGTTGAGATAGCTTCCTGGTAAGACCAAAGCATCTCATTAGCAGCTTACGAGTGAAACTGTTTTGCACACTTTCTACAAAATCAACGTCCTTCTTTTTATTATTATTAAAGGCTGTGGTGCCACCTTCGGTGGCGATGTCCGTTCCTCCACGTGGTGCCACTGGATACTGCTCGCTCTGCAAGCTAAGCAATCACGGACATTCGAATGCAGGCGACAGGCCCTTGTGACAGGCCGGCCTACGAAAACCCATGTCACATCACATGGTGTATGATAAGTCAAGTTTCTCGAGATAGTGCTACGGCGTCCGCGGGAGCCGACGCGCACTCGCAGAGCCCGGCGAGTGTGAGAAGTATGTGAGGGTCCCTGATGCGAGGACGGCATCGGGGGGCAACTGAGCTAGTCCGAAAGTCCCGTAACGTAAGCAGGACCCGCGTGGCTACGCTGAATGTGGGTACGTTGACGGGCCGCTCGTGCGAGTTGGTTGAAGCACTGGAGCGAAGAAGAGTTGATTTCTGTGCGGTGCAGGAGACGAGGTGGTCCTGCCGCAAGTCAAGGGACATAGGACGTGGCTTCAAGGCCGTTCTATGTGGAAGTCCCAGGACCACCAGCGGTGTCGGAATAGTCGTCTCCGAACGATTTCGTGACTCGATTGTAAGCGTCGAGCGCTTTGACGATCGATTGATGAAGATCGTTGTCGCCGCTAAGGAGCGACTCTATCACTTCTTCTCTGCGTATGCTCCGCAGACTGGCTGCTCCGATCAAGCCAAGGATGAGTTTTGGAACCTGCTTGATGAGAAGACAGCAGAGGTACCGTCGAAAGATGTCATCATAGTCGCTGGTGACCTTAATGGGCACGTAGGTGCTGCGAAGGATGGGTACAGCTGTCATGGTGGTTTCGGATACGGGTCTCGTAACCCCGATGGTGAGCGTATTCTTGAGTATGCGGAATCGCATAGCCTCACCATTGTGAACACCGTTTTCCGAAAACGCGACTCCCACCTCATCTCATATTATAGTGGGAGCTCCAAGTCTCAGATAGACTTTGTGCTTGTGAAGGATCGTGACCGAAATCTCGTCACAGACGCGAAGATCGTGCCGTATGAAACGGTCGCCTCACAGCATCGTCCGCTGATCTGTACTTTGAAAATCGCCTCTCCGAGGCTGAAGCAGGTCGAGCGATGCGGTGCTGCAAGAATCAAGTGGTGGCGAATGAAAGAGAAGGAAGCAGCTGTGATTTCTCGCGTGCGGTTACCGACAGTTACGACTGTCGATGAAACTTGGAAGAAAGCAACCGACGCGATACGCCAAGCTGCAAGGTTGGAACTCGGCACTACGAAGCCTGGACGACGCAAAGTCGACAAGCAGGCATGGCTGTGGACAGACGATGTGAAAGCGAAAGTTCGAGAAAAGAAGTCGCTGTATCATGTGTTTCTCGGCGACAGAACAGCCGACAACTGGCAGGAGTATCAGAAGGCGAAGAAGGCTGCAAAGAAAGCCGTGGCTGTTGCGAAAGCCACTCATTATGGTGATGTCTACCGAAAGCTCGAATCGCGCGATGGTGAGCGGTATTTGTACCGACTTGCTAAGACCCGCCATCGTCAAACCGAGGACATTGAAAAGTTTGTTGGCATCAATGATGAGAGCGGCCATCTTCTGACAGACCGCAAAAAGGCACTGAAGCGATGGCGTGATTACTTTGAGGAAACTTCCACTATGGAATTTCCTCATCCGGCCATCCCTTCTGTGGCTTCTGTTCACGGTCCCCTTCGCAAGATCACCGTGGAGGAAACAGAAGCGGCTCTAAAGAAGATGAAGCCCGGTAAGGCGACAGGGCCGGATGATCTGGCAGCCGATGTTTGGAAGTCGAAGCTCTGGTATCCTGCTGAGTGGTTGGCTGAGTTCTTCAACCAGGTAGTAAAGGAGAAGAAAGTACCGGAGTGTTGGCACAACAGTACGACGATTCCGATTTGGAAGAAGAAGGGCAGTCCTGCGGACTGCTTCAATTACCGTCCGATTCGCTTGCTTTCGCACAGCATGAAGATCTTCGAGCGAATCCTCGATAGACGAATCCGTGAAATCGTCAAGCTCTCCGACAACCAGTGCGGCTTTGTGTCTGGTTGTGGGACCATTGATGCTATACACGCCGCCCGCCTCCTGGTGGAGAAGCATCGCGAGAGACAGAAGCCGGTGCATATCGCCTTTCTCGACTTGGAGAAGGCCTTCGACCGCGTACCGCGTGAGCTTATATGGTACGCCTTGCGACGACACAACGTACCTGAGGAACTTATAGAGTGGGTGCGGATGCTCTACTCTTGCCCAAAGAGTAGAGTGCAAGTTGCAGCTGGAACCTCGATGGAGTTTCCCATCTCTGTCGGGGTGCACCAAGGTTCTGCGCTTTCTCCACTCCTCTTTGTTGTCGTCATGGATGCCATTACGCGAGATCTTCAGAAGCCTGTCCCATGGACATTGCTCTATGCTGATGACGTGATGCTCGCTTGCGAAGAGAAAGAAGGTCTCGAGCGGCAGGTGCAAGCTTGGTGCGACCGTCTGGCGATGTTCGGACTCAAATTGAACGTCAAGAAGACCGAGTACCTAACGACTGACGTGAACGAGTCCGGCTCCATTAAGATTAACGGTACTGAACTTGCACGCACTTCGGTGTTTAAATACCTGGGATCAGCAATAGCGTCTGACGGCGGTCTGATGGTTGAAGTGAACTCACGCGTGAGTGCAGCTTGGTCCAAGTGGCGTTCGCTGACTGGCGTGCTCTGCGATAGGAGGATACCAGAGCACCTGAAGTCGAAGATTTACAGAGCCGTCGTGCGCCCGGTAGCGATGTACGGCGCTGAGTGTTGGCCTGCGACTAAGGAAGTTGAAACACGCCTCAGCGTCATGGAGACGAAGATGCTGCGCTGGACGGCTGGAGTCACGCGCATGGACCGCATCAGAAATGATGCTATTCGGCAGAAGTTCGGTGTCGCGCCGATAGCGGACAAGATGCGCGAAGCTCGCTTGCGATGGTACGGCCACGTTCTGCGTGGGAAAGAAGACAGCGTCCGCAAGATTGGCCTTGAGTTGGAAGTATCTGGAAAGCGGCCTAGAGGACGCCCGAAGCAGCGTTGGTCCGATACGTTACACACGGACATGAAAGTAGCTGGTGTCCACCCTGATCAAGCGCAGGATCGGGAAAGGTGGCGTCGTAACACCAGAAGAGCGGACCCCGCGACGATGCGGGACAAACGCTGAAGAATAAGAAGAAGAAGAAGAAGAAGAAGGTGCCACCTTCAATTATTGGACGCATGTAGACCTTGAATGCTCGGATAAGTACTTGAAGGTCACGTGTTTTTAAAATCTTGAATGTTGTATATGCGAAACATGGCTTTATTTACTATCACTTTATAGTGGGTTTTGAAGTCAAGCTTATAGTCAAAATGGTAGCCCAAGTCTCTGACCTCACATACAGTTCTTAGCCTTATGCCATCCACCAAATACATTCTCTCTGAAGAAGAGTTACCAACAGTCATCACGTATGTTTTATAAACGCCAAGAGGCAAACCCCATCGCTTGGACCAACAGCTGATAACATCAATTGCTGACTGCAAGCTTAACGAGTCAACATTACTTGCTATAGTCTTATATAGTTTGATGTCATCAGCATACATTTTGCAAGTAACTTTGCAGGTAGAGACCAGCTCAGGTATGTCATACGTGTATATCAAGAACAGAAGAGATGAGAGGACTCCGCCCTGCGGAACTCCGCTAGGGGCGGGATAGACATGGGAAAAACTTGACCCAACTTTCACTTGGTATGTCCTGTTAGAGAGAGAACTTTCCACCCATGCCACTATCATTGGATAAACACCCACGATCCTGAGTTTCTCTAGCAATTTATTATGAGGCACTCTATCGAACGCCTTAGCGAAATCGAAATATACAATGTCCACGCTTTCCTTGCAGTTTAGAGCCGCAGTCCAGTCGTTTAAAGATGTTAGTAAGGCTGTCTCAACTGATCTGCCATTTCTGAAACCATATTGCTCTTTCGGGATGTTCGTTCTTCTAGATGGTTTAAAATCCTCTTCTTCATGATTTTCTCAAAAACTCTCTCAAAAATTGAGGTAATGCTCACCGGCCTGTAATTCTCGGGATCATCGAGAGGAGCTTTTTTGGGTATAGGACTGATAAGAGCATGCTTCCAACGAGCCGGTACCTTACCTTTAATGTAGCTGAAGTTAAAAATGTATTCTAATGGACACCCGATGTAAGGAAGAACCTTCTTAACAAAAATTAGAGGAACGAAGTCCGGAGTACAGGAGAACGAGTTTTTCCAATTTGAAAGCAATTCTATAATTTCATCTCTATGGAACCATAGAGTTGGGCCCATAGAAGGACAAACTTGTTTTTTGTCAAAACGAGCACTAGAACTAAGGTTAGTGAACGACTTTTGGAAAACTTTAGCTAGAAGATTAGCTTTTGGTTCATCACCTAAGACAATCTCGCCATTGTCTAGTCTTAAACAATAAGCAGAATTTCCTTTGCCCCTTCTAGAACTTATATACCTAAAGAATTCGGACTTGTCTTTTGACCTTAAAAGCCGCTTTTCTAGATAAATGTTGTACTTATTGATTGCCTTTTCAGTCCTGACATTTACCTCTTTGAATTTATCCCAAGTAACGTGATCGTTCATAGAAACAGCTAGTTCCCACGCTTGAGCTCGTTTCTTAAGCTTATTGCGTAGATAATGGGGAAGTCCAAGTTGAATGGGAACTACTTTACGAATTGGAACGAAGAGCTCAATGGTGTGATGAAGAACAGCAAGGAAGATTTCATACATCTCATTTACTGTTGAGACCGAGCTAAAACTTCCAAGCCAATCGATAGTAGACAGGTAGCGCTCAATCGCAGAATAGTCAGCATTCTTAAAGTCAGGTTTCAACGTAATGCGCTCCTGGAGGTGCTGAAGCCTTAAGTCAAACGTGATGGTGGAATGATCATTGCTGCCGATCGGAACACTGATAATCACATTCTTAACTAGCGATGATTCGTTACAAAATAAAAGGTCAAGAATGGCGTTGCCTCGTGTCGGTGATGTCACATACGGTAGAAAACCATGAGCAACAGTAAAGTCACTAAACTTTTGCGTAATATTGGTGCTTGATGGAGCAGAATGCTGATAAATGCTTCCCGTCGAAAAGCATAAATCAGGCAGGTTAAAATCGCCCAGAAGAATGCATGGAACGTCAAAAGCAGAGAAATCACTCATAGCCTTTAACAGCTGAATTGAATTGTTGATGGAGCAGCTAGGAGTTCTGTAAACACCAATGAGTCGAACGCTAGTTGTGTGAGCAAATATATCGCAGACAAGTAGTTCATAACCGTCTCTGATTCTTTGAAGACAACTCTGCAACTGTGTGTTTTCTTAAGAAGTATAATAATCCCTCCTCCTTTTTTGTAAAGCCTATCACTCCTCATCGCATCGTACTGAGCACTAAGTATGCCTAGGAGAGCACATTCATCTACTAGAGGACTAAGCCATGACTCGGTAAGTAGAACAAGGTCATAGTTTCTCTCACAAGCGCTTGGCACCAAAGATTCAGCATTTTTGACAAGGGATCTGACATTACAAAAAAAGGAATATATGGCGAAAGCAGCATGTCACAGCAAACTGAATAAAAACGTTCAGATAGCGTTTCTCCATGAAATACTAGGGTAACAGTGCAGAAAGCAGAGATAGCTTGGAAATCGAACCCTCGACGTCGTAATATGAAGTAGCAACCTTATTCCTGGGTCCGTATTCTCGCCCGACTTACCCCCAGGTATGGTACCCGGCGCAAAAAATCCGGGTATCATCCCTGAGTTTCGACCGTCCCCACACCACCTTATGCTCATCTCCGGGGCGCCTCCCCGCGGAATGGCAGATATCAGAGTAGGGTAGAGAAGCAGAGGATTCCGATTGGAGTACCACTGTCACGGCTGTGAGCTGCTCATAGCTAGTGAGCGGATTGAGTGATTCTGCACCAGAGTATTTACCGTACAGTGTTTGAGAGATGTATTTTCACACAGGGGTTCACTCCGTGTAGAACAGACCACAGATCATTTAATGAGCCAAAAGTGATACAAAGTCAATTGAACAAAACGATTGCAGCAAAAGTGTGGCCTTTGAAGACTTGCTAGATCGAATTTTTCCATGAATTGCGTAAAGTGGAAAGTGCCCTTTTTTCTCAAAGTGAATGCTTCATCCATTGAGAAATCATTATACACTTCATTAAGATATCCTCTACCTCTTTTTATCAAATTTGTAGTTAATTTCCCACATGTCTTTTCTTTTTAGGAAAGTCCTCTGCTTTGTAGTTAAACGTCTTTGGCAAAGAAATGAGAAGTGGTACAAGTTCATTCCATCCTACAACAACACGTTCTGAAAAAATTTCCTGAACGTTTTTGAGTGCGAATTTTGCATTTGATAGAGGCTACAATTTCTCTACAAATGCAAATGATCATCCAGCTGAAATGAACACAATTTCAATTTGTTTAAAATTTAAACACAGTTTTATATGAACAAAAAAGCTATTTGTAGGAAAAATCTCCATTTTCTACCAGCTTACCTTTTTATGGTTTTTAAGAGACTGAGACTAGTTCGCGTGGAGTAGGAGTTTTACTTATATTTACTTTACTGTCCGCTTACTTTTACTGAAAAATATTACTTCACCCGATACAGTACACTAGAAAGTTTAACTTTATATCTCATTTTCTCTGATTTCCGGAGGCTGTAGACCAATCGCGAACTTTTTTATGTTCTATTAACCATTCTTTGAGTGTTGGCTACGAAAACCCGTATTGTGCCTAATGAGATATTCCACACTGTTCCGAGTGCATTGAAAAGGGCTCTCTTCATCGAATAATGTTCAAGCCATGTAGGAAAGCAGTTGTCATAGTAAATATTCGCAACGGATGGGACGCATCGCAGCACTTGAGGACCCATACCCGGCTATCGATTACGTCATCCGTCCCCGAGAGCGCTCGTGGAGAGATGTGCATACCGGCGAGATGGGCGGAGACCGCCTCATACCCTTCCGGGGATGGTTGGGGAGAGAATACCATACGGGCCCTATTCCATCCAGGGGCCGTATGCTATTCTCGCCCGACTTGGGGATGGTACCCGGCGCGAATAACCATCCCCGAGTTTCGCTCTTCCAACACTACCTTATGCACATCTCCGAGGCGTTCCCAGGGGATGGCAGAGATGGTAGAGTAGGAGAGAGAAGCAGAAGATTCCGACTGGAGTACCACTATCACGGCTGTGAGCTCCTCATAGCTAGTGAATGAATTGAGTGATTCTGCCCCACAGTATTTACCATGCAGTGTTTAGAGAGATGTATTTTCACAGAGGGGGTCAACACTGTGTAGAACAGCAAAGGTTATATCATTTATTGGATCAAAAGTGAGACAAAATCAGTTGAGCACAAAAGATTACGGCAAAAGTGTGCTCTTTGAAGATTAGCTAACTCGAGTTTTTACATGAATTGCATAAAGTGGAAAGTGCTCTTTTTTCTCGAAGCGAGTTGGTATGTAATCCACTGAGAATGCATTATATATTTCATCAAAATATATAGGGGATATATTCGCTACCTTTTTTTATCAAGTATGTTTTGTTTAAATCAATGTAGAAAAACAATTGTCGTAGTAAATATTCGCAACGGATGAGACGCATCGCAACACTTGATTGTAACTACCGCGCTCCACTGCCAATTGCGCGCCCCAACGTCTTATTTTCGTTGCGTCCCCGTCTCGTCCCGAGCACATTTTTAGGGGGACGCCGTACCGGCTATCGATTACGTCACCTGTTCCCGACAGCGCTCGGGGAGAGGTGTGCACACCGGGGAGGTGGACGGAAACCGTCTCATGCCCGGCCGGGGACGGTTGGGGAGAGAATAGCATACGGCCCCAGGTCACACGGCTAGCTTTTTGCGCCTGGTAAGCTCGACCCTGCAGGCCCTTATGCAAACTTCGAAAAATAAATAGAAATGTCGTTCTCATAATCTCCTTCTGCATAGCCATCACCTTCCCATCCTGATGTTCAGCAATTGCTCGCAGTTCAAGAGGCTATACAGCACTCATTGTGCGCTCTACATGGTGCACCTAATATGTCGAATTTTATTAACTCCCCTTGAGAATTCAGTTACGCGAGGTGAGATGTTGATTAGTTTGATAGTCCCACGAGATGTTCTTCAACTTGGCAGCCAATGAATAATTCTGGGATGCCGAGGAGCTAACTGGAATAACGCTAATAACACGACAACATCTAACTAAAAAACATTCTCACTGTCCGCACAGGTCGTTCTGTGAGGGGTTGAATGTCCTCAGTCCGAGACTGCTTCTTCTGTTTTGTACCGTTTTCAGCATAATATGTGAAACACCTCGTCATCGATCCGGCTATGTGCGTAAATACTGTGAAAATGTTTGCTCTTTTGTAAAAAGAAGTTCTGACTGTAATGTAAAGTGCTGTACTTTGTTCTGAGCGTAAGGGCTTCGATTTATTGACTTTCAACAATTCTGCAGCCTTACAATCCTGGTAGTCTTTTCCGCTCGTTTCGTTGAGGCTCACCACTATCCCAGGCATTTACCCATTTTTGAGGTTGGTGATATCGTGTTGTCAACGAGCCTATTCCTCTTAAAAGATACAGTATCAGTGTCGCACAGATACATTACACCGTTCACCGTTTTCAGAACTACTGCAGTCAGGGCCGTTTTTTATCCACCACCTTCCTCGTCACACTGTCGGGTCCATGCCCCAATGGAGCAGTTCAACGCGCCCATGATGTTCACTAAGATCATGTTCTTCAAGCCAGCCGCATTTCAGGCTTCTGGAACCAAAAAACCGGTGACGATGGGTGCGTCATGTTCTGCATCTCTACTTCAGAGCACTTTGTAATCTATTAGTCACACTGAAAGAAGTGAAGTCTAATGTCTGACATTTTAACTCTTGACTTTTTGAAAGCTGCCAATTTTATGTGTGGAGGAAGATGCCGAACTCAGGGGCTACATCTAATTCTAGAGCTGGTTTCCAGGTTTGCAATATTGTGAACGTAGTCAGGATAGAGGGATATCTCTTTAGCTGACGTTTCGTTTCGTTTTTCTTTTCTTCGAAGAACGAAGAAAAGTCAGAACATTTGTGAGATTATTTCTCAAATGCCATTTCGACATACAGAATAGCATTCTCAAGGAAACACGAGAGCAAACAGCCGACGTCCCTTTTAGACCTTGGCGACTAACATTCCAGGTGAGTGCAGACGAACGCAACCAGCTACCCGTACGTGGGCATACACTTGTTTGACTGAGTTTAGCCTCGAACAGCCTCGAACTACAGCGCGACATGAGGACTCGGTGGTGAGAGCCAACTGATCAGAGGAGGCAGAGCTCCACAAAGCAAGTTTTCGGATTGCTGCTATGTAGTCGCCTTGCTGTTTCGAAATAGATTCGGTATCTTACGAAAGACCCGTAAGACAATTGGAGCGTTTTGGGTAGAAGCGGGAATCCATAGGTCATTCACAAAGACGAGTTCACAGCTATAGCTCAAGAACTGACAACCTTTGCGCTTCTGTACTCTGATCAGCCGGTTCTGGACTCCAGAGAGCTCATTTCGGGTGGTGTCGCGGCTATGCTCACTCAGCCACATTTACGCGAATCTATGAGCAGTGGTGGTTCTCGTCGGCACTCTGCTGGAAGGTTTATGGCTAAGCCGTAACTAGAATGCCGACTCTTTGTTCCGGTTTCCTAAAGAATGCTACTGTGCATAATGAAATGGCATTTTGCGACTTGTTTCACCAATATGCTCGATTCAGGATTCGAAGAATTCGAGCAGGTCAGCCGAAGAAAAGTCTATTTAACAATTTTGCTGAACAGCCTAAAGAAATGCGCTGCATTCGTCTACACGCAACATGCCAAGATCCATCGAAAGTCGGCCATGGGCGGTACCAGACTTGTCTAGCAGGGATTAAACGTTGCCTTGTTCATTGACTGGCCAGCGCAAAAAACATTGTGCAGCGCTACGCTCCTAAGTTGCATCCACTGCATCTCAAAGCGCATACCAGCTCTTCCCTCTCCATACGGCAGAGTTATCCATCGAGATAAAGATAAAGCTGAGCTATTTGCATCAATATTTGAGGAATATTGGATAGTCGCATCTAGTGACGAGTCTGGGCCGTTAATAAGAGTATTCCCCCAAATGGATGATTCGGTTTGGTTTCACAGGAAGGAAATGCTTAACCTATTACTTATATGGTCACAGTCCGAGAGTGTCACTCCCGACCATATTCCCTTGAGCTTTATTAGAAGAACCGCACATAATAGTAAGTAGTCCTTTAGAGTGTATATTTAAACTTTGCTTTATGAGGGCTGATGAAGCTAGAAGGCATTCCATTGTCCCTATACATTGGATCGATGGAAAATCTTCGCATAATCCGATGATTCGGATAAGGGCGATTTTGCGGACCCCGGATTTTTGGGTGATTCGGATAAGAGCTTTGCGGACCGGCAATTTCGCGAACACCGGATGTCGGATATCCGAATCAAAGCCAGATGAAGTTTATCGGAATACTACCACTCATTAAAGAGAAACCCATCCTTCAACAACAACACCCACATCAACAACAGCAGTAACAACGACAGCAGCAACAACAACAACAACAGTGCATGTATCGAAAGACTCAAACCTATCTCGTATCCGTTCCCATCTCGCCGGTTTCTTCATTAGTCGTTCGCTTGATCCAAGCATCGCAGATAGGCTGCTTGGATCTGGTTGGGTGCTCGATTTTGAATTCGTGCGCCATCCCACTATATCCACAATCAGCACCCCAGACATCGCATGTAGTTCACCTTCAAGTGATTTGCTTTCCTTGACCTTACAGTAATCAAATACACCCGAACTTATTCGATTTCTGAACCAATGTTCCTTGCCTTCGTGTGTTCTGCATAGCATGTGGGATACAGTAGTAAAGTTGCTTGAGTTAAGGTTTACGTTTTGTTCGATCACGTTTCGCTACCTCTCTCACGCTCTCAGATGATAGACCTCGGAGACTTACTAGAAAAGGGATGATAATTGAGTGGCTCAGCAACGATTTATCTTAAGTTGATTTGGACCAACGGCGGTCAACAGTTACAACCTGTTATATTAGGTCCAGCGACGATTACCGTGCATTTCAACACGAAATTATGGATTTACCGTGCATTTCAACACAACCAACACTAACCTTCCCCCGTTTGTACGTTTATCGGCGAGAGATGAGAGGTGGTGGAGGATCGCATATTTCCTTTAGCCTTAAGTATTTTCGATACACAGCTACCAGCAGGTATGCTCTAAGAGAACTATGGCAAGAAAAAAGGCGTCAAACTGGGTCGGGGGTCACATTGTATTCAGTGATTTTCCTCCCTCATGAAAAGGCACATGAATGTGGAATTACATCAGAAATGGTCTAACACAGTTCACGAAATGGTAGACACACAAGTGTTGAATAGCATTTTTAATTTCGTGCAGCAAAAGTGCGGTATGGGGCTGCTCTACACGGTGACTCCACCCGATCCATTTGAGTCGAATGCTATACAATGTAAAACAGCGAAGTGCGGATCAGAGTACGTGCTTAATCCCTTCTCTCCCCTAGTCCTGTTCTTCCTCTCCCCCGGCAGCGCAACATGATATTTGAAGGAAAAGATGCCAAGATCGACGTAACGCTCAGCAGCGTGCTAAATGTATTCAACGTCATTACGCCACTAATTTCACGGTGCGAAAATGTATGGCTATGCCCGCCCGCGAAATTCGTTTTGAACGCGCTTTCATATAAGCTGCACAATTTCAAAATGGATCGAGGAAATTTACGGGTTATCCGACTTTATCCAATGTTTTCCGAATCGTTGCATTTTTTCCAGGGTCCGGATAATTGGATGATTCGGATAAGGGTGATTTTGCGGTCTCCGGATATTTATAAGTTGGATAGACATACGAAAATGACTCATTCGAATCCAATGTACAATTGTCATTCCCATTGCTAAAAGCCACCTTATAATGCACCCACCAGCTTTAGGCCAGTTAGTACTACCTCCATCTTTGCAAGGCTGTTTGACAAAATATTAAGTAAAGTAATTGTGTAACATCTTCAAAAGTACTCGATCATATCGGCAAATCAACATGGCTTTCAAAAGGGGAAATCTACTGTGACGGCGATGATATGAACTCTTAATCATTGGATTAGAGATCTGGACGACGGTAGAAACGTGGACGTTGTCTACTTCGACTTCGGCAAGGCCTCCGATAGGATTTCACCTAACAAGTTGTTAAACAAAATGAGAACAGTTGGCATCCATCCGCGCACAGTTTCAGGGGTTGCATCGTTGTTGTCTAACCGAAAGTTTATTGTTCGTGTAAACGGCTCCTTTTCTTCTCCTAGATCTCCCAACAGCGGAGTCCTCAAGGGGCGTTCTTTCCCCGATTTAGTTAAACATTTACAGCATGAATTAATTAAACTGTGCGATAGTGAGGTTGCGTTTTGTGCGTTTGCTGACGATTTCAAAGTCTATAGGCCAGTATCTACGAAATAGGTGTTCTTCAGACAGCTGTTATCAGTGTCTACCAATAGTCATTGGAATGAGACCTCCCTCTGTTTGAGGAAAGGTCAAGAGTGCTTCATTCAGACAATAGTGTCAAAAAGCTTCAACACCTTATTAACGGAACTTTGCTTGAATGTGTGAGTGAGCTGAGAAGCCTAGGGTTTCTTCTTCGCAGCATGTACTGTGAGTAAAAAAGAAACGTCTACAATTTAGTCTAGCAGTACCAGCATCATATTTGATTGGACCACACCTCGAGTGTTTGTTGCTCTCACAGTCACAAGGTCCGCTAGTTTAATTACCAATTTCTCGATAAAGAATTTTGAGAAAGGGAAGGAGATCATAAGGAAGGCTTCCTTCTGACAGGCAGAGGGGGCAATACAAATTTGAGATTTTTCTCAATTCTCGAAGCATCTTGATCACATAAGAACCCTAGCGCATATACCATGAGCTTCCTTGTGAATCTATTCTGGGGCCAGGTCCATCAGCGACTAACCCGCGGGTATAGGGGTAGAGATACCCACGATGAGGCCTGATTCTGACTTTATCTCTACCTGGCTCGCATCTTATTTCTGCCCCTTATACCCCGCATACCCACGGGTTTAATTGTCGATGATGAATTCTGCCCCTCAACTCTTTCTAGCAAAGCAATTGTCGTCCTTTAATGGGGACTTAAAGCGGGAGTACCATATTCCAATATAGGTCTGACATATACGCTTAAAGAAACACATAATCAAGTGTTGTTTAATTTGTTTAGAGCACTATCCTTAGCTGACAACGCTCTAAACAAATTAAACATTACCTGTACAGCTTTGATTGTTATCATAGAGCAACGCCTATCAATATTGATTGATGGCGATCGATACTTCAAAAACGAACTCCAGATTCGTGTTAAGCGACCTCGACTACGTTCAGGGCTGAAGTTTCCTACCGCCTGGACGGCATCCACAAAAATCGATAGTTTGATCAATATCGATTGATGGCGATCGTACTTTAAAAAAACTTCCGATTCGTGTTCAGGGTCTGCGATTTCCCCAGGGCTGAAGTTTCCAGGCACGTAGAAGACGTCTGGGTATTTTCCGCTATTTTCCCGCACCGTAATTTGATCAATATCGATTGATGGCGGTCGATACTTCAAAAAAGAACTTCAGATTCGTGTTCAGCGACGTTCCTTTGATTTGTGTCCTTGCAATGGTTGGTTGTTCACACGATATTTCTCGTGTAATAAATAAATAAATAAATGTAAAAGGAGTGGAATGCGTGGCGCACAAAGGGGTTGATTGTCGCAGTATTTTATAATTTCAGTGCAGCACTACAGGGGAGTTATGGAAGACCTCTTTGCGTATCATGTCAATGCTCGTGCCCTCTTCCCACAATTCAACGATGCTCTTAAAGACGGCCTTCCCTCAGCTATTCAGAGATACTGCCTTTTGGAAACTGAGCTGCAAGGTTGGAGGAAGCAGAGGGGGACTTGCAGTGGTCAAGTGCTGCTTGTCGCTACGCGTTTTTAGTTCGGAATTTGCATAGTGTGCAAGGGAAGGTTGAACAAAACAGTTTTAGATCGAGCAATGTGTGGAGAAATTTTGATAGTTTGCATTCACGCCTGCAGCGGTAGTGGAGAGTTGCTTGGGTTGTAATTGAAAGGCTGTAATGTAATGATCTCTTATAGCATTTTCACCTCTCCAGCAATCTCGGGATATTATTCGCAGGGTGGCAAACAAAAAGCTAAGCGTTAGAAATCAGTCTGGTTTGCCGCTGCATGACCACACATCGCTGTCTACGGCTAAGAGCAAAATGAATGAAGAAACGGAAGGGAAGCTGCTTTCAGGTATCCCTGGTGGTTCTCTACTTCCTGGTATCGTTCATCTACTGGAACTACCTGATGGCTCTGTTCGGGAAGTCGACGCTCAACGATTTCCTATCGTGCCTGGTTTGGGTGGTAATGAACGGTATTCACCCTATCATATACATCGTATTCAACGAGTAAGCGCTGTTGTTCTCTGCTTCAGTGCTTTAAGTTACATAACCTACAACTTTTAGAAGATTACGGCACTCATTTGTTCACCTATTCACTCATCTGAGAGTACCGCGAGACGTTTCCAGCACTGGAAGAACAGTATTCATGGTGAAAGCCGGAGATGGAAGTCGACCCATTACGGCTTCGCCTTCACCTGACTAGAATACGTGAATACCAATGGGTACTAAATAACTTGAAAACGTGTAATAAATACTCTTGTATTTTGCGATGCAGCAGCACCGAACGAAAGATTTCGTCGCTGAAGACATGTCCTACTAGCAAGGAAAGCCTCCAAAATTGCGGTGAGCTTTTGCGGTGCAATTTTTACAGGATGTAGGTTCCCGTGTGGGGAGTCCAACACCATAGTTAGTGTTTGCGGAATGCACTTCTGTCCTCCAAAAAAGGGCGTGTGAAAACGTAAGCGAAGTTCACCATGCCCTGCTGCCACACCACCGAATGTAGTCGGTTGGAGCAGTGGGTAGTGTTTTCGCTTCACAGGAAAGTGGTCGCTGGTGTTTTTGCATTTTGCGAGTTACCGTCAGTGAGACCTTTTACGCACATTTCCAGCACATTTTTAGACAAGAACATGGCAACAAATGCAGTTTAAGCTCTTTGAAAGTGGAAAGGTTAGAATTTTTGACTTTCAGGTTAAGCAAGTCTAAAACTGGTACCAGATTCGTGATCAGCTTCCGAAATAACCTCCGTGCAGAAAGTTCGGGGAATTTGGTGCTTCTGATCTCACCAACCACACCTACTCACACCTACCATAGCCTGTCATAAGAAACCGTAAATCCAGAAACCGATGTCAGATTCATGATCAGCACTCCAAATAACACCCGTAGCTGAAGCATGAATATCTACTTTTTCCGGCGTCGATAGTACACTGCATGGGATCGCTTTTATTTTCAAGCAGTCAAGCTGCTTCAAGATGAAGAAGCGTTGTAGATAACAAATTTTATTGTATTCTTTACATAAATTGAGTCAAAAGCGCACTATCTAACTGGTAAGAATAGCTAGTGCTGCACCAACCTTCATCAACAATGATGGAAGACTGGAGAAAGGCAAGCGAAATATGCAGCTCACAAACTGAACATCTATCTACCATATCTACCATCGGTTCAAAAAAGGACGTAGTAGCACCGTTACTTTACTTTCTGCGTGGACCGCCACCGCTTAACGTATTCAAGAGGTTTCCACCTCGAATGGAAAGTCCCTTCTAGGCCCAGGCTCGTGTGAGAGTGATGAGAATAGAAGCACCAATTTTGCCCGAGCTTTGTGCCGGAGGTTATTTGTTGGATGCTGATCACAGATCTGGCATAGTTTCTGACTTGCTTGGAATGGAAGTCAAAAATTTTGACCTTTCCACTTTCAAAAAGCACGATGAACGTAAACGACATTTGTTGCCATGTTTTTGTTCAAAAATATGCTGGAAATGGGGATAAAGGGTATCACTGACGATAAATCGCAAAATGCAAAAACCACCGGGGAAGGAGGAAATCGAACCCACGACCACTTTCCTGTGAAGCGAGAACACTACCCACTGCCCCAACCGACCACATTCGGTGGGGTGGCAGCAGAGGTGATTAACTTCGCTCACGTTTTCACATGCCTTTTTTCGAGCACAGAAGTGCATTCCGAAAAAAAACTAACTATGGTTTTGGACCCCCACATGAGCCCTACATCCTGTAGAAATTGCACCGCAACAGCCCACCGCAAGTTTGACGGCTCTCTTATAAGTTATATATATAAGAGTGGATAGGAGACCGGAGGACGCCTAGGCATTCAGGATCAAGACCGTGAATCCTTCTTCAATCAAACAGTGCACAGCTATTGTCGGTCTTCAACTACCGCATTCAAACTCGTTCAATCATTTCATATTTAGTTCTAATAAAACTTGTCACCCCAAAACAAAATCCTCCCAAATCAATAAAATTTTGCCTCTCCTACAGTTATAATTTTCTCAATCATTAAAATCGATGGGTTTTTTGGAAGATGGCTCTTTCCTCTTCGTTCCATGCATAAACACCGCACCGGCTAAAAAATCTGTGGGGCATTTGGTGATGGTGGTTAGTTGTGGAAGGTAAAGCAAAATTTCCGTTCTCCTATATCGTTTTGCTTATCAGAAGTCGGTTTCAGAAGTCAAATTTTTGTGCAACCAAACCTTTCTGAGATTACTAGTCCATGTTGTTTAATGAACTTACTGCAGCAGCTCACCACGGATCTCCTTCGATAGAGAGCCTTCGGGCTCTCTTGTTAAGAGTGATCCCGGGCCGTTTGTGGCGCCTCCCCGGGCGGTGGATAGGGGAATGAATCGGGAACTAAATGCGACCGTGTGCTGCCCAGAGACGCAGGTGGGATGCAGAGGGTGGACTTCATGTTCTTGCTGTGTCGGGTCGGCTCGTTTCTTATGTGTGGGAGCGTCATGTTCATGCACGGTGTACTTGGATGTGGTTGCGCCTGCGCGGATTCAGGATGTCCAAAGGAAACGCTATGTTACCCAATAGAAGCTCGCTATTCTTCCCGTCTTTTAAAGAATAATTTCCTTCAGCTGCTGATCAACGTTGTCATCTTGCCAAAACCAGCACTTTTTGAGAAGCCTGGCCCTGGGGAATGGCAGAGGCATATCTTCTCCAAGTGTGCTTCTCAGACTCACAGTCTCAGACTCAATGTTTGAGTGAATCCATCTATATCTATATGGATCAAACACAGCAGCGTCAAAAGGCTTCATTCCCCTGACCTCGAAACACTCCCTATTTCAGCAGCGATGGGAAGAACGAGTACGGAGAGCCTGCTAAAATCTCAGGGCCTAGCCAGGCTGCGCAAATTGAGAAGGACTAGGATGACGATCTGTATTTACAACGCACGCACGCTCGCTTCGGAAGCATCCGTCGAGGACCTGATGATGCAAGCTAGGAAACACGATGCCATCGGACTGACCGAGACGAGAAGACACAGCCCCCTACACGCCGCCTACGGCTCCGGAGAACACTGTTTCTCGGAACATGCCACGACAAGGGAGTAGGCGTCCTCGTCCTCGTCAACATGCACTTGGCCGTGAACATCAATTCGTACGAGAAGCCTGTCAGTGGAGTGTTAACACGTTGTCCAGCGCACGATTTTTGCGCGAGACCAATCCATTTTTCAAGGTCGGGATTGTGATGCGACATCGTGTCACACGATCCCACACTGCCCAAAGGTGTGACACGTCGTCAACGTGTTAACGTTCAGAAAAAGTAGTTTACCAAACTTTTGTAAATAGCGTTTTTCTAAAATCGTTAAAAAACGTTAAAAAACGGCCGAAAACATTCTCTCCTTCTTAACTGTTTCTGGTGGCGAGCAAAAGTATTCTGGATAATGTTCTAACACGTTTGTTGAAGCCTGGAGCGCCTAATATGCAGGTTACATGCTGTTACAGGATGTTTTGTTTCGATCAAAACTATTATGACAGGCGGGACTCGAACCCGCACCTTATACTTTCCGGACGGCGATGCCTACGCCTAAGGCCTCGTGCATACTTCCCGTCGTCGCGATGGAATCGCGGCGATGGGTTTTGCAGAGCGACGCGACGGCATGGTAGGGCACGATGGGCGAAATGAGAAGACGCAATATTGCGTACCAAACGTAATAATGCACCATCGAGAAACATGGTGTAGAAGCTTAAATTCGCGCTGTACTCCACTAAACACCTCAGTTACTCTAGCATTACTGACCTACTTCTATAATCAAAACAAAGAGTGTGACTGGGAGAGGAACCTACGTTTGGATCCACCGCTAAAAGCCCACAACTTGCCGGCTGGAGTGTGAGGGGGAGCGGCTGGGCCTTTCAGATGTTCACTACTCGGTGCAAATGCGCTCTTTATATTCTCACTAACTGGTGGCTTCATCCTATCCCCAACAAGCCTAGGTGTTCCTTGAAGGTTATAGTACGCAATTCTGTTCAACGGTTTCGTTTTAGAAACTTTTAATGTGAGTTCTGTTGACATTACGAGGACAAAGGCGCATCCGACTTGGAAACATTCCTCTCAATGAGCAATACTGTATACTTCACCTTATATTCGTCTCCCTCAGAACTGCTTTTAACACAATACGTTACTAACAATAGAAATTACAATGCCGAGGTACCAAGAAGTACCAAGAAGAAAGAAGTTGGAGGGCAGAGAAGGAGAAATACATATATTGCCAAGAATATTTTCTCTTCTTTATCTATTTTCTTCATCACTATGTTTTCGATAGCAGAAAAATAGCAAGGAATAAGAGACAGGGAAGAAAACAACTGCAAGGCAAGTTGTTTCCAGAGCCTTTTCACCTGGACTGCAGGTGCTCTTCATGAGAAGGTGAAGTGTTAATCAGTCCTTTGTACACTTCTACTGCACATCGTGAAGCCATTTGGATCACGCATAGTGGAGCACATAACACCCGAAAGACAAGCCACTGTTTAGGCTTCTCCCCAAACTCGCTGAATTCAGAGGAACGAAAGGCTTGGAGACGATTATAAAAACCAATCCGGGTGCACGCGAAAACGGGCGTTTCCTGCCGACTACGTTGCGCGACTGTGACGAACAGTGAAGACGTACTAAAAAAGTTGAACTGCAACCAGGAGAAAACCGCTCTTTGCAGCGATACAGAGTTCTACCTAGGACCTTAAGATACTAATAACCCGTCGCTCCAAAAAGGATATTGGTGCACTGTAGGTAGTAGTACCACGGATCTCCCTCGATAGAGAGCCTTCGCGCTCTCTTGTTAAGAGGGATCTCAGGCCGCTTGTCGCAGGGCCACGTGGCGCGTCCCCGGGTGGTGGACAGGGGAATTAAACGCGAACCAAATGCGACCGTGTACTGCCCAGAGACGCAGGTGGGATGCAGGGGATGGACTCCTTGCTCCTGCTGTGTCGGGTCGGCTCGTTTCTTATGTGTGGGAGCGTCATATTCGTGCACAGTGTGCGCAGATGTGTCCGTGACTGATTGTAACTGTGTCGGCCCGGCCAAAAGCTTGCACTCGGTAGACTGGGAGAACATTGTAAGGCGATTCGAGGCCGCCTCAAAAGTCTCGCCCCGTCCCTTCGGGCAGTCTGGCTGGCTGCCCGGAGTTCTTCGCCCGAACGACGCCCGACTAGCTACCCGTGTGTATTCAAGTCAAAAACAGCAGCACTAAAGGGCCTCATTCCCCTCACCCCGAAAGAGCCCCCATTTCTGCAGCGATGGGAAGGACGAGTACGGAGAGGCTGCTAAAATCTCAGGGCCCAACCAGGCTGCGCAAATTGAGAAGGACTAGGATGACGATCTGTACTTACAACGCCCGCACGCTTGCATCGGAAGCATCCGTCGAGGACCTGATGATGCAAGCGAGGAAGATCAAGTACGACGTCATCGGACTGATCGAGACGAGAAGACACCACCCCTACATGCCGCCTACGACTCCGGAGAAGAACTGTTCCTCGGAACATGCGACAGCAGTGGAGTAGGCGGCGTTGGTGTCCTCGTCAACACGCACTTAGCCATGAACATCGATTCGTACGAGTCTCTGACAAGCCGAATCGGACGTCTGCGACTGAAGCGATGTGGTTCCGTGCCAGCTTTGACTGTGTTCGTCGCGTATGCCCCAACATCCGACTACGACGACGAGGAGGTCGATGCCTTCTACGTCAAGCTGGAGAAGTTCTATAAGGAAGATCGCACCTTCTACAAGGTGATCGTCGGCGACTTCAACGCCAAGATCGGACCGCGAACGTCGCCGGAAGAACTTCACATCGGAACCCACGGTTTGGAGTGGAACGAGCAAGGTGAAAGGCTGTCTGAGTTTATCATGTCGACCAAGACCATCCATGGAGGCTCGCAGTTCCAGAAGCCTCCCTCCCTACGATGGACCTGGGAATCTCCCGGTGGCCAGTTCCACAACGAGATCGACCACATCATCTTCAACCGCAAGTATTGCCTGACCGACGTCTCCGTTGTCCCCAAGTTCTACACGGGATCGGACCACCGCCTCCTTCGCGTAAGGTTCCGCTTTTCGCGTCAAGGAGAGAAGGCCGCGAAGTTCAAGAAGAGGAGTCCCAGAACGACCATCAACTGGGACCTCTACACCTCTCTTGCCGGCCTTTGTGAAGATGCCGTCATGGACAACGTCGACGAGGAATACGACCGCTTCGTGCACCATCTCCACGATAGTGCTAAGGGAGCCGAGAGCTTGAAGACCACGAAGAGACGTCTGTCTCCGGAAACTCTCGAGCTGATACGCCAGCGTGGAGCAGCACGAGCGTCAGGCAACTAACAACTGACGTCCGAGCTTGCGAAGCTGTGCAGAGAGGCGATAAAGGAGGATCTTAAGGAGAGAAGGGCGGAAGTGTTGGCTGAAGCTGCAGAGGCAGGGTTGAGCATCCGCAATGCCCGCCGGAACTTCGCCAACTTCAATACCAAGATGACAGCTCTCCGACGTTCCGACGGAACCGTCACCTCTTCCAGAAGGACCATGGAGAAGGTCATCCACGACTTCTACTCCGATCTCTTCGATAGCCACGTCCACTTGCCCCCATGCCATCTTCCGCAGGATGGATACGTCGTCCCCTCTGTTCTCCCTTCCGAGATCCGACACGCCATCTCGTCGGTGAAGAAACGTACAGCACCCGGTCCCGACAGGATCAGACCCGAACACCTGAAGAACCTCCCGCCTACGCTCATCAACACCCTGGCGCGGCTCTTCACACGTTACCTGTCGGAGTGCAAGGTTCCATCTCAGTGGAAGACCAGCAGAACCGTCTTGCTGTACAAGAAGGGAGACGTGCACAACACTGGCAACTATCGCCCGATCTGCCTGCTGTCCGTAGTCTACAAGCTGTTCACTCGAGTTATCCTGAATAGGATTAGCAGAACGCTGGACGAAGGACAGCCATGCGAGCAAGCAGGATTTCGGAGAGGATTCAGCACGATCGACCACATACACACCATTACGAAGCTCATCGAAGTGTCGCGAGAGTACAAGCTGCCGCTGTGCCTTACGTTCATCGACCTGAAGAAGGCATTCGACACTGCCGAAACTGAAGCGGTCATCGAAGCCCTGCTCACCCAGGGCGTTCCTACTCAGTACATCAGAGTCCTTCGAGAGCTGTACAGTGGATTCACGACCAAGATCTCACCATTCTACAATGACGTCGTCGTCGACGTGAAGAGAGGGGTTCGGCAAGGGGATACCATATCCCCGAAGCTCTTCAGCGCCACTCTCGAAAACGTCACGCGCGAACTAGAATGGGAAGACATGGGAGTGAAGGTCGACGGCCGGCAACTACATCATCTTCGCTTCGCTGACGACATCGTGCTCATAACACCGAGCATCAGCCAGGCGGAGCGAATGCTGGCCGACTTCGATCGTGTATGTGGGAACGTTGGACTGCAGCTGAATCTTACGAAGACGATGTTCATGAGGAACGGATGGGTTTCTGATGCCCCATTCTCGCTCAACGGAACGAACATCTCCGAATGCTCCAGCTGTGTGTATCTGGGTCGCGAAGTCAACATGGCCAACGACCTAGCACCAGAGCTGAGCAAGAGGAAAAGAGCGGCTTGGGGAGCTTTCAAGAGCGTCGAAGAAGTCGCGAAGAAGACGAAGAACGTCCGACTCCGTGCCCACCTATTCGACTCCACTGTTCTTCCTGCCCTAACATACGCCTCAGAGACCTGGGCTATACGAAAGCAGGATGAGCACGCGATCAGCGTCGCGCAGCATGGAATCGAGAGGACGATGCTCGAAGTGACACGACTCACGCAAGTGAGAGAAGGCCTCCGGAGTTCCGAGCTTCGCCGACGCTCGAAGATCAGAGACGCTGTCGCGTGGGCCAAGTTGTCGAAAATTAGGTGGGCCGGCCACGTAATGCGCTTCGCAGACACCTGGACGAGAGCCATCACCGACTGGATTCCGCGGGATGTCAAAAGAACACCAGGACGCCCACCAACGCGTTGGTCGGACTTCTTCGTTAAAGCCCTGAACGACCGATATGACGCTCTTCGTGTTCCTCGAGCGAGGAGGATCCATTGGGCCACTCTGGCACGCGACAGGGACGAATGGAGACGCTGCTGGCACCCGCTCGAGCAATTCGATGATCAACGGGACGACAGGTGATACAGGTAGTAGTACTACTAGCGATTAGCTTGACATTAACATTAATTTAGCCTGCATTAACATCTGCTTTCCACAGCGTCTCCCTGTCTTCTTCCCGTCTTGTGGCCACTATTATAACACGATGCAAGAACATTTCAATTAAAACTGATATTTATTCAGAACTCCATCGTCAATCTAATCCTGCACTCGGCATGAGTTCTTTTGAGATTCGTATTCGTCAGAATTATGGCCCTAAAGAGAGCCGTTGGGTTAGAGTGAAGTCATGGGCTTCTCGGACTTTATGCGGATACGACGAGCCAGTTGGATATCCTTGGATATGATGGTGATGCGCTTGGCCTGAATGGCGCTGATGTCCTGGAAAAGACCGACAAAGTAGGCTGGGAAAGCTAGCTAGCCTCCTGCGTATCCCCTCCTCCCCAAGCAGAAAGAAAATATCACAAAGTGGAAGGAAAACCATCAAAAATCGGGCAGCACCCTCCTCCTAGTACGAATCCATGGCAATTCAACTCAAACAAAACACTCACCTCAAACATTCCTCCTGGATTCGTACTAGGAGGAGAAGCAAGACAAGCAAAAATCGGGCAGCACCCTTCCCCTAGTACGAATCCATGGCAACTCAATCAAACAAAACACTCACCTCAAACATTCCTCCTGGATTCGTACTAGGAGGAGAAGCAAGAGAAGCAAAAATCGGGCAGCACCCTCCTCCTAGTACGAATCCATGGCAACTCAATCAAACAAAACACTCACCTCAAACATTCCGTACTAGGAGGAGGGTACCAACCTAGAAACCAGCACAACAATTCGAAAACTGCGACATAAACCAAAAAAAAACAAATAAAAGGGCATGATGACGTGTCCCGAGTGCTCGTCGCATCGCCCACCGCTCTGCAAGGGAGCGCGACGGCGATCCACCCCGGACCGGCACTAAACACCGCGCGCGGCGCGATGAAGTATGCCATGCCTGCGACGGACCCTGCAAGCCATCGCCGGGGGCAGACATAACTCCAACCCACCTGGCGTCGCGCACGGTGCGCGGCGAAATTGGACCAGTTGTCGCGGTCCGATGCTTCCGACAGCTGAAACGTTTTCTACAGGGACATGCGTCACGCCTTTACCTTATTTCAACGTTTCTTCGACACTGGTGATGGTATATGAATGTGGTTTCAACAGGACGATCAGCGACAGTTTATACAGGAATCCTGGTCATGTGGATGGCTTCTGGCGTCAGTATTTGCCATCTACAACTTCTTCGGTCAATTTTTACCCGTGATTATGGTTATACTACGGAAAAAGGTCACTATTACCCATTCTCGGATCAATTGTCCTACTGCAGACTGTTGCCTACCACATTCTGTGTGATTTTAAGTTCCTTGCTAGAAATGTGGTCTGGGAGCTTAAACACTGAGAACATTTCGTGCCCCGGACGCCGCCCGCGGCTAACCATGCGTTCAGCGCCGCAACGTCGCGTTGGAGTTAGGTCCTGGAGCCAGCCATCGCGCATACCGGCCGCCACGGCTGCGGCCGCCGCGCGGGAGTTCCCTGTGGATATTCCGCCGCGCGCGGCGAAATGACAATAAACTGAGGGCCGCGATAGGATCGCGGCGATAGAAGTATGCCCCGGCCTTAGGCCCCGTTTATACTTCGTCGCGGCGCCACGCGACGCCACGTATAGTGGCCATATTGATTGTGCGACGCGATTGATCAATTTTGCCTCATTACGTGGCCATCGCGTCGCGTCGCGATGAAGTATAAACGCGTCGCGTCGTCGGGGCCTTAGGCCCGTTTATACTTCATCGCGGACGGAAGGTGCCCCGCGGACGGTCGTCGTGATCCCGGGACGGCCGGCGTAGCATTGGAGCGCGTTTCCCGCGCCGAACTCCATGGGACGACGCCGTTCCGCGGTGCAGTGCACCGCGGACGGCTGCCTTCCCGCGGGCGGGAAGTATAACAGCCCCCTCGTCGTCTGTCGGCGGCGATCCGCGGACGGCGGGCGTGGCGAGGCGCGACGAGTGACCCGGCACGGGGTCCCGACGCGATTTCCGCCCATCCGCGGAAGCTCCCGCGGGAGTATAACTCAGGCCTTAGGCCTGCAGCAGAGTCTTGCGGGTGCCGCGGACCCGCCATGACAACGTCGGGTGGTGCAGCGCCGCGGATTACTGATTAATATTGCGTACTTTTGTTGCAACCTCCAAGAATGCCAGAGGTGTAATAAACAAAACGCTTTTTGTTTTGTGAAGAAGCGTTGTCCAAGCCAATTTAGGAGTTCTTGAATGTAAGCCCAGAAATCTAATAGAACACTCCTTATAACTCAACAGTTCTGCACCATTTTGCGCTTGCTCTCACTCTTGTCGTTCTACTTCCACTAAAAGTTCCTCGGTTGACAAGCAGCTCCAAGATAATGTGGTAGCGCTTGTGATGACAGCATTCCCTCTAATGCCTTATTGGGTCCAGAGGTCTGTCCGATGCAGTTATAGCTCATACTAAAAGAGGGGTCTGTTTTGTTGTTGCATTTCTGTGCAAGGGTTTTCCCTAAACATCACACTGCTAACTGTGGCTGGAAGGCCACGAAGATTTGCAGTGCAATTAAGGTTACCTATTATAATAGTGCTAAGGTTTTTTTGCGTTGCGTTGAGTGCAGGATTCCATACGCCTCAATTTGTCGACACCAATGGTGATTATATTGTTGATTGTCAACCTCCTTTATGGACAGAAATTATGCACCTGAGGATAGGCATATCTTGCAAAGAGGTTAGACCACTATCTTTGGGGATCCGTTGACGTGGTTGGAGGCTCGGCGAAGAAATTACTGGTTCCAAAATTACTGGTTCCAAAACGCGTCATTTCCAAAAATTTAAATCGATAATAAAGGACATGAGAATAGCGTGAAAACATGAAAATGTTCTTGCTGATTTCAATCGTTTTTCAGGATCTGTCCTAATCGGGAGGATGAGGCCTGCAACAATAGTGAGAACTAAGGGTGAAAGTGATAAACCCACTGAGAAAAAAGATCGTTAAAAATTTCGTTAAATTTCCAAAAATTTCCGTTAAGTCGTTAAGCCAGATTTTAACGAAAAATTCCGTTAATTCGTTAAATTCGTTAAATCGTTAACCTTTAAATGTGCATCCCTGGTAAGCACGCTCCGGCGATCCGATACATTGAGGTTCTGCACATAAAATTGCCTTGTAAGCAATGTATCACGAAAAGAATGGAATTGTAGAGAGACGCACAAGACCTATTCCACCTTCGCGGTCCTCCTTATCGATTTTCGATATCCTGATTCTACTATACGAAAGTGTATTTAGCACTTCATGTGTGAACATCACTGGCCTCGCTTCCGATGTAAACCTACTGTCATCGGCTTATGAATACGCCTGAGGCTAGCGAAGGGAGCCTCTATTTCGGAAACCTCGTTCTCTCGCAATGTACTCTGAAATGTCCTTAGAACAAATAAGCATGCAGATAAGCGTTTTTTCACAGTTGTTTGATCAGCTTCCCTTGTTTCCCTATACCTAGTAGGGGCTCCAGAAAGGTGAATAGAGAGATTGTCGTTTTGCAATTCGTCACTTGCACATACGTCGACGAAACCTATGACCTTCAAGAGTTCCCGTTTACGGCAATATCATGGTGATATCGTCATCAAATTTCACGGCAATACTCAACTCTGAACAGTTCCTGCTTGGCCTTCTCTCTGTGATTGCAGAAAGGGAAGCTACGCCTGCCTGTTCTCTGCGCTGAATTGGTTTGTGCACTTAGGAAGGGCACTCCAAGAAAAGGACACTGCATTACTGAATATTCATCTCCGTTTACTCTTCTGTTGTTTTCTACCGGTGAATCACAGAATGGTAGCAAGCGTGGAGGTGGTACATTAGCGCCCGTAGATCCATGAAGTGCTCCTCTGCACAGTGCAAATGAAAACGGCCAACGACAGTGCGCTGTGTCATATTCGCAGCCAGGCCCAGCGTGCTGTTTCCTGCTTGCTGCCTTGATTTCCGCAAGTTCAACTTGAGTACCCGAATACAACACGCTGAGATTCACATGGTTTCGTGGTTCTCTTTCCCCTTGCCTTGCTATGTGGTTGTTTTAACACTTTAAGGAAATAAGGTGGAAATACGGCGTTCGCCTATCCCCTCCTTGAGGCACCAGGCATTCGGCTTCTACAGAGCATGATGGAGGTGATATCAATGCGTGCTTGGCCACATATCAGGTGAACAAGTCTGTGTTTGATTCTTCCCAGACAGGTTTTGTGCCAGAGAACTGACACGGGAAGAAGGGGAGGGTGGAAGGCCTGACTGGCCTGAGCAGACAAGAACCTAGAAAACGAAATCTTCAAATACGATCCGCCACAACCATGTCGAAAATCGCTGCAGAGAGGCTTGAGTTTTCACTGCATAGTAAGTCACCATTAGCATTTAACACTCGACATTTTCTCGAGTAGCTCCCAACTTCTCTCTTCTTGAAACCTCGGCATTGTAAATTGTTACTGTTAGAATATTTGTGCCACACGATGTTCTTAGGTGAACAACTTTATTCAGCATTCATGTCGAGCTGCTGAATAAAGTTGTCCACCTAAGAACCTCATGTGGTTGCTCTACAGTTGAAAATGAAGATTTTCTGTTAGCGATATTCAAATCAAGCGGGCCTAGGCCCTGCTGAATAAAGTTGTCCACCCAAGAACCTTGTGTGGCACAAATTCACTAACAGTAACAACTCGACATTTTATGGAGCACAATTTCAGGTCATGATATCACTTCTTCACGTAGAAGTGTCTGCCATGTCCATGACGACGTAGAAGTGTCTGCCATGTCCATGACGTATGCAAAATTTCAGAAATCGAACCGCTTGATTTGAATACCGCCAACAGAAAATCTTCATTTTCAGCTGTAGAGCAATCAGCATTCATAACTTTAAGGAATTGAATTCTATGCTCATAAGATGTCTTGTTCCATGAACTAAGGTGAGCGCGAATCTCGGCAATCCTCCTGGAAAGAAGAAGTTATTAAAGGGTACAAAGACCACATAAGACGTTGTGAAAATCAAGACAGATAAGAGATAAGTGATGAAACAGAGCTTCGAACCTCTGGACGGGTAGTCAATTTTCGATAAAATCAAATCCCACACTTGACTTCTTGTTTAGAAGGGTGGTTCAATTTTTTCATCAGCTGTTTCCGGCAAACGACGCAAAATCGAACCTTCTTATCATATAAAAAACCGCTACAATATTTTCACGTATTCTGAAAACGCTTAAAAATTGATAAAGTAAAACATTGTTCTGATAAGTTGACTTTTTCAAGCAGAAAAACTGTTTTCATTAAGAAAGGTGATCTCGAATACGACCATCTCTAATCATATCGAAGATCGCCGTAAAAAGACTTATTTTTTACTGTGTAATAACCAAGACTCAAAATTTTATAGAGTACAAAGTTATCTCCTTCAGATAGGAACAAATTGTTTCCTTGACATGTGAAGCATCCGGTTGCGTCTCGATGACCGATTTTTCATATAGCGCTTGACAAAAATTTTCACACTGCAAAAATCTTATAGATCTTAAAATAAGCACATGATATCGGCAAATGACATCCACATTTTACTTAGTACAGCTTTAGATCAAGATGTTGCTCGTTCAGAGAGAAAAACGTGTCGTGCCATGACGCGCTAAGACGCAAAAAATTATACTGGACCTGATTCATTCGAAGTCTGCCCGTAGAAAATCTTTATTTTCAACTGTTGAAAAGTCAGCTTGCGAAACTTTGTAAGCTTCGATTCCGTGCTCATAGCATGATTCCTTCATCGAACAACGAATCTTCGACAATGCCAGAGCCACACCAGAAAGAATAGCTTATTAAGATATATAAAGGTCACCGAAGAAGCTAAAAAATAAAAGCAGTTCAGATCTGTGAACGGTGGAGCGCCTTCCACAACATTACGGGGCGATTGAGTGCGCGCCACATGATTTACCTTCTGACCAGCTCCTATAAGCGCTGCGTTGCAAACGATGCCTTGGTGCTAGCAGTTAGAAGGAAGACACTGAACATGATGCTAGTGGGTTTGTTGTCCCGTTCGTTCTCTGGGGTTCCGTCCGTCTTACCGCAAAGCTTCGTATGCAGTTAATCATGAGCAGAATGTTCTCCTTCACATTAAAGGTAATACAACCCATCAGCTCATCCTTGTCTTCGCCATGCTTATTTTCGGCCATCAAGATTGTGCTGGTGCACCTACTGGGCGTAATAAATAAATAAACTTATTAATAAAGTGTAACACAATCTTTTTTGGGAAAATTAAATTTTGTTAGCCAAGCGCTGCAAACAGCTATAATTATAGCATTCATGCTCTAGCGCCCTATCACGAACCGTCGCATTTTCATTCCGTATTAATGTATCCCTTTCTACTGAACTTCTGCTGGTCATTGTCTCATATGTGATGGTCATTGTGTGCCCACTTGTCAGAAGTGCAGCTGCACATTTGAATGCTACTGATGCTTCGATTAGCTAAATAAACGAATCAACACGCATCAGGAGAACTTGTAAAAAGGGATGATGTTTGAGGCATGATGCTGGTAAGTTTAGAAGCACATGCGTGTGTTCAATATTTCTGCCTCGTAATAGAGGGGTGACAGCATTACCACAGATTGCGCAAATTTGAGGTCTTGAACTAATGAAGACAGTTGATTCCATAAAAACAAGGTGGTGGTCCCCGTTTTCCCATGGAGTGCCACTCGAAACTCGCTTTGCAAGCGATACTAAGCAGGGAACAGGAGTGCAGAAGACAGGTCTTTGTGATGGCCGGTCCTAGATCAAGAGGTTCGATTTTTTTTTCCGGAAATTTGCACTCCTAGAGCAGATTACATTTTCGCAGATATTATGTTTTAATTTTTTGAGCTTTTGGTTTTTTGAGCTTTTTCCAGACGTGGCGTCCACAATATGAAGAAACAAAATGATTTTCTAAATGAGACATGTAGTGCATACGGAGTTGAAATTTTTAAAGTTTAAAAATACCGGTTGTTTTACAGTTAAAAGATAAAGTTTTTAGGTTACTCTTGAAGTGAGTCGGGACCAGTTCAATTCTCTTCTTCTTCTTCTTCTTCTTCAACGTTTATCCCGCATCGTAGCGGGGTCCGCTATTCTGGTGTTATGACGCCACCTTTCCCGATCCAGCGCTAGATCAGGGTGAACACCAGTAATCTTTAAGTCCGTATGTAACGTATCTAACCAGCGCTGCTTCGGGCGCCCTCTAGGCCGCTTTCCTATTACCTCGAAGTTATCTTGCGAACGCTGTCTTCCTTTCCACGCAGAACGTAGCCGTACCATTGTAAACGAGCTTCGCGCATCTTCTCGGCTATCGACGCGACACCGAACTTCTGCGAATGACATCGTTTCGGATGCGGTCCTTGCGCGTGACTCCGGCCGTCCAGCGCAGCATCTTCGTCTCCATGACGCTGAGGCGCGTTTCAACTTCCTTGGTCGCTGGCCAACACTCAGCGCCGTACATCGCTACTGTAAAGGAATAGCGGATAGCGTAGTATAAGATGTGTTATCTCGTGTTTGCGCAGCAGCTGGCGGGCTGCCTAAGTGCAACAACAACCGCGCCGTACCAGCCACCCGTCCGGACCACCAGTGTAGGCGCCCGCAAACACAGGGGGGTATAAAACCGCCCCCGAGAGATAGGAGGTTGTTCGGGGTTGTCTGTGGACGTTATGTAGCTGCTATATCTCTCCATATACATCGTTGTTTATGTTATAAACCTATTATTATTACTGTGTTCTGTCATGTATTAATAAACCGAAGGAGAGAGGGGGATCATATTAGTGATAACCGCGCGGCCTCGGGTCCGCTACACTCTAGAATAAATCCTAGGGCCCGCGGATAGATATTATACTACTGGCCGGATGATTCTCTGTAGATCTTCGACTTCAGGTGCTCTTATCTTCCTATCGCAGAGCACGCTAGTCAACGAGCGCCACTTGAACCAAGCTGCACTTACGCGTGAATTCACTTCGACCATCAGTTTGCCGTCATAAGCGACTGCTGACCCCAGGTACTTAAAGACCGCAGTGCGTGGAAGCTCGATGCCGTTAACCCTGATGGAGCTGGACTCGGTAACGTCCGTCGTTAAATACTCGGTCTTCTTCACGTTCAATCTGAGTCCAAACTGCTCCAAGCGATCACACCAAGCTTGCACCTCTCGCTCGAGTTCACCTTTATCTTCGCTGGCGAGCATCACGTCATCGGCATAAAGCAACGTCCAGGGGACGGGCTTCTGAAAATCTCGTGTGATGGCATCCATGACGACAACAAAGAGGAGTGGGGAAAGCGCAGTCCACTGGTGTACCCCGACAGAGATGGGAAACTCCATCGAGGTTCCAGCTGCAGCTTGAACTCGACTCTTTGGACAAGAGTAGAGAATTCGCACCCGCTCTATGAGCCCTTCAGGAACTCCATGATGTCGCAAGGCGTACCATATCACTTCACGCGGTATGCGGTCAAAGGCCTTCTCCAAGTCGAGGAAGGCGATATGCACCGGCTTCTGTTTCTCGCGATGCTTCTCTATCAGGAGGCGGGCGGCGTGGATGGCATCAATGGTGCCACAGCCAGCCACGAAGCCGCACTGATTGCCGGAAATCTGGACGATTTCCTGAATTCGTCCATCGACAATTCGCTCAAAGATCTTCATGCTATGCGAAAGCAAGCGAATCGGACGGTAATTGGAGCAGTCAGCAAGACTGCCCTTCTTCTTCCAAATTGGAATCGTCGTACTTTGGCGCCAACACTCAGGCACCTTCTTCTCCGCCACAATCTGATTAAAGAACTTCGCCAACCACTCAGCAGGGCACCAAAACGTCGACTTCCACAGTTCTGCTGCCACGTCATCGGGCCCAGTCGCTTTGCCTGGCCTCATCTTCTTCAAAGCCGCTTCAATCTCCTCCACGGTGATTTTCTGGACGGGGCCGTGGGTTGGAGCCGTTGAGGGGATGGCTGGATGAGAAAATTGTACTGTAGAGATGTAGAGATTTCCTCAAAGTAGTCGCGCCATCGCTTCAATGCCTTCTTGCTGTCCGTAAGAAGACGGCCGTTCTCATCATTGATGCCAAAAAACTTCTCAATATCCTCAGTCTGCCGATGGCGAAACTTTGCAAGTCGGTACAGATACCGCTCACCAACGCGCGACTCAAGCTTCTCGTTGACATCTCCATAATGAGTGGCTTTTGCAACAGCCACAGCCTTCTTTGCAGCTTTCTTCGCTTCTTGGTACTTCTACCAGTTATCGGCCGTCTTTTCGCCGAGAAACACGTGATAGAGCGTCTTCTTCTCTCAAACTTTGAATTTTACGTCATCTGTCCACAGCCATGTCTGCTTGTCGACCTTCCGTCGCCCAGGCTTGGTAATGCCGAGTTCCGAATGTGCAGCTTGACGTATCGCGTCGGTCGCCTTCTTCCAAGTTTCGTCGACAGTCGTGATTGTCGGTAACCGCACGCGAGAAATTACAGTTGCTGGGACCAGTTCAATTGTCTATGTATTTTTAGCGAGGGGCGGTCTTTATGTACGAATGGTCGATGCGCGACGGCGAATGTCGAATGTAATGAGCGACAACTCGCGCGACGAGCTCCGCCGCGGTCGTGCGAGTTGTCGCTCATTACCTGATGCAGACCTGGTTTGAATTGATGATAACCCTTCCGCTGTTGCAGATGCTGTGGCAAAACATGCTCTGGTTCAGAAATTGAGTTCGAGATACCAAACTAAACAACACTCTAATGCTCAATCTATTCCCAGACGATGCTTCTTCAGGAAAGGCTGAAAAAGTGACACACTATTGCAGTTAAATGATTTCGCATACACTTCCTAACACATGAGGTGCAAGTTCTGAAAGTCTAGGTAAGAGCACATCCTGTATCTCCTTCTAAACTGGCAGCTTTTCTTAAGCGTAACAACTCTAACAATAAGTGAATTTCTACCGTAATAATACTTCTGTAATCGTGCTTGACGTTCTCATTAAGATTTCAAGAACATTCTCCGGTTGTTGAGAGAGCAAAAAGAGGGTGGATCTCTCGCTCTAAACTTGCACCCAAGTTCTTATTATTGTAAAAGATAATTTACTGATGTTAAGCAGGCATGTTTTACTCGGTTACATATGCCTTGTTGAGAATTGATACCTGTTGTGAGGGTTTTATTTAAGTAGAGAAGAAGCGGTCACAGTCATTCCACACCATTTCTGTCGTTTTTCAAACAAAATTTGATTTACTTTTGTTTCCATTCTGGTGTTCCTTACTCCGGTTCCCTCCGTTCCCCCCCCCCCCCAACCCTTTCTGCTGTCCTATACGTTTTGCTTTCTTGCAACAAAGGATCGCTCGGCAAACAATACCCTGGCCTGAGCCAGAAAGCAGTATTGTGAGAGTGGAAATGCGAGGTTTAGTGGCCTTCGGATCGGTTCTTACTAACGATAAGTTGCAGCGCTGACGAGATGACGGTGAAGAGTCTTCCAGAAAGGAAAGTTGTTCCTATGTCTTGGGCCATGCATCATGTACCGCGGACCACTGAACGTTGAAGTCGCACATTTGCCGCGACTTTCGCCGCTCTCGCCGCGCTATTCGCCGCGTCAGTGGCGACCATTCGTGCATAATGTCCCACAGCCATTTTTAGCGTATCATCGCTCGACATTTGAACGAGCGATCTCCTGCTCTAAAAATGTACTGCTTAAAACGCTGATGTTAATTACCAATGTTAATTAGGTACTTATTTAAATCTCAACAAGATTTTTTAACAGTGGACAGGAAATTTGTAAAGCGTTCTTCGAATGCTTAAAGAGACATAATCGAATGATGGACTCGTCACGGAAATAATTTTTTCTACCTGAAGGAGACAACATCACAAGGCGGAATTGTATTCTGAAAATGTTGAGCCCTCATTCACATTTTTACACTAAAAGATCAACCCTTTCTGCAGCGATCGTCGGTATGATTAGAGGTGGTCGTATTGGAAATAGTGGTTTACCATGAAAATAATTTGTCTACCTTAGTGAGACATCTTATCAGAGTAAAGTTCTGTCAAATCAATTTTTAGGAGTTTTACGATGTATGTTAAAATAGTTTTTTGTGACGGTCTTTTATGTGATTAAGTGGTTACGATCAGGAGGAAAAAACGTTAGCTTCTAAAACTTTACTCCATAAAATTTCTAGCCGTGTTTTCACACAGTAACCCTTTCAGTGCTTATCTATTCGTAGGGGATGTCTTGTGGAGGCGAGGTCTTGTCGCACAAACTATTGAGCACAATAAAACAGTTGCTACAAGCGATTAAACCTTTTCAATATACAGCAAAAAATTGCGTTTTTCTGTAAAAACCTTTATCATCCTTCAGGTGGAGAGAAATTTGCTTTCGAGACAATACAACACTACACAACACTACACGCGAAATTAGCTTCTTCAATGCAAAAATAAACAGCTTCTAAAAATAGCAGCTTCTGTTTGAGCCAGAGGATCGACTTCTACTCTGCATTCTCCGATGTCGTCGGTCGCTTAAGAAGACCGTGTTCTTAGGGAAACGATTTTTCGGATCTTTCCTAATCAGCCTAGTCGAAGGAGGGCACCGCTATAAAAGCGCAACAGACCTAAACAGGGTGGCCCATCCCTGATAGGAAACTGTATAGAAAGGATTTCGAGGACGTCAATCAGTGTGTAGCCGCCACGAAATAGTTCAATGTCAAATTTATCGTCGTCGTCAAATGACTAATTTAGGCGCCCCCTCCCCACTAGGATAGATCCAATTTTTCTCCACCTGTGGCAGACACCATAAAAAGTGAAATCGTTCTCTATGAAAATTTAAACACTGCTCATAGTTAAATAAGAAACCAAAGTTTTCTGCAGCGATCTTCGATATGATCAGGGAGGCTTCGATTTTTGCGTAAATTTTTATCGGCGGACGAGGCTAAATTGATTACCCTGATCATGTGCAAACGTTGCTATTTGACTGGGTGTTTAAAAAGACGAAGAAAATGGTGTGGCAAATTTTCACCTCTGTAAGTCGTTTCCTTAAGATAGAAAATACTTTAGTTTCATGAAAAACGACGATTTTGAATACGATCCTCCCCGTGACCATACTGAAGACCACTGCAGGACTGATTCTTCATTGTATAACAACCAAGGCTCGAAATTGTACGTGGTAAAAAATTTTCACCTAAGGCTGTCCCTTTCAGGTAAAAAAATTGTTTCCGTGACAAGGCGTGCCTGGAGTTACGACTCAGCGATCAATTTTAAGAATCCTCAAAAACTTTTTGTAGGGCGGGAAATTAAATCACTATTAACACTTAGAATCTAAATCTTGGATTCAAATATGCTCCTTCAAGTAGAAAATGTGTCATGAAACGAAATTCTGCTAAAATCGGCGAAAAATTGAACCTTCCTCAATGATTCGAAGATTGCTTCCAGAAAACTTTTTTACAGCTGTAGAACAATCAGCATTCAAAAGTTTATAGAATTAAACTACTATTTATAATTTGTCTTCTTCAGTAAATAAAGCTGCGCGCGGCTTTCCACTTTGTCGAAGCCACACCCGGAAAAGCAGTTTTCCAGGTGTGACTTCGACGAAGCACCTAAACCTATAGGAGAGGATTGTGTCGTATTATTTACGAGACACCCGCCATTCGATTTTCAAACCTCAAGCTTGACCCTGGGCCGACCTACGGTCACCCATGTCGCTCCACAATGTTGATGTTGCGGTGCGACTCATGAGGCAACGCACACTTGCAGGCACAGCGAGTGTGAGAAGTTTGCGAGGGTCTCTGATGCGAGGAGGCAGGGGCCCAAAAGTTCCCCAGCATGAGCAAGACCCTCGTAGCAACGCGATCTGCACTCTCAGCACTGCACTTCGTGGTTGTCATGCATGCGATCTCATGAGATTTCCAGAGGGCGGCAATTCGGACGCTGGTGTATGATGACGACGTCACCTTTATATGCGAATATAAAAATGAACTCGAGCGACAAGCGCAGGAATCGCTCGGCATTGGGCGGACTCAGATGAACGTCAAAAAGACCGAATACCTGATGACGGACGCGAATATCATACATACATTAAGATCAATGACACTGAGCTGCCTCGGTCTGCAGCTTTCAAACAGCTGGGATCCGCATTCGATGGTACTCTGGATCTTTCGTGTAATGTGTTCTCCAAAATATTGAGAAGGCGATCCCAATTACGTAGCGATCGTTGCTCGGACAGTTCCAACTGACGTTCAACGATGCTTTCTCTACCTAACATCTTCCATAGGTATGGAAGAGAGGATGATAGCAGGAAGACGTGGTCGCCGGCACTTGGTGCTCCTCAACGAAGACGCTTTCTTGCACAAGTTTCCATGCCCTAGAGCGCCCTACTTGTTTAGCTAACCTGAATTTCAAATAGTATCCTTGAGTTACTCGTTTTAGAAAGATTTACGACAAATCATGACACAAAGTGCCAGCTGCATTAATAGAATCTAAAAACACGTTTTTCAGCATACTAAATTCCTCGATATACCCTACTTTGGTCCACTAACCAAGAAATAATTGTAATAAATCTATAATATAATAAAAAAATAAAAAATGCTGACTGTTGACTTATTTGGGGGGTCCGATCGGATCTTTAAAACTATAAAGGATATAGGGCAAAGGTCGACGTTTCTCAATTCCGTTTGGGATGTGCCATGCATTCTAATTCTACGAGTTATGGAGGCAACTTGAATGCATATTTGGCCATAAATATCTTGGTGAGTGGACAAACAGGCCAGCTTTCCAGACAAGTCTGGTTCCAATTCATTGACCCCGGTTGGGATGGAAGTCTTAGTCGCCCAGGGCGAGAAGTCCGAACCAAGAACCTGATATCGGTGCACGCGACAGCCGGCACCTCCCTGACAGCGCTACATGCGCCTATAACCAGGTAGTTGAAGCTATCTTGTACTTCGATGGATGCCTGCGAGCAGCAGTTCTCCACTCAATTCCATTTGAAGAATTTCGCGGCTCAAAATTTGTGGCTCTGCGCTCACTCTCGTTAATTGAAGTGCAACATCAGTGCGACAAAAGTCCGAGCGATAAACTGCAGTGCGGGAGTAACATCGAATTAATCAATGAATTGCTTAACATTACATCACAATTATGAGGACATCGGGGACATATTTTACGTGGTGCGTGTGTTCGGTTTATTGCGCTTGACTTTTGTTACCAGCGCGAAGCCAGGCGCTAGAAAAGCACAGTGCGAACGGCCGCTGGCTGCACTTGTCCCAGTGTGAGATACGCTATCCACCGATTTAAGTGTGCTGAACAGGAACCTCCTGGGCAGTATTCGGCTAGAACATGCGACCGCAGGTTGCGTGGACATTACACCACGGTCTGGCCGCCAGTTCTCTGGTCTTTACAACTTCTTATCACCTCGCAAAAACGGGCAGTTGGTCTCACACATTATATTCTCCGCACCAATTGACCATCTCTTAGGAAAGCGTGAGCTGGTTGGTTCCTCTAAAGAATCGCTCCGTGTGCGTATGTATTCAGAAGTCGTAGGCCCGATGCATTTGCTTAGTGCGGCTCTCCGACGTCTTGTTCCGGTTTTGGCTTTCAGGTCAGGCTGTCAGTCGGCAACAAAAAGAGCTTTCGGCAGTACTTGCTTAGCTGCTTTGGTGGCAGCGAAACGAAAGGGACAAGCGCGGAAGTACCTACCGTCAACAGCAGTCCCTTGACAACACCGAAAAGCAGAGCAGCGGTAGATAAAAACGTTGATGAAAATTCGAACGTGGAATGGGAGCATCGGTTTGCTACGTTTAAAGCGCGTCAAAGCAAAGCTTAACAACACACGATTTTTTCCCAATTTTTTTGCATGACCTTCTTGATCTTAGTAGACGCAATCTCACAGTTAACCCAGCATTTCTTTTTGTTCGTGTTGAGTTTGAAATACCACATAGGCATCTGTATTGGTATTGGCGTCCTGTGAGGATATGTTTGACGTTTTATCACCATCCCTCTCGTTTCAACTTAATTGCACGACTACTTGAACTAACTCGATGGCAATGCCTTATTCAACCGAGCGACGGCTTCATAAGTCGAAAAGAGGCGTCGTTTTGTCGAGTTCAGGCCCAGCAAGCCTTTCACTCTTTTAGTATATGTTGGTACAACTCTTTTCTGCGAGTAGTATAAAGCTGAATCTGCAGCGCAGTGTTAATTAGCTTTCGGCCATTAGCACCTTCAGAGAGTCTCAATGATACGAAAAAGAAAAGCTCGTAACCCACCCTAAGAATGAACTCCGCTGGGTCGACCAGTCCGCCAAGTCCTCGACACCTTTTGAGCAAAATGACAGCGGTTTGAATTCCGCTGATCTATCCTGAAGCCGAATTCATCAACGAAATACAAAAAAAGAAACACGAAATTAGATCCGAAATTCCTGAAGAAAAAAAAAACGCGAATCACCGCGGCTTATCAACTTGTGGTGAAATGTTGGCGTTATCAGGAATTTCGGCTGTAATTTCTCCGTCAAATCTCTGTAAGTCGTTGATGAATCTTGCCCCTGATTTCCTTAGACTACCTGTGTCCGGTAGAAGGGCTGACGGGTTGAGCACTTTAAGATCATAACGCGTTTTGTTATGCTCCAGCACGCTCTTGTTATGATGAGAGAATACTCGAGGCAATGAGAATCATTAAAGCTATCCCTCCTCTAGAAAAAGGTGCTCGTTTTATTGAGAAAAGTAGTAATTAAGCAGGGTCTTGATTGGTGACTTTAGTGCTCTGTTCTTACAACTTTTGGCTCCTAGAATTCTAATTCCACGGCGTGTAACAGCAATGTGCTGTAATACTCTATGCATTCGTGGGAGGAGCGTTTTTCGGTCCATTGGAAGTTAGCTGTTCAGGTGTCCTAAAAATGCCAGCCGTCGAACATCAGCTAGCTGAGTGCGTCCATCACATAGTCAAGGATGGCAAACCTTTGAGGGTCGGAGTTGTGACATCCGATGGGGTCCAGAGCAAAAGGTAAGACTTCTGAACAGTAATTATTGAGGTTACCTTACAAGGTACCACTTTTAAGCCTCGTCAATGAATTTGATTCAAACGCTACCGTCACTACAAGCAAGGGCGTAGAATCGCTGGAGCAGCTGAGGGACCTTGATGTCCTTATTGTTAACGAGGCGCTGGAGAAGGTTTGTTCCCTTAAAATAAACGCTCCGCTGATGGCAGCGAACTGTATCGTGTACGTCCTTATTATTCACGGTTACTCTTTCACGGGAACTGTTTCATGCACCGTTATCTCGTCACCTAGCAAACTCATAGGCAGTAGTTTTGGACAGTTAAAACCTTGCTCTATGTTTGGTTGTTTCTGTACCGACCGAGCTCAGTATACGGATTGATAGTTCCTGGTCGGTATTAGAGGCTTGCTAAAAATTTTACGGAGAGAGTACTTGAAGGACATTGTATTTTAAGATTTTCAACATATCACCGTAGAGCGATTCTTCAGGGCAGCCACGCGCAGCCACGCAGACACGTTTTTCTCATTGCAGGAGCACCTTTGTTGACCTTTTGTCTACATCAATTTGCTTCCTCGAAATTTCATTGGGGCTGCCCTTCGTTTGTTATTAGATGTGTATGAAATTACTAAGTTTCATCCTTCGTTCACTGCCATTTGGTTGCTGACTGACTTGACTGCAGCGACCTCCCTAGTCCACGCATTCACAAGCGCAAGCCAGCACAGATGCCGATTCCTGCAATACGATCGATCTCTGCAAAACCGACCACTAGGAACAGCTCCTTGCATTCAGAAAAGTCTACCCTTCATTTATTAACACTCCTTCAAAGTTTGACTTCATTTCCC
>OX377204.1:46777738-46972657 GCA_947396885.1 Heligmosomoides polygyrus polygyrus
AGACCAGGGATGTGCGGAAAATTTTCTGGAAAAAGCGGGAGACGAAAGACGGAACGGAAACGCTCAAAATGGCCGGAAACCGGAATACGAAACGCGGAAACGGAAATGACGCATGTTCGCCATTTTTTCAAAAGTGCATCTGAAACGGCGTCAGAAGCGGCATCTATTGCGCTTTTTCTTGCTCGAAACTTTGCGAGCAGCAGAATCTTCCACAGATTAATGCTCATCACCATGACATAACATAACGAAGCAAGAATTCATAATAATGTTATGGTAACCTTTTAGCTATGGCTGAGCAATAAACGAAAATAAATTCAGGATCTTATCTCACTATTCTCCCTATTTCAGCATGCAATCTTTCCATATCTAGTTCCTGCGACTTTTTCGCTGACTTTTTTGATGCTGATATATTCTGAACGGAAGACTTAACCGACTTAACCATTTGAGGTTACTTACAGACCCGCATTAAAAAAACCGACGAGTTTGAAGTTTAAAACTTGAGTTGCCACCTAGATTATTTTCTGTCCAGAAGAGATTCCTCTCAACACCTTTGGACACCTGTGGCATGCTGGACGGCGTGACTACACAGATATCTGCATACTCAAAATTACCACATTGTAATCACCAAAACTGGTACTCAGAATTCATTCTGAGATCTAGGACGATAATTGGATAACTGATTAGTCATGGTGGGTCCACACTTCCACAGGAATATTCGGTCTGGGCCAGCCTAGAAACCCTACACACAACCTTCACTGAACTCTTTCCTTCATAATACTGCACTATATGCTTACTAGATTTTTAGTTCTTTCAATATGCTTACTACGCTATTTGTAACTAATGGATCAAGAATTTTATGACCATTCAAATGTTGAGTGCATTTTCTTAGCACAGAATGCTTACATAGCCTTTGCTGCACATTAATTTTGCCCTGCACCCAGTCATTGTCATTTTTGAGTGTTTTTTGGTAGTCTAACCAATTTCAAGAATATTAATACTAGAGTTGTCAAACAGTATTTCTCTCACAATTATATGAAGGAGAAATCTTTTTCATTGATACGCTGATTGTGTTCAATACATAGAAAACTAGTTTGAAGCAGTGCTCATTTCCGTTTCCGCCTTCCGGCACAAAAACAAGCGGAACACGGAACGGAACGAAAGATCCCAAAATGGCCGGAAACCGGAATTCGGCACACGGGAACGGAAATTCCGCACCTCCCAAGTCGCAGGTTGAATACATCCTCTAGTTCTCTGTTGTGATGCATGTATTTACTTATTTATCCTACTATATATAAAGCAGCAAGCGTGTGTGTGTGTGTGTGTGTGTGTGTCACTGTGTCACACCGTCACACTGTCCGTCCGTCCCACTTTAAGTTGGGGCGCGGCAGCCGAACACGTCGGCAACCGTGCATGGCGAGCCGTAGACGTGCCGAGCACGTCGGCAACCGTGCATGGCGAGCCGTAGACGTGCCGAGCACGTCGGCAACCGTGCATAGCGAGCCGTAGACGTGCCAAACACGTCGGCAACCGTGCATGGCGAGCCGTAGACGTGCCGAACACGTCGGCAACCATGCATGGCGAGCCGTAGACGTGCCAAACACGTCGGCAACCCTGCATGGCGAGCCGTAGACGTGCCGAGCACGTCGGCAACCGTGGATGGTGAGCCGTAGACGTGCCGAGCACGTCGGCAACCGTGCATGGCGAGCCGTAGACGTGCCGAGCACGTCGGCAACCGTGCATGGCGAGCCGTAGACGTGCCAAACACGTCGGCAACCGTGCATGGCGAGCCGTAGACGTGCCGAACACGTCGGCAACCATGCATGGCGAGCCGTAGACGTGCCAAACACGTCGGCAACCCTGCATGGCGAGCCGTAGACGTGCCGAGCACGTCGGCAACCGTGGATGGCGAGCCGTAGACGTGCCAAACACGTCGGCAACCCTGCATGGCGAGCCGTAGACGTGCTGAACACGTCGGCAACCGTGCATGGCGAGCCGTAGACGTGCCGAACACGTCGGCAACCGTGCATGGCGAGCCGTAGACGTGCCAAACACGTCGGCAACCCTGCATGGCGAGCCGTAGACGTGCCAAACACGTCGGCAACCGTGCATGGCGAGCCGTAGACGTGCCAAACACGTCGACAACCGTGCATGGCGAGCCGTAGACGTGCCAAACACGTCGGCAACCCTGCATGGCGATGCCGTAGACGTGCCGAACACGTCGACAACCGTGCATGGCGAGCCGTAGACGTGCCAAACACGTCGGCAACCCTGCATGGCGAGCCGTAGACGTGCCAAACACGTCGGCAACCGTGCATGGCGAGCCGTAGACGTGCCAAACACGTCGGCAACCGTGCATGGCGAGCCGTAGACGTGCCAAACACGTCGGCAACCCTGCATGGCGATGCCGTAGACGTGCCGAACACGTCGACAACCGTGCATGGCGAGCCGCAGACGTGCCGAACACGTCGGCGGCGCGAAACTTCGGCCTTGGGGGTAATCGAGGTCGCTGAACACAAATCTGAAGTCGGATCAATCGATATCGATCGATATTATCGATTTTTTGAGGATGGCGTTCAAGTGGCGCGAAACTTCGGCCTTGGGGGTAATCGAGGTCGCTGAACACGAATCTGAAGTCGGATCAATCGATATCGATCGATATTATCGATTTTTTGAGGATGGCGTTCAAGTGGCGCGAAACTTCGGCCTTGGGGGTAATCGAGGTCGCTGAACACGAATCTGTAGTCGACCAATCGATATCGATCGATATTATCGATTTTTTGAGGATGGCGTTCAAGTGGCGCGAAACTTCGGCCTTGGGGGTAATCGAGGTCGCTCAACACGAGTCTGAAGTCGACCAATCGATATCGATCGATATTATCGATTTTTTGAGGATGGCGTTCAAGTGGCGCGAAACTTCGGCCTTGGGGGTAATCGAGGTCGCTGAACACGAATCTGAAGTCGACCAGTCGATATCGATCGATATTATCGATTTTTTGAGGATCACGTTGAGGAAGATCAGCCGATCCATCTCGATTAACATAATGGTCAGAAGGCCTAGGAAAGAATAGGAAACCCGTACCGGCCATGGCGTCCTATTCTCGGGGTTTGGGGGCGAACCCCCCAACCAGTCGTAGGCGGCCGCTAGGCCGCCGAACGACTGGTTTATTTATACGTGGATATCCACGCAAAGAAAATAGAACAAACAGAACATGCACCTTAAAAACCAGAACAGAGCAAATAAAAATATACTGTTAGGTACAAGCAACAGACAGCGGCAACAATTGGAAGCAAACTATTAAGGAACATCCTGGAGATACCTGTCAGTAAGTCTTTTGTATTGCTAGTCTATATGTATGTACGGCACATGCGCGTCCCAATATCTAGGCTGCTTCGCATCCAGTCAGTGGGCCTTGATCGGGAAAAGAAGAGGGCGTTTTGGACGATAACCCACATTTTATTAGGTTGACCGGAAAGCTCTCCGCGTTTTGATAGCTTCACTTTGAACTCCTATAACTTTCGCAAATATTATCGGATTTAGTCTAAATAAGTACCAGCAGATTTAAGAAGTCTCATGCGAAGGAGTAGTGAACGTTGAAAACCAGCGATGATGTACTGTTTTGCTGAACCTCAGGCACGCATTTTGACAAGTTTTTAAGCTATAGAGACCCTCCTAAGTGACGCAAAAATTACACTATAAACTGAGTTTCATAAGCTCGCATTGGATTCATCTGATATTTCACAGATCATAATGCCTCGGAAGTAATTTCTATAGAACTAGAAGACACTTCAAGCCTGATTCTATTTCTTCTGCCTCACGTCTGATGACGAGATGCGACGTTGAAGAAACGAATGGGGCGATTGTTTGGCTCGCGCTGATGCGCACATCGCACTCGCGATTTTACAACGCACCTCGCGCAGTTCTTCCGATCGGATACGACGTCATCCGCAGAATGCCTCGTGCCGACCGGTTACTTAAAAAAGGAGCGCTGAAGGCAAGAGCGGCACGTCATTTTCAACGATTTTCGACCCTAAACTCTGCGACTACATCGAATTGTAGAACGAGTCGACCTGTTCAAAATGTGGCTTTTTCCCACCTTTCTATTCCTTCCATCATATACAGTAGTATTTGGCCGAGCATACCTAAGGCCATCACACACGAAAGAACTTGGTATTCTTTAAATATTTATCTTCTTGCACACAATTTTGTCCATTATCGTCGTTGGAATGAGAGATGACTTATTCCAGAATAATCTAAAATTTTGTCGTACTACATTCGACTCTTATAGGTAGAAGGCATTGAGAAAATCTGAGTATATGAAATTAACTGAATGAGATCCAAGAATAGCAAATTCAAACGTTTCCAACATTTAGCATTTTCTGTCACTTGCTCAATGTGGGTGATGAGGGTCCGGCGACAAAGTGGGAGGTTAAAACCACATTCACCAACGTAGCATCTCCAGCGGTGGGTAAGTTAGTGTGATAAGCAGGTAACAACCATAGCAATCCCCGTAAAGAAAGCGCAAGAGGAAAGCTTTCAGAACCATTTATTCTTAACACATTTCAGTATGAAAACACTTACGTACACCGCGGGCAAGAATGATCACGTCCTATTGGTTTTTGGCAGATAAGGTCGCCTTTGATTTGTGTTTTTAAGAACTTGATCTCGTTGGATAAAGTCAGGAAGAAATACTATTTTTGAGTCTGATTGGCACTTACCAGAGAGAAGCAATACAGCGTGCTGAATTATGGCAAGGATGAGGGACAAATATTGGCACTAACAACACAGCACAACCACCTCTGTCACGCGTTCTACATACTTCTCTGAGGTACCGTGGAGGCGATGTCAATGCGTATTCGCCCTGCACCGCGACTTGCGGTCGCGTTGCGGTAGAGAGAATTCAATGGTCAACCTTCTCAGGCACGTATCAATTCGCAGGATCCAAATGGCTGGTGAAGATGACTGGCCAGGACCCGGTCAGTTCGAAGTGCACGCGAGAGACTGCGCTTCCCTGCACTAGCACTCCGATTTAGTCAATGCGAGATATTCGGAATATACGGTTTCTAATCTCGAAAGTCTCAGAAATCTCGAAAGGCAAGGAAATCATAAAAATGTGTCGTGTAGACCTTTGAAAGGAGTATTACCAAACAGTATGCCGAGCTGCTCTGGAAGTTGAAAAGGTGGAACCTTCGAACAGCATTGCAATGTATTACTTCGGCAGATTTACATTGAAAGTCCGTTAGGAATCATTAACTGAGCTGCTTCACCTTGCAAGACCGCCCTAGACGAATATACTGCACGTACTTAGTGGTGGAACTCATTAATCCACCTGAGAGACCTGACATTCATTACTCCACCTGATTCATTACTCCTAATTTACTCTCCTACTCCGGAGAGCAAATTTTTCAGAATTCACGAAGAATAAAGTGTTTCATGCGAAACGATTCTCTAGTCATTTGTTTACAACCATTTGTTATCTACATGTTGGAAACATCACAAAACGTGCTCAGCAAAACGAGAAGAGCTTACTAAGGCAACGAACGCTGGAATGTATTAAAAGGATCGAACGCAACATCCACACCTAGTGGGACCGATTAGCACTCACCTGTATGGTGTAATGGCGTAGAGCATTCCCGCCCGGTTAGAGGGAGGTGCGGGTTCGGTTCCACCTGGCGCTAGAAGTTTTGATAACAAAACATCGTCATGACAGCTTAAATAACTATGGTTTTTCTAGTTGTAATCTCGACATTTCTGAGGAAGAGCATCATGAAATGCATCACGACACCAAAGTTATGACCAAGAGCTTGTAACTTCAAGTAAAACCCCACACCCACCTTAGTCGGTAGCTCAAAGATCAGATGGGAGAGGAATCCCCGTAGTGTCTAAGACAGATCGGGGCTGCTGAATTCTCTGCACTAACACGTTCATGTGCTGCGTAGTAGACAGTTTTCCCAGAAAGGAATGGCGAACCAATTCGAAGTTTCTTGTCCGCTCAAGAAACAATGATCCTTCACCGACCCAGACAGACTGTAAGTATGGAGTTGTCTGACCGAACGGAATTGAGGCACCAAAGGAGGTCTATCATTAACGGGTCTGCTAAATATCTTATGCAACCTTGGTTATAATCTCTAAAAACGATGAAGCCTTGGGCGACGAATCCGCTAAGGTTGAGTCTTACAATTAGAGCATTTCTAAAACAGAAAACTATAAAGTGCTTTGAAGTGGCTGGAAAAATATTAATCGGTAGGACTGAAATTTGATTCAATCGAGTTTGTCGAATATTCTGGAAACGCCACAGTTCGGAAGCTCAGTTAGTCAAAATCCGGTGGTGTCGTTTAGGAGAAGGGTCGTCGCGCGACGTCATTATGGAAAGGCGTTGCATGACCTCTGTGGGTAACTGCAGGACACGCCCGTAACAGTTTCGGGTCAGTTGGCCGACGCGGTGTTTGAACTTAGCATTCGCAGTGCTTCCGACTTGACCATGAAGCAGTGAAGGATCCCCAACCCAGCAAACACCAGCGAATGTGGTTCTAGTTTCGGAAGTGCCTCACAGTTTCTCTACGCTTTTGCTCAGAGGAAATAGGAATGTGGTTTCGAAATAGCAACGCCATAGAATCTTGCTCATCTTCTGCTGCATCATTATGGCGACCATCTTCGGATTTCCAATTTCATTCAGACGCCGCAGATCGCAGAAACTATTTTCCGAGCTTCCTGATAGCTTTTCTTCAATAAAGCGTACATCGGCCTTCACCAGATTCCTGAAATCTGCATAGAAAACGCTGGACCTTCACTTTGTCTCTAATTCGTCAATATGCACTTTGAGCAATAAATTCTTGCCAGAAATCAAAGTGACGCTCTATGACAAGTGCTCTTTTTTAGATGTATGACTTTGGGTCAACATGTGCCAAATTGTTACACAAATTTTCTTGATGTTGGCTGATTCAGGTTCCGTAAGAAAGGGAGCAAAGAAGATTTGGAAGAATGCTTCCCAAAGTGTTATGTAGTCATTGTTTTCACACAATACCACAACCTTGTTGACTCTGCTTTATTCCTCTTGCATTAGAAGCTTACTTCGCGGCATGTACATGTTAGCAGATGCGGTTTGAACGCTTTGTGTTTAGCAACAACCGTATTTGAAACCGTGGCTAAATTATTGCTTCCTACTTGCTTCTGGGTTAGAAGCTCGTCGCAAGCCCAAATCGTTATGATATATCATTAACTGTGGTGATGTTGTACGACATAGGCTTCATAGTGACGTAGATTATTAGGTAATGCCTTCAGAAGACACAAAACACAGAAGAGGGTTGCAGAAGATAGACCTCCATTACATCACGGACAAACAAAAAATATTTCCAGCACTATTGGGTTACTAATAAATGCCCACTCTCTCCTACGATACATACTTAAAACATAATAGACTGAGTTTCAGCCCTTTGATGATCCTTGGGTTTGCGGCAGCGGTTAGATATGACCATAAAAGGGCCTAAAAATTAGCAAAGGATAGTGCTTAGCTCATGAAGGATTGGAGAAGGAGCCGCATCTTCAGGGCAAAGCATTGCAAATCAATCACAGGTCGCAAAAGTGGCAACAATTTTGATCAAAATGTTTTTTTTGCTAAACAGACCGTTGTTAGCGCGAGCGTCTACATGTTTCAAACCCTCGATGAGAACAGGTGAACATCTCCGTGCGTCGCGACTTCTTCTGACAGAAAGAGGGTATGCTGACGTGCACAGAACAGTCATGTCCTTCAGGAGTTGGAGCACTAGAAATACGTCCGAGGTTGGATGTGGAAGACACAACCGAAACCATCACTTCGGCAAAATACTGCGTCGATCAGTGAAAGGCACGACATTGCAATGGAGAGAGGCTCCTATAGGGCACATCACGAGCTACAACTGAGAGGAACTATGTTTGAGAGAAATTTCAGCAAAATCACTGCTGATTCCAAATTGGAACGTGCAGTAAGATCAGATGGCTCGCTGCTTTCCACCTCTAGCGTAAAAGGTCATTAACCGACAGCAGGTGTGATAAACGAGGGCTCCCAGATCGGCGGGCATCCTTACGTCTTGTACGTCTTCTGCGGTGGCTGGAACTTCCGAGCAATTCCCCGCATTCTGTCCTACTATCCGTCCGCAGTTCGTTAGCCTATTAGAGTGGCGCCGGCGTCACCGCGCGGGAGGGGTCGAGTCGTGAAAAGTCAAGGCGAGATCAGTCGCTCGTCTTTGATTTCTCAACCGCGTTCTCAATCACCGTCGCTGTCGCCTTGAATTTTCGGAGCCGATTCTCACACCTCTGCTCCCACTTTCTTCCCAGCAAATCCGATACGCAATCCGCCCGCTAGTGATCAACCCAGGTACTTCAGAAAAGATCAGAATTATGAAATTTTCAGAGTCGTTACTGTCAACCCGGGTATGGGTATGGAGGACATCGACCTTGGCGATCGTCGAGGATTAATAGATCTCATATACGGGGTAAGGAAATTTGCAGAGTTTGCAGTTTTCTATTATCTTCCCTCGTTTCCGATTTCTTCTTTAATGTCTAACCTGCATTTCTGGTAAGTTGACCACAGTAGCGCGTGAAGCCTTGGTGAGTAGTTTGAGCAATTGAACGAAGAGTAAATAAATAAAGAGGGAGTGTGCGGTAGGTGAAATGATGTTTGGTGTGGTCTTCGAACGTTATTTTTGTAAGGAAGAATATGCTCGTTTGGTCAATTAATAAGAGAAGTATAAAACACCGGGTTATCGAAACAGTTGGTGCACATATTAGGTACCTTTTGTGCATTGTGTATGTCACTCAATGTAGGCCCTCCTCTCCAGCTTTTCATCTGCGTTTTTAAAAGAAATTCCGCAATTTTTGATGAAAATGAGGAAATATTATAGATTGAGTTTCCTATGAAAAGGCGTTCCAAAAACGTTGAGGAAATCTACCAAAGGGGTTGCTGAAAGAGAACCAAAAGTGCGCGCTTTGAACTGACTCGGGTTCTATTCTATTTCTAAGTGAATCGATATGCACCCATCAATGTTCTCTATGCATCTTTTCCATTCGCTGATTGAATGGAAATGGTACCTAATTGAGCTACTGTTTTAGCCGCAAAAGGGAGATGCTAGTACGACTACGACGGCCTCACTATCAAGTAACACTCCTGCACCATTCGCGGAAGGCAAGAAAAAGCCCAAAAACGAGAAGGTAATTATAGCTCTCAAATCGAACTAATAGTTCCATTGCGTACTTATTCAAAAGTTCAGCACGTGTACAGTGCAACTCGCTGCATCAGGGAGGCCAGTCTCCTGTCCTCAAAAGCTGCTAACTAACAAGGGAAAGGCCTGAAGCGCATGTCTGAACGGGAGGAGCGACTCATATAGGGAGAATCCCCACACCTCATTTAGTATGAAAATGTGTTTAATTTTTGCCGAGTCGTTAAACCCAAGGAGTAGGGATCACAATGGGATACGGCGCAGCGTTTGGGGTCTTGTACTCCCGCGATGCGTCTGCAGCCAGTGGCTCGGAGCGCAGGTGGGTAGAAGGTTGACTCGTGCGAGGGAGGTCAGGGGTTTGGTTCATCTGAGCTGCTGCATCTTTGCATTCCAACTGACTGGTTGAGATTTGATGGATTCTGACGTCTATGCCATTTTCAGATGTTTTTTGCGCATTTTTCTGCTGTACGCTGTGGTATTCAACATGGTGATGTATTAATGTTCAACACCAGTGATACACAGGTGCAAAGTCCAAGAACCAGCACTGGGCACAATACGGGCAGCGTATAAACAGGCTCTCCTAGTTTGTTTCCATACATGGACCAATGACCTCGGGAAAAACCATCCTGCTCGATGTTGTTACAGGATGTTTTGTTGCGATCAAAACTCTTGCGCCAGGCGGGACTCGAACCCGTATCTTCTGCTTTCCGGGCAGCGATGTTCGCCTTACACCACCGGCGCTGTTTGTCAGCACCCACCCGTGATACGGGATGGGCCGGTCGCTGGTATCAGCATGGAGCCGGTTAAGCTGAAGACCTTAGTAGTAACAATGTTACTATCATCACGGGTGCGTGCTGACAGGCCTCGAGGATATCGCGGATGTTACGTGCGTAACAACATATAACATCCTGCTCGAATGTTCATAAGAGACCAGGAGTTGGTTAAAATGAGAAACGAGGGATCTATCCTAGTCGAGAGGGTGGGTGCACATATCTAAAAATTATCTAACAAATCAACTTGAGACTTACCGAGCGGCTCCTGAAGAACACGATAGAACCTAAAGGAAAGAAAAAACCAATAGACGAACAAAAAAAAATTGAACCGCAGCGGTTCTTACAACCGTCTCTGCGGTAAAGAGCGACGCAATGGAGGCATGCCGCGTACTGACCGCCGCCTGACATGTTACAGCCAGAATCTAACATGGTGAGGAGGGCACATAACTTTGCCTGTCTATAACCGCGGCGAAAACAAATCTAATTTTTCTTTTTTTGTCGGGATTTTTTTTAAATTTAGGTCCTATCGTGTTCTCCAGGAGCCGTTAGGTAAGCCTCAAGTCGACTTGTTACAGTTTTTAGATATGTGGCCCTCCTTCCCCCCTCCGGCTAGGATAGATCCGAAACGGATCCCTCGAATTAACCTAAACGGCATCGATACGCTCTTCTCCTCATCTTTGCGTGTCACCTGGAATCTGAAGTCTGCTGAAGGTTTTTTAACCCTTTCACGACATTGTCCGACGATATCGTCGGACACTTTTTTCCGCGTAGGACAATGTCCGACGATGTCGTCGGACACCATCATAAAGATAGTTCATGGAATTTTATCAAGCATTTAATAGTATAATATTAATCACCGATTCCACTGATATTTATGGTCAAGATGATCCATGGGACACTTCATTGGCTACTGTTTCATTCATAGCTAACAAAGTAATATTAATAATAATAGTGAAAGTCGGCGCGCGGAAAAAATACGCGCTGTCCCACGCGGCACTCAGGTGAAAATCGTGCGTCGAAAGGATTAAACCTAACACCAATAATGTCCGCTGATGCACGAGTGGTGATCCACCTGTTCACGTTGAAGTGTGGCCCACCTTTATACAAGGAACCTCCGAGGGAAGAAATCAAGCTGGCCGAACGGATGGCCAGCATACTCAAGGGCTTCGAAGCACGTCAACTTGAAATTGACGAAGACGAACAGCTGGAAGTGGTGGAAGAACAAGAAGAAGATCGGGATCCGCAAGAATTGATGGACGTGGAGAGGCAATTAAGCAGTGGGCAGCAGTGGGCAGAGGAGCCTGTAGGTTTTATACGCTGTCCGCATTGTGACCAGTGCTTCTGTTTCATGCACTTTGTGCCTCTCTAACACTGGTGTTGAGGGTTTATATATCGTTGTGTTGAGTAGCCTTCCAATTGTCTTGTGGTTAGAAAACCGGTCAGTAATAAACAAGTCGCAAGATAGGTGCTCACCACAGCGTACAGCTGGAAAATGCGCAGATAACGTCTGAAAAAGGTATAGAAGTCAGAATCCCCCAAATCTCAACCAGTCAATTGAAATGCAAAAACGCAGTAGCGCAAAGCAACCGAACCCCCAACCTTCCCCGCTCGAAGCAATCGCACTCCCACTGCGCTCCGAGCCGCTTGCCCGTAGGGGCATCGCGGGCGTACAAGGCCTCCAAACACGTGATGCGCTGTATCCCATTGTGACCCCCTACTACTTGGGTTTAACGAGTTGGCAAGAAATAAACACATTTTCATACTAATTAAGGGGTGGGGATTCTCCCTATATGAGTCGCTCCCCCCGTTCAGACATACGCTTCAGACACTTCCCTTGTAAGGCTTAGCGCTAGGCAGTCACAGTCAAAATACAGGATATCTTCAAAAAACGACTGCACTGTAAAAGAGTGGCAATAAATTTCTTAAGGTTTTAGCTGCAGCTATAGCTTACAGCTTTTTTAATTAAAAAATGTTCAAGAATTTTTCTGCACTTTAAACGCTAAAATTGCGCCATGCCGGTGCCTAGCGTTTTGCGATGATTACTTTATTGACAGAGTACATGTCATTCACTTGTTTTTTTTTCAGTCAGTAGCTTTATAAAAAGTTCAAGAGCCGAGTTAGCCTAGTGGTTAGTAGTGTAGTTTCATGCACAAACGGTCACAGGTTCGACTCCCGGCTCGGGCACGCCATGCCCTGCAAAAATTGCAAAAATGGCAACGGTTCCAGCGTCAGGCCCAGGTTGACAGGCCGGCAGATGGAGAAACCTCGTCACAAAACCATGATCACAAGTCGCAATAGAATCAGTGTAAAGGCTAGGACGTCACCCGGAAGTGGCGCACAGAACCCCCGCCCGAGTTCTGTGGTCAGTATGCGAGGGCTACCGAGGGCCGAACGACCTCGGCTAAAGAAGCTAGTTCGACTGGGGACTCTGAATGTGGGAACGCTGACCGGGAGATCTAGGGAAGTGGCTGACCTGATGAAGCGCAGAAGGATACAAGTCCTGTGTCTGCAGGAAACGCGATGGAAAGGGGCGAAAGCCAAGGAGATCGGAGAAGGGGTCAAGCTCTACTACAACGGAGAGGACACCAAGAGGAACGGGGTAGGGATAGCTGTCGCGGAGTCCCTCAAGGATTCAGTAGCGGCTGTCCAAAGAATAAACGACCGCATCATGTCACTGCGGCTGGACACGAAGGAGGGTTACTGGACCATCATGTCTGTCTACGCTCCGCAGACCGGATGCTCCGAGCACGACAAGGATTACTTCTACCTCTCGCTCGAGGAAGCCATAAGGTCCGTACCAGAAGGCGACTACCTCTCCATAGCAGGGGACATGAACGGGCATGTGGGGAGTGGCAGAAGAGGAGTGGAAAGGGTTCATGGAGGAAAAGGGATCGGCCTGGTAAACCCGGATGGAGAACGAATTCTGGATCTGGCTATCGCCCACGACCTGGCTGTCTGTAGCACCTTCTTCGCGAAGAGGGAGAGCCAGAAGGTGACCTATGCTAGCGGAGGAAGAAGAACTGAGGTCGACCACATTCTGGTTCGAAGGGCTGCCCTGAAAACAGTCCGGAATGTGAAGGTCATTCCGGGAGAAGACGTGGCATCACAGCACAGACCCTTGGTAGCCGACCTTAGCATACCTCTACCCACCAGGCCCAAAGTGAGGACGGAACCCAGGATCCGATGGTGGAGACTGCGGGGTTTAGAGCGGAACGAGCTACGAAGGGCAGTGCTCGAAGCAGGCCTTCCAGATCCAGCTGGTCCCGTGAATGAGACCTGGAGGAGGGTAGCCGAAACAATCCTGAGATGTGCCAAGGAAACCCTGGGAGAAACAAAGGGAGGAACCAGAGGGAATAAATCGGCATGGTTCTGGAACGAAGAGGTGCAGGCTGCGGTGAAGAGGAAGAAGGAGGCCTACAAGCTGTGGCAAAAGACGAGGGCACCCGAGCATCTCACAGCCTACAGGAAGCTGAAGAGGCTGGCAAAAACAGCTGTAGCGAAGGCAAAGAACGCGGAAATGGATGCCCTATACGAGAAACTAGACGGGCCAGAGGGAGAGAAGTTCGCCATCCGCCTGGCCAAGGCGCGTCATAGAGCTAGCCTCGACATTCGAGTAGTGAGGGCTGTGAAGAGTGCTGACGGTAGAGTGTTACGGAAGCCGGTCGAGGTCAGAGAGAGATGGGAGGAGTACTTCAAGGAACTCCTGAACGAGGAGTTCCCTCGTCGGGAGGCCGAGGAAGAACAGCCAACAGAAGGACCCATCCCACCCTGGACCCAAGAAGAGGTTCGCAAGGCCATACGGAAGATGAAACTCGGAAAGGCAGCAGGGCCTGACGGTGTGCCAGTAGAGGCTTGGAAGGTGCTCGGGGACCTCGGAATCAACTGGCTGACGCAGTTCCTCAACAGAATCACGAAAGAAGGTAAGATGCCGGATGACTGGAGGAACAGCACCATAGTCCCCATCTTCAAGCAGAAGGGAGACGCTTCCGAATGCTCCAACTACCGAGGGATCAAACTGATCTCACACACGATGAAGATCTACGAACGACTGGTAGACTCAAGGCTGAGGGAGATGGTACCCATCTCCCAGGTGCAGTGGGGCTTCATGCCTGAGAGGTCCACCACAGACGCCATCTTCATCGTTCGTCAGGTGATGGAGAAATATCGGGAGAAACGAAAACCCTGCTACCTGGCATTCCTGGATCTGGAGAAGGCCTACGACAGGCTAGCTCGGGCCGTAATCTGGAATGCCCTTCGAGGAAGGGGTGTCCCGGAACGTCTGATCACGGTCATAAGGGACATGTACGAGGGCTCGAAAGCGGCGATACGAACTCCACACGGGGTGACAAGGAAAGTGGACATCACAGTGGGGGTACACCAAGGGTCGGCTCTGAGCCCGTTCCTCTTCCTGCTGACGCTTGACTCTATAGTGAACCACCTTGAGAAAGACCCTCTCAGAACGATCCTCTACGCGGACGACATCGCCCTAGTAGCCGACAACCAGGAGGAGCTGGAGGAGAAGGTGCAGCTGTGGCAGAGAGCCCTTGCGGACAACGGCCTACGGCTGAACGTGAAGAAGACGAAGTTCATCAGCTCTGAGCAGTGCGCTGGATCGATCCTAGACTGCCAAGGGGAAACGATCGAGAAGGTGGAAGAGTTCCGCTACCTCGGAAGTGACCTATCCGAGGAAGGAAGTGTGGACCAGGCGGTCAGGGGACGGATAAACGCAGCCTGGCTCAAGTGGAGGGAGTCCACAGGGATCCTCTGCGACCGTAGATGCTCCAGGACGCTCAAAGGCAAGCTCTATAGAACAGTTGTAAGACCTGCCCTCCTCTACGGCAGTGAGTGCTGGGCCCTGGGTAAGGCGCAGGAGCGGCAACTGCACGCGGCGGAGATGAGGATGCTGAGGTGGGCATGTGGATGGACCCGTCGGGACAGGGTGCGAAACGAGGATGTTAGGGCAGTGATGAAGACAGCCCCGATCCAGCAGAAGATGAGAGAGCAGCGCCTGAGGTGGTATGGACACGTCCTCAGAAGACCAGAGGATCACCCCACAAGGTTGGCCCTAGATTACGAGGCACCCGGAAAGCGTCCGAGAGGAGCCCCAAGGAAAAGATGGAAGGACGTCATCAAGAGAGATCTCGCCGAAGTCGGCGCCACGGCAGATGACGCCCTTGATAGGATGAGGTGGCGACAGATCACAAGAACAGCGGACCCTGCGACTGCGCGGGACTAAACGCTCAGGAGAAGAAGAAGAAGAGCTTTATAAAAAGTTCATTTAATTTATGTCTGAGTAGTGAAGATGGCGAGCCAACATTCTCGTTATCGGTCATAACGTTGAGCCTATTGTAATCGTTTGTGTTTTAGTTGACAGGCTAACGTGCGATACAGCTCAATTTCTTTGAACGGGAGACGCTTTCCGACGGATTGATCGTCACAAAGCGTCGCTTTGCCATAACTTCCTACAAATGTACTCCTGTGGATTCCAGGTAACACCGCTCGGATCGCCTCTTGTCTGCGCATTCTACGCTCCCAAGCTGTGTATAGTTTGACAACCAATGACCTAGTTATGGATCATTTTTGTCTGGGGACCTCCTATTTGATTTACGTCCTCTCTAAAACTGCCATTGGCACCCACCTCGGTCACTCCACCAGCCGAGTTCAGCGAAATTCGAAACTCTTTATTTCTCTAAAAAGATCTGAATTGAACTTGTTGTGACTGTTCTAGTGACACTAAACGCTACATAATTTGGATGATTTTGATCCGTATTCAATCCGATTCCTCGCAATGCTCACGTGTAGGATGTCCTTTCTCACTAACCATCCTCTCTCCCGCAAGCATCTATTCAAGATGAGTTAGTTGAGAAAACACCTTTCTCGTCTGATAAAATAGTTTTAGGAGCTCAAAAGCGACCTCTCCAATATGTCCTCAAAACGCAGTTCTTCTTCCGTTGCCAAGGATGTTCCTATTTTAAATTCTCTGTGTGTACAGTAAAGCAGCGAAAGAGCTCCAACTTTTTTCATTAGACGGCAGCATGGTCAGCATTCCGAAATTAGCAACAGGCTAGGCTGGCTTTCTCCGAAGCGATTATTTTGTGGCCCTTACTGCTACCCAAATTTGGCACTTTCTCGTTTTCTTCAATGTGATCTTCGGTTTGTTCATGAATGAGAAAATGGTTTGGATAGCGATTTTGGCCGCATCAACAGCTTTTTGGCAACATAATATGGCTCAGATAGGAGACGGTCGATACTTCAAACTTTCTGCACACAGTCGGTTCTGAGAGTGGGACTTGGACTCGGCGCGAGCCCTGTGCTCGGCGACGTAGTCGCGGGCGACCTCTGTTCGGTTCGCACCTCGGTGCGATACCCAGTGGCAGTGCACTACCCCATTGGAAGAGCAACAAAAGCAACACCGGTCGATCTTTTGAGGTTTGTCTTAGGTGGCGTGTACATTTATCGGTTGACGATTTAACGTTTTTAGCAAAAATTAACAGCATCTTCGGCTAAAATTTCGTTTAACGAATTAATGGAAATCTTCAGAAATTTAGCAACTTTTAGAGGATTTGTACTGAATTAAGGGCTGACCTTAACAAGCTTATCACTAAATGCGTATATATTTCTTAAATTTTTATTTTTATTTTCCTTGTTATTTCTTTTCCTTCTTATATTGTTTCTTATATTTAACCTAGTATGCATCTGCCAGCAGGTATTCTACGACTCGAAAACTTTGCTAGCCGTCGCTATAGTTTCATGGGACTTCTGTACGTTCTAATGGAGAGTTAGGGTTGAGCAGATCAACTCTTCGTCTGAGCCAACCCTGTACAATTTTCAGTTTGTATGATTAACTACAAACTCCTTTGGAAAGCTTTGACTTGCCTGTGCCAGAACGTGAATATAGTGTTGAATTGTCATGTACTTTTTTAAATATAAAAATGGTCTTAAGCTTATTTTAAGTGCGGAAACCAGAAATGTTTCAGCATGCTTTAAAAAGAGATTTTTCCATGCATCCATTTATTTTTTTTCATTTGTAAATTTTTTCATGAAAGTTTGTGTGCCTTTCTTTATATTGATAGCCAATTATTATATGTTTGTATGGTGTTACTCTCTTGTCAACGGTAAGACAATTTCTTGATTATTATATTTCCGTTAAATCATCAAACGAAATTTTAGCCGAAGATGCGGCCAGTTTTTCTCAAAAACGTTAAATCGTCAACCGATAAACGTACACGCCTGAGAGATATCTCAAAAAAGCGACCGTTGTTGCTTTTATTGCTCCTCCAATGGAGTAATACACTGCCACTGGGTATCGCAGATGCTTGCAGGAGAGGGCGGTTAGTGAGAAAGGATGTCCTGAACGTGAGCATTACGAGAAATCGGATTGAATACGCGGTCAGATCAAAATCATCCAAATTATGTAGCGCTTAGTGTTACTATAACAGTCCCAACAAGTTGGATTCAGATCTTTCGAGAGAAATAAAGAGTTACGAACTTCGCTGAAATCGGCTGCTGGAGTGACCTAGGTGGGCGTCAGTTTTGGAGAGGTCGTAAATCGGTTAGAAGGCCCCCAGAGGAAAATGGTCCATAACTAGGTCATAGGTTGCCAAACTAAACCCAACACAGCATCGAATGCGCAGAGAAGAGGCGATCCGAATGGTGTTAGCTGGTATCCACAGGAGTACATTTAAAGGAAGTTATGGCAAAGCGACACTTTGTGACGATCAATCTGTCTGAAAGCGTCTCCGTTTCAGAGAATTTGAGCTGTATTGTACGTTAGCCTGTCAACTAAAACACAAACGATTACAATAGGCTCAACGTTATGACCGATAACGAGAGTGTTGGCTCGCCACCTTCACTACTCAGACATAAATTATTTAGGATGAGAAGAGAAATTAAATGAACCTTTATAAAGCTACTGACTGAAAAAATATGAAGTATTGTACGCAATGAACATTTGGATTTTTAGCGTTGATTGGTTGGGCTACTGCAGCTCCAAAATCAAATAATTATTTAGTCGGACGTTTGAAAACGGCAATAACGGCAATGCGCGAATGAACATAAATAGGTATTACACGAGTTATTTGCTTCGTTTTCTTGAACAGTTTTAAACATCGCATGACGTCATGCCTAAATTTAGGATGAGAAGAGAGTGTTCGTAACAGCTACTAACTTTGCTTTTCTTGGAGCATCAGAATTTTGTGTTGTGTCTGCTAGCACTGTGTTGGCACGCGAGGTTTTTAAGTGGACCATTACCAAACAGCGTCTGACGTTTCGACGTTCCATCATCGTCGGAGGCCTAATTAGGTGCAAACACTCACAGCAACACTCATCTAAACCAAATACCTCAACTACTCTGCAACTTTCCACCCCTCTCATCGTGATGCAAATAAATATTAAAGATATAAGTGTTAGTATTGTGCCAAACGAGGTTCTTATGGCGAATCTTCTTCATTTAATCGTGGCCCAACGTTTCGAGATTGTCGCCTTTAGAGGCTTGAACGTGGTGCAAGGTTGGTGTTGTACTCTACAATACCAAACGCCGTAGCCACTCCAACATTTCCGAAAGCATAGAGGGCTCTACCAAATCTCCCCGAAGAGAAGAATAAGCACACGATTCGATCCACGAAGAGTGCCGATGTCCCTCTGTGTTAGTAAGGTTAGTGAGGACGAATGAGACTTACTGCAGTGGTCGTATACCACATATGGCCGACATAACGACTCTGCACGTCGTCCTCCATTCTACAGCTCAATCTGGGCACAAACGGAAGAAAGTCATGTGTGATTGACGGACGTTCATGGTGGTCGTTTTAACTGGGATTCCTTGTGAATATTCAGAACGCCTCCAACGCTTTACGTGCCGAAATTGCTGTCTCTATGGCCAGAATCGTGCGTCTAATGCCAAAATCGTTACCGTCGTGATCAACCGCCCTAGGCCTTCTTAGAGGGGTTCTTAAATGAACACGATCTTTGCCAGTCAGAAGCTCTTTAAATATACTTGAATATTAGAATCTTTAAGTCTAACAACTAGCCTTCTTCCGGTTTCCACAATGTATGTGAGATTACAAGCCTGACATTCGATTTGATAGATAGCCCCCATGTGAAAACAATCACCTGGTTTACCTTACGGACATGTAACGCAGTTCTCTGATGAGCACTGCTTATCGTAGAGTCTGTTTCTAACTAGCTGCCGCTTAATGTTATCGTTTGGGATGTTAACTAAGACAACATCGTTTTGCAGCTGAGCTCGCACAAAGCTCCACTGAATTGCAGCGCTTACCTTCTCAGAGATAAAAGGCATACAAAGGGTTGCCCTGCTATCGTGCGGTCGTTCTGGTTGGCGGTTAGCTCGAGCTCTGTGCTGACGATGTGAAACGAGCAGAGCATCTGGCTGGCAGAGATCGTGCTAATTTAAGAACACCTCTAGGAAGGCATAGGGCGGTTGATCAAGTTTTTGGCATAAGACGCACGATTCTGACCGTAGAGACAGAAATTTCTGCACGTAAAGCGTTGGAGGCGCTCTGGATCTTCACAAGGAATCCCAGTTCAAACGACCATCATGAACGTCCGTCAATCACACATTACTTTCTTCCGTTTGTGCCCAGATTGAGCTGTAGAATGGAGGACGACGTGCAGGTTCGTTATCACTCCATATGTGGTATACGACCGCTGCAGTAAGTCTCATTCGTCCTCACTAACATCACTAACACAGAGTGACATCGGCACTCTTGGTGGATCGAATCGTGAATTTATTCTTCTCTTCGGGGAGATTTGGTGGGGCCTATGCGTTCGGAACCGCTGGAGTGGCTACGGCGTTTGGTATTGTAGAGTACAACACTAACCTTGCACCACCTTCAGGCCTTTGAAAACGATGATCTCGTCGAAACTTTGGGCCGCGATTAAATAAAGAAGACTCACTATGAGAACCTCGTTCGGCACAATACTAACACTTGAAGAACCTGAAATGCCGGGGTTTTATGAGGGGAGAAGCTTTCATTTAATAAAAGATATAAGTAATTAGATACATATTACTTTGTTGGAAAAGTTCTTGCCATTTTGAATTTCAAGTTCAAGTGATCATAACTTTGTTCATTGTTAACCATTTCGGTTAAGGTAAAAATTGGTACGAACTGTCGGAAGGCGTTTTTGCGCCGCTCTTCTACAGAATGAAAATTCTTCTCTGAAAGCGATTCAAGAAATACGAGGAAGTGACGCCATGACATATGGAGATTACATAAATTCGAAAATAGTCTCAAACTCCAATTCCCACAACTTTTGTGCGGATCGATTTAGCCCTTTTTGGCTTCACTTTGAAATACCATAACTTCCTCCAATCTTTTTTTTTCAGATCGTGAGCTCTTGTCTCTCATTTGGTCACTTTGTAGTGATTGTAGAGGCGCATAGATAGGAAGAGTTATAGCTGTGGTTTTACTTCTTTACGTCGTGCACATATAAGCCATTGAAAACGACAACATGTCGAAACTGCTGAATAATGGTCCACCTGAAAACGCTGCGTGGCCTTATACAGTGCTAGTGGTGCTCGCAGCTTCAGCCCTCGTCATTTTAACCGAGAACGATTTCCAGTCACGCGTTTCCTGCTCGCTCTCCGCCGCAGTGCTCCTTTTCCTACTCGCTGTGGCTGCAGTGTTCGTCTGCGCATTCGCCTCGTACTGGTACACTCGCCAGGAGTACGAGATGAAGCTGGCAGGGATACACTACGCTCCTCAACCGAGAAGAAATATGCAAGTGCTCCATATGCTTCGAAGAAAACGCGACCCTGTGCCGAGAGCGCCACGGTCTCACAATCTGAAGAAAAAGTGCCATTTAGCGTTAGAATCATTGACTGACATTGGCTAGCACTTCTGGGGATAGAATCAGAATGGGATTGAGGTTAGAAATGTTGTCGCCCGGGATATCAGACTCAAAACTCGATCACTTACTGTGCATGCAACATATCCAGGTTCTTACAAAGATTAACTGCACAAAGTGTGAACCGCAGTTGGCGCAGAATATTTGTGTGCTCCCGGATGACACTGACATTCCATATTTGAGGCAAGTGATGTAACACAGTCTCCAGAAACCGATTATAAGGTCGGTACTCGGACAAGCTAACCCTAAGCCTTCCACTCCTACGACGAAGTCGTTTGTTTGCTCACAGTCTTCGTGGAAAGAATAAAATGCTGTCTTGTTAGCGCCCTTCCAATTTTATAGAGGGGCGAAGCCGTCTGCCGTCTGGTTAGGGACTTCGGCTCCAAACTCCGAGTATAGAACACCCCGAGCGTGTTTTTTCTTCTTTAGGCCTTATTACTTTGATTACACAAAAAAAACTGGTTTCACTATATAGAATAGTATGGCGGGATAGGGTAGAGCAGAATCTTCAAAAGTGCCCTATGGGGCCTAACCACCCTCCATCGCACGTAGGGCATTTTTTTCTGCGAAATACACGTTCTCTACTACGTTATGAGGAACAGATTGTGAGTGTCTTAATTCAATATGCTTAACCTGCGAAAACATAAATGAAACCAGTCGGTATTGGTAGACCGATCGATACCGCTAACTGTCCGACAGCAATAATATTCATCTGATTCTTTTAATCATTCTCCCTACCCCACGCCCACCCGGCCAATACCCGTTACCCTTGTGCCCGAGTGAAATAATTTTTTTTGCTTGGTGAGAGTCAAGTGCACACACATCGAACAAAGTCTTTTCACGGATGCTGTGCAAAGTATCTGTGCGACGTCTTCTGAATTTTGGCATACGTTGGACGACGTCTACTACACGTTTTCTGAATTCCGACGCACGTGTCACGGCATGGCCACGACGTCTATGACACATCTTCTGCGACATACGCTGGACGACGCTGAGAGAAAATGCTGGTCCCCTTTAACGGCCATATTACTGATGTTCCCCTTTACTGCTCCCCTTTAATTGGTCCCTTCATTACAGGCCTCCCTTCACTGGTACCCCTTACTTTTTTGGATCCTTCGCTCGTTGGACGATGTCTTCATCACGTCCTCTGAATCCTGACACACGTTGAACGACTTCTGCGGCGCATCTTTTGATGGATGTAATAATACCATAATATATCGTGCAGAATCCTTCCCCAAGATCTTCGGGCACTCATTATTAAAACTTGAGCCGCTGCACATTTCCCGCATACATATATCAACTTCACCATTCCGGATCACTGCTGAAGAGTTGCATCCAATTATGCATGCCCACTAACTTATTTGGAATAATCTATTAATGTTCGTCAGACTGTTTCAAGAAAGCCAATATGTGATAGTGCTCAGTGCCAACTGTTGGCTTGTGGGATCTGTCAGTAGCGGCGTCATTTATCATGGCACCTCTGGTCCCCATATCGCTATTCTCGATGCCGTACTACGAAAGCTCTTAGAAGCAAAGCAGAAAATGTAAGGGTGTCATAGTAGGTGTTACATGGGAACAGGACAGCTAGCAGGCATAACCCAGACACGGCTGTCCGGGTGAAGGAAGTGGAGGAAGGGCTTTCAGATGGCTTTTGGAACTTTCTAGAAATAATAGGAGCTTTAAGAGAATCGGCAACCTGTCTTAAGAACTGAAAATCACACCCTTTCTTTCATGGTTACTGTCTCAATCTGAGGATAAAAGGCAAGAAATGGCCCGAGGAGGGAAGATGCATGCAAATCGTTGTTCCTTTATTACGCTGGTAGCAGAAGGGCGCATAGTAGAGCTGCTGGAGAAGGCTCTGCTTGTTGCGTGCTGTCCGAGCCGAGGTTCTTGGTTCAGGCCAACCAAGCCTTCCATCCCTCCGCGCCTGTGACTTGGTAGCTGAGCTGCCTGGGCTGAGCGAAGCACGGGATCCCCATCGGCTGTCCACCCAAGCCATGATGTAGGACTGCCATTCGCTCAAATTGCCTCCTCAATGTCGCGCAGAAGTAGACTATGAGGTGAATCAAACCACGATGACTAAAAGCCTTCCTTTATTCGTCGTCGTTGTTCCTTTGAGATTCAACCATCAATTTAAATGCTTAAGAAGTTATTTTTTGGTAAAAGCACAGAGAACTTCATAAGCAGTAAGCTTTTTCTGCTATTTTCAACTTTTCTGTTTTGCTTTAGCGTCTTCATTTCTAGCCACTCAAAACTTCGAAAGAAATAGTCTCTGGGTTTTTTCTAAAACGCTACCTTTTTAAAGAGACAAACATACTTGAACTTCTGCTTTCCAAAATACTTTTGAGGCGTCTATTTCGCATGCAACGCAGAATTACATCTGTTTTTATTTTCACTTGCTGTACTGAGCTGTAATTACTCCATAAAATGCTACTACAGCATTGCCACTGCAGTATTTCCATATTTTCATTATTCTCGACAACCTCCTCCAGCGGTGGGTTGTGCTTGCCAAATTTTCGTTCAAAATATTAGTTGTGGGGATATCCTGACAAACATAGGTATTTCTTGCTTTCATCACATTAGCTTTCAATCTTGCTCGAATCAGCGGCGAATGGACATAGCGCTGTTGTCTGTTGTCTCCGACATGAAAGGTGTAGATAGATGATAGAAGCAAGTGTCAGATAAATCTCTTGAAATGTTGGCGTGTTGAGTGTTCTAACTTCGAATTACGTGTGTGACTGTCTCTAAGGAGCCGTTACAGCTCGCTTCCAGTGAAGGAGGAAGACACGTATGAAGAAGAAGAGCCGGCGGAAGGGCCATCCGCTGAGGAACGAAGGTTGCCCTCGGCACTCCAGCCTGTCTGGTGAGCGTTGCTAATGCAGAACTTGATGCATCGATGAGAAGAACAAAACGCTTAGGTACAACGTTACGCTAAAGACGTACATTCCTGGATTCGTGACCATACCTGATGGAAAGAACTTCACATCGGACGGAAATATTATGATCAAGTTGGACGTGAAGCAGTCAACTGCCGAGGTTGCCTTCAAGACACTTGGTACAAGAAGTGGACTAATTTGTCTGGGTGAATCATCCATTATAGATAGTGCTGAATGCAAATGGTCTCAGCTTCCCTACAGATTACAACAAAGTGAAGATCCTGATGGAGCCTGAAATATCAGTAAGCTTGACGACGCTTCTATTACTCTCACACACTCCGATTCATTCGAGGGAAGTAACACTCACACCTATTTTAGAGGGCGAGACGTCAAGCCATGGAAAACTCAACGGTACGTCCATTTGCCTAGTCGCAGGTGGAGTTCTGGATTACTTCTCAAATCATCGCATTTTCTAGGAGCTAATCAAGTCGTTAAATAATGCAGATGAGGAAGCACCGATGCGTGTTGCATTCACAGATACAGGGATCAAAGTGACGAAAATAGTGTATAATTCCACACTGGAACAAGTACGCATCAAACTCGATACGAAGCTCGAGCAAGGAAGTTCTGTGGTCTTTCAGGTGAGCTCTTTCACATCGCTATATTTTGTTTGGCAGCATTTGCTGATTAATCATGCAGTATGCTTAACGCCATGTGACAGAACTTTTACTAGTGGTGAAAAGAGAAGAGCTAAGGGAAGCAGTTAGCAGAGCACCACGTATCTGGGACTTTTGAGAAGTTCGAAGACTGTTTTTGTGACACTTACTGAATTGGGCAAACACTTCCATAAAGGATAAAAAGGATAAAGGACGGCGTAACTCAATCCCTTTTGGGATACGCCTTCTAATTCTACGCGATGTCTAAGTGTTTGGCCATATAATGCCTTGCGGTGGCCATCCGATGAAGGGAAAAGTCTGGTACAAAGTAACCGACCCCGAAAGGGTGGAAGGCTTGGTTGGTATGGGCGGAAAATCTGAACCAACAAGCTGGTATCGGGTGCACTCAACAGCCGGCACCTCCGCCGACTGCGCTACACGGTCCCATCACCTCCACAAACACCTCAATACGTATACGATTTTCGGCATCAGCCAAAAGGAAAATGAAGGCCTGAACTCTCACCAAAGTCATCTTCGTCTAAAAGTTTACTGGCGCAAAAACTAACTATTACAGGTTCCATTCAACGGTCGAATCAATCAAAGGCTCAGCGGTCTTCGTTTTTCCACCTATAAAACCAAGGACAATCAAAGCAGGTAACATCCCACGAATTGCCGGCACACAATGCCGTGCCATCTCTCCAATTTTATCGTGCGGGTGTCTTTCATGGACAGTCAGTGTTTTTAGGACATTAGCATTTTCCGATATAAAGCCGAATTCACAGCGAATGTTCTGGCCGTTCTTCGATGAGACGCGCTTTAACGCTCCTCTGACACTTACAGTGCTTCATCCAAAAGGAACTATAGTAAGAGCAAGCGCGAAGGAGGCCTCGGATACCGAAGAAACGTAAGACGGCTAGTGTCGGGCGGAAGGGGACTGATACTAATGAGCAAACTGACTTCAGGTCTGACCCTCTTTGGTTGAAGACGTCTTTCGGCACCACCTCACCACTGATCACACCGCTGTCAGGTTTCATAGTGACCGATTTCCAGAAGGCTGAGGCTGTCACGGACACAGGCACAAAGGTTGGCGGAGTTTCGGCGCGATATTTGTGTGCGCTAGGGGTCAACTCGCGGAGACAGTGGTAGCGTAGTGTGATGCTGCGCGGGCGTTGTCGCTTCGTCGGTGGTTCGGCGCCGCGCAATGATTGCATACCATCTTTCGGGGCATAAGTCTGTTGATGATAACATTATCTTGCTGAGCGCTCTTTTGCGCAAGTTTCGAATTAATCCACATTACCTGCATTATCGAAGAAGGTGTTGCCGTCAAAATTTACATACATGCATGACTACAATGTCAAGGGCTTTTCAGGGTAACACCTGAACGTTTTCCTCCACATAAAAAACCCACTTGCAAAACGTACTGCGCAGGAACAATCTTTATACAGGCGCCGCATTGTAAAACGTCGTTGAGAAACGGAGTCTAAAAGAATGAAGTGGTCACAACGCAGACATGTTGTGGACGTGCATCGGTGATGAATAGAGTTAGTTCCCAACGCGGCGCGACCATTCTCAAAAAATTTGTGACCGAATATGTTCAGATAACAAGGGAGTGCTATGCATCACGTTGCAACGCAAAAAAGCTGTTTTTGTGCTTTACAATATCATGATGATATTGAGATCGCTAGTATAACCCGCTTCGGCGATGTCTTGCCGCTCATCCCGCTGTGTGAGCTCTGAGACACCCATAGTGTATATATTACAGTAGTATAAACTTGTACTCGAGATGGCTTGGCTGCTAAATGGTTGTCGCATAGTCTCTTTCACTCAGCACTAGTGGAACTACGATTAGTTTGGTTCACACTAGATGTTATTCCTCGACTCGCGCTAGCCGGTTGCAGCTGGAGAGTTGGAGGAGTATACGTTTGACGAGAGGTAGTCTGGTCCAAAGTTTCGAGATGCGTTCATGCCTTTGACAAAGACGAGTTGTATCGAAGCGTTGATCCAGGCACAACAAACGTTGATCCATCATAACGAACCGGAGAACAATTAAATCTGTTCTGACAACATCTCCAATTTTCATAAAGGAAAGGCTTGAAAACTAAATCGCTAAAAGTTGAGCGAGAAAGAAGAGGAAACTAAGAGAATGGTTCTTCTGCACAGTTACTGAAAAGAGCACCAGATTGGCTCAATTTACGAGAAAACTAGAAGATATGCTAGGTGCGTTGCTTCTATGGGGTGTTGTTTCTCCCCTGTTATACAGAAAGATTATCTTCAGTAGATTCTGGAGCTTTTGAAACCCCCGTGGGCTTCAACCCATTACAAGCTGTAGATAGGAGACCAATAAAAAACGTTTCCACGTGCTAGATCTTTTTAACGCCTTTTAAGGCTGTACGCGAGTAAACGCCTTTCGGAAACTTCCAGATAACCGTGCCGGTGAATGCTTCTTTCGGTGGAATATGTCTGATAGAAATTGTTCCATTTCCTTCATTTTGCCTCCGAAGCCTATGACCAAGTCGTGGAAAAGAACCGTTACACGCTGTAATACTAGGAGAATAGTGAGCATAGAACAAGATCGACATCCAGCAATTGTTCTTTTGATATGTGTCTTCTTCTACCACTATCGATAATTAATCTCTTGGACGCAATTCGAATGCGTGTCTGGTTAGATCTAAGCTGCAGCAAACAGCGAATTAGCGATTCAGTGTTTAACCATTTCGATTTTGCGCACGCCTAGTTTCAAACCGCCATCACTTTAGGAACGAAAGGCTTGCTCTAGCTATGAAACGAACTTAAACTGTCTCGGTGCAGCGACCGAAATCAGGGCTCCTGCCGAAACAGGCTGGCCCTAACCTCCCGAAGACCGGATGACGCTAGTGCGTATACTATCTAAACAGTGTCTTTCGGTGACCAATCGAATAACGAGCCGAATAATGAGACCACCAGTGTGCTCGCTTCTTGGACACTGGTCTGTTGGTCGCGCAAGGTGGAAGGCTTGGCTGGTTCGAGCGTGAACAGATGGGGAACCGTTTCTAGCAGTGCACGAGAAGGGATGCATCTGCTAACCACGCCCATTAATCGATCGTATGGATTTTAGATTCGCGTGTTCTGTCGGCCAGAAGCAATTAACTCCACGGACTTCGCTTTGGCGACAGCTGAGAAAGTGTTCGACATCATTCAGGGATACTTCGCCATCCCACCAAAGAGCGACAAGCTAGGTCTGACTTTTCTGCATTTCCCTCATAAATTGGTAGTGGATTATGTGCTCGTGCTTCGCGGACCCAAATGGTTTGCAGATATCTTCGCCCTTCCTAAACTGGAAGTGCCAGCAATGAGCAGCGACGGGCTGATTCTGATTCGTGAGGATTTCCTTCTTTACGATCAGAGGCTGAACAACATCGAAGAGAAGGTGCGCATCGTGCAGGTCGTCGCACACGAGATCACAAAGCAGGCAAGATTTTCACTTCTGTCTCCTACGCATACCTTGTGGTGATGCGTTGGACGAGCACATTCGAATTCTAAATGTCCGTGTCCACAACCACCTTCTGGTGCAAACTCGTCTGTTAAAATCATGAATGCCGTAGGTCCCCTTGTCCCGCGGCCTCTTTTGTCGCAGAAGATCCGCCTCGTATGTTCAGCTGAAAACGGCTTCTTAAAGCTGAATAAAATGAGGGTCAACTTCTCCTTCCACTGAGTGCTCTACTGCTCCAGCAGTTAATCAGATTGAAGGTAGCTTATGTGAACCTCTCGCTTCTCTTGGTTTCCAAACAAGCGAGTGGAATATACATGAGCTTAACAGCCTGCTTCTCATTTTGTTTAGGAATTGAAACAGCTTGGTTTATGCTCGTTGCTTCCTCCACATGTAACCGGTCAATGTCTGCCAGTAATCTGTCAACAAGACGTCCATTTCCTCACTTTACCACTACTATTTATTATAACGCTCACTTAGAACTTGTAGCTGACTTGTAAAATGACTTGAATTCGCATTCTGTACCTTATAACAAACGCACCAAAGAGTAACCTCTAAAAACTATTTTTGAATCAATTTTAATATTTTTCAAGGCTGTAAACCATGCTCTTGAAAAAATTTCCTTTTCTAGTATGCGGTCAAATTTTAATCTTCAGTTGAATATGAAATTGCAACACCTGCACTTATTTTTGGAAGAACCTACATAGTACCATTCGAAGTCTTTAGGCATTTTTTTCGTTGCTATTCATCCTCGAGCATCGTCGAGCAAACACTGCTGCAGCTGGAAGTAGTCGGCTGCGGGACATTATGTATGAATGGTCGTCGCGGACGCGGCGAATCGCGCGGCGAGCGCGGCAGAAGACGTCGCAATCGGGTGACTCCAGCGGCCAGTGGTATCTAGACCTGCATCAAAACGTGCACATCAAGTGTTAGAAAGTGTATACAAACTCAGTTTCACTGCGATAGTGTGTCATATTTTCAGCTTTTCCTGAAGAGGCATCATATAAAATTAAGCATTAGAACGTTGCTTAGTTTTATAACTCGAACTTAATTTCTGGACCAGAGCATGTTTCCCCGCAGCTCCCGCAACAGCAGGAAGGGATATGAACAACTCAAACCTAGCGTCTGCAGCAAGTCATGAGGCACAGCTCCCACGACCGCAGCGGAGCTCATCGCGCACGCGGCAGTCGTCGTCGCGGGCGCGGTGACCATTCGTACATAAAGACCGTCCCTCGAAGTAGTCAGAACATTGAGTGGCCTTGGTTGCTCTTCTTCCTTTCTCTATTTCACGAAAATAGTCCAACCCAAATCCTATTTATGCCCCATACCCTCCTTTCAAGACCAATGAGTGTCGTCTGGGTTCGGCTTCTAACAAGGCCATCATTTATTCACTGCAGGAGCCTTCCAGACGTTGCTTCACTTTTCTGAGGGAGTTTCCCGTATTTCCTGACCTTTACGACTAGAACCTAGCATACACATCCTAGGAACTTCTGCACAAATGTTGCACAGACGCTTCTTTCCGAATCATTCTTTCTCAGATAAAAAACCCATAGCGGCAAAGGTCGCTCTTTGGATGGCAAATATTTCAAAAAAAAAAATCATAAACATGCCTATTGTATTATTAAAATAGTTGATCACGAAATCTTCTTTAATAAGGTGTTGTTGCAACTTTCTCGATGAACCTCACAAGGGAAGGATATTAGGTGACCATGGAACTTTGAGATGAGATATGCATAACGGGATGCAGCTTCGAAGCTGATTCCAAATATGTGTACCGTCTCTGCTGAACGCATCTAGGGACGGATTTATACGATATTTTCAGCATGGCTCCTTGGCTCTCCAGCTGCACCCAGATCGAGCCATTCACAAGAGAGCGAGCTCAAGTGGGGTGGAAACTGCGCTGGCGTCTGAGCAGTGGTGGCGGAGGAGGTGGAAGAGTGGCGTGGTGTAACGAGGTGGTTCGGCTTCCCCGCGATGCGGGACTTTTGCACTACCTAAACTAGACCTGTCACGATGCAACAAAAGCTCTCTATGTCAAATCGCTACAGAAAAGGTCACCAGGAAGGAGACCAGTTTCTTTGGTATTATTGTACGACTCCAGAGCAGGGGTGTGCGTAATTGAAGGCCGAAATTTCGTAAATCATAAATCGTAAACCGTAAATCGTAAGAATTACTTAATGTATAGTGCAGCAAAACCAATTTGTTCGTTTTTTCGCAAATGTAAGCCAAAGGTGACCCAATATTGACTTATTTATCGTGTTATTTTCAGCTCACCTCACGACAGTTTTCTTGCCAAACGTTTTTCCTTTCACTTTCATTTTTCTCTCTAATCATGCTCCTTTCAAATCAAACTATACACGTATTAAAGAAGTCCATGAAATTATTGATCCAAGTACTTTACTTTAACCTATGCATGGTATTCCAAGAAAAAGCTTACATCGTTTGCGTGACCGGTAAATATCCAACCTCTTAGCAATTCTTTGACTTGCGGGTAAGTCTAGGATTTAGCAAAAATAACATGAAAAAGTCACCGCCAAGGCTAAAAAAATTAGTCACCTTTAACTATCTCCACAAAAGTAGCAATTGCTTATGTACTCCAACAAAAATCGCGTACTGAGCAAATGCATCACGTAACTCAAGCGCATGACGCACAAAGAAATCTCCACTCTTCTACGTCTGGAAATATGTCCAGGAACACTACCACGGCAGTCTGATAAGAACTCGTAGCGATTGAAACATCATGACCATGAGTACCCTTTGTCGTCGCTTTCAAATGGAATCCAATTTTGAAAACCTTTAAACGCACCAGTGCTATTTAATAATTACCAGCACTCGCTCGGGCCACCCCTTGCTAGTTCCGTAGCCAACTATGACTTTCCGAGACTCTACAACATTCACAGCGGATTAGATAGGGTTAATGCGATAATCTCAATCACACCATTTAGAAGGGACAACAAAACTTTCACAACCATCCCGACTTTTCTTTGAATAAGTTAAGTTTGTTTCTATTGCACTTTGAATATGAATTGGCTTCCTAGCACTTTGGTCGGAAAGAGAGGAACCAAGGTTCCTAGACAGAAGCTTATATTTAAAGTTGTATTGTTCTTTCTTCTTCAGAAGACGTCTCATACCAAACGGCTTTACACTAGTAGAAAGGTGAAGCCTCTACACATGACGGTGTTTCCTGGCATGGTGCCACCTTAGAACATCGAAAAACAACGCCAAAAGGAAGTGGGCATGATGATATAAGAGGACTCTTATTCTGGCACATCTTTATGTTTCGGGAAGGAGTTTATAAGATGAGACTCCTTATAAGATGATGAGACGACTTTATAACCCGGACTGCATTTCGTCATTAGAAGCCAGATTTATATATATCAAAGATCACATTTACGAAAATTTACGATTTACGACCCAAAATGTCTTAAATTGTAGATCGTAAAAATATTGCCAAAAATTGCCGTAAAATCGTAGTTCGTAATTATGCACAGCCCTGCTTTAGAGGTGGAAAAGTTTTTCACCTAAGAGTGCCCAAAAGGGGTTATTTAGGGGCCTAGAGGGCTACCGCAGCCCACTGTAATCAATCGCGATAGTAGTGACCGGCCCCTTAAATATTTTCTTCTTCGAAATTTGGGCGAATTGCGTTCGTTTACGTGTTAACGCTGTTCGGCTTTTTGTTGTATTTTTATTAATTCTTTCTGTACTAGCGGGCTCTTGGCCGCGTCGAGATTGTACATGTTCGTAGAACAGTCACACAAAACGGAATCCCAAAGAAGTAAGAGGGAAATCCCGGGATCTGTCTGGTCTGGCTTACACAGCCCACTAAGTACCTTCTCTTGAATGATAATTCCATACCTATTATTATTCCACACCCTGAAGACAATTTGTTGCTGAGAGCCTTTTAATTTTGCTGTCCATACTTTGTTGACAGTGAATGGTTGTTTTACATTGTAGTGTTACTCTCCTTTCCTTGAATTTAGTTGTTGACCTGTTGAAGTTGTAACATATACGGTTTTCCTTGTTTTTTTTTCATTTTAAGTAGTAGTTTGCAGTTATTTGTATTTTTTAACGAAATTTAACGAAAAATTTTCTTTAAAAATTTCATTAAGAAAATTTAACACATAGAACTTCATGTCCACCCCTAGTGGCGAAGATGACCCAACCAATCACAATAGCCTACAGATTAACCGGATTTGGTTTAATTACAGACGAAGGAGGACTGGGAGGTTTGGAGGACTTGCAGTGGCATTCCAGAGATTCGGACTGAAGTGAACCCTAAAATCTCGTGTATTAGAGCTTCAAACTCTTTCGTATCAGAATTAACTGCGATGCGTGCTTCGGAGATTCCAATTAGATAGACGAGAGCCATTTTAAGAGTGTCCCAAGTGCTCATCTTTTTTTGAAAATAGTGTTACGATCTTTTAGTGCGCAGAAAGACGACATTTATATATAAAATTAATTATATATATAAATTTAATAAATAAATAAATAAATAAATTTATACTCTCACATGAAACACATTTTCACATTCAAATTGCGCGATGAGTTTCTCTCTGATAGTTGGTAGAACTCCTAAGAAGGACCTGAGTGCTTTAATTTCTTCAAAACATTTCATGAGTGTTTCTCAACCCATTGGTTGGCTAAGGTCATGCTGGTATAATGTCTGTTTAATTTGTTCCTGGAGAACATCATCTTCGATGAACCTTCAGTATTACCAGGAGAATATCTCAACGGTAGGTCGGAATGGCCCAAATGTTGTGTATGGGCACAATCGCCTCTTTCTGGGAAACAATATAATGCAAATATCTCAACTTCAATACAACTCTTTGCAGAGTTAAGAACGACGGAATTTGGGCCGTTGGAGGCGTTAGCTTTCTGCCTGCACGCCAAGGGCAGACTCAAGTTGGCCGAAAACAGCGATCCGAGGATTACGCTGCCTCTCTACCCGCTGCGCCTCTGTCGCTCGCTAATCATCGCTGTTTCCAGCTGACTTAAGCCCACCCTTCGCTCGCAGGCAGAGGGTTAACGTCGCCAACGGTCCAGCTTGCGTCGTCCCTAACTCTGTGCAGAGTTGTACTGGGGTGGAGATGTTTGCATTTTGTGGTTTGCCAGAGAGAGGCGATTCTGCCCATATACAACATTTGGGCCATTCCGACCTACCGTTGTAATAGTCTGCTGGCTAGTATCGTAAGATATCAGGCCGTGCGTTGTAAATTTTCATAGAAAGTCAGAGTTACAAAACACTTAAGTGACATCATTTAGACTTCTGTGTTTGAAGGTCAGTCGTTTATCTAATTAGATTCTTCGTGTGGCCTGGAAGCATGTCATGCAGTTAATCCTGGTACAAATAAAAAGTGATATTTCGAAAAAAAAAAACAAAGGAAGACTTCTTCTCTTCTTCTGGGAAGATCCTTTTCTAGTTCATTCGGCAGAGCTCCAAATTCTAATAAGGAGATGGTAGAGTTCACATCATTCCGAATTTTTGGACTACCACTAAAGCCGTATAAGCCTCCTAACCCTCTATCCATTGTAATTACGCCAAATCTGGTCGATACTGTGGTTAGTTGGTCATGCTTTGGCGCACCCTGACGCTGAGGGTATCAGGGCGCGAGTCGACGCTTGCTCCATTTGCACTGTCTGCATTGCTTGTCCGCACCGCTTTCAGAAAGGTCGTCCTTCCCTCGAAAACAATAGCCAGCAGCGTGGCTCTTTTCATTTCGGTTGCTAGTAGAACGTATTGTTTGTCTTCTCGCCATGTTTATAGCAACTAGTCATAATAAAGGGCTTTGGTATACTCCCGCATCGCGCCAGCGACGGGTCGCAGCAGCAGTATTCCGCGAGTAGCTGCGTGCTGCGTGCCTAAATTGGGATCTCCGTGCCAGCATGAAATTGTCAGTGTGAAGGCGAGACCTCTCCGGTGACTTTTCCGACGATTTGACATGGAGAGCTTTGGTTGATCGTGACAGACCTTTAGGTCCTTTAGGTAGTGCAAAAGTCCGGCGTCACAGGGAAGCCGAACCACATACCACCGCGGCGCTCCTCAGTCTCCTGCGCCACCGATGCTCAGACGCCAGCGCAGCTTCCGCTCTACTTGAGCTCTCTTGTGATTGGCTCGATCTGTGTGCAGCTAGAGGGCAAATGAGCCAAAACTGAAATTGGTCCACAACTCCGTTCCCAGAGGAATGTAGCAGAATTTGAACACATATTTGGACTCAGCGTTCGAAACCGCATCCCGCGGTGCACATCTCATCTCAGTGTGCCATTGTTATCCAGTACTCCCTTGTCAGAAAAGTAGATAGGAATTCAGTGAGCCACGTGAAGGCGCTTTTTATCGAAATAAGCGGTAGCATAAAGGTACTGTCAATAGAAGCGAGTTCGCTACGGAAGACACCAAGACGTTTCTGATATTGAATGAAAAGTCTGCAGCTTACAATTATTGGAAGTGACAGCTCTATTCCTAAGCAAACAGTGGTGATACATATAACGTGCACCACCTATTCAAGGCCTATTTTAATCAAAAGACCGCTCACGTTGAGGCAGTAATGTAAGCCCTAGAACATTTTCCGCTAAATTAGTGAAACGCAACAAACTGAGGAAAATCACAGCCTCCACAATCCAAACTTCTCGTTAAAAATTAGAGGATCGCATGTATAAAAGATACGCACTGAGTGTTTCGCTCTCAAGTACGTATCTTATTGTCATCTAAGTCAACAGAGCGGGATCTAAATAGGAGAAGGTTGAAGCTGAGAGCGTTTCATTTCCTTAGCTCCCTAAATTTACTTCGTTTTTTTTTGAGCAACCCGCTGCGACTCTTTTCTCCAGAATCCAACGGATCTTCTAGCTCATCGTCAGCAAAATGTCTGTTACAGGTCTTTAGTAATAAAACATAGACATGAAGGATTGTGTGTAGTGCTTTAGATTCTCCTCTCCTTTTCCTCGTAATCAAACACTTCGCGAACCCTGCTTGAGTATTTCTGTTTAGTATACACACGCAAAAATCATTCCATTAACCTGGAGAAGCTTGTGAATTGCAATCCTCACCATGGGTTGATTTCATCATAAAGAATGTGGAATAAGCAGTGGTAAGCAATGGTTGTGGGCTCCACAACCTTTTTCAACTCCGTTGAAACTGGCTTAATCTCCTTAGAGCTTGTTTTAATATGGAATGGATATTTAGTGACATGCCAATTTCAGTGGCTCGGGCCTCTCACAGCAGCTTTTGAATCGGAAGCACACTGGATAAGCGATGCAGTCGCAAGGTATATGGAATACCACGTTCTTGGAAAGGCCTTCGAAGGAGTGATTGAGAAGGTTCGCTTCTTTGTTTGGCCAACGTAGCTTCTTCCCAGCGGAGTTTTTCGAATACAGGTGTCACCTTCGAACAGGTAACATGCATCGATTTCCCGTTACTGCAGAAAATTGCTCGCAGCTCATTCCTTAGGCTCGCCGATAATTGTTTTCATGGCAAATCGGTGATTCAGTAGCGGTCGGAATCGACAGACATTTATCAGTTATGGCGGGAATTAGTCACTGAGATTGGTCATGACACAGATATGTCGCGAGCCTGTTGGTCATCAACTGCCAGCAATACACGAACTCTGCCACGCGAGAACCACTGCCAGCATGTATCAGTTCTTGCGCGCAGCCAACCCTCCGACACGGTGTGGATTTGACGTGAAACACGTTCCTGCAAGGTACCACAACGATGTGTTGTTGCGATCAAAACTCAAGCGCCAGGCTGGACCCGAACCAGCACTTCCTGCTGACCGGGTGGAAAAACGTATTGTTTTCTAATTGAAACTAAACTAGCTGCTCAAGCATAACACGCTGCCTATGTATAGCTTTAGAGTTGAATTTTTGGAGCTGTGCGATTGTCTGCAAAGGATTAAACAATGATGTGTCCCGTGGCTGACCGCAACAGGTCTTTGTACAGGCCAAATATGCGTTCAGAGTGCCTCCACAATGTTCCGTAGAAGTACAGTTATGGCCGTATCTTTTGATCAAATCCCGAAGAAGCCGCGTTTTCCCGGCTTTTGCGTCTTTTTGATATAACTTGCCTAAAATTCGTTAATTTCAAAAACAAGCCATATATTTGAGCTCAGGAGCTCGAGCTCTATCGTATGGTATGCACTGTTTATATGAAGCTATGGAAATGGCCGAAATTGAAAACTTGCGCTCCATTGCGAAGGGCGGTCGTGGACGAGTTGTCGGCCGCAAGGCGTCGAAAACCGTTGCGTACTCACAACTCCTCTAGTTTGAGGATTTTTGAGAAGCGGTGGGTATCATTCGATTCGTCTCTTCGAGATCTATACAAGCATTTGTACAACTTCGCCAGACCACCGCGTTTTCGCAGTGGGTGGTCAAAAAGACTGGAACGGGCTTTTGCGATTGGAGAAGCTTATTTTTCAGGACTTGCATGTTCTTGGAGTATATCAAACATGACGTCAAGTGTTCCGTCATGCCAGAAATTCACTGAGAGTGCGCCGTGCACTAGGCATATAGGATCAACCTATGAATCGGGGGGGGGGGGACAGCTTGTAGTGTGAGTGTTTAGGGAGTCTTATGAGAAATTCTCAGCCGCCCTACTCAGGAGTTGCTCTAAGGCTGTCCAGCTAGCCTTTGGAGTGTGCTGTGCACTATGCATATAAGATGGTACTTATCAATCGAGAAGGGCGGGAGAGCTTGTAGAGTGAACGTTTGGGGAGTTTTATCACAAATTTGCGGCCGGCCTACTCAGGAGTTGCTGTACTCTGTTCCGGCGAGACCTAGGAGTGCGCCGGAGACAGTACAGCAGTTCCTGAGTAGGTCGGCTGCAAATTTGTGATAAAACTCCCCAAACGCTCACTCTACAAGCTGCCCCCCCCCCCTCTCGATTGATAGGTTTGATCCTATATAGGTTGTTCACGGCGCACCGCAAAGGCTAGCTGGACAGTCTTAGAGCAATTCCTGAATGGAGCGGGTGGGAATTTCTGATAAAACTCCCCAAACGCGCACTCTACAAACTGTCGCGCCCACTCGATTGATAGGTCCGATCCTGTATGCATTGTGTACGGCGCACTCTCGAGGGATTCCTTGCATGTCAGAGCACTTCACGCCATGCTTGAGATACTCCCAGAACATGCAAGTCTCGGAAAATAAGCTTCTTCAATCGCAAAGAGCCCGTTCCAGTCATTTTTGTCCACCCACTGCGAAAATGCGGTGGTCTGATAAAGTTGCATACATGGTTGTGTCGAAGAGTCGAATCGAACGGTAGCAACCGTTTCTCAGAAAACCTAAAACTTAAGAAGTTATGAGCATGCAACGGTTTCGACGACTTGCTACCGACAACTCGTCCGCAGCCGCCCTTCGCAATGGAGCACGATTTTGAACGAAAAATAACCTTTGAAAAAATTCGGTTCAACTTTGAAATTTTTGGCAATTTTTTAACGCTGTCTGATAGAGCTTGAACTGCTGAACTCAAAAATGTGCTTGCTTTCGCAATTGGTTAACTTTGAAGGAAGTTATTTCGAAAGGCCGAAAAAGCCGGAAAAATGCGGCTTTTTCGGCATTTTTGAAAAGGCTACGGCCATAACTGTAGTATGTGTGGCGCTTATCAATCTAAACCGGCTAACGCATTTTGTCATTTTATTTCACTATGGAGGCAGTTTTAGTTTCGCTATTTCGCTTGCGCGAAGATCTTGGAGAGGGCTAAAGCTATAGAAAATTCGTTTTATCTTTCCTGTAAGGGTCTGTCAACCTGCTAAGTGCCTGCCACACTAGCATCTCCTGCTGACTACACCATACATCGGCAGCGATATTTAGTGAGTTAGTCTTGAACTAACCAGGGAAGGGTCTCAGGCGTAGGTCTGAACGGGGGAAATGGATAGCACTGCGGGAATCTCCACCCTTCATATGGTAGAAAAACATGTTTCTTTTTTGCTGAGTCCTTGAACCCAAAGAGCTACGGGCCCTCAAAATTGGGGATACAGTATTGCACCGTCACCCGTAACCACCATAACCTACCGTAATCGGTCGAAATTTGAAAAACGGATGTCAGATGCGTGATCAGCACCTCAAATAACCCCCTGGGCGAGGTTTAGGCAAAATTTTTTCCTAGACCTTTGGAGTCGTGAAAGTAGTGTCGTGAAAGTCGGCACGACATGGCAGTCTAAATCAGCTTACTTCCTACACATCTCCTTCACATTTATTTCACTCTAAATTGTCAAATAAAGGTTTCTGTGAGCTGTGCTTCACTCACTTTTCTCAGTTTCTAAATTATACAATGTTTTGTGTTTTTCAGCAAATGTTAAACAATGACCTTACAACGGGCACGGGTTACAGCAGGGACAGATGACTAGGGTTGTCGAAGTCATAATCACCGATTTTGCCCAAACTTCTCCCATGGGGAATATTTGTGGTGCTGCTCACGAATCTGACATTCGTTTTTCAATTTCCAGCCAATTACGGTAGGTTAAGTTGGGTGCGGGTCACTAGGGCCGTCGAAGTCATAATCACCGATTACGCCCAAACTTCACCCAAGGGATCACGAATCTGACATCCGTTTTCCGTATTACCCTGAAGTGTTTTAAATTACAGTAGGTAAATGTGATTAATGGTAAGATCACGGTAACCGTTCTTGCCCAAACTTCGCATTGAGTACGAATCTGATCCTTGTTTGACAATGTAGAGTGAAATAGGTAGAATAGGAGATGTGTAGGAAGCAAATTGGTAAAGAAGGCGGCAATCATGAAAGATGCAAAAACACTGCACAGCCTTTCGCCGAGCCTTCCGCCGCGTCCCATACAACAGCGCGCGCACACATGCACGTGGGCACGTGCTGACGGTGCGCTGCTATACCCCCCCCCCCTTTCGAGGGCCCGTAGCTCTTTTGATTCAAAGAATCAGCAAAAACGAAACATGTTTTTCTACTATATGAAGGGTGGAGATTCTGGCAGTACTATCCATTTCCCCCGTTCAGACCTACGCCTGAGATCCTTCCCTGGTAAGGTGGGCAGGATGGAAAACTTAACACGTTGACGACGAGAGCGATTTTCGCGCATCTGTCCCGTGGGACGAAGCGCACCACGCAAGCATGAGACGAGATCCTTTGACCCAAACTTCTTCTAAAGGATAATTTGGGATGATGAACACAATGGTGGTGTCTGTTTAGATGGTTATGCAAACTTATCGCCCAAATCGATAACTAGGGTGTGTAGTAAACCTGTATCTTCAGGTTTATTCACGTGTAGATCACACGGCCTCATGGGCCCTCACGTAACAGAACCCGAAAGTAACATAAGGTTTTTACTAACAATAAGAGTGCATATGAACGATAACAAGGGCCACGGGTGGAAGGTCGAAGGGGGGGGGGAAGGAACTCCTCAGAGGCGGGGAGGAGCCGGAGCCGACACCACACGCCCGGAAATCGGACTAAGACGACCAACCTCAGAGCATTCCTAGAGGTTCTTTTATATCCTTCAGCCAGTGGGATGAAGCAGCGGCTGTCACTGTTACAACATGCAGAACACGTCGGGAGTTGATCCCGGAATAGATGCCTACGCTCGTTACAGGTGGTTGTGTCAGACTCACTGTTGTACTGAACTTCGTCTAAGGGGTTATTGGGCGTGCTGATCACGAATATTACACTCTCTTTTCAAATATCTGCCAACTACGATAGGTAGCGGTAAGTGAGCTACGTGGGCTACATGAATTACGTGATGTGGTTGGGAGACAATTTGACGGGGACAGGGTCACCGATCTAGCCAGAACTTCGTCTAGAATATTTTTGGTGCTGTGATGTGTGATTTTTAGAAATTCAACGAACCAACGGGTATGTTATGCCGGATATGGGTAACGCTTATATCCAGCGTAACATAACTGACCATAGCCTTCTTGCCCATTGGATCAACGCAGAATGCAGAGAAAGAAGGAAAAATCCAGAGAGGGAAGAGGAAAAGAGGAAAGCTGCTAAAGCGCTAAAGAAAGTAGGTTGTCACAGATGTGAAATCTATCAAAATTTCGAAAGCAAAGCGTGATATTTGTGACCAGCCTCTGAAATAACCTTCCATACGGACTTTGTGCAAAATCGAAGGTCCCGACACGAAAACTGCAGTTATCGATTTTGTAGAAAACCGACCAATCAATCGATACAACAGATATCGTTATTATGTTCACCATTCCAAATAACCCTTCCAGTCGAAATTTGGATGGACCTGGTATCGTCCTTCTCAACTAGATAGACCGCCGCGCGCCAGTGAGCGGCGTCATCCCACGAGACAGACTGGCTGCCGCGGGCCATTGAGCGGCATTGTCGTCAACGTGTTAAGTGAAAGTCAAAGTGACGTAGATGAGCAGATGCTCGCATACTGTGTACCATACTCTTGTTGACGCCTTTCCTCATCAACGTAAATGAAGTCAGTGAGGGTTCTTCTCGAGCTCGACTATGCATGCAAAGATTGACCCTTTTTCACGACTGTGGCTCTCTGTACTGTCGATAGGTTGTTCATAATGCGCTAACCCTGCTGTGATGCCAACAGCCGTAACTACAAAATAGGCAGGGAGAGTAGGCACGCAGATGCTATTCGGGAAATGTTGTTAGGCCGATTAGGGGTGCATATTTAACGGTTAACGGTTTTACGAATTTAACGAATTAACGGCATTTTTCGTTAAAATCTGGCTTGACGGAAATTTTTAGAAATTTAGGGGAATTTTTAACGGACTTTTTCTCAGTAGGTTTATCACGTTTATCTTTAGTCCTCACTAGTGTTGCAGATCTCACCCTCACTATTAGGACTGCTACTGAAAAGCTATTGAAATCAGCTAGAATAAGTACAAAGAATCCATTTTAAAGCCGTAAATGGCGCGAGGATACCGCACGCAATGGCAACCTGTTTGACTTTGACTGGGCGTTTGCTACTATGACGCCAGGCACAGCGCGCGAATCCTTTTTATTTTATTTTCACGCTATTTTTCACACCTTCAATGGCACATTTGAATTTTTGGAAATAATGCATTTAGGAGCTAGAAAAGCCGCCGAGTCTCCGCCGAGCCGCCAATCACGTTAACGAATCCACTAAAATACTGGCCTGACCCCTCGTAAAATATGCTTATCCCCACTTGTCGCTATTTATCCCAAACTAATTTTGCTCGCCACCTGGAAGAGTCGAGACGGAGAGAATGTTTTCGGCTGCTGGATGTATTTTAAACAATTTGCGAGAGAAACAACAACTTTGAAAGCTACTTTTCCCTAATGTTAGCATTCCACTGGTAGGCTTTTAATTGTATTTTTATGGGTTCCTTCGGTACTTAATGGGCTGGTGCCCGCATTAAGGTTGTACATGCTCGTAGAACCATCACACAAAACGGTTTCGCACAGAACTAGGAAGGACATATCACTTCCGAGGTACCGGAATTCTTCCAGCGGTTCAATCACCTCCCCTTGGCAGTCTTGGATATGTCCAGTGCACTGCTCCAAGCTGATGATCCTCGTCTTCTTCACGTTCAGCCCAGGCCGTTGTCTGCGATGGCCTTGCCACAGCTGTACCTTTTCCTCCATCTCCACCTGTCGGCTACTAAGGTGATATCGTCTGCTTTGAGGATGGTCCTGAGAGGGCTTTCCTCAAAGTGATTCTCTATACAGTCAAGCGTCAGCAGGAGGAGGAACGGATTCAGTTGACCCTTGATGTAAGATATGTGATACGAACTCCACGTGGACAAATAAGATATCCATCTTATTTGTCCACGTGGAGTTCGTATCACAGCTTTCGAGCTTTCCTACATGCCATTTATGATCGTGACCAGACGTTCAGGAACACTCCTCCCTCGAAGGGATTTCCCAAGCACGGCCCGGGGTAACATGTCGTAAACATTCACCTGGCTGGCGATGAAGATCTGTAGTATCTGTAGTGGGTCTCTAAGGCATGAAGCCTCATTGCTCGTGGCAGATAGGGACCACCTCCTCAGCCTCGAGTCGACCAGTCGTTCGTAGCCCTTCATCGTGTGGGAGATCATTTTGATCCCTCGGTAGTTTAATTTTTCGAACGCGTCCGCCTTCTGCTTGAAAATAGCGGCTACGATGCTGTCCTTCCAGCCATCCGGCCTCTTGCCCTCATTTACGACTCTGTTGGAAATCTATGTCAGCCAATCGACTCTACAATCTCCAAACACCTTCCAAGCCTATTGGCACCTCATCAAGCCCAGCTGCCTTTCCGGGCTTCATCTTCACTAGTGTTGCGAATCTTTTCCTGTGTCCAAGATGGGTCCTTCCACTGGATGTCCTTCCTGGACTTCTCGACGAGGGAATTCCTCATTTAGGAGTTTCTTGAAGTACTCCTCCCATCTTTTTCTGACCTCGACTGGCTTCCGTAGTAACTTGCCGTCAGCACTCTTCACCGTCTTGACCACTCGAATGTCGACCCTAGGTCTATGCCATACCTTGGCCAGCCGGATGGCGAACTTCTCTTCCTGTCGGCCGTCCAGCTTCTCGTATAGGGGATCCATCATCTCATTCTTTGCTTTTGCTAAGGCTGCCTTCGCCAACCTCTTCAGCTTTCTGTAGACTGTGAGATGCTCGGGTGCCCTGGTCTTCTGCCGCTGCTTATACGCCCCCACCGTTTTGTTCACCGCAACCTGCACCTCTTCACTCCAGAACCATGCCGCCTTATCTGATCTGGTTACCTTCCTTTGCTTCATCGAGGACTTCCCTTGTACATCGCAGGGTTGTTTTGATCACCTTTCTCCAGATCTCGTTCACGGGACGAGTTGGATCGGGAAGTCCTGCTTCGATCACTGTCCTTCGTAGCTCGCTGCGCTCTGAACCCCGCAGTTTCCACCATCGGATTTTAGGTTCCGTTCTTAGTTTGCTGGGTAGAGGTATGTTAAGATCAGCTACCAAATGCCTTTGCCATTATGCTGCTAGATTGTCCCATAAGTCCTCGCCGTTTTTTCAACAATTCATCGATTTCGCCGGCGGTCTCTTCCATAGCGCTATACAGCCTTCGAAAGAGAATGATTTCCTCTATCAGACCATGTATTGCATTTCTTTTTTCATCTTGAATTTTGTCAATTTTGAGGTCGTTGAAATGAAAAGTGAAAAAGGAAAAAAGTGGCCATCTGCGCAGTGCTTCTCTCCGCTTAGGTGTAGAATTTTTTGCGCAGTTTTTCATAGCTTTTGAAAGATAATGTTTTGTACTGCAAGAATACATGTTGGTCCTTTTTGCCCATTTGTCCTTTATTAATTAGGTCCTCAAATTGCCGGAAGTCATACTTGTCGACCTGGCACTCCATTTTGATGACCTGAAAATTAGCAAAAGTTTAAATGGCGAAAAACAAATTAAATATTCTGGTAGAACAAGAGATCCATGTTCGAGTGTCATATAAATAAAACTGAGCAACACAGACTAAGCAAGGCGAAGGAGTTGTTGGTAAAGATGATTTTCCTCTTTTTGGCATTTTGTTGATATTCGACAGAAATCAGCATGAGCCGGTAAGCGCGACACGAATTCTTATAGATCAAAACATTCTCTTATGAATGACATATAACAAAAAAAGCAAAAAAGAGCAAAAAAGTCCTACCATAGAGTAGGAGTTTCGGTGAAGGTTCGGAGGAAAAAGTCGGGCGTCCCAATTTGATGACTTAAAAATCAGTAAAGGACAAATGAGTAAATAAGACCAACACGCATTCTTGTAGTACAAAAACATTTTCTTTCAAATGCTATAAAAAATTGGGCAAAAAATTCCAAACCTAAGCGTCGTGGTTTGCTTTCGTCCTTCTTCCTCCGCTAGCACAGTTCACCTTCTAGCTCTCCCTCTTCGTGGAAGAGGGACTACAGAATGTCAGGTCGCGGCGATAGCCCGGATGAAAATTCTTTCTCCATCTGTGTTTATCAAGCCGACTCCTTTTCCTGAGTGAACCCTTTCTGCTCCTCTTCTGCCGTGCCCGTTCATGTCCCTGCTATGGATATGTAGTCACCTTCTAGAACGGGCCTTATGGTCTCCTCGAATTTAAAGTAGAAGTCATCTTTCTCGTGCTCGAGGCATCTGGTTTGCAGGGCGTACACGAACATATAGTCCAGTAACTCTCCTTCCTATCCAGACTCGGTGAATGATGAGGCCGTTTATCGTTTGGACAGCAGCTACCGAATCCTTGAGGGTCTCTGCGACGGCTATCCTGACTCCATTCCTCATCGCGTCCTCTCCGTTGTAGAATAGCTTGACCTCTTCTCCAACTCCTTCGGCCTTGACTCTTTCCATTGCGTTTCCTGCCCCAAAAGGACTTCTATCCTTCTGCACATCATCAGCTTAGCCACTGCCCTAGATCTTCCAGTTAGTGTTATTACATTCAACATACAGCCGATCTAGCTTCTTTGACCGAAGTTGTTCGTCCTCGGTCCCTCACAAAACTCGGGCGGGGGTTTCTGTGCGTCACTTCCAGGTGACGTCCTAGCTTTTACACTAACTTCATTGCGACTCTTGATCATGGATTGTGACGGGTTTCTCCATCAGCCGGCCTGTCAACCTAGGCCTGACATTGGAACAGCAGCCATTTTTGCAATCTCGGCGGTGAATGGCGTGACGGGCATAACATGAGGTGACATCACAAAACGGTGACCGTTTGTGCTCTCTATCTCCCTTGTCACGCCGTGCGGAATTCGCATCGCCCCTTTCTGGCCTTCGGGATGCCTCTTTCTTACCCTCGGGACGTGCTGTGGTTCAGACTTCGCTAGGCTTGCGAAGAATTGTCGAAGTCCTTTCTGGCTTGGGAGAGCTCGCCATAGATTGAAAGCCTAAGCTGTACAGATCACCCCATTGCCAACACTAAGCTACTGTGAGGCGCTGAACCATGTCGGAGTCTTTGGCAGAGTGGAATAGTACCTAGTTTTATTTCCTGCGTTTTTCAGCAATGAAAATGAAAAAGCAGAAAAAGAAAAAAGCAATGCAATGAAAAACGAGCTGGTTTTTTGCTGGGAGGTGAGTGCCGTTGCAGTTTATTGTTAAATAGTGTTTATTTTTTACTTTCTCGTTGAGTGTTTTTTTAGACTTGCCCCCAGTATCGAGCAAATGAGAAAGTGAAATAAAGACCATTTATCTTTAGAAGTACCAGCGACACTCACCTCCAAGCCTAAAACCGGCAGGTCTCTCTCCAAATAGGTCAAAAGCAAACTAAACCGAACAAAAATTGTCATGAACATACAAAAACAAAGCAGAGGATTTCAGTAATGAAAACAAAAAAAGCACAACGAAAGAGAAAAAAAAATTTTGAGAAAAACTGACGAGGAAGGTCAAAGAGGTCACCGTGGAGTTTCTCAAAGCGACCTATGTAGGGTTGTAGGGCGTTGTCTGGGAAGCACCATAGTGGTTTCCATATTTCCTGCGGACCTATGGGTAGGTAAAAATGGCAAAAAACTGTACCGCTTCAGTGCGGGCCGATAACGCAAAACTGTCGCCTGGAATACCCTTGTCGTGCCCACAAATAGTCCTACGTAAGGTTTGGAGCTTCAGTCATTGCTAGAACGTAGGAATTGATTAATTCCTAATTGAAGCGAGACGGGGCATTCACGGGAGGCGCGCGCCACTATGGCGCCGGTGACCGGATGGCCGGGTGGTTAGCGTGGTGGACTTGCGGGAGGGAGGTCGAGGGTTCGAATCCGGCGGTGTGGTTTCTGCATTGCTAGCTGCACATCTTGAAGATTGAAATCAGGGTTGGAAATAGAATATGTCACCTAGTCGTGACAGAACAGCACTTTACGGTGGCAAAAACGCAAGATGTGCACCCAGCAATGTAGAAACCACACCGCCGGAATCGAACCCTCGACCTCCCCCTCCCGCAAGTCTCCTACGCTAACCACCCGGCCATCCGGTCACTGGCGCCATAGTGGCGCGCGCCTCCCGTGAATGCGCCGTCTCGCTTCAATTAGGAATTAATCAATTCCTACGTTCTAGCAATGATTGAAGCTCCAAACCTTTCGTAGGACTATTTGTGGGCACGACAAGGGTATTCCAGGCGTCAGACTTGCGTTATCGGCCCGCACTGAAGCGGTACACTCTTTTGCCATTTTTGACCTACCCAGACGTCCGCAGGAAATTTGGAAACCACTATGACGATGGAAGTATAAACGGGGACTAGAAGCCGCCGCTCGGTTTGCTTATGGTCCCGTTTATGCCTCGACGCCGAGCGACGCGATGGTCACGCATTGAGGCCAAATTGATTGATCGCGTCGCACAGCGCCAAGGCGATCCAGCCGGAGTGAATCGCGTGAATCCGCGACGAATCGCACCGCTCAGCTTGATCGCGGTGCATTGGAGCACGGTATTGCAGATGTCCATGGAAATCCACCTTGCAATGCAGTTAACTGAAATTCAGGTATTATTTTTCATTTTATTTTTTAATACTATAAAACCATTCTTTCGTCAAATTTAACACCTTTCAAATAGAACTGGACACAAATAAAACAGAGCATCTCCCAGATTAACCTAGAGGATCTCCAACACGATTTGAATAGTTTTTGCCTAAGCTTAATTTGAAATGCGCTAGCTATTCTAGAAGATGTTCGTTTTGATTTGGAAGATGCTCAGTTTGATTTCAAAAGTGTCAAGCCTGCCAATGTGCCCAATGTGATTTGTAAGGTTTTAAAGGTTTTAAATTTGACGTGAAAATGGTTTTCTGCCCAGTAAAGAAAAAATGAAACCATAACACCCTAATGTTCAGCTGTCGGCATTGAAAGGTTGATTTCCATGCTTGCGATTAGAGGCCTACATAATTTAGAAGTAAATGGCAGTTAGTTTAGAGCTGACTTGTTGCGCTGCATAAACGCTCTAGTAGCGGGTAAGTGCGAGGTGGCCATATAGGCACACCGAGCGACGGCAGCTGGATAGCTGAGCACTCCACTGCCCAGAAATACCAAGAAGTTGACTTTTGTCGATATGAAGAATTTTATATCGTTTTGGTTTTTCGTCGGTTTGCGACGGGAAAATCTGTCCCAAAGCGCGGATTGTACGCCAGTTAGGGAAGGTATTGTATAGTCGTTGGCGGAGCGCCATGGCAATATGGCAATCGCCGGAGTGGAAAACAGGTGCGAGGGAACCAATGAGATGACAAGAGGTAGTGCGTTGGGGAGCCAGAAGCGAGAGACCCTAGGACCTAATGTACGGCTCATGTGAATTTCACTGTGCAAAGGAGTAAATCCAAGGAGGTGGACAGGGATGCCTTGACATTCTTCTATTATTTTATTACGTTTACATATCTCCAGGGTGACTACCAGACTGTAGATTCAGTGGAGCCAGCGCTTTTGAACGACGCTCGCGCCTCATCCTATCCTATAACTGTCGACAATGGTACGCCATCGGAGGCTATGGAGCCCTTCGACCGTATAACTAGTGACAAGGTTGGTGTATGGTGGACAGTATATAACAATATAACACGTGCTGAGCAAGTTGAAATGAAACAGTGAAACACGTTCCAGGGAGCCGCCGTATTACGAATGATAAAAGCTGTTATTGGGGAAGAGAGCTTCCAACGTGGTTTCCAGGTGAGATGTTTTTCTTATAGCTTCTATGTCAACATTTTACATCCACACAATTTGCTCCCACGCACACATCTCCTTAAAATGTCATGTTAAGAAGTGCCTTTTTCTTCTTAACTCTTCTTGGGTGAGGTATTTTCAAATAAAAATGCTACTGAAAACTTCTCCCCGAAAAAGCTGTGACACTTTCGCTTTCCTCTTGTAAAGAATGGATTGTTATGTGTACGTCAGGAATATGCACTCATTGCTGCTTTAGAACTTCCTAAGGGACGAAGCGAATGGCAACATTAAGCCAGATCTCTGGAGCGCTCTCGATGGTGTTATGCCCAAAACAGTGAGTGCCAACGTCTTGATGACATTCTAACAATATAGACGCGTCGTTCGGCACATTTGACCGGTGTTCTTTTTCTCTCGGAATACTTGTCGCTTCGGGAGACTTAGTCCCTGAAAGGATTTGAAAATTTCTCCATTTTTATATTACCGCTCATTTATTGTCGCCTTGAACGTCGATACGATTACTTCGCAACTTTTAGCTGAGAGCATGGGATGGTAGAAGGCTCAATATCAGTGATTTTGCGCAGAAGTGGACAAGACAAGTTAGTGGTTTTTTCCTTAAAGACATTAGCCACGATTGCTCACTTCATTTAGATGGGTTATCCTGTTGTTGAGGTCTACCGCATTGATGAGTGGACTGTGGAGCTGACGCAAAAGCGTTTCAAGGTAGAAAATTGCTAAAACCTATACAGAGAGCCGCGAGAGACTGATATCACTTTGCAGCTTGATCATCTTACACCGGAAAAGGCGAAATTCCGTAATGCACTGTACTGGTATAAGTGGGATATTCCGCTCTTCTTTGAAATCAACGGAAAACCGCAAGAAATGACATGGCTCCATGAAGGTTCGGTTTACTTGCTGGTGACTGTCGCATTGTGCATGTGGTCTTATAGCCTAAAATCAGAAGAGGTTAGGAAAGGAACTTTCAACACCGCGCGATCACCTTAACCCCGTGTGAACAAGCTGTTTCAAAGACATATGAATTGGCGTTTGATATTCCTGTAAAAACTTACGTGGCTCTTATGAAAGCGGCCTGGGAATTGCAATTCAGCTATCCGACTCCCTCTCAACGTCAGTGATCATCTTCTCATTAATACGGAGTCGATCGGATTCTACCGCGTCAACTATGACGAGGAAGGCTGGTCTAAAATTGTTCGACAGTTGCAAAAGGATCATACGGTCTGCAGATTTGAAGCCGACTATTCCTTGACTGGAATGCGTTAATATGAATAGTTTTACAGAAATATCCGCCATCTGCTCGAGCCAGGTTTGTCTCTGATGCTTTAGCACTGGCCGCGTCAGGTCAATTTTCCTATGAGGTACTGATATGCTCTTGCGTCATCAGGTGACTCCACCGCGCTCTACTCTTCACGACTACTTTAGACGGCTTTTGGCGTTCTTTCCTATCTTCCTATGGAGACCGAGTACCAGCCGTGGTCTAGTGCAGCGAAGGGATTAGAGGACCTTTACGACCGCATGTCGGAGACCGATCTGGAGCCGAGTGTGAAGGTAGATTCTAGCCACAATAGAGGAATCGTTATAAGAAAGGAGGCTTTGTACCTATTCGCGAGTGTTCGAACGTGCAAAGGGGACAGTATCACAAGTGTTACAATTTCTGGTCCGTAAAGTTGTCGCATTTATTGCAGATTAAACGTGTTATGTTCTAATCATTATTTTATGAGGTATTCCTTTCTTTTTGAATTTTTCATGCTATCATATTGTAATTTCTATATCGTTCTTTACGAACAGCGTAAGTGGCACTGTTCAGTGGTACAACCTATGTTATGTGTTGCTCTCAATCGGTCCATTTGCACTTCAGTCAACAGTCTAAAACACTATCAAACTGTGCAGTTTAGGAATTCGTTTTGAAGAAACTGAAATCGATCTTTGACAAACTGGATTTGAGCAGTCTAAGCTTCACTGAAGACAAGCAGTGGCAGGAAAGGTCTGTTTATTCTGTCTCCAGCAAGGCTTCTAACTCGAGAGTGTTGTCAATAATAGCAAGAACAGCGATTGCGTGAAAGTCGAAAAACAAAAATTCATATAACGTTTTGTAAGTGCGCTGTTAACGGAAGCTCTACTGTACAATAGCGGTTTGCTCCGATCGTTTTCGGTTATCTTCTCGACTTTTGCTACGATATGCGGTTCCCCTTCTTGATACAGTTTTGCTCAAAGCTTCTTTGCCTCAACTGGTAAAGTAGAACGTTTCCGATATCTTTCTGCGCTCAATATTTCCTATGCTTCTGTCTGGGTGACAAAGAGGACGATCAACTGGACTGATGTCTGGAAGTCGGTAAGCCATATTACTTATTGTCTCCGTTTGCGCTACCCGTAACATAATGCCCCAAATTTGCTTCGCTAGAGAGCTCAGTCCGCAAGGGGAGTACCCCTAGAGTTGGCTTCATGACAGCATTGCACATATTCACATGATCTATGGTTTGCCCAAAGCGCTCGCGATTGTGTAAAGATCTCGGTCCTTGTCCACTAAGCGGCCCTCATCATGCCACGCTTCCCTGATTTCAGACTGCAGGGGCCGCTCTTATCTAAATCTTCTTGCTCAGCTCTATTGCCTTCAGGGATGAGCGGATTATCCGTTATCCTTGTCCGTTTTCCGGGGTATTGGGTGCATCCGTTTTTTAATCGTTATTCGGTAGTTTTGGGGCGGATAACGAACAGCAAATTGGCTGGCTGCCCAGGCTTGACGTAGTGTTACATGATTGTGTAGAAAATCCTCCACAATCATGAAAGGGGTAATAAGCTACAGCAGAAGGTACTTAAACATAGAGTGGCTAGGTGAGGAATTCCCTCACTTGAGCAATGTTGACACAGTTCGAAGGATAAGTTCCATAGCTCCAGGATCGCTAATGGTGTACCATATATCTGAGAGACCTAATAAGCATTGAATTATTCATCGGCTTGTCACAGCAATTCATGTGCAGACCAGAAAAGAATACAAGCTGATATTACTGATCGTTAGAAGAGGAGGGCCTGGCACAACCTAGGAAGAGTCCTATCCTTTGTAGATCCACGACTACGCTGGTTCGATTTGTCTGCATGCAGTAATGGAATCCTTTTAGTCATCGGCTGTTGTGAATCAGATAAGTATAGTAACATAGTAACAACACAGTATAGTAACATTCCAACCGAAGGAAAATAGGTTTAATCCAGATTAGTGGAGAAAGCAACGCTCCAACAATTACGAGATGCGTGAGGCGTTAGTCAATCTCTTTTGAGCTGCGCCACGCATTCTGCTTTTGCGGAATGTTGTGGTGGCATTTTGACTGCGTTTTTGGCCTACATAATAATCTGCAGTGGCCGATCGATTGAGAAGTCAACGTTTAATCCTTTTTAGACACTCAGCCACCAATTAACCGACCACTCCTGCAATTACTCCAAGTATTTTTATTATAGAAACGGTTTACCAAAAGCATTTTCTGTTCGATAATAGTGGTGCTTTCGTAGTGTTAAGGCTTTGATCTTCTCTCTATAAATCTAAATGATGCATCAATTCTTCTGAACTTTCGATCGCATATCTTACAAGACATGCAAATTTATTCTGATCGGTGAGCATTCTAGTGAAACTTCTTCATTATATACAGAATTGTTCCCTTTTATAGTTGCGCCAGATACTCTTCTTCTGTTCTTCCGTCATAACTCTCTGAATGTGTGTTTGGACTGCAGAATGGCTCGCAGTGGCTAGCCGACGTACAGCTAGCATTTCATGCAATTAATTCCACGTTCAACTGCTTTAGATCCTGAGATACTGTCGAACACTGATATTTCTCATCAAGCCTAGGAACCAATATATTATAGTTATGCAGATTTCATTCGGTGGACGCGTCAGCATAACAAGTTCATCATGGCATAAAACGCAGGAGGCGTCATAAAAATTGCTCAACCAATCAGCAGCTTTAATCGTAGAAAAGAGAATTAGGCGACTGATGAATAAAACAGTCCAACCGATTCTGTAGACAGACGAAAGGTGGGTAATCTGCTGTCGGAAGAAGGCAAATGTGAGTGAATAATGGCTGAGCAAATCTCACATTTGTCTCCCTCCAAGGGCTTATTAGCCTTTCGTCTGTTTCACTACGGTAAATTAAGTTGCTTTCCGCATCCCTCGCGTCAATCTTTCTCACCGCCAATCGCAATTTTAAATTGTTCTAGGGAATGATCCTTGGACGAGTGATTTCTCAACCTCTCGATCATCTTCTTCTGGCACTGAGGAACGCAGTAATGCCCAAGCATCACACAAGAGGAAATGTTGCAAAATAGCCTTGGCAGCATAATGGTTTGCTACTGTTCCTCCCAATAAGATAGTAGCAGTTCGCCGACCCCGTAGAACTAGGACTGTTGGTCAGTTTGGTGTAAATTAACTTCAGATCGGCTCTGAGAGCGCGAAGGAACTCCTACTGCCAGGCCCAAAATTGCCAGAGCCTCGTTATTGTATTGACTGCACGACATGACATGTTTTAAATGTTTCAAAACACTATTAAAACGGTTAAAGATAGCTTATAATTTAACAATATTTAAATTCCTGATCCACTGTTGGAATCAGTACAATCAAAACCCGCTTTATTCTTTGCTGTTTGTTCATTATCCGTTTTCCCGTTAACCGGCCATTTTTGGGCAAATTATCCGTTATCCGTTAACCGGGTTTCAAAATTTCGTTAAACCGCTCATCCCTGTGGCCTTTCGTGTTTTGGTTACTGGTAGTCTTTAGAGACCACAGCTAAGGACATCATCAAGAAATCAGAAAATGCAAGAACAGGTTACAGGCCTTCTCCGACTGGTGGTCGGAATTCGTGTAGAAATGCTGCAATCGAAATCATAGGAAATCCAATTATTTCATTTCCAGCAAGTCAACATCGCAGATTGTCAAACTGTACTGCAAACTTTCGCCGGAAGTCTGCTATAAAGGTCTAACGTCTCAGTTTGAGAGTAATTTCCTAGGAAACTGTGGCAGCAATGGTATCTCCAGTGTTTGCTCAAGGTAGGCATGAGCCACCAAATGCTACTCAATGAATTCTATACAGCTATACATCTAGTGTGTCTCCGACTATACGCTCATTTGTTTACTGTGCCGGTGTGGCCGGAGGATCAGACAATGAATTCGAAAAGGTTCGGCAACTATCACTGAGGGAGGTGAACGCAGTGGAAAGAAAGAGGCTGATAGAAGCACTGGCTTGCAGTAGAGATCCACGTAAGCTGAGAAGGTACGTTTCTGCGAACAATAACATATGTATATGAATAAATATTCAAATAAATATGTATTTATAAATATAACTAACCTTCGACTCGTCAATCCAAGTTTTGCCCACAGGCTGTTGCATGAATGCGTGCAGCCGACAAAAAGCACAGTTGATGTGGAAGACGTGCACCCGCTAATGGCCGCTATCAATAGTGAGCCAGTAGGAGCCGAAATTGTGAGCAACTTTGTCCTTGACAATTGGAAGGAGCTGACCGAGAGGTAGATCATTTCAATGCGCAACAAAAAAAGCTTCAAAACAAGGAAGTCTAGGTTCTCGTACGATCACACCGCCTTGTCTGCTGTCATGCGTAGCGCCCTTCAATTCGACAGCGAAAGAGAAGCGAAACAGGTGAGGATTCATCTTCAGTCGAAGGATAGGTGCAACCTTTATTTGTGCCAACCGCAGAGACTCTCCACTGCTTTTTTGTATTTTTTGCTAAGGTAAATGTAAAATTATAATTGTGGCGCGTGGAAGTGGAGTGGGGTAGGCGCCGGCAGTCGCATGCACGCGATTGCAAGTTCGTGATTCAGATTCCTTACCTGGCCACCACGCCTTCCATCCCTGTGTGGTCTAGAATTGGAGGGAGAATAAAATACTACTTGTTAATCGGATGGACACCACAGATCCATATAGGCCAATTACGCATTCAAATGGACCCCGCGGCATTCTGTAATAGAGTGCGTGGCGCATCTCAATAGAGGTTAATGATCGGCGTCTTTATCTTTTTAAATCTATGCCTACATGCGAATTTTGTAAATTTAAACTGTTATACCAGTGTATTGTAATTAGGATTAAGGATAGCGGAATCATTATTTCGAGTGAATTATCAGAAAGGCTTCTTATGCCCTTCATGAATGTACCACAATCAGGGATGGGCGGATTTTCTGTTTTCTGTTTTCTGTTTTCTGATTTTCTGGCCATTTTGGGCAAATTTTTTCTGTTTTCTGTTTTCTGGGAAAATGGCTAAAATATGGCCAGAAAACAGAAAATAGGCTTGCGAACAAAATTTTATCACAGAAATCCAACGAGAAGAATTCAAAAAGTATCGTAGAATAGTGAGGTTCATTACAAAATAGTGTTTCTAGAGTATCTTAAATGGCAAGCATGCGGCGTTTTTGGATGTGCTCATGTAGTAATTGCGCCATGTACTCATGAACTATGCCGCTTTGTTTGCTTGATTGATTGTGTAAGTGCTGCTGGCAAGGAGTTCCTTCATAGGACATTTTTCTACTTTCATAATTTGGTTTCGCATTCTTTTCGATATCAACAGTAGTTTGGACCACCTACGATCACTAAAAAATTTATATCAAAACTATAAAAATAGTATTCTAAGGGGCGTTAGATTATGTATTAACTAACGACTTGTCATAGAGTTACTGTGGGTAGGATTATTTTTCAAATCCGGTTTAAAAATTGAACAATGTTGGCCGGTCATCCTCAATATCGCTTTCTGCAGAGCCTTTGTCGAAACTGCTTTTCTAACTCTGAAGATTGCTCAGTTTTTGGTGTCACAAATTAGTAAGAGACAGAAATGTTTTAGTCACCTTCGATTTCGTTGCTGTAATGATACAGTACTGGTACACGAAATTTCTCATTTATCACGCATGGGATATCATCTGTCGTCCCAGTGATCAACGAGTTATTCAAGTGGGCACCAGTAGCGTCTCCATTCGTCCATTTTTTTTCGTCTTTTTCGCTCGAGAGACACGAAGAGGGTCATATTGTTTGTTCAAGGCTTTGACGAAGAAGTCCGACCAACGCGTTGGTGGGCATCCTGTGAAGCTCGGAAGTCTCGAGGCTTTCTCTCACTTGCGTGAGTCGGGCCACTCCGAGCATTGTCCTCTCGATTCCACGCTGCGCGATACTAATCGCATGTTCATCTTGCTTTCGTAGAGCCCACATCTCTGATGAGTATCTTAGGGCAGAAAGAACAGTGAAGTCGAAAAGGTGGGTACGGAGCCGGACGTTTTTCGTCCTCTCCAAGACTCTTTCGACACTATTGACAGCTCCTCTAGCTGCTCTCTTCCTCCTGCTCAGCTCCGGCGCTAGTTAGTTGGTCATGTTGACTTCGCGACCCAGATGCACGTATCTGGAGCATTCGAAGATGTTCCTTCTGTTGATCGAGGATGAAGCATCAGAAAGTCGTCGTTCCTCATGAGCATCGTCTTCGTAAGATTCAGCTGCAATCCAACGTTCCCACACGGTCGAAGCCAGCAAGCATCTGCTCCGCCTGACTTGCGCTCAGTGTTGGATGGTGTAGCTGCCGTCCGTCGTTTTTCACTCCCATGTCTTCCCATTCTATGTAGTTCGAGTGTGGCGCTGAAGAGAACCGGGGATATAGTACCCCCTCATAGACCTCTCTGTTCACGTTGGCAACGACGTCGTTGTAGACTGCGAGACTTTTGTCGAGAATGCACTGCACAGCTCTCGAAGGACTCTGATGTACAGAGTAGGAACGCCCTGAGTCAGCAGGGCGTCCATGACCGCTTCAGTTTCGACGGATTCGAATATCTTCTTCAGGTCGATGAACGTAAGACACAGCAGCAGCTTGTTCTCTCGCGACACTTGGATGAGCTTCGTAATGGTTTGTATGTGGTCGATCGTACTGAATCTCCGAAACACTGCTCGCTCGCATGGCTTTCCTTGGTCCAGCGTTCTGCTAATCGTATTCAGGATGACTCGAGTGAACAGCTTATAGACTACGTACATCAGGCAGATCGGGCGATTGCTGTCAATGTCGTGCACTCTGTACAGCAAGGCGGTTCTGCTGGTCTTCCACTGAGATGTAATATGATATGTAGATATGAGGAGGAATAATAATAATGTGATAAGGAGGTTATATGCTCGGTCTTCATTATATGGTGTCTACGCATTCAAGAAAGCACCTTCACCCAAGATCTGTTGTGCTGACAGCCCCTTCAGTCACAAGCTCGTGTTGTACCGTGGAATATCAAGTACACAACATCTTTAGTCGGCTAAGTAGTAAGTAACTAGGCGCTGTAAAGAGCATTGATAAGTTGACCTGAAAACTTTCAGCTACGCGGAAACTAGACCACTTACAAGGAAAGGTATTCCCGAAGAACGAAACGAACTAGGAAAATAGATTCTGGCGGAGCCAGTAATACTCAACGAATCTCTGCACAGATTTAGAGTATGTTGCGAGAGTGTGTCTACAAACTCAAGCAATTGAGCTGAAACATGCAAACAGTGATCACTGAGCCTTCATCGTGTTCGGTGCTCTAAAAGGCCAGTTTCTTACTAGTGGGACCATTATCTAATTGAGGCGTTGGCGGTGAAACGGAGCTGATGAGTGATGTTGTATACTTCAGGTGTCGAGATTCCTACGAACTATCAGTCAAGATTTACAACTTGCTGATTGCAGTACACTGGAGTGTACAACAAATTTTTATAAGCGCTTGCAAATTGAAACGCTGGTCTAGGACTACATTTCTAGTCATACATAAGCATTTGCTACTGGAAATATGGATCTTTGGGTAGAATAATTAGGTCGTGTGATAATATCGAAATTTTCTGTTTTCTGTTTTCTGTTTCCTGATTTTCTGGCGTTTTTGGCTTTTCTGTTTTCTGATTTCTGTTTTCTGACGAAAGCGATTTTCTTTTTTCTGTTTTCTGGGAAAATTTTCAAAATTTCCGCCCATCCCTGACCACAATCCGTGAGAGAGAAGGGAATTTACCTAGAAAGTTTTGAGTGAACCTGCCGACGAAAAGATCGACAGCGGACCAAAGGTCGAAATAGTGAACGATGCATCCCAGTTCCGTTATTCAATCCACAAACCACATTTTTAGTTTGAACGATTTATGGCGGATCACAAAACATCGACACGAGGGTTAGACGTGCTCAAGGTGAAGTTGGAAATTGCCCGCAATCGAGTGCAGTGGCTGAAGAATAACATGAAGACCATGAAAGATCTTCTGATTTCAAAACACTCCGACATCGACTTATAGGGAGGGTCTCACCTGTTCGCAGTGGTCGATTTTCATGTGCTATTTATGTACTGAGCATTATTGTGTTTGAATGAACATTAATACAAACGTGTGTTATCGCACGAAGCATCGAAAACATCATCATAAAAGCCATTTTTGATAAGGACCCCGTTAAAAATGGCTTATGGAAAAACGTTCAGACTCATCAACATGCAGCTCTGTAGTCCATCAGATTACGAGGGTAGTAACATTTTTTGCTTGTGGTCCCCAGAGTACCTGAGGATCAACGAATATGAATTAAAGAAACAACGTGGGTGGGGTCTCTAGTATAGGGTCCAGCTCAACGAAAACGCAAGGCAGCTGCTGCCACTCTTGCAACATCTGCTGCTCTTCTAACAGCGCCTCTTATGCAGTTTCATCTCTGTAGAGTTGATTTTTTATTGTGCTAGAGAAACAACATCCCGGTTTAGAAGAAGGAGGGCAGTTCTGGGGACTGCACTTCTTCTTCTAAACCGGGATGCTCGTGCCTTGCTGCAAGCTCTCAGGCACATTCTTCTCAGCAACAACCTGATTGAAAAACTCTGCCATGAGGTAGGCAAGCCTCTTCGACGTCCACAGGTCGGCCGGCAAGTCACAGGGACCAATGGCTTTGCCAGACTTCTTCTCAAAGCTGCTTTCGTTTCGCTTCCTTTAATCTACTGAACGCGACTGTATACAGGTGCTGCAAAAGTAACAGGTGGGTATTCAAAATCTACAAAAATTTTCGAGGTTTCCTTGGTGTATCGCGCCATCGCTTCACAGCCCTCTTACGATCCATCAGATGATGACCGTTCTCGTCGTCGATGTCTTCTGCTTGGCGACAGTGACCCTTGGCGAGTCGGCAAGGATAACGCTCACTATTTCGCGTTTCCAGGTTTTCGCTGTCACCAGCGTAGAATGGGCTTTAGCAGCGATCACTGCCTTATTTGCCGCATTCTTCGCTTCTCAATAATTCCGCCATTCAACATGATAAACGTGCGTCGTTTTTGACGTTATTCTATCGTGCTATGCCTCGTCCGCGTTGGACCTGGGCCTTGCTCCCAGTCGATATCTATCCCATGGTGACGCGCAAGATCGTGGGCAACTTGCGATCGTCCCACAATCCCCTGTGGGGAAAAAGAGCGGAAATCGAGAGGCGGGGTAATGTTCAAGATATTGTAAGCACCGCTGCTATACCGCCTCCACCATTCTCGTCCACGTATATCGGATCGCAAGAGGCAGATACTGCGGAAGATACAAAAATTCTGCGTATATGTCACGCGGAGTACTGCGATTAGAAGGTTTGAAGGCAATCTGAGCGAGGTGCCGATACGGTGTCTGAGGAAAATAAGGTAGTTAATTGCGTTCAGAGCAATGAGGGTCACTGTGAGTGACAGGGGTGGAGAGTTTGTCGTGGGGTCCCAGGAGATGGAGAGGGCCATTATGGGGCCATACCTCCAAGATCATACCATCTATAGCTTCTCTTAAGAAATTCGCTAGACAGTATTGTCGTCATAACCAAGCATGGGCTGAAATGGAAATGTCGGCGAACCTCCTTAAGGGCATAATAACACGGCTGAAATGTGATCTTCCCATTCCACCTCGTTATACGTGGTCCCGCTCGCGAGGGTACATGCCCCTGTTGAGCGAAGTCCCCTTCGCCCCGTGGTGCTACGAGATACCAAGAACCCATGACCCAGGGGGGATGGTAGGGGACCCCATGATGTGAACAGACCACGTCCCCCCTCCCTGGCAGACGGGGGCCCCGCGTGGTGACCTTCAGCCCCCTCGCGCTTGACAGCGCCTGGGCACGCCCGCACTCCACGTGAGCCGCGGGTGCCTATGGGCGTGCTGTAGTGAACCCGGACTGCAGTGAGCGGACACAACCCCAAATGTTACCCGACACAACATAATACTCAACAACACACAACAATGCCCCAACACGACATAACCCAACAGCAAATATATACAATGCCAACACCGACAATATACCATTAGGAGGCTCACCACCTTCCTCGTCGTGTGCAGCACAATTTATACAGCCTCATGCAGCATCGCACAAGCATATAGAATATGCATATAGAATAATGAATATTAGATAGCATGGACGAACATAGGATAGACGAAACCGCTCCGGCTAAGTTGACTGGACTGGCTATCCGAGGCTAGGCGAGCTCCATCCGGGCTCGCCGTCCTCCCTGGAGTGCAGCCTGTAGTGCGTTGTAAGGAGCGGCAAGGCTTCGTTCGGAGTTTCCGGGATGATGGTAGAAGCGGGCTCACAATTGCAGCCCCCAGAGCAGCGTCCGCGCAGCCGATCGACGTTCCGAGAGAGTTGGGCGGGGGCGGCGCACCGCGGTCCCGCCGGCCAATAGCGTGCGCGGGCAGGCCGAGCTCGGGAGCGCCTCGTCAGCGTTCCGAGCGGGTACGGCAGCCCGCGCGAGTTTGAATTGAGAAAAGGGAGCGAACCTTCCCATTCACGACATCTTTTGAAAGCCATAAGTTGCCTCCGAACAGTGCAGGCATCGGTACCTTTCCACTTTAAGGTTAGGGCAAAATAAGTGGTGTTGATGGTCCTACAGACCGCGTTTTGTGGCTCTTGAACCTTGCTCTAAGCAGCTGATCAGATTAATACCCTCACGCCCAACACCAATGCTTTCCTCCAAAAACTACGCGCTACTAAGGCGAAAGAAGGATAGGTTATGGAGTCCTTAAACATCATTTTGTTGTACACCAACGTTGCGAAGAAAAGCGCCTTACAGGGTATACCTGAAAATCCTCACTGAGCACCAGGCAAGTGTAAACTTGTATGGCCTCAGTGTGAGTTACTCGGGGTTCCGAACACGACGCCTAAGTCCATTTGGACGACAACGGCAGGACACCGTCCATACCGATAACTGAGGGTGTTCGGTGACCTGACCTGACCACCTCCAACGGAGAGTCACCTACTGAAAACGGCGGAATTTCCACAAACGACATCGGAATCGTAATCAGCGCTCCAAACAACCTCCTAGATGATTTTGGACGAGGGTTAAACGAAAAAGATTGGCCAATTTCGAAGATCTTGATTTTCGATGACGTCATCGGCCAATCAGTCTCGCCTCGTCCCCGATGCGAAATTGTCAAAAAATCAATTTTTCTGAAATTGATCGAGATTGACACCATTCAATAGAGATTTTCTTTATAAACAGAACGGTATCATTGGGAATGTCGAAAAGCCAAACTTGGGCAAGTAAGAGTGCAGGAGACTTCAACCCTTAAGTCTGCCGCCCTATGATGGCAACTGGAGTTAAGACAGTATAGGCAGCTGGGCGAGTTGTGAGCACGTAGTGCAAAGAGCTTATACTGTCCTGCTCCCCTACGCACTCTTATGCCGTTAACTCTCCTCGTCTTACCGCAGTGATCGACGGAAATCGGAAAAAAGCGTGTCACACAAGCTTAACCTGCAGATTCGCACCACTGTAACTTTGTACGTTCTTAAGCTACATCACTGTGCTTTGGCGAGCTGCTAGATCTTCTTACTGCTACAAAATTCACAAGCTGACGGCCGGAAGGGTTTACACTTGACAGAGTTATCGCGCTTCAAACACGCCCGCGCGTGCAAGTTGGCACATCAAGGTCGATGATCTCCGCGCCCTTACTCGCTCAGATTATACCTCTCGCCACCCTAAGTAACACCGTTCAATTCACCATCAAAAGCGCTACCCAATGATACCCAACTTGGCCAAATTCGAGAAAACTGATTTTCGGTGACGTCATCGCCCCTCCGCTGCGGCCTTGTCATGAACGCGAAATTGTCAAAAAATCGACATTTCCAAAATTGGTGGAGATTGATACAGTTTCACATAGATTTTTGAGCTGAACAAAACGGTGCCATCGCGAGTGTCTAAGACTCAAATATGGGCGAGTAACGGCGGAAGAAATTTCATCGCTGCCGTCCGCCGCTCTAAAATGGCAAATATGGCTAAGGTAATTTAGAGCCTGAGAGCTGTGAGATGTCAGTGTAAAGTGCCTTTAATGCTCTGCTCGCCCACGGATTTGCATGCCTTTAGCTCGCCTCGTCTTACTTCAATGGTCGACCAACATCGGAAAAAAATTGGGTTGCACAAGCTTAACTTGCAGTTTCGCACCACTGTAATTTAGTACCTTTAGGAGTTACACCGTTGTGCTTTATCCTTCTTTAAGAACCTAGTGCGGCCTACAAAATTGACGAGTTGCAGACGGAAAGATTCAAACATGATAGAGTTATTATGCTCCAAACACGTCCGCGCGTTCAATTTGGCAGTATCCTGGAGCATCAGTGAAAGCGCGGAAATTGCTGTCAGACAATGCCAGGCCCACGAAGTATTTGGAGCGCATTGGAAAAAAAAGCATTTAGATACTTGGACACTAGGCTCTAGTGCACTTGAAGGGAATGATGACGTCATCGAACGCGGAGCCGCGCAGGCTCGGCCTCGTTGCGAATTCGACGCCCACCCAATTGATTCCACAGTTCGTATATGCATTGTACACAGCGCGCGCCATGCCGGCAGTTAGTTCCAAACAGTAGGCCATGCTCGTCCAAATGCATGGATAGGCTCCCATCAGCCTATCATCCTAACGTCATCACTCTGCGAGCGGTCGCGCCCACTCGAATGATTCTGCCGGGCCTATATTCATTGTTCACAACGCGCGCCACGTCGGCAGTTAGTTACAAACAGTAGGCCCTGCTCGTCCAAACGTATGGATAGACTCCTTCCATCAGCCTAACGTCCAGAAGTTGAGGATGCCGCGCCCTATCGCAACTTGCCTCAGACACGACGCGTGGCGAGCGGAAAACGGCGCTCTCCGGCGCCATTTTGCGCCGCTCTTCATCTTCCGCTGGCTTGTGTTGGTTGGACGAAGCGGCACAGCTGGTACTTTAGTTAGATGTGTCAATAACCAAGCATCACCTTCGAGATGGATCTCTCTATCTCCATAGTCTGTAAAGAACTTTCAGAACCAGTGCCGAAGGAGGAATAAAACGTGGGCATCATTGGCAAAACCACCTGGGATTAATTCACAGACAATAACGCACCTGAAAATTGAATCTACGTGCCCAGTCTTCTATCTGCTCATAAAGACACACAAGCTTCCCTCATCGAGCAGTGTTGAATCACCGGGACTCTCCAAGATCAAGGTGCGTTGGGGGCTGGTTTTGGCACAATTACTCAGGTTTAAGCCGGCCCATTTAAGCAACATCCAGATGTTTCTAAAACGTCATCATTCTGCATGAGCGGTCTCCACTTGTGTTTTAACCTATCTATCCTTCGAGGTGGCGGCCTTGTACACTAGTGTAGGCAACGGGTGCGCTATGGAGGCTGTGCTTAAGTGTTTACCAGAGACTTTGCAATTTTGGTTCCTTTGAAGAAGTCCAAATCAGGATCTATCAGCTACCCTCGCCATATTAGGAATTTAAATGAGTAAAACAGTGCCTCTTCTTAATCTTAATCTCTTCTTAATCGTATGCCTTTTGTAGATTGCAACACAACCTACAAAAATATATGCTTCCAACTTAGTTATTATGTGTAAACTTTTCTGGCCAACTGTAAGCTCCCAGAAGCAATTACACCAAGATTTCGGTTGTGGTGTTGTTAGCGATGGTGGAAGAAGGCTTCCGATCAGGAAAAGGCCACTGCCCTCGCTGACTAATTTTCCAGCGTGTTTTTGCCAGAAAACACATGCAAGAACCTCCTCCAATTAGACAGTTTTAATAAGATCAGGCGCGTTTAAAGAGATTTGTTTTAACCGGCATCAAATTTCAGTTTTAGTCAAGAGTCTAAAGACGTCTGTCTCTCAACCATATTACGGAATGCTATTCCTCGTTATCGAAATCTCTTGCGCATCTGTTTAACATCTCCATGCTGTTGGGAGAGGCTTCTCAGATGCGGAAAGCAGCGATTTTGACTGTTAGTCCCAAAGTATCTGGTAATAATTTCATCTGCAATTTCCGACCTATTAGGCTAACTCGTACTCCAATGAAGGTAATAGAAAACATAATGCTGTGGCTCTCCAGATTTCATACTATTTCGCCGAAAAAGCATGGTTTTCCGCTCTAAGCCTCAACGTGTACGAATTTAGCGGACTCCGTTTTCGACTTCACCCAGGCCCCGCAACCCTAAACGCCGGAAAACCTTTGGACGTTATATCGAAGGCATTTGATAAAATTTGCTGTCACAAACTGTTAACAAAATTAGGACTTCTTGGTATCTTCTTAACTGATTCAGCTCCTATCCTGATAACATAGACATGACAGTAAAGGTTTGGCACATGTCTCTGAGATATAACTGTGTAAATGAGGTTCCTCATAGAGGCGCTCTGTCTCCCCTGTTATTTTTGGTTTACACCATGGATCTGCTCCAAATACTCCGGACATCCTCTACTATTAAATTGAAGCCTATACTGACGATATCAAAAATTTACGGTGCATATTGACTGGATGATGCTACGAGCATTGAATTCGGCCAGTATGAGTTTCCAAGACCTTTTCCAAGAATGTGGATTTCAGCAGTTCGTCAAAAGGGCTACACTTGGTTCAAACATTCTTGATTTAGTTCTATTCTCTTCATCAATTGTGCTCAACGTAGCTACACTTCCTCCGTTAGCCACGTCAGATCATTGCATCGTCTCTTTTGACATAATGGTCAAATTCGCGAACTTTTCGCCAACCCCGTACCCTGATTTTTTGAGTGTGAACTATCCAGCACTAGACAGTTACTTCTGTGCTGTGGATTTGTTAAGCATACTCAATCAGTACACTTCTATGTCTGATGTTTATCGAAGGTTTTGCACAGTGCTTTACGATGCTTTTGCAATATTTGTGCCTTTTAGATTTCCTAGAAGTAGCATGATGAAATACCCTCCCCACATCCGCAATTTATTGAAACAAAAACAGCGTCTTTTTTGTGAGTCAAAATGTCTTTTAAACAACCAGGCTTACAAAAATGTCTGCGACAGCCTGAACCATCATGTCAAAAAATTCGTTGCTAATTACGAAAGGCGGCTTCCCGCTCAAAGCTCAGGCAAGAAACTTTACCAATACATACGTCAGAGAATAAAGCCAAAAGCAGGTCTTCCAACGGTAATCGGGCCACGTGGCTCCAAATTCCGTACTGACCAGGAAAAGGCAAATGCGTTGGCTGAATTTTTCTCCGGTGTTTTCTCTGCAGCCAACCCCTCTGCACCCCCTGAATATCTTATGATCTCCTTGTCTATCAAACATACATTAGACAATATATACTTTCATCCACACGAAGTCTCTTTAATTCTCAAGCGTTTAAGTTCATCTACCACTGAACCGTATCACGGGATCCCTCAGATAGTGTTCCGAAAATGTCACTATTCTCTTTCTAAGCCCCTTGCGCTCCTATTCAAACTGTCTTTGCTCTTGGGAGAGGTTCCGCAGTTGTGGAAGGAAGTCATAGTAACAGCGATTCCAAAGAGTTCTAGCACTGGTCTTCTAAGTAATTATCGACCGATTAGCCTTACTCGAACAGCGGTTAAAGCAATGGAGAAAATAGTAAAAAAATTGAAGACAATTCAAACTTGGCTTAACAAATTTAACGTTATTCCTCGGCAACAGCACGGATTTCTATCTGGTGCCTCAACTGCAACCAACCTAGTTGACTCGCTTATGATTTCTCGTATGCTATCAATAATGGAAAATTTGTTGATGTGTTATATCTTGATTTTTCTAAAGCCTTTGACAAAGTATGTCATAAAATATTGCTTGATAAGTTGGAAATGCTTGGGATTCGAGGCAAAGTGCTGAATTGGCTGAGATCGTATTTATTAAATAGAGGCATGACAGCTAGGGTATGACATAGCTTCTCTTTGAGGTATGCTTGTGAAAGTGGGCCCCTCAGGGAGGAGTTTTGTCTCCTTTGTTATTCATGATTTACACTATTGATGTTCCTCAATTCCTAAAAACTTCTGCTGAGATTAAAATGCCGTTCTATGCGGATGACGTTAAACTATATGGTACGTATGATAATGGAAACAAAACCGAGGTACGTTTGGCGCTTCAAGGCTTCATTGAACGAATGCATCTCTGGGCAAATTGCTCTGGTATTCCTCTTAACTCGGAAAAGTGTGTTGTTATGCATATTGGAGATGACGACGTGCCCTTATATGCCACTGACGGCAAGCAGCTTAAAACCTGCCGTTACACAAAAGATCTTGGCGTAGTGTTTGACAGTGATCTGAAGTTCTCGATACACATTGACGGTATAGTTCGTAAGGCCTACAGCACTCTGTTTTTTTTATTCCGTAATATAAAATGCTCTGATGAGGCAATATTGCTGAGACTTTATAAGTCTCACGTGTTGCCTCATCTTGATTACTGCTCCTCAGTTTGGAATCTCCACTTGAAGAAGGATATTCTCAAATTAGAAAGAGTGCAGCAGGTCTTCACCCATCTACTCTGGTATAGAGTAAAGCGGCCTCAAAGTGGTACCGTCATGCCTAGTTATGCCGACAGGTTAAATATGTTTGGTTTAAAGACACTGCAGGAGAGGCGCCTTGCTTCAGACCTGACATTTTGTTTCCGAGTTCTTCAACAGGAATCAAAATTATTGGCAAGCAAGTATTGGGTATTTGTGCCATCAAGCATGCGTAATGGTAGGTTTAACGTACATTATCGTAGAATTGGATGGAAAAAATATTAATTGATGTTTAAAAACCTATTTAACAGTTGTGGCAGGTGGATGCAGCTGCTACCATTGACAGTGTTTGAAGCCGACAATAGCTGTGCATTCAAAAAACAACTGAAGATACATGACCTTTTGCAGCTGTTAGGAAACGCATAATGCTTAGGCTTTGCATTCCTATTTCAGATGTTGCCATGTGGTGAGGTTCGCATGATGATGGCTGTACGGGAGGAGTGTTACTAGCTGCCTGATGACAAATTCATCGTATCATTGTTTTATAACCTTCTCATTGTTAATGTTCTAGATAAGTGTGACTCCTTTTTTCTTGCATTGCTCTCATCTGAAACTACAATGACTATACCTCTTTAAACACTCGTGCAATGTTAACGTGTTGCCCTTGTCTTAATACTGAGACGATTCCCTTTATCACAACACTTTGTGGCCTAAGGCTTGGTTGTTAGGGGAGATGAGTGAGTTGGTTGGCAAAAGAGCTCGGCCAAAAGAGCTTGATCTAAAATGTTGCGAAAATCCTTGCCATTTCACAGGATGTTTCGGTTTCTGTGGTCAATCCGCTGCGGCTATAGAAGCGACAATGGCTGGCACTAAAAGAAGCATTGCCTCGCCTAAGCACGTAGGGCTACATCCTGACGCTTAGGTGTCGACCAGCCAAGAAGGTTGCTCGAGAGTGGTTTATTATAAATAACCACACTATAGCTGGGCTGGGTTTTAGAAAACCGATTCATTCTATTCTCTGTGTGCTACTCTTTCGCATTGCCTAGCTTCCCTGCCTACAATATGTCTCACTCAGTAAAATTTGTGGCAAGACTTCTGTGTGTGGTAATGCATTGTGGCAGACTGATGTAAGATTCTCCTTAAACATTAGTGACGCTATCTTTGCATGGATCCGGCTGGCTACACACTAATATCTAACCATAATTTCACATCCATATCCTCTTGCTACTGATATCTTCGCTCCTGATATAGAATTTGGTCACCCACTTCTCCGCTAGTGAATAAACTCTACAGGATGGGATATCAATTCTAATGAGGTTGGCTTGTGATTTAAACTATAAGGGTTCTACTGACCCACGGATACTCATTGCACTATAGGTGACACAGTTTTCAAGTGTAAATTGAGGGCACTGCGAGGGAAAAGACCATCAGATTTCTGTTGCTTTGGAATGGAGATGTTCTAAGCACGTTTCAGTATTACGCCTTTCTATGCTGTTTGCGAGTTTATTTCTTCAGCTACGTTTTAGAAAGGTGTTTATTTTGTTACTAACTTCTTATTTACTTTGTTGTTTATCCTTTGTTTTTTTCAGAACTGGATCTGTTTTTAGACGTGCATAACGACCTGTGCAGGGTTTTGCGCACCTTTGAGTGCAATAAATAAATAAATAAATAAATAAATAAATAAATAAATAAATAAATAAATAAATAAATAAATATGATAGAGCAACGTAGAAAGGTGTGAGCAGTTCTTCAGAGTTCCGTTGAAAAACTGTACATCTGGGCTTATTAAAAGGAAATTAACCGAATATAGATAAGTATGCCGTAATGCACATAGGTGTTGACACGCTTCAGTATATTGTCAACGGTGCCAAGTTGGCATTTTGTAACTCAGCTATAGATTTCGGAATTATCTTTGAATCAAGTCTAAATTTTCAAGACAAATGGATAATGCCGTTAGAACGCCAACCTTAACCTACTTTCTATCCTCCGTTGTGTCAAGAGTTTGCATGAAGCAGCACTGCGCTACGCCTTTTCGCATGTATTGAAGACCCTTAAATACTTTCCAATTCACCTAAGAAAGAACATCCGTAAGATCGAGCGTGTTCAAGAGATATTCATGCACCTTCTTTGGTGCCGGCTAACCCCTCCTAGTAGCGGGTAAAATCTTCCAGGCTACTGTCAGATGCTAGCACTGTTTGAATTAAAAACCTTGTAGAAGAGGGGTGCAGTGTTATCTATCGTTCCGTATTCTACAAAAAGAGGTAAAATTATCTCCAAGAAAATACTGTATTTTTAGAGCAACTAGTGAGCGAAACGGTAGGTTTAATATTACTTATCCAAAGATCAGCAACAGAAAGCTCAATATCATGTTTAGCGATTTCTTTGGCAGGTGTGCTAGGTGGTTAGGTTTGCTTTAAGCGAGCATCATCGAAGCCACTAGTTGTCGCGCGTTCAAGATTAAGCCGAATAAGCGCAACCTTTCGAGACTACCTGGCAGCTTCTAGTTTGCCACCCATTTACCCTGCCTCTCCAGGTACTGTGTTGAAAAGTGTGAGTTCGCCGGGTTTAACCGTTAACTGATTCATTAGCGAGTTCAGTGGTAACCCATTACGCGTATACTAAGAGGAAATGTTGATATTAGACCTCTTCTTTGTACGCATAGGGTCACCTGCAATAGACATATGACTTTTGAGTGATTCCAAAATGTTAATATTACAATGTGACTAAGGAGGCCTAAAAGAGGTGCTTTTATTCCTAGAGATCGAACGCTCTTTTACCTGTTCGCTAGTGTCTGTACTTTTCATCTGAGCACACTTTTTGTCGAGTGTATGGAATAATAAATAAATATTTAAATTTGGCATGTGTTTATTTGCAATAGTGCCAACACTGATAAAATCTTCGTTACAGTACCGCCGCTAAACATTCAACCAAACGACGTTTGCGACGCAAAAACGCGTTTTTTGCCTCGCATCATGATAACTTTGTTCAAAATAAAGCCTTTCTCACCAAAATTTTCAAGCGCTCCTAGCATTATCCTACCTACCAATGAGCATGCAACCGCCTTTGAAAAGTGGATGGAAGCCTGAAAACCAATGCCGCAATTAAGGAGGGTCCTAATTACTGTGACCCGACCCAACACCGTCGCCGAGTCTCGCTTAGTTATGTCCCCAGGCGCAAGTAGTGCTGCCCAGCTGAATTTTAAAATTCTTAAACCTAATTAAATTTTATTTTCCTGCTGTTTGTGACCTTCTCCTGGCTGCGACAATTCATTTGATACCAAATTTGGCAGGAAAATATGCATGAGTCTGCAGCTGCTTCAACCGATTTTGTTTATTTCACGGAAACATCCTCAGTCTAAACCTATATTGTAGCTTGCAATCTACTCATCTTTAAGGAGGGAAAATGACATAGGAAATTTACGTTTCGAGTTCACTTTGGGCATTTGTGTGCTGGTTGCAATTCGTCAAACTGCAAGTGAACCTTGGTAAAGAGCACTCCCTGTCGCCGATTTTGGCTGCGAATATCTACGTCCTAAGCAAATGAGTTAGTCCAAAAATATGTTGGCTAACCGTACGCTATGTAGGGACTCCAAGTATCAAATATCGAGAAGCCGGGAGATTAGATGGCCAAATTTCAGCTGGTTAAAGTGAAGACTTTTTTCAAAAGTGCGACCGAACTTCTACAGCGTTTCATGCTAAGTCTTTGCAGAATGAATGCTGGGAAGCCCGGCACTCATATTAAGTATTTTTTCGCTCAATATTTTCAACCAGTCCAGATGCCAATATTTTGATGCACCAGATCGAGCGTCGATGTAGAGGTCTTCTTCGACCATAATTGCACTGACATGACATGCCCTACAGAGACATTGCACTCGGCTGCATGACCAACGAATCCCTCACTTTTCTTTCTTGTAATTACGGGCCTGTTCGACTTTATGCAGCTCACCAATATCGATCCATGCTGCCAAATCTCGATGAGTTTTTGGGTTTTCCGAATTGCGTACATCATATTAGGTTGTCCGGAAAGTTCTCACTGTTTTGAGTGCTTCACTTTGAACTAACATAACTTTCTAAAATTCCATCGGATTTAGTCGAAATAAGCACCGCTTCAGTCAGCACACTTTTGCCAATGGGGAACCAGTCGTCTTATTCCATCAACGAAAAATTAGGTTTTCGAGATTCGATAAAATTCACGAAAGCTGTTTTGGCTTGGTGTTGACTGGTGAAGGTTCTACCAGCGAGAAAGTTCCGAAAGTGTTTGAAAAGATGGCAGTCGGTTGGTGAGAGGCCTGGAGAATGACGGGTGAGGCAGAATTTCAACCCTTAGTTCATTTAATGTTCAAGTGGTGATTTCCGAAACGTGTGGCGGGCGCTATCGTGCAAAAGAATCGGGCCTGTTCTGCTGAACAAAGCTAGCTGAAGTTGACCGTTTTCGGTGATTTCGTCTATTTCCTTACAATAGGACTTTGCTGTGATCGTTTGGCCTAGCGCCGAAAAGTTGTGATGGATCACACCAGCCGCTGATCACCACACAGTGACCATTACCTCTTTTGGTGGAGGTTCGCCTTCTGTAAATGCCTAGGGGGTTCATCGGCGTGCAACCACAGCCCGGAATGTTTACTGTTATCATACAGAATCCACTTTTCACTACAAGTGATGATTTGATGATTCGATCCAAAAAGGGGTCCGTTTTGCTGCGTAAAAGGTGAGAAGAACAAATATCGAAACGTGACAATTTTTGCCGTTCACTCAACTCTTGGGGCACCCACTTTTCAAGCTTTTTCACCTTCGCAAGGCGTTTCAAAGCATCCGCAACTGCAGTTCTACTACGTCTAGCTCGTCCGCGATTTCGCGAAGTGTTTGGGATGGTTTGGCTTCCACAGGATCATCTTCGAGGCTGAAATCTCCAGTCCCGATTTTACTGAAGCACTGGCACACAGCGCCTTCTCCAACACTATTATGCCCCACACTTGATTGATATTTAAAGCTTCTCGGCTGCGGATTGTCCCAATTTGAAGTTGTAATAAGATATCGCTCGGAATTGCTCATTCGACATACTCCAATAAGCCCTTCAAGAACAGAAATACAAAACAATGTTGAAACATATTTTTTTAGTCAGATAAAGCGAAAAATTCTGTGCAGAAAGTAACATTAATGCGCAATACAAGTTGAATTTTTACTTGATAATAGACGAATGAAAGATGGCAACGCAAAACGCTAAGAGCTTTCCGCACAACCTAATAACATGAATTTGTTGGCTGAAAATTTCAGTACGATTTCCTTCATGCTTTCATTCACTTACTCAAAAATGAACACTTCGTTTAAAGTTTTATAAATTTCTCATTTTTTGTAGAAAATAATGGTTTATATCCTGTTCTAAAGAGTAGAGCCGACGCAGTTTTTAGCGCCAAAAAGGGATTGCGCCGTGCAATTGTCCAAGACTTCGCGGTTTTTATTCGATTGATAGCAAAATTGCTGTTTGCATAGAGTTTTAGCCTGTAAACAACATAACAAAGAAAATTGTAAAAAACACATATTCTCACTTTGATATCTCATGTAAGCAGCGTTCACACTATAAATCAAATAAAATTCGCGGCGAGCTTTTCAAGTGCAGGGCGCAATCTGGTCTTTGATGCACTAAATAAATCCTACCTTGTTGCGCTTTAAGACAAAAGTTAGTTTATTATTTTTTCAAAAGAAACAAAACTTGTGTAAAATTATTACACTCGTTCGGGCAGCTTAACTTTAAAAAATTCAAGAAAGTTATACCAAATTTTTCTTGGACAAAAAATATTCTACCCTTCTCGAAGTGTTCGTATTTTAACCTGTAAGAAGCTCGTTTCAATTTGGAAGATGTTTAATTCCTATTTAATTTGAAAAGTGTACAACTCGACGTGAAAATGATAAATGCATATTTTACGTTGCGGCTAGGCACACAGTTTTGAGAAATATAGAATCTGCGTGGTCTACGCAATCCGGAAAACCCAAAAACTGATCGAGATTTGGCAGCATGGATCGATATTGGTGAGCTGCATAAGGTCGAACAGGCCCGTAATTAGGAGAAAGAGAAGTGAGGGATTCGTTGGTCATGCAGCCGAGTGCAATGTCTCTGTAGGGCATGTCATGTCAGTGCAATTATGGTCGAAGAAGACCTCTACATCGACGCTCGATCTGGTGCATCAAAATATTGGCATCTGGACTGGTTGAAAATATTGAGCGAAAAAATACTTAATATGAATGCCGGGCTTCCCAGCATTCATTCTGCAAAGACTTAGCATGAAACGCTGTAGAAGTTCGGTCGCACTTTTGAAAAAAGTCTTCACTTTAACCAGCTGAAATTTGGCCATCTAATCTCCCGGCTTCTCGATATTTGATACTTGGAGTCCCTACATAGCGTACGGTTAGCCAACATATTTTTGGACTGACTCATTTGCTTAGGACGTAGATATTCGCAGCCAAAATCGGCGACAGGGAGTGCTCTTTACCAAGGTTCACTTGCAGTTTGACGAATTGTAACCAGCACACAAATGCCCAAAGTTAACTCGAAACGTAAATTTTCTATGTCATTTTCCCTCCTTAAAGATGAGTAGATCGCAAGCTACAATATAGGTTTAGACTGAGGATGTTTCCGTGAAATAAACAAAATCGGTTGAAGCAGCTGCAGACTCATGCATATTTTCCTGCCAAATTTGGTATCAAATGAATTGTCGCAGCCAGGAGAAGGTCACAAACAGCAGGAAAATAAAATTTAATTAGGTTTAAGAATTTTAAAATTCAGCTGGGCAGCACTACTCGCGCCTGGGGACATAATTAAGCGAGACTCGGCGACGGTGTTGGGTCGGGTCACAGTAATTAGGACCCTCCTTAATTGCGGCACTGGTTTTCAGGCTTCCATCCACTTTTCAAAGGCGGTTGCATGCCCATTGGTAGGTAGGATAATGCTAAGAGCGCTTGTAAATTTTGGTGGGAAAGGCTTTACTTTGAACAAAGTTATCATGATGCGACGCAAAAAACGCGTTTTTGCGTCGCAAACGTCGTTTGGTTGAATGTTTAGCGGCGGTACTGTATAAACCAATAGTATGATAAGTAGACGTGTCCTTTTAGTAAAGGAGGCAACTTTGGTGCTTCAACCCAAATAACAGATTGCGTATCGTAGTTTATCCTAAATCACGAGTGCTGCTTCTCTAGAGTTCCATTTGCCCCCATTCTTCACGGATACAAATCTTTGTGAAAATCGGTTTAGAGTGTATAAGTGCTAAATAAAGTGTATTCTTTATTTCCGTTTTATTCTTACACATTTAATCGAATATATGATCTATTTGCCATTTTTTCGTTTACGTCTCTTTCTTCTTGAACTTCTCTCCTGAAGCAAAACCTAGTTTCATCATTGAGATTTTAAGAATGTTGGCCTACGTTTAACACAACGCTTTCTGACCTCATTACTGATAGCTGTCATCTCCGTCTTGTCGCCGTCCTTCTTCTTCCTCCTCTTTCTTCGGCTTTTGCTAGATCTACTTGAACGGTCCTGCTCGCTGGTTGTGCTCGAGCTACTACTACTGCTACTACTGCTACTAGAGCCGGAGCGTCGTGATTTTTTCTTTTTCGCTGACTTGCAAACTCCTAAACCGGAGAACACAAACGGCACTTCCTCGTTCTTCTCCGGATAATGCCTGAATTCCAAAGGAGTTCGGATTTTTAATGTACTTTAATAAAATAAATTGCAATAATTTAAATTTGGTCGCCAAGAACCTTGAGTAGTTTATCGCTGTTGTGGGCTCAACGACGTCAAGCTTCCGTATGGGTTGATCCTGAAAAAAGTCACCCTGATTTATTTTTGAAATAGATCAGAAGCAGATCTAACCTTAGTCTGAGTGAATTCGTCCAGTCCGTCAAGTGTTGCGATGATTGACCGAACTGTGTTGCTCACCAAAAGTTCCTCGTTGAAATGCTTTTCGTCTCTATCTTTCATGACACTCAAGTCCTGCTCCAGAGCTTCCATATTTGTTCTGAATCAGAATGCATATTAGACACTCCCTCGCAGAACTAGCTGGTATTGTTTGGTTTTCCTTTGGGGCGCGATTAGTTTACAGACCTACTGATCATAAGTTAGTAATCCTTCCTCCTCATATAAAGAGAAGCGTTAGCAGATCTCAGGTCTTCATCATTTCTACATCCTCCCCACCATATACTATTTTGGAGTTTCTCATTTGTTTCTAGTTAGCTTCCCTTTCTTCGCTGAAATTCTACCCTCACTTAGCAAGGTGTGCAATAACGCTTCATGACTTTTCATGATTTTTATGTGTTTAACTTCTTTCACAACGTGCTTTGTCTAATTTTCTACGTTCGTGTCAGAACGGCTATTTTAAATATTATCGCACAATATTGTGCAAGTAAATATAAATGGGATTGATTTGCTATGCAATTGTTAAAAACTTCACGAAAATAGCACATCAGTTGATTATGAGAGACAACCACAGCACTAGAATTAAACTTGCGATAAAATTGTTGCAATAGTTAAGGAAACTTTGCTAAAATCGATTACATACATAGAAGGACGACAAGGGACCGCAAATTTTTTTTCAGTAGATAAGGGCGGTTGTGGTTCGGAAATGCATGAAAAAGCTTCTGCATCTAGGACGAAAGGTTTGCGACTTCCCTACATATACTACCGATTCTCATGTTCTGTTTTCCTTCGCCTACAACTTCGAGGCATCGATTTCTTTCCTTGAGAAGCAGATTGATTCTATATTCCTTTTTGTAGCGGGCTTTTGGGCACGAACAACTCAATCGGAACGCCACTGAGGGTCTTAAATATGGGAACCCATTCTTAAAGATAATAATAAGAATAAATGTGCAATACTGAGGAGGTGTTGCCGGAGTCCGGGATTAGGTGAAGTAGAGGAAACGCTACATGATATCTGAATGTGGGTGTAGAAAAAGGCCACAGCAGAGGCTTCTGAGATTGCCTTCTTACTACGTTTACGCTAAACCTTCGAAATTGAGGCGGCTAGAGGTTCAAAGGTTATGCCTATTTATTTCTTACATCGGAGAGGTTTGATAGACCTTTAATGAATCTACGGTCAAGAGCTCACATTGCAAAAGAGGGGTATCATCACCAGTAATTCGGGGTTCGAATAACTCATCAGTCAACGATGAGCTTTTTCCAGGTTACCATGAAGACAGCAGGAAACAGACCGACATCGTGAGTTTCCTTCGATAAAGATCAAGAAATTCAAGCCCGTCGACATGAGTTCTAATGTGATACAGCACATAAGCGAGAGGGATCCACTGGCTTGCTATGTGACAGGGACTAAAGATATATTTATGATGATCTGTCGCATTTTATGAAGTCGATAGCCAGCAAGCCGACTGCGGCACACGTACGACGACGACGGATGCGAAAGGGTTCGAAGGAAGCACTGTTGGGTTTCGTCGTCGTATTGCAGGCGGGTTCTAGTAGACATGTTTCAAATTGTAGCACTGAAACCACTGTAAAGTGGTCAGTACACACTTTGCCAGCATGTAGGTTAATAAGTGTAGGTTAATAAGCACTTCAGTCAGCATAGTTTGTGAAAAAATACTCTTACGGAGCGGGCACAGGATCTTTTAGTACTAGCTTTTTGTCAGCGAGTAAGAACAGTAGAGAAGACAGAGGCTTTCTTTCGTTTCTCGGAATTTCTGCCCTGTATTTCTTATCCTTCCAAAACGGTCGTCCTTTCTGAAAGTGATCATTGTAGTAACTTGTAAATAGTTTTTTTGTTAGAAACGAGTTGTTCTAAAGCCTTATGCTTAGCGCAAAACAGCTCAGTGGAGATTGTACTTTTTTGTCTGGACGATAAGTATACCATGGTAAGGTAGACTGGAAACCCTTGATACAATTTCACGTAATCAAAATGGATTGTTATAAGAAGGTTTTTAAGCCTTTTAGATTCATTTAATAATACGTAGTTTAAACATTATAGTACTGGCTGCAATCATTGTTAAGGGAAGAGTTTATCCTTTAATTTACAATGAGAGAATGATGAAAAAAAACTTCTGAAAAGTTTTATGAGACATAAAATTCAAGTTTACCTGGACAAGACGGCAAAATGGCTAGGACGTTGAAAATCTAAGCACAAGCAATTGGTGTACAATACCGGCCTTATCTTTTGGTCTTTGGGCGGAAAAAGCGAAAAAAACCGCCTTTTCCGCCGCTTTTCTGTAGCGCTCTTCAAATTGAGCGCATTGTAAATCGTTGCACATATTCGTGATCAGCACCGAGCTCTCTTCCCGATGAGCTGCAAATCGCTTAGCGAGCGCCTGAAAAATAGTTCAGTGACCTAATTTCCGCCTGGCGTGGCTGACCCCTGTGCTCGCGGGAGATAATTACACCCACAGCTCCTAAGTAGCTAATGAAGGAGGAGATTCGGCCTATTATAGCATATTTTCTACCTTATATATAGTAAACCAAAAATCTGGTGTCAGGTCAGCCGGCATCTCCTCCGACTGCGCTACGCGCCCCCATTTTTTAAAATTTATTAGATGAACACTTAGTAAATATCTTTTAGCCATCAATCAAGGAAATGCCGCGCGATGCTAGACCAGTGCACGGCGTAACCTACAACGCTTAAGAAACATTTTCGCATTCAAACCATTTAGTATAAACTGTAACACATAAGGATTAAAGATAAAGGACAGCGTCAATCAATTTCTTTTGGGATGCGCCACGCATTTCAATTGTACGCGATGTCGTGGAAGTAAGTTGGCTGCGTATTTGGCATAATGGAAGACAGCTGGCTCAGACGGGAAATCCAAGCCAAGACCCTGGCATCAGATGCGAGACCCGGCTCCTTCGGTCTATGTGCGAATAAAATACCGCTCAAATTCTTTGAAAGAAAGACGCTTTCCGACGGATTTATCCGTCACAAAGCGTCGCTTTGCTGTAACTTGCTTTAAAATTACTCTTGTGGATTCCAACTAACACTATTCGATTCCCCTCTTCACTGCGCATTCCCTGCTTCCAAGCGGCGCTCATTTCGACAACCCATGACCTAGGTATGGGCTGTTTTCGTCTGGAGGGCCCCTAATTGATTTACGACCTCTCAGGGCGCCTACCTCGGTCACTCCACTAGCTGATTTCAGCGAAATCCGGAATTCTCCATTTCTCTCAAAAGATCTGAATTCAGCTTGTTGTGACTATCATAGTGACACTAAACACTGCTTAGTTTGGTTGATTTTGATTTCACCGGATATTTATTCCAATTGCTCGCAAGGTCCACTTTCAGGACGTCCTTTCCCACTAACCATCCCCTCCTTTGCAAGCATTTATCTACGCTAATTTAGCTGAGAAAAGCTCCTTTCACTTCCAGTAAAACAGCTGCAAGAGCTAAAAAGCGGCCGCTTTAATATGTCTTCAAAAACGCCGTTTTTCGTTCACTGTACAGGATTCTCCCATTTTGAATTCGTTGTAGTGTGTATAAAAAAGCAGTGAAGGTGATCCAACTTTTTTCAGTGGGCGGTAGTAGGATCGGTATTCCAAAACTAGCAGCAAATAATACTAATAATACTTCTTCGGGGTGGTAATTTTGTGTCCTTTACTGCTATCCAAATTTCGTGTTTTATCTCGTTTTCTTCAGTTTAAGCTTCAGGTTGTTCTTGAACGGGAAAATGGTTTGGATAGCCGTTTTGGCAGCGTCAACAGCTCTTCGGCAATATAATATGGCTCGAATAGGACATGGTCGAAATTTTTCCCTTTCTGCACGCAATCTGTTCTGAGAGTGGGACTTGGACTCGGCCCGAGCCCTGTGCTCGGCGGCCGAGTCGCGGGTGACCTCTGCTCGGTTCGCACCTCGGTGCGATACCCATTGGCAGTGCACTACCCCATTAGGGCAATAAAACCAACACCGATCGCTCTTTTGAGATCTGTTTCATCTCAGCCGTAGGGTCCTCGGTTTCTAACGATTTAATTATCCTCACTCATTCTAAAATTTCTGAAACACTCGCATGTCGTTGTTGCTGATTAAAATTTAAACTTCTCCCAATAAATAGCAGTTTTTCAGCCAAAGTAAAAAGCCTTGCATGCGTTTCCATTCCGGATGTCGACTTTGTGGTCGACCCAGTATTCAACTTATATGAGAAAGAAATTAGAAAAACATGAGATTGAGCAGCAATCACTTCATGCGAGGTCTAAGAGTGTGCTAGGTGCGAAAGCTCTCACATGCCCGATTCAGGTAGTTTTTGGGTTCCGGAGAATCGATTTCCAAACAAACTCCCGTAGAAGAAGAAGGCGTGGCGCATCCCAAAAGAGATTGGGTAGCGTGTTCCTTTATTCTTTACCCTTTATATACCATTTTCACGTCGAACTGGACACTTTCCAAATCAAATTGGACAATCTTCTAAGATGGCCTATCAATTTTGAAATCAAAGTGAACGTCTTCCAAATCAAGATGAACTTCTTACAAGTTAAACTAAAGACTTTTCAAGGTGGTTAAAATAATTTTTTGCTCAAAGTAAACTTAGAATAACTTTTTGTGATTTTTTTTTACTTCAGCTGCCGATTGAGTGGAATAATTTTACAAAATTTTTATCTTTTGAGAAAAAATAATGAATTAAATTTTGCGTTACGGTGCAGCAAGGTAGCAATCATGCCGTGCATTAAAGGACTGGATACTGCTTACATGCAGTAAGAAAGTTAGGATGCGTGTGTTTTCTTACAATTGTTTGTGCTACACCGCTTGCAGGTGCGAAACTGCATGTAAACAAAAGTTTGCCATCAATCGAATAAAAATCACGAAGTTTCGGACATAGGCATGGCGCAGTCTCTGTTTTGGCTGTATAAAATGGACGCCTTCCTGCTCTTTTAAACAAGCTTTGAATCATTGTTTTTCCTCAAAAAATAAATTTCTTTATAAAATTTCAAACTATGTATTCTTTCATTGGGAAGTAAATAAAACTTTAAAGGAAGTTATACTTAAATTTACCTTAAACAAAAAATATTCTAACATTTTTGAAGAGTCTCTAGTTTAATGTAGAAGAAGCCAATTTTGATTCGAATAGTTCGCTCTGATTTGATTTTATGGAACACACATATCCCCACTTTGGGGGTTCATGTAAGAGGGATTTACACTATCAATCAAAAAAGCTGCAGTGAACTTTTGGAGTGCATGGCGCGATTTCATCTTTTAGTGCGCCATATGCTTGCTTCTTCGCTGTGGACTGTAAGATTCTCCCATTCGAAGTTGTTTGGGTTGAGCGCAGTTAATCTACGTCAATAGCGTGGCCCGTCATACTCGACGCCGATAAAGCCGGCTAGCCTTGCGTGGCCCGTGGAGCCGATGCCGGCGGAATCGCCTAGCCCGGCGTGGCCAGCGGATGCCATGCAGGCAAAGCCGTCGACCAACGCTGGTGTCGTTATAGAGGAGAAACTTCCTTTCAGGAGGCCACCAGGATATGTAATAGAGGTTATGTAACAGTATTTGAATGAATGCGTGCCTCATCCTAATGGGTTGTTTGTAAATATAGAGGACCAAGGGTAAAAACCAACGTTGAGCCTTCATTCCATAGCATGCGCCACATATAGGGTGTCTCAAAAAAAGGAATACACTGTTTGAAAGGTGATAACTTTGCTCACACTGAATGTACTGAAAAGTTAAGAGTCCATATGAAAGTTTAAGAAAATAGAAAATTTCCGACAGACGAGTGGTATGGAGTGCTCCATGCACTCGTCTGAAATCTTGCATTTTACAATCGACTGATTGTGTTCCGTTTGAATGCCAGTTATAATTTCATCAAAAAGTGGCCGTGTCGATTGATTTGTGCTTCTTTCAAGGTTTAAAACTTAAAATCACACTAAGGATTGCGAAAAATGCAGGGTGTCCAAAATGCAGGTACTATTTGAAAGGTTCTAACATTGCAGCTAGCAAAGTTTTTGAAGATGTTTGAGACACACATGAGAGCACAGGGTAACGAGATTTCTGAGGCGTGTAAAGAGTTACGATTGCGCCATGCCCCGCACGAAACCTTGCAAATCGGACATAATTGATTGTGCATGGGCTGAATGCCTGTCACAATCTTGTTACCGTTGCTGCATTTGTTGCTACATGCGGCGCGCTGGTTTTAGCCTGCAACCTGAATCGAAGTTCCTGGTTCGGATTTCTCGCCAAGGCCAATCAGGCCTTCCATCTCTCCGAAAACGATGAGTTGGTATCAGACTCGTCTGGTAAGGACCAAACACTCATGGATGGACTGGCCACCGCAAGTCATAGCATAATTCACATAAAAATTATATTTCCCTCTAGGAAAAAATAAAAAATAAAGTAAAAGTAAGTAAAACTGAAGTAAAAATCAAATGGATGTCAACGGCCAAACAGAAATGAAGAAGTTTGAAGGGTGAGTTTTGAAGGATTTGTGAAAGTGAAGCGAGTTCGAGCAGCCTTTCTGGGATGCGCCACGCATCTAAATATTGTTGAAGCGCAAATACGAAATGAAAAATACAAGCATATAAGTAAAAGGGAGAGGTCGCAGTTGTCCAAACCTTTTTGGTGTACGCCGCGTATTCTACTCCACCCTCGTTTGGAAGGATCAATATGGCGCCGTGGCACCGGAAGTGTGAAAACTCTAGTTAGGCGATTTACGGCGCCCTCAGATGGCGGGCGGGGTCACAGAGGCAGGAGAGTGGACTGGCTCCGGAACTAATCCGGGTCCCGACCAGGGCTGTTGGTACATTTTACTCGTGATAAACCGCTTCAAACAAACGAAAATTTGAAATCGAAGCACCCTTCAAGTCAGACTTAACTAGGGAATGATCTAGTAGACTATTTTTCCGTTATTGAACATTTTTTAAAATGACACTCAATTAGCATTTGGGGTGAGTTTGCTTTGTAACTGTGCGACCAAAATGTCTTCCAGACCATTCCAAATCTCACTTATGGAAGATTATAAGGTGTTTTCATAGGCCTCCAAATATCTATTTTTCTTTCTGCAAAGAAATGATTTTGTGTCCACTTTAATGATGCGAAAAGTGAACGCTAACCACGAAGAAGTGCCACGTGGGCAACTTTGGCAGCGTATAATTACCAACGATTTGAACCCTAAAGGTTCCAACTTTGCAGCTTGATTTCCACTATCACCTTCAACGGAACAAACGAGTATAAGCATATATAAGCTTGATTTACCGAAATTAGAGTTCTCCAAAGTGGAAGCATTTTCTGAAAGTAGTAGCACTTAAATTGTCGGATCCTTTAAAAAAGTAGATCATTGTGGTCGTGAAACACTAGGGAGTCCACATAACTATGTGCTGCTATATGTAAAGTAGAAAACAGGCTTTAAAAGGCCGAATATCTTCCTTCACTAGCTACTTGGGAGCTGTGGGTGTAACTATCTCCCGCGAGCGCAGGGGTCAGCCGCGCCAGGCAGGAAATAGGTCACTGAACTATTTTTCAGGCGCTCGCTAGGCGCTTTGCAGCTCATCGGGAAGAGAGCTCGGTGCTGATCACGAATATGTGCATCGATTTACAATGCGCTCAGTTTGAAGAGCGCTACAGAAAAGCGGCGGAAAAGGCGGTTTTTTTCGCTTTTTCCGCCCAAAGACCAAAAGATAAGGCCGGTATTGTATTGAATGTAGTGGTGATACTCTAAAATCCTTGAAGGAAGAGGATTAAGCAAGAACTACGTAGTCAGCTCCCGAAATTCCACGTCCCTTCAACGTCTCTATGAGATGGTCCGCTAAGCTGTTGTTTGCTCCGTACGTGTTTTCTTGCAATTACAGAGAACGCCCTGTGGGCATTCCGTTTCAGCGGTTGCGCGCTGACTACGAGCAAGACGTCGAGGGTTGTTTCTCCGGAGTGTGTCGACGTGATCATTCCTTATTGGGCGCATTTCCAGGATCATTTTGAAGTGGTGGCGCGAGCCCTACGTTTGCGGTTGCCCGTTGCCGTTCTACCGTAGCTGTCGCGTCGTCAGCAGGTGGCCGAGTCGTCCGCCGCTGTCTAGTGTCGCTGTCCTCGAACAGTGGTAGTCTGCTCAACTAAGTGCAGCCGTATGTGCTATTACTGAAAATTCTGGAACGATCGACAGCACAACGGATTTAATGCAGCAGAGTTGGAGCTCCACTCGCTGTTTTACACCTGCCGATTTTCAGGTAAGCACCACAAAGAAAAAGCGGCGTTCAAAACCGAATTGTTGTGGAGAACGAGAGCTGAAGATCCCACATTTGCCGGCAAGAACTAGGTATTAAGTTCATTACGTTTGTTTAAGGCAAGCGTTTGAAAGAAAACAACAAAAAAAACTAGGTATGTACACATAACAGCTCATAACTGCAATTAAAGAAGGCGACTGCTTCCATTAAAAGCTAGGACTAGGACGAAGCTATGACTATGTAACATGTTGGCCATCTTTATTTTAAACTGATTCTAATTCATCCCTTCAGTGTACCTTATCCCGTTCTGCTATCAGATTTGTCTCCTTCCTACTGATTTTATTTAGCACATTTTCGTGTGCTTGAGGGAAGCAGTTTGTGCATGTTGAGTTCGCTGATTTTCTTATGGAACACAGCGAAAACCGATAAAGTCCAACGCGCTCCATCCTTAAAAGCTAAGACTAACAATCTGCAGCGAGTACCAGATTATAGCGTCTCATCTGGGGAACCACCTGGGATCCGTGCCAGTTCATAACATGTGGTCAAATTTGCTGCTGCGTCGCACGGTCAGTGCTGTTGAAGCCCATGGTCGTCGAATCGTAAGCCATCTGCTTAACATCAGACCTTCTTCCCTTCTATATTTCAAAGTGAGCATACTTGAATTTGAGTTCACAGATTTGTTATAATTGAACGCACATTCCATCGCTCCTATCTCATCTTTTCTCTCGACCGTTTCCCCTATTCTCCACCCATTTCTTGTTTACTTTTTATTTTTGTTTTGCTTTACAACAAGCCGTTTAATATCAGTTTTTCACGTATTCCCACAACACCCGTCACATAGTTGCGTATTAGCTGGATAATAAATAAATAAATAAATAAATAAATAAATAAATAAATGTTCTATTGTATGTGCCCATCCATACGTAATACATTGGTAATTGAAGCATCTCAGTTTTAGATCATTTTAAGTTACAGATGGACGCTTGGCTAGTAAGGTAAGGTCTTAGCGTTGACACAGCAGAGCTTGTCTTAGCTGTTCTCATCACCTCTGAAGGCACCTATGTATTAAATAGAGACAAATTGGGAGGTATTAACTACGGTCAAACCTCATTAAATATACGACCGTTGTTTGTGTTGTTAGTTGTGACAAGTATTAGTTCAGATCGGTGGCTAGTGTCTGTAAAGAATTCCACGTCATCGTCCTCTTCCTCATCATCATCCTCTTCTTCTGCTCTGCAAGAAAAAATTATTGAGCAATCCTTTTTTGAACGGCTATGGCAAAAATGGAATGAAGACGAAATCGAAATATTGAATATTGAAATCGTGGAAACAGCCAACGATGAATGGCACAGCACATAGATCTTACTATTTGAACCTGACCAATTATTCCTAAAGAATGATCTATGAATGGCAAGCTCTGGTGAGTGTCGTGGGTGTTATAAATGTGAGAGTGGACATCTACATTTTCGAATTCACCGACTCCACGCTATTATGATACTATGTAATAACGCGCTTAGTGCTACCGATCGGCTTTCTCAGGAATTAGCGGAAATGAGGGTAAAGGATAAAGGTCGTTTAGCCAACTCTTCGCCGGATCCACCACATTTTTTTTCTAGGATCTCGTGGAGCATGTGGATGCCTATTCGGCCTGCATACTAAATTGCGGTGGCCAGCCAAGTCAGTGTTTTTTCTTTTCAAATTAGTCTGGTACCAATTCGACGATCCACGCAGGGATGAAAGACTTGGATGGATTGGGCACGAAATTCGAATAAAGAAATTGGAATCGGGTGCACGCAAAAGCCGGTACTTCCTCCGACTGCGCCACGCGATAGGTGCAGCAATGTAACAGTTCGTCTAACGTTCGAGTGTAGCAGACGAAGAGCATCACAGCAGGTGGAAAGTTTCGATCGGGACGCCAACTTCAATCGGTATTGTTGATTTTTGGCCAGCAATACCAGTTTTCCTCCAGATTTAGCCGATCGATTTGGGAGTCAATCGAATGTGGTGGCCAACGGTTGGGATTCACAGCAAGTTTCTATTAGGCAGTTGACACCGACCGATGTTAATGATTTTAGCTTAAAAGGGTAAGATAGTATGCCTACCAACAAGTTACGTGCCCATATTTCGTACGTTCTGAGCGTCCCAGGGCTATGTAGAAGCCCCGGCTAGTAAGTGGAATCGATTAGATGCTTAGTACCTATCGATAAAGTCGATCATTGCCTGACGTTGCCGGTATGGGTATGAAAAGTGAAGGCGGCTGCAGTCACTTTGCCGCTAGAGTGAAGTAGGAGGCCGTGCTGTAGGGCATGACGAACAATCTTTGGAACGAAGGCGCTGATTAGCACAATCCAGTGACGTCGCTGAACTGTCTGGAGGTGAAGCCGATGTTCAGAAAGAGAAAGGGAGGTGGGGGAGATTCGCTTCGTGCAACAAAACTACTCAGCTGATCATACAGAACGCTTCGAAGATACTAAAGTTTACAACAAGGCTTTTTTTGTACCACCGAAAAGGTAAAGGAAAGAAAGCAGCAGAGATAATGCAGCTACTATGCAATGGTGCTAGCTTAGTTATACTGCAATATCGCACACAGTGCGCAAGTGCGAGACAAACCGGTAGTACAATGTCCGAGAACTTGATAGAGCTTATCACTGGAGCAACACTCGTGATTTTGCGGAAATGTTTGGAAGAGCCGTAGGAGGCATTATTTGTGAAAAAGAATCAAATCAGCAGCTCTCGAGCTTAATTCGGGACTGCTTCAGTGTACCAAACACACAAACCGACCTTAGCCGTTATTTGGAACAGGACTTGTTTCAAACGAAAAGGAAAAAAGAAACACTTTCACTTGACGGTAGGCAGAAATTTATTTGGGTACCTCAGCAGCTTCATAAATACCAACAATATAGCGTAGGGTCTTTTGAGCTTTCGAAGATGTACATGGTTCTCGAGTCAGGTGGATCTTTTAAAAAGTCGTGAATGTTGAATATACACTGCCGGTGCTCCAATTATGTTTTTCAGTGCGGAAAATTCTCATTATCACAAAGAGTTCACTTTACTGTTCGCTTATTAGCAGATTCTTTTAACTAGCTAACTTCTACCTAATGGCTTCCACCTTGTCCATTTGTATAATTTATCGTGAACGACCATATCGAGGAGCTTTTAAAGAAGTTCTGCGCCTGTATATCTTTTGTGTTTGTGCACAGTGGTTCAAAATACCAGATCGGCGGCAGTTGACAGAATTCAAAGATTTCTCTGGAACGTTTATACAGCAAACATGGCTATGACCAAAAGCCTCGCTTACTTCTTCTTGGAAGTAGGCACCATGGGGAAGTCGGGCTAGGGTTAGCATAACACGGTGATGCTCACAGAGAAGGCGGTGAGGGAGGGCAACAGTCAGTCACCGTACAAACCGCGTTCGCTGTTGATACCAAGCGTAATCATCTTATTACCGCGTTGTTTTGACTGATCTCCACATGAGGTTATACATATCTTTATTGGCTAGGTTAGTTTCGGCGGTATCGCCTCCATCAGAGCATTATAGAAAGTCAGACTGACCAATCAGTCCGTAGCAGGACCACTGTCGAGGCACAGGCGCCCAATAAGAATGTCAACTGTTCTTTCTGATTGGGGATCGTCCGTCACACCCAGGATGTGCCAATCTTGAGAGCATAACTCCCGACTTGCGGCCAGATTCATCAACGACTTACAGCAATCTAACAGTGAAAATACTGCCGAAATCCCTGATAGCGCTTATCAAGCCATATGGTGAGACACTTCATCATATTGCTTGTTGATAAGCCGCAGTCGTTAGAGCGCTGTAAGTCGTTGATGAATCTGGCCCCAGGCAAATCGATCATGTTACTCATCTGGAATGGGCCTGCCAATGCTGGATTCGTCGAGAATCTTCTAAACGGGACACCCGAATCCCGCCCCTCCTCTCCGAGAGCCCCTCGACAGGACGCCGAATCCTGCTGTTCCTCTTCGAGGGACCTGTCGACAGGAGGCCAGAATCCCGCTTCTCCTCTGCGAGAGCCCCTTGACCAGTCGCCTCGAATCCCGCTCGTCAGTCTTCCAACGTACCCTTTCGTTAGCCGTGTCGGCTAGACCTTGATGGGTCATTTTTATTGTTTGTTTAGGTAACTAAGTAGAAGCCGTTCCATGTTATGTTATTAACTGATAAAACTATTACTATCAATATCGGGAAGGTATAGCAAAAATAAAAAAGGACGGCCACCGTGATGTCAACCAGAGAAAATCCAGAAGAGAAATCGCCGAAGAGCAAAACGTTGACCTCGCAACCGCAGCACGGTATGTAAGGAAATTTGGAAAGGCGAAAAATTCGATAAGTGAATGCCGCACAGTTGACCGAACATCAGCAATCTCGTCGTCTCCAAATGTGTTGCCTCTGCTTTTTCCGAGAAAAGCGATTTTTTCTGGAAGTTTGTGATGTGTTACGGAGAATGAATTCTCTAAGATAATAGACGACGCTCCGGTGAATAGATGGGCCGTGACGAAGCTCCGAAGCATTTCCTAAAGCCGGCATTGTGTCAATGAGAGCTCATGGTGACTGTTTGCTGGTCAGCTGTCAAAAACCGGTTTGATCCAACATAGCTCCCTGGCTCCGGAGAAGCCAACACAGCGGAGAAATACTGTCGGGAACTTGACAAAATGAACCAAAAATTGTATCGAATTTACACGGCATTAAACAGCAGATAATGTGTTGTCCTACTCTATGACAGCGCCCGATTGCACGTTCCATTGTGATAACAAAAAAGCTAGTTGAGGTGAGACATAAAATTCATCGACTATCTTCTTTACTCGCCAGGCCTCTCTCCTACAGGCTACCGCTTTTTTCAATAATTTCGGCATTTTCTCGCGAGAAATGCTTCCGAATCCAAGGCGATTCAGAAAAGGCATTCGCCGATTTCACCGCCTTCAGAACTCAAGAATATTCCGCTTCTGCTCGAATATCTATCTTCTCGTTGGCAGAAACGTGTTGATCTTTTAGGTGGTTAGGTCGACTAAAAAGCATTAATTCATTGCGAGTTAAAATATTTCAAGCGCTAGCTTGAAATCAGCCATTACTTTTGCACTACCCTTAACTCACTGCCTCTGCTGTGTTTTCATGGTTACAGTAAGATGCCACTGTCAACACTGGTGTGAATTTGGAAAAATTCTCAACTGTCACCACCATCCACTACCCAAGCTTACCACAAACCTGGCAAGTTCCCAAAGTCACAAAGCCTGCCGCAGAAAGCATGTATCGAATACCTGGAGTCGGACCGAATACGGCATAGTTACAATTTAGTTACAGTTAGTTACACATTGCGTCAAATAAAACTCCAGTTAGGTAGCACTTCAGGGGAATAAGAACTTCGTTTCGCTTCCGCAAATGGCAAACCCAACCCTCGGTCACAAACTACCCTATGTCACAAATACAGTGCAGGATAATTAAGACGCGATACTCAATAATTGTGCACGACGAGGACAAACACAACGAGTACCACTAGGAAGCCAGGCAAGATGTCCATGGACGCGAATTTGTCCAATTTTCAGATTTTGTTGCAGCGTCGACAGCCAGATGTCCTGCGTTTCCCACTCTGCAGGTTAAGAAGGGTGCCGCAAATCTGTCACTCTAGCAGTTGAGCGCATGAAGAGGTGGAGCAGAATTATCCGTAGGATAACAAATACGAAGAATTCGCAGCAGCTCCCCTCGCGAATCACTTTCATTTTTCCTACGCCACTGGGATGAAGATACAAGTTGCGATGCATTTAAGATTCCCGAAATTTCGATTTTCGTTTACGCACACTCGCTCGAAAGCGGAAAATGTGAAGCATAAGTAGGTTGGATGAACTGTGTAGCGTTCTTGAGTAGCGCCCAACATTCAACCACTACGGCGAGCTGTTCTGCTTCCAATAACAACAACAAACAGGAACATTTTCTGTCTTGCGGGTAAACTCACCCTCCTAAGTAGGAATCCTGGTAGTCGTACAATTTTTCCTAAAGCAAATAAGATCCATTCAGTGTCAAAAACCATAACATCACTGAACGATATACCTTTTTGGGCGTATAAATAGCTCGAGCTCTGGCACTTTGAACTGATTTCTCAAGGGAGGCCCTTCTGAATGCTACAAATGCCGATTTTATCCCACGCTTCAATCGCTCTGAAAGATGAGGCTTTTGTTCTTCCAGTGACTACCGAAGAACAGGATTCAGATTTCAGATTCTATCTTCCATCCTTTAATTGAGCTTTATGAAGAAAGTAGCAAAGGCGCATATGAGATGAAGATGGTAGACGCTAACATTCTCCGGAACCTCACGTTGTACGAGTACGCCCAACAAGAGCATACGAGCAAAAAACGTGATTTCTAGCTTCATTTCTAGCGAATATCTTGCATCTCCAAGAAAGGTGTCTCCGACAAGATTGAAACAACGGATGGTAGGTGGAATTTCGGCGGATCCACCGTAATCATTCAAGCATGAGTTCAGCAGAAGCGTATAGAGGTTCCCGTACTGCAGTTCAACAGCTCAACAGTACCGCTCGCGTTGCACGGTCAGAAAAACGCGTTGCGTGCGGAAAAATCTGTCACAAACCCTCGCATGGTAATGACTCCTCCAGTTTTCGGTATTTTGAGAAAAGGTTGAACCTTTCGACTCCGGATCCCTTCTTCGGGATCTACACAGCTATTTATACACATACGTAAGACCCTCACCTTCCTATGAGTGTTGACTCGCATAGACGACATACACGTTTGCTTCTGATCCACAGGCCAACACACAAGATAGGAAGGGTGCAGTACAGTTGGATGCATCGGCCCCACAACTCTGAAGTGGCGCCCGTCTCCTCTTTCTAGCTAATCAGTCAAAAGAGTGGACCAGGCAAGGGACTAGGATCATCCCGCCACAAAAAAGCCGAATAAGTCAGTTTGATAGCACTTATCGAAAACAAGCCACCTTGCCTAACAGCGCAAAATTCACAGCTATTCATTTCCAAAAGCGCACGTAGTGAAAAAATGGCGCTCTACTTCCACAAAATCGATTTGCAACGATCTACGCTAAACATAACGTCACAAATAGACACCTTTCGGATTTACGCTGCAGAGGTGAAATATCTACCTGAATCAACTGAGATAGTCGATTTCTGTGCTAAAGCTTCAGAGGCAATCGATTCGATAATAAGCGCATCCAGAGAGGTACTATTGAAGACTTTAGAATCGATCGAAGAAGATTACATTGCTATGAAAAAACAAACGAAAAGGAATTTGTTGATGAGTTTCAACAAATCGAGAAAGAGGTAGCATACAATATTTTCCTCGCTGAACCTGACGCAATCCTCACAGCTCTAACGATAAGAACCCGCCCTGCCGAAGTTCGCTTCTATTAGGTTGTAACGAAATTAATGGCACTGAACCACTCTAAATTTAAACAGTTAATATCTCGGCTTGTAGGCAAGTTTATTAATCGAAATGAAAACCACCTGATTCTACACATCTTTGCCAACGTGCCACAAGCTTTTTTATCCCAGTAGCATAAAAATCAGAAGTTCTGGAATTGACGAAATCTTCGAAGGCACTTTCGGCATCCTTTATCTTTGTCTTTATTGGGACATGTGAATCTATGCACATGCAACTGCGACCGACAAGAGTACATGGCGGTCAAGATTCCAAGACAACAACCCTGTGAAAAGAGTTTGAAACAATTACGAGGCTACGCGTATAAAAAGCAACGAAGAAGAAACAACTAACAAGAAAACTAAAGAAAAGAAAGGAAACAATGCTGTCAAGTGACCCTGCCTCAGAGCAGAATGCGGGAAACTAAGAATATTTCAAAAACTCATTTATGATTGTTTTGAAAGCCGAAAGTTTAGAAGGTATCTGAAAACGCTTACACAACTTGACGTATTCGCTCCCCGCCCTGCAGATGAAGTAGTTCGAACGAACTGAGGCCCTAGCCCTAGGGAGAATCACTTTAAGTTTAGGCCCTCTGGTAATGGGCGGCTTGACTGGAAAGTATTGCTGCCAATCAACGTGTATTAGTCCATGCAGAATTTTGTAAACCAAGACCAAATCAAACTTTCTCCTTCTGAAGTCTAAAGTTTCAATCCCAAGTTGGGAGTTCCTTTCCGCGCTACTAGGAATTGTCCTGTAATTGAATCCTCCTGAACGCAGAAACATTTTCCTGGTATAACTGTTTTGCACCCTTTCCAGAAGTTTCTTAGATTTGATTTTGTTAGGAGCAATTATAGGAGTGCCATATTCCAGCATAGGGCGCACATAAACTTTGTAAGCCCTAAGGAGAATTTAAAGATCGCTAGTAGAGAGACATCTGAATATATTGCACACTCTGCGCATGGCTTTAGCCGAAATCTCTTTGCAATGTTTTTCAAAATCAAGATTCTCGGTTACAAGAAAGCCCAAGTCCCACACTTCATTTGCATGCGAAATTTGATGGTCGCCAATTAAGTAATCAGTTTTCATGTTGTTTTTGCCAATGTGCATGACCCTAATTTTGTCCTTGGCCAACGGAAGCTCCCACATCTGAGACCAATTGACAACATCTGAAATTGCTAGCTGGAGTTTCATAGCATCTAGAGAAGAGCTGATCGTGCTATAAAGTTTGAGATCGTCGGTGAAAGCTTTACAGGCAATGCTGCGTTCGGCAATCACTGCAGGTATACCTCTGGTATAGATGTTAAAGAGTATAGGTGATAACACCGACTCCTGTGGGACTCCACTCGTTGCACGTCTCGGAAGAGAAAGCTCCCCCATGAGATTGACCCTAAAAGTTCTATTAGCTAAAAAGTCTTATCCTGTTGGTATTTGAATATTTTCCCTACTAAGAAGTCGCCAAGATGCTTGAAGAAATGGTAGTCTGTTGGGGAAAGGTCGGGAGAAAACGGAGGATGTGGTAGAGTTTCAATGCTCAGCTCATTCAATTTCTGCAACGTCATTCGTGCTACATGGGGGCGAGCATTGTCGTGCAGAAGGAGAACTCGCCTTCGGTTTACCAAGGCCGGCCGGATATCCTTCAACTTTTTCATCATTTCTTCAATTTCAATGCAGTACTTCTCTGCCGTGATGGATTCACCGGGAGGGAGGAAGCTGTGGTGAATAATTCCCAGCGAACACCACCATACTGTCACCATTACTTTCTTTTGGTGCAATTCCGGCTTCGCAAAAACCTAGGGGCTCTCATCGCTGTCCACCCACTGTGCCGATCGTCGCCAGTTGTCGTACGTTATCCATTTCTCGTCACAGGTTACGATGCGATCAAGGAATGGGTCCGTTTCGTTCCGTAGAAGCAGTGCGGACGAGATCTCATATCGTCGGTTTCTTTGCTCCTCAGACAGCTCGTGAGGCACCCATCTTTCCAGCTTTTTGGTCTTTCCAATTTCCTTCAGATGCAGGGCAGCTGTGTTGTGACTGACGCCAAGAAGCTTCGCTATCTCCCTGGTACCTTTGTGTGGATCCTCCTCTACCACATCTCTCAGCTTCTCCTCATCAACATCACAATGCCTCCCACGGCCTTCATGTTCTTCCAAGCTCTCATCTCCATTCCGGAACTTCTGATACCAACAATACGCCGTCCGAATTGTGGAACATCCTTGACCGAATGCGGCTTTGATCTTCTCGTCCGCCTCCTTAGCTGTAGTGACCAGCTTGAATTCATACAAGTAAATGCCTCGGATTACCCTTTTGTCCATCTGCAAAAAAGTCAATAATACTCTAAAGTTTTCCTACTTTTACATAAAAAATTTGGTATTCTCCGATAGAGCAAAGTTTGCGCTTCTAAACGATATGCCACATGTTACGGTTTGTTCTTGATCAAACGCGTAAACACGCACCAAAAAATGGCGCGAGCCAGTGCCATTTAATTCGTTACAACCTAATAGTTAGCCAAAGCATTGGGTAGATACATTCCTGACGCTCCGCTCAGCCCATAGTAATGCTCGCACACTAGGTAGATCTGTGGCTCCAAAACCCCTAAAGTGGACTTCATTTCCTGTGAAAGGCAGAAAACTCCTTCGAACTGACGCGAGCTCCGCATAACTCAGAAAATCAACAAACGCTGTGTTATTTGTCTGCGATAGTGAATATACCGATCGACGTTACCGATAACAGCGTTCCCTCAGAAGAATGGAAAACAAATAGAGAAAACCTCCACGCGTAAATATCCCTCAGTTTTCTGGCGACAGCGCTAATTTCCAAAAATTCTGGGCTATTTATGAAGCAGCTGTACACAACAATTTGGCACTAAACACTATGGAAAAGATCATGCTCTGAAAGAAAGCTTGGTTGGAAGAGCAGCCATCATCATCAGAGGCATTAAAATGATCCCGGAAAACTATCAGCGGCTGATCGACACCATAAGAAAGAAGTACGGGAATGTAACACGTGCTCGTGCAAATATCATCAAATTAGCCTCTGTACCCACTGCCAATGACAACTCGAAATTATGTGAGACCGTATTTAACGGCATTCGAGCACTAATCAACGATATGACTTCGTCCGGTTATGTGATCGCGGAAACATGCGATCCTATGTGGATTGAGGCGTTATTAAAGAAGCTTCCGCGTCCAATTGTAGAAGAATTTTTACGTGATAACAAAGAAAGCGAAGCATACACTGTCGATCAAACTGTAATTTAGTTCGATGTAATCGTAATGCGCCATACGTATATCTCCTAGCGTCTAGGGTTTCAAAACAAAAACCCAACCAGATCTCTCCCTCACACGAGAAGATCCTCCTCGTTGAGATCCGTGCAATTTCTGTGCAAGAACAAACCAAAAATCGCACGAGTGCCGTACGATAGAGGAAGCACACGTACGCAAAAAATCGTGATGAATGAAGGTCTCTGTTGGAAATGCTTTTCTGCAAAACACAAAAGTGCGGTCTGTACGCGTCCTAGCTGCAAGCGTAGCAGTAAAATGCACGATGAGTCTCTTTGCATACAAAGGGGCTGATTACTCTCACTTAAAACCACATGGAATTAGACGTCCAGTTGTTCAAATCTCTCTACGACAATCACCCACAAAAGAGCGAAATAGAGATGATATTACCAGGCCCATTTTGGCTGGCTCCTTATCGGGTCAAACACATAGTGGTGATTCAACAGCAGCTCTGCATCAAGAAATCGCTCCAGACAAACCTTGCAACACGACATCGAATGAACAAATAGTCCTAATAAATGCGAAAAGTTTGGTCTGGAATCATTCTCACGGTTACTACGAACGAGCACTATTCTTTTTCGATACAGAAGCCCAAGTCACCCTGATTTTAGAAACATCAGCTAAATACCTCTCCCTACTGAAGACAGAGCAGTGCTCCCTGTCTGGAAATAGTGGAATGTCCGAAACATTCCTGTCTCATCATCACATTGCTCATAGAGCTCTAACAGCACAGGAATGGGAACTAGAATTCCCTATAAAAACCAAACCAACGATAACCATGGTTTTTCTGCAGTTCATCCCATGGAACGAGACATAGAATCCATGCAACACCACAACATCTATCTCGCAAATACGCGTATGAAAGGAGAGCTCCAGCTTCCTCATATTCTTATCAGGCTTGATCTTTATAGTTCATTCGTTAACGAGAACATTCCACCCATCAGTTACATAGTGGCCCCCATGTAGTGCAAACCTTTCTCGGGCTCGCGGCTTACGGTCGAGGAAGACTAGATACAGTTGCGTTCTGCACACCGCCTCCAACATGCAACACAATCATCTCGGACACTGACTTGTACAAGAACATGATTGAGCTCGAGAGGCTAGGCATTTCTACAAAGGAAGGTGCCGACGACGAGGATGCACATCCATATCTTTCCAAGCATAGCTGCTTCGATATGATGGAAAAAGTGTCAGTGCACCATTTCCCTTAAAGGCAAACGTTGTTGATCTGAGCGACAACTACAACATGAGACCTAGACGACTAATTGCACAGCTCAAACACTTGGAACAATATCCCGAAAGTATGTAACGGTAAAGGATAAAGATAATTTATTTATGTAACGGTAATCAAACAATATCTGGACGATGACATAATTGAGGAGGTAACCCAGACTGTCCCAGACTCAGCGGGGACTACTATATGCCATATTCTGGCGTATGAAAGAAACACAAATTTACCCCGCTGAGGATTGTGTTTAATGGCTATTCTAAACAGAGAGGTCAGTTGTCATTAAATGATGTCATGAATACCGGCGCATCATTCGTAAATAAAAAACACGACATATCAGTCGCAAGTCAAGGAAAACCCATCCTTGTGGTGAATATCAAAGCCTCCTTCACACAAATACGGACCTGGGAATCACACCGAGATTTGTGCAGACTTCTCTGGTTGCATGATCCCGATAAACCTCCTATACGAAGGAATTTGGAAGAATACAGATGGAAGAGGGTGGCATTTGGAATAACCTCTTCCCTGAATATGCTAAACACGGTTTTGTCAGCCTAACTACAGAATTCTAATACCCCGCTTGCAAACGAAGTTCTCTCTCTGTTATATGTAGGCAATGCCCTTATGGGCGCTCACACTAAGAAGGAAGCTATACAGAAGTCCAAGGAAGCAAAGACATTGTTTTCCGCAACCGGCATGAATCTGTGTGCTTTTATTAGCAATTTTAAGAGGCCAATGAACAAAATGATGAAAGGCATAGAGCACCATATACACCTATGAAGCTTCTCGTAGTTGATTATAACCCCATCTCCGATGAGTACTCAATAAAGGCAGAGTTCTCGTCCGAACCAAAAGTGAAAGGAGATTTCGTAGGACAGCATCATTCCTTCATTGGTCTGTGACTCCAGTGGTCTCTTTGCGCCTCTTATGGTAAATCAAAAGAGCCTGCTCAGAAAAATTTTCAAACAAAATCTCGAATAAAGAAGTGAGGTGGGCAGTAAATTTCTCCTAGACTGGAAACAAACAACACAAACCATAAACTTTCTCGTCTAGATTCTACGGCAATTCTTCCCTGCAAGCACTTCGGAAGTGAATTCGTCTCTGTGGGTCTTTGCCGATGCAAGCAATACAGCGATAGCCGTCTGCGCTTACCTAGAAACCTGCAACGCTAACGAAATTTCGGACTGATCAGTGGAAAGACCAAGCTAGCTCCGCAGAAAAGAGAATTAACAACAACCAAGTTAGAGCTATTGGCGATTTTACTTGCCCTTCGACATGAAGAATCAATAGCCTAAGCGATACGCTATGAACTTTGCGCATTAACCATAGCAATTGATGGCCTCATCGCGCTGAGCTGGACGGGGCTTTCGGGAGACGGTCAGGATGTACGAAATAGGCCACGCCCCTTGCCGGGAGGACCCGCGATCTTCCTTTCATCCCCTGCTCACCCACCCTCAACCCCCTAGGTTTCACTGAGAGTCTAACGGCTGCCTTACGAAACCTTTGACACGCGACACAAAATTTCCCGATCCGCTATATCTCCTGACACCACGCCCCCAGCAGGAGGCGAGTTAACATCCTGACGCGCTGCCCTACACACAGACAACTCTCACTGCGGAAAGCATCACCTAATGTCCTTGGCACTCCAGCGCTTTTGGATGACCTTCTTCTTCTTCTCCTGAGCGTTAAGTCCCGCGAAGTCGCAGGGTCCGCTGCTTTTGTGATCTGTCGCCACCTCATTCTATCAAGAGTGTCATCTGGCGCAGCGCCGATTTCGGCGAGAGCTCTCTTGATGACGTCTCTCCACCTTTTCCTTGGGGCTCCTCTCGGACGCTTTCCGGGTGCCTCCGAAATTCAGGGCCAACTTCGTGGGATGGTCCTCTTGTCTTCTGAGGATGTGTCCGTACCAACTAAGGCGCTGCTCCCTCATCTTCAGCTGGATCGAAACTGTCTTCATCACTGTCCTAACATCCTCATTTCGCACTCTGTCCTGACGGGTCCATCCACATGCCCATCTGAGCATCCTCATTTCCGCAGCGTGCAGTTGCCGCTCCTGCGCCTTACCCTGTGCCCAGCGCACACTGCCGTATAGGAGGGCAGGCCTCACTACTATTCTATATAGCTTGCCCTTGAGTGCCCTGAAGCACCTACGGTCGCAGAGGATAACTGTGGACTCCCTCCATTTGAGCCATGCTGCATTAATCCGTCCCATGACCGCCTGATCCACGATTCCTTCCTCGGATAGGTCGCTTCCGAGGTAGCGGAATTCTTCCGTCTTTTCGGTCATCTACCCATGGCAGTCTAGGATCGGTTCGGTGCACTGCTCGGAGCTGACGAACTTCGTCTTCCTCACGTTCAGCCGTTGTCTACGAGGGCTCCTTGCCATAACTGAACCTTTTCTTTCAGTTCCTTACGGCTGTCGACTACTAGGTCGATATCGTCCGCGTAGAGGATGGTCCTGAGGGGACATTCCTCAAGGTGATTCACTATGCAATCAAGCGTCAGCACGAAGAGAAACAGACTCAGAGCTGACCCTTGATGCACCACACTATGATATCCATCTTCTTTGTCATTCCGTGTGGAGCTCGTACCGCTGCTTTCGAGCCCTCGTACACGTCCTTTGTGACCGAGATGAGACGTTCCGGAACACCCCTACCTCGAAAGTACGGACCTTATGCGTCCTCGAGCGTGAGGTAGAATTCATCCTTTTCGTGCTCGGGGCATCCGGTCTGAGGAGCGCAGACGGACATGACGGTCCAGTAACCCTCCTTCGTATCCAGCCGCAGGGACATGATGCGATCGCTTATCCCTTGGACAGCAGCTACCGAATCCTTGAGGGACTCTGCCACAGCTATCCCGACACCGTTCCTCTTCGTGTTCTCTCCGTTGTAGAACAGCTTTACCCCTTCTCCAATCTCCTTGGCCTTCGCCCCTTTCCATCTCGTTTCCTGCAAGCACAGGACTTCTATCCTTCTGCGCTTCATCAGGTCGGCCACTTTCCTGGATCTTCCGTTCATTGCTCCCACATTCAAAGTTCTCATTCGAACTAGCTTCTTTGGCCGAGGTCGTTCTGCCCTTGGTAGCCCTCGCATACTGACCACAGAACTCGGGCGGTGGTTCTGCGCGTCACTTTCGGGTGACGTCCTAGCCTTCACACTGATTCCATTGCGACTCTTGATCATGATTTGTGACAGCTTTCTCCACAGCCGGCCTGTCAACCTGGGCCTGACGCTGTAACCGTTGCCATTTTTGCACTTTCTGCAGGGCATGGCGAGCCGGACATCACATGAGGAGACATCACATACCGATAATCGTTTGTGGTGTCTACCTCCTCTCACACCCCGTGCGGAGTTCATATTACCCCTTTCTTGAATTCGGGGTGTCCCTTTCCTGCCTTCGGGGCTTGCTGTGATTCAGACTTCTCTAGGCTTCCGAAGAATTGTCGAACTCCTTCTCAGCTTGGGATACCCTGCTGGAGATTTAAAACCTCCGCTGTACATCGCAGTTCGACACCCATTGCCACCCCCACGCCACAATGAGGCGCTGAACCATGTGTGAGCGCTTTAGGATGACCAAACCATCCAAATATGCGACAATAAATAATATTGCGACATGACTCCTGAGCATGCTGTGGGCAAATTTCCGTTTAGTCGTTTTTGTAGTGAACATGTTGCCTGTGTGTTGGTGTTCCTGCCCTACCTAAGCCCTATTCCCTTGAAGTCCACGCTCACTGATGGTGATTCTTCTTCTCGACGCGCTTGCTCGATTTAGAAGGCACTAAGTTTTTTTCATATTTTCTTTTGTTTTCTCCTTTCATTGTTGTCTTGGTTTCTTCGTTAGCTTACACGCATGATGTTTAGGCACATCCTTATGGGTGTATTCATAAATAAATAAACAAATAAATATGCTAGACAGATACTGAAAAACTGCGTACCATGTCGCAAAGCTCAGAGTCTACCTTTCCAAGCTCCACAAATAGCACAGTTGCCACCGGACAGAGTAGTGCAGGCAAAACTGTTCCAAAATACGGGAAGCATAACGTGGCTCTTTAACCCTACAGGCGCTCCATGGATGAGAGGAGCATGGGAAGGATTGGCACAGTCTATAAAACTCAGAAAATTTTAGGAAGAAAAATTATCCCTTACTGACATGATGACAGCGACAACAAGAGTTGAGGCAATGCTGAACACGAAACATTTAACAGCACTCACTGCAACCGACATTTGCGCCTATCCATTGCGCCCAATCGTCTTCCTAGCGAGAATTGTCAGCCTCTCGCTCCCTGCTTTAAACTCGGCAGACGTCGATAACGACGATCCGACATACGATCCACAATGCATTCAGACTGTATCTGAGGACAAGGAAGCGCTGCAACATTCGGAACAGGTGGCGAACAAATTTTATGACATCTGGAACGTTGAGTCTAACGGCTGTAAGAGACACACAAAAGTCCTTGTTCAAAGCACGCAGAACTAATTCAAACCCTATTCCAGTGGTGGGAGAAATAGTACTAATAGAGCAAGAACTTTTGCCAAGGGCCACTGGACACTCACTTGAAAAAAAACTGCGGAGCTTGTAAAAAGCGCTGACGGCTTTGTACATTCGGAAATGATCAAGCCTCTGCACAAAATGGCATGCATTCAGCGCCCAGTCATCAAACTTTATCCGCCCAAGCTCCGAGCGCACACAATCGAGAATGGAAAAAATGAAAAAAAGGAATGATACCGTCGATAGTCATTCTACTACAACAGAAAATAATATGCACTACAAGAATCTATAGCAGCGGGTAGAGCAACACCCGCGCCTAGCAAAAATAAAAGCATATGAAACGCTGGGCCAGCTTAAGCAAGTCGAAACCGGTAAAACACAAAAAGAAATAGGATTGAATTTTCAGACCACACTTCCCCAAATCAGGTATCTACTCGTGTTAATGGCTCTTACGTTTGCTACGTGTGAAGCTTCGACAGTTATCGCTTGCAAAGAAGGGATCGTGAACATCAATCCACGGTTTCAACTCTGTTACAACGATGTTTTGTTGCGATCAAAACTTCTAGCGCCAGGCGGGACTCGAACCCGCACCTTCCCCTGACCGGGCGAGAATGCTCTACGCCATTACACCACCGGCGCCGTTTGATCGAACGCAACATCCACACCTCGTGGGACCCATCAACACTCACCCGTATATCGGGATGAGCCGGCCGCTGATATCAGCATGGAACCCGTTAAGCTGTAGGTCTAGATAGAAATGATTCAAATCAGTTTCTTTAAGCCTCAATTGGCTGGTACCAAGGACGCAAGCTGTTACAACGATGTTTTGTTGCGATCAAAACTTCTAGCGCCAAGCGGGACTCGAACCCGCACCTTCCCCTGACCGGGCGAGAATGCTCTACACCATTACACTACCGGCTCCGTTTGGTTTCAACTCTGTTTCATTGACCATTGCCAAACCTTCAACAATAGTGCATGCGGTACGAGCTTGTAGCTTTTCCGCATTTGACTACCTATATGTAGAATAACCTTGCGATTTAAAAACAAAATGCTCAACGCGTATGCCCTGTGGAACTATTCTGTGACTATGCTGCTAACACCCTCTCTAAATCCTTAATAGACAATCCACATTGTTGGTGTGCTTGTGCGATAGGATCTGTCGGGGTAATTGCCTACTGTATGATTAGTCTCATACTACTTCTGCTTTGGCTCCCTACAAGACAACGCGTAGACACCCAAGCATGATTTCTCATACAATGAACATTGCTTTGCCAGTAGTGTCCAATGAAAGAGGCCACACGCCTTTCTCGTTGGCTACATTCCGTGCAGCAATATTAACTCCGGCCACAACGATAGTCGATTGCTTAGTTGCACTGTTTGTCCCGCTAGGTCCAGGCTGTCAAGATGGCCATATGAGACACTCCATCGAACTAACATGCTCTCAGCGAAACTCCTGCCGCTATGAATATAAGCAGGAAACCGTATTCAATAGTGTGCAATGAAGCCTATGCGTACTTCTACGTACCAGAACGCTAGCGTAGAATATGACAAACTCACGCGCTCATCAGAAACACTATTTTGCCAAAAATGTCCCACTTCTGAACGAGAGAAACAACCTACATGGTCCAACAAGTGACGCGATGTCGTGGCATGGGTTCTTGTTACGCAGACAAATGCGAAACGTTAGCGCCCACAGAAATCGTTCTAGAACTAAACTCAACCGCACATTATCCAGGATCAGCGCATGTTCCATACACTGCAATGGCATCAACTGTATATGCGCCCTTCCCTTCAGAGCATGCTCGTTTTATCGCGCTTCGCGCATCCCTGCAACACCACTGTTATACGAGGTTTTCGAGTGCGATGTGGTCGCCAAGAATCGTACTGGATGTGGAAATGGAGCTCTCTAGCGTAAAAAGGTCAACTTTCCTTAGCACCATATACTGCGAAGGAGTTTGCAGATTTTAAATTCACGGTGATATCTTCACACATTCCTCAAATACACCAGAAACCAGTAACGAAACTCTAGCTCTGTCGAGCAACTTCGCTTTCCCCGTGGCATGCACAACTCAGCGCCAAGCTCAGGCAAATTTCTCATCCTGCGATAACTTACATTACTGCGACAGTGACGTCTCTGGCATCAAACCAAGCTGTCGAAGTACTCATAACACCATGAAACAACTACGTCACAGCATCGACAATTTATTGCCCATTGCGATCTTTTCTTTAATTTACGAACATTAAAAGCAGTGACTCGGTATTCGCTAAAATTACTAACAGCGAAACAACCATTGCAATAGCTTCCAAAAGAGAACTGGAAAGTGCGCTTCTCAACATCAACGCCTGTAGAGGTGGCATGCTACGCTCCCACGAAATCTTGGACAACCATCAGTTGTGAAAACACGGTTCTCTCCGTAGAGTGTACACCGGAAAACAAAACTACTACAATAAGAATGATGATCAATAACGCTGTGGTATACGTTGCATGCCAGACGACTTGTGGCAACAAAACAATCTCGGAAAAATTCCATGGCATCATCAACTACGTGTCCTACCAAAGACCAACCGACATTTTCCCCACAAACTCATATAGAAAGATCTGCGGATCGACTGGTTCAAAGCCCCTCATCTTTCGAAGCTATATCCCCTGTGGTTGGTGCTCATCGCTCACTGGAAGCTTACATTGACAATTAAAGTTTCATTCATAGTTGTAGTCCTTCTCACTTACGTTTTGGGTCAGTATTCTTAATCACTTTAGCAAATATGATAGCTTCAGTTGCTGCTCTTTCAGTAAAGCTAATTCGGATTATAGTTAGACAAACAGTAGCGCGATCTTAAGCTGCGTGCGATCGATTCAATATTGCAGAACGATGTTAACTTTCGATAAATCCGCTTTCGATAAATCGTGAGACTACACACAGTTCTTTCCTTCGCATCGTATATAAAGGCTCCCACTCTCTTTCTCCACTTATTCATGACCGAAGACCTCGAAAGAGAACTGGAACTGATGGATCACGAGCGGTACGTCTCCTGGAATCTATGGGCAACATATTACAGAAGATCACGGCTCGTCTTGATTCCTTGTATTCCCTGGTCGCATGAGGGCTGACGTCAAAGCCCTACTGGAACGAACCGTTCCCAAGTCCCATGTTTCTCCTGCACCATGAATGACAACGTCTATGGCCATTTCACAGGGCGATGTCATCGGTACGCAGACCCAGTGAGCCGTGCAATGAGGGTGCAGGAAGTGCGGCCATGCAGTCGCTGTCTCCGCCACGATCACGGCGCCAATCTGTGTATCGTATCATGCAGGATATGTGGTAGAGGACACAACAAGCACTTTGTTCTGTACCTCCTACCAAGAGGCGCAAAAACTAAGTCGGCTATGTTCTCCACTTCCTGCCTCTGCTATTAGTCGCCCATATCCTGCTGCCACCTTTCGCCGTCGCCTCTTTCCGGCTATGGTCCTTTGTCGTCATCCCCAGCCATCAGCTAGTACTCGGTCTACGGTCGTCAGACTATTCGGTCTTCAATCGTCAGATTACATGATCGTCATGTGGTCAGATTGCCTGTCTTCTACAATATGGTATTTCTCTACATTCGGCCTTTGAGTCATCTACATCGCCACCGACTGTAACAGCGGGTGCTTCTCGACGACGACAGCCATGATCCAGCAACGAATTCAGGCGCAGCTCCAACGGTTACAGTTCAACATCAGTGTCAACGGCAGAACACTACCAAACAGAATACCGTTTACGATATGTAGCGTAATATCTTCATTTTCGATTTCATTCGATGGTAAGAGGGCCATGTTGGGCGCTCGCGGCAGTGTCGCGTCGTCGCGTTGCGGCGACGCGATGCCTGCCGCTAAGGACCTCTCACCACGACCTTCACTCTTCCTGAGTGTTGACTTGCATAAACGACATAAACGTTTGCTTCTGAACCGCCAGCCCCAGCCAACACACAAGCTACGAAGGGTGCAGCACACCACGACTTTCAATCTTTCAGAGTCTGTCAAGCATGACGGATTCTGGAGCGCCCTATATTGCCAGTCATGACTGTAGAGTGCACCGTGTACAACGCATTGAATCGGTGGAATCAATCGAGTGGATCAAAGCACGTCCACTGCGCTTCTACCTTTTCCTACTGGAAAAAATGAAGTACTGAAGAGATCTCGAAGCATCTAATTTTTTAAATGAGAAATTTGTGACAACCCTACCTGGTTTTACTCCACTCTTAAGGGCGTGCCTTTGGAGTGCGCCGAGCACAATGGGCATAGTTCATTTATTCCAACTTGCGAAGGCAGAAGCACAGTGGACGTGCTAAGGAATTGATGGAATCAATCATCCATTCTATTCCACCGATTCCACGTGCATTGTGTATGGCGCACTAACAAAAAGCATGCCTGGCACAGTAGGGCGCTGGGAAGGTCCGTCGTGCTTGAGCGACTCCGGAAGGCTTGTGAGCCCTGGAAAATAAAATGCCTCCTATTGCAAAAAGCCTGCTCTAGTCATTTTTAGACACCCACAATGAAATAACATGATCTGGTAAGGCAGAAGCACAGTGGACGTGGACATATATGGACCTGTGCGGATTGGTCCGTTGCAACGCGTTTTTTATCGCGCGACGCGAGCGGTATTGTATGTGCGCTTAACAGCTTCGAGCTATAGACTCAAAACCGTCGGCTCTTAAATCTGTTAGATAAGAAAGGAGTACATCCATATCATTAACCTGCAGCTGCAGCTCAAGCTCTTGCTGACTGAGAAATGTTGTGACCTGTCTCTTCCCTAACAACTTCGCCGTAAGCCAGCACCAAAATGTGTAGCTTTTATTGAAGATGTTGGTCGGCATTTCCGCACCGCAAAAATAACAGTCCTAACCACTGATCGCTCACCTCTAATCGACGGTGTTTGGTTTACAACTTTTTCAACTGCGGATGATTCTATTGACGTTAATCCTTTCTTTTTGGAAGGCTTTTCTCGAATCGATGCTGGTTTCTGAAAACACTTTGTTGAACTGTTCATTTCTTGGCAGCATTTCGGAGAAACGACGAACATGAAGCACATCAGTACTAGTTTTATAAAATTGCGAAGCTCCTGTTAAAAATGGGTTTTTAGTAATTAAAGTGTACCAAAAAACGTGCTGTTTGGTCAAAAAACCTTTTTCACGTCAAATTGGACACTTTTCAAATCAAATTAGACACTTTTCAATCAGACTGGACACTTTTCATGTCCAATTGGACACTCTCTTGAGCAAGCCGAAGACCTTTGAAGACGAGTCTTCCAAGTAGAGATGAGCTTCTTCTACATTAATCTAGAGGCTCTCCACAAATGTTCGAATAATTTTTGCTCAGAGAAAATTTTAGCATAACTTTCTTTGAAATTAGTTAACTTTTTTGTGCCAACACGAGGTTTATAGGTGGACCTTTATTTAGCAGGGCCTGATGTTTCGAGTTCTCGTCATCTTCAGAGGCCTACACGTGGTGCATTAGTTTATTTGCGCTCTACTCCATCAAGCGCCTTAACTATCCTAGCATTTCGGAGCTACTCTACGAACACAAAAGGAGGGCCAAAGTGGGAGAAACGAACTCACCAATTGGATCCGCCTTAAGGGCTCATGTTCGCCCACGTTAGTTAGCCAGTAGGGACGAATGAGGCATACAGCGCCCTGCTGTCACCGACCGGTCCTCTACAGTTCACAATGAGACACGAAAGGCAGAAAGTCACTCGTAGCGAACAGACACTCATTTCGTTTGTTCATTACTCGATTTCTTGTAAAAATCTAGAGTGCCTCTAACGCTTTCAAGAGCCCTTCCCGTTTTTCCGACGTGTTTGGCGTTACATGCCAAGCATTCGATCTGATAAATTGCTCCAGCCCTTGAGCATTCGCCTAAACTACCAATTGGGCAAATACGACGGGGTTGTTAGTTGTTGGAAAACTGTTTTATTTGCCCAAGTGGTAGTTTAGGCGATTGCTCAAAGGCTGGATCGGTTTACCAGATCGAGTGCTTGGCATGTAACGCCAAACACATCGGCAAAACGGGAAGGGCTCTTGCGGTGCGCGTGAGGGAACATCTATTTAATAAACGACGTGAGTCGCTAACCAGTCCATTTGGAAAGCATAGGATTAATGCGCACCACGGAAGTGACTTTGAGGTAACATGTACCATTTTGGAGATATTTTGGCGATGAAGGCGTTAGAGGCACTCTAGATTTTCACAAGAAATCCAGTAATGAACAACCGAAATGAGTGTCTGTTCGCTACGAGTGACTTTCTGCCTTTCGTGTCTCATTGTGAACGGTAGAGGACCGGTCGGCGACCGCAGGGCGCTGTATGCCTCATTCGTCCCTACTGGCTAACTGACGTGGGCGAATATGAGCCCTTAAGGCGGATCCAATTGGTGAGTTCGTTTCTCCCACTTGGACCCTCCTTTTGTACTCGTAGAGTAGCTCCGAAATGCTAGGGTAGTTAAGGCGCTTGATGGAGTAGAGCGCAAATAAAATAATGCACCACGTGCAGGTGACTAGAAGTCGAAACGTCAGGGCCTGCTAAATAAGGGTCCACCTATGTATAAACCTTTAATGAACTAAATACATCGTCGCTGCCTTGTTGCGCTTTAAAACAAAATTTAACTTATTATTCTTCCTAAAAAAATTATAAAACTATACACATCGTGAGGTAGGTGAGGTAAAATATTTCAAAGAAGGTTATACCAAATTTTTCTTTTCCAAACATTTATTTTAACCTTTTAAAAGTCTCTACTTTAATTCAGAAGAAGCTTATTTCGATTTCGTAGAGTTCGTTTTGATTTCGAAGTCTTAGGTTAGCTTAGAAGAGTGTTCAGTTTGACGTGAAAATTGACCAACTTAACGTGAAAAGTGTCGAAAAGTGTTGACGCGAAAATGCTATATATGTCGATATTGCGCATGAATTCGTACAGAATTCGCGCCATCTCACTATTATTTATATAGAGGGTGTCTCAAAAAATGTATACACTGTTGGAACGGTAAAGATTATGAATAAGTTAAGGGCCCATGTGAAAGCGAAGGAGAATAGAAATTTTATCACGTATCAGTGATATAGAAAGCGCCATGCACTCGTCTGAAATTTTGCATTTTACACTCGACTGATTGTGTTTCGTTTGAATATTTGTTATAGTTTCTTCACAAAGTGTCCGTATCAATTGATCTTCGCTTCGTTTAAGGTCAAACTTAAAAAAACACAACGGCATGTGAAAAAATCAGGGTATCCTAAAAAATGCAAGTACTGTTTTAAGGTCTCCAACATTGTCTCAGGTAAAGGTTTTGAAGACGTTTGCGACTCATACGAGAGCACAGAATAAAGAGATTGCTGTGACGTGTGAACAGATATTGCAAGCGCCGCCTGAAACTTTTCATTTCAGACACGATTGATTGTGCATGGGCTGGATGCTTGTAAAATATTGTCTCTAATTGGCCAGATTGGCCTGTGCTGTGCTTCGTTTAACGTTTAGGATCACGTGAAAGACACGCGCCAGTTTATTTTTGCAAATCTATATGTGAGCGGGAGTCCCTTTTCTAAGACGGATTCTGAGGACTGATGAAGCAACATTCAAATTGAATGAAGAGGTTAATCGGCATAATTGCAGCACAGCACAGATTAATGAGGTCAAGTAATAACAAGAATGTAACAAGAAATTAGCCCATGCGCAATAAATCGAGTCTGAAATGCAAGGTTTCAGGCGGGCCAATCTTGTCTATTTGCATGCAGCAGAAATCTTGTTACTCCATGCTTCACGTGAGTCTCAAACATATTCGAAAGCTTCACTAGCAGCAAGGTTAGAGCCTTCCAAACAGCACCTGAATTTTTCAGGACCCACTGCGTTCTTCGCAAGCCGTAGTGTGTTTTTAAGTTTTAAACCTTAAAAGAAATACAACAAAATCAATACGGTCACTTTGTGGAGAAACTATGGCAAGTATTCAAGCGAAACACACTCAATGGAGCGTGAAATGCAAAGTTTCAGACGAGGGCATGGCGCATTCCACACCCCCATAAGAAAGAAAATTTCTATTTTCTTAAGCTTTCATATGAGCCCTTAACTTCCTGAGAACCTTCACTGTGACAAGGTTATCATCTTTCGAACAGTGTTTGGAGACACTTTTGAGACACCTGTATAATTCGCTCGTCCAGGATAACGTTCAAGTGGTCGCGCTGCCTGCCACGGGAGGGGACAAAAGCCAGAGGATGCCATCGATGGGGCAGCGTATGCCAGCCGGGTTTTCTTTGGGCTAAGCCATGGGGATTGCTGGTGAACTATATCCTTATATCGAGATTGTCCAAGTTTACGATATTTTGAGCGGGCCACTCGTCACGGTGTGGATCAAATGCCAACTACTGGGAGTCTGAAGGCGTGCTGCAGACAACGTCCAAAGGGCTTCGGCACCAACGGGCGTAGGGATGCAGAAGAACTGATTAATACGTCGTCCAACAGGCGTAGGGATGCAGAATAAACCCTTGTTTATACTTGCGCCGCAGCGCGGCGCGGCACAATTATCGGAATAGATATCGATCGGGCGGCGCGAAAAATCGATATCGATTGTGATCGTAGAGCCACGCCGCGTGGCGGCGCACGTATACACTAGGGCTAAGCGGGGCACGTAAAGGGGATCAGGGAAAAGGAGACCATGATTGAGGCCAGTGAAGGGGAACTAGTGAAGGGGGTCACTAGGGGCGGTGGTGCAGTAAGGGAGGACCAGTATTTTTCTCAATATCGTGACCCAGCAAATGTGTCACATAGATATGCAGCATGCGATTCTGAAGCAGAGACGTCGTATAACGTGCGTCCAGATCTAGAAGACGTGTCACAGATCAGACTTTACACGGCATGCGTTGGATTTTTAGAAAAGGAAATTAAGCACATCGGATTGAGACTGTCGCAATTTGTTTCTTGCCATATAGAATAGGTAGTTTGGAGAATAAATCGCATACATGTGAAAGAGGGTGAGCAGGCTTCATAGGAGCATTTTTGGAGATTCTGCCCTAGCAGATCCGGTCGTACTACCCTGCATAATAAACTAGTTTTTGCTGTTACCTGAGTAAGAAGGCCTGAAGAAGGAAGGAGGGGGGGGGGGGTGTTCTATTCCGGGGGCTTGGGGCGAAGCCCCCAACCAGACGTTTGGCCGATGGACGCCTGGTTGGATTGATAAATGGCGTGGATGACCCTACATGGAGCAACAAAATAGATGAAACCTTTTGATACATTTCCTTTTAAAAAAGTAGTTGGAGTTCAGCACGCAACTGGCGAGGGAAGCATAAAAGGTGACCTTCAAACAATGCGTAATTGTCGAAGCACCTACGGCTTGCTCCATCTCAGTGGTCCCAGCTTCGTGCGAGTGATTCTAAATCAGGATGGTTTTCTATTACAAGTAAATGGAGTCATCTTCATTAATAGATGAACGATAGTGTTTCACAGCTGTCAATAGGCGCTAGAGTTTACGGAAATCGTGCCTCACAGTTTATTCAGACTGGAGTTTCGAAAATGCCATTGCACTGCGAAAGCCCCATCCCTCCCAAAAAAGGCTAATTTTCGGCGAATCCAAATAAGAATTAAAATGCGCAACTGTCAACCTGTTAACTCCTCTCAGGACGTACGCAAAGCACCTTGGTAGTACAGTCAATTAGTTTGAAAATGTGGTATACCATTACCTTCGATATCTTCCGTCTTCTAGGTGATGGGGCAGTCACTTTGGATCTTCGACTCCGAACTTCAGCAATCAACTGCAGCATGAACAACTTAGTGAACAGGAGGAAGCAGGAATGAGAAGAACTACTAGCACCTCTTTTAAGGAGTCGATCATTCCAACCAAATGTAGCTCATATTTCCTTTAATTTACAGAGCTGCCTTGCTTTACGAATGCGCGCACAGCCAGTCGGTTTAAAACTAGAAAGTGACTCAGGAGAGGGGAAATCGTTAACGAGTTTTGTCAACGAAGTGGACTAGGCATCGCCGAAAGTAAAGCGAAGGAAAGTGATTCTTGCTATCCCTACTATTTGTCAGAATCGAACGTGTCTTTGGATGCACATACCGTCCTCGCCTCTCTCAACGGAGGGCCAAGTCACGGTGCCTAGGTTGGCGGGCCACTTCTCTCTGCTCTTTCTTGCAAATATGACGTGATGACGCACTTCGCCTCCTCGCAACTACAGGGTGCACCAAAATAATGGTTAAGAGTTTGGTGTTTTCCTGTGCAAACGCATCATCCGCAACACTACGATAATGGCGCCAGTTGTTTCGGCACATCTTTTTGTACCGGTCAGTTTCCTCCGAGTTCAATTTGGAGCCATAAACCGTGTTCTGCATAATGTCAAACCAAAGAGCCGTAATTCTGGAACACTGTCGTCGAGGAATGCGTCAGAGTGACATCGTTCGTTTGCTCGGTGTCGTTCAAACGACTGTTTCCAAGGCAATAATTCAGTACAAGGAGCTGGGCCATGAGGGTGATCGTACAGGTCGAGAACATAAGCGCACCGTCAACCCGAATTCAACCCGAATGGAAAATCACCAAGAAGCGAGTTGACCGAAATCCGAAGACTTCCATGAGGAAAATCGCTCGAGACATCGGTGTCAGCCCCTCTTCAGTGCGTCGTATAGCCAAAGACGAACTAAGTTTGAAGCCCTACAGGAGCCAAAAAAATCCAACTTCTAACGGACAAGAAAAAGCGCGAACGGCTCTTTCGATGTAGCCAACTAAGGGTGCGGGCCGGAACGGATACTCTGCGCAGATGAGAAGCTGTTCACCGTGGAGCAGGTGCACAACCGCCAAAATGATAGATAAGATCTGGTCCACAAAGGCTCCGGACACCTTCTTCATCGTTCAACGCTGCTAAAGTCCACAATAGGTCATGGTATGGGGTGGAATTTGCGCCAGCGGCATAACATCCTTGTACTTCGTGGACCTAGGAGTGAAAATTGACCAAGATGTATACCGACGAAACATTCTTGAGGCTGTCGTCCTTCCTTGGGCTCGACAGCACTTCAGCAATACACATAGGAGATTTCAACAGGACTCTGCGCCAGCGCGTGGAAGAAGGAACACGAAGGAGTGGTGTATGGCCAACTTCCCCGACTTTATAGCATACTGGAGTGGCCCCCAAACTCTACAGATCTAAACCCGAAATTGTCAACCATTTTCAGTTATGATAAAAAAAGGCTTCAATCCGTTATTTTGGCACACCCTGTACCTGTAGAGGTTGCTATGCCTTAAACATTCGCATAGCGAAGCCGATTCCAAAAATATGAACAACTCCTCGAAAGCAAAACTTCACTGGAATGCCTCGCTTAGAGTTTTGTGAGATTCTCCATACTTGGCGCCCGTGGCTCCGAGTGAGAGCTAGGGAAACACTTGCATGTGACGTTGGATTCGAAGCCGGTTAGGTTAATTTGAATTCGCTATCTTTTCAAACCCGGTTAAGAGAATTTGTGCAAATAATGGCATTGTTGAAAACTCCCGGTTCTTTGGATGATTCGCATCAGAACAGCGTTAACAAGAAAAGGTTTTCGGATGACCCAAATAATTGATTTATCTTTGGACCATCGGGTATCCGCTATACCTTTGTCCTTGGGAAAAAATTTCGAATTTTGAATGACCGAATAATATTCGATTTTCAAAATTTCGAATTTCGAATGATCGAATAATATTCGATTTTCAAAATTTCGAATTTCGAATGATCGAATAATATTCGATTTTCAAAATTTCGAATTTCGAATGATCGAATAATATTCGATTTTCAAAAAGTCGAATTTCGAATAATCGAATTTCGAATAGTCGAATATTCGAATAATCAAATGAACACTATTATTTACTGTCGTCACCCAGTGGTTGACATTTAATTATTTTTTATTACCCACTGTGAAGGAAATGGATGGCTGCTCCATCCATTTCCTTTACGAGACCAAAGGACAATAACAGCGGTATAATGGCAATGAAGCACGCTTTGCTTCCCTAAGAATTCGTGCACCGAGAAGAGAGAAACACCTTGGGTAGGCAGAGCTAGATTGTTATAGGTCTTTCTCTATAGGTTGCTATCTTTCCTTATGTTATAGCGAAGCTTCCAGGTGGTAAAAAAATGATTATCATGGGCGGAGAAATGAAACAAAGGCGATCTGGTGCAGAAAGGGCGCACTGGAGTCTCATGAATGGCATTCAGTTTGTGTTGTAGCTCCGTTGAAGAGAAACGGACCCGCGTTGGAATCTAATCTGACAAGACACTACGACTTGGACAGTGTTAGAGCGAAAATGGGGATGGCTCACTTTCATAGGAAACGGAGTATGACTGGCTCTTGTACTCCATAGCCATTGCTCTTCCTCTCTTCTTTAACGTCTTTACTGGCAGGAAGCAGGAGGTTTCTAGGCCCCTGAAAGTTCTACCTCCCTACCGCAGCCCCTTCGGCTCTAATCGTTCCCTTGTTGTAACTGGGGTAGAAATACAAAACGAAGATTCTCCCGTAGTATACTGAAGGTAAAAATATCTGTGTACAGGCATAACCCTAATCACTTGCGATTCACGTGAATGGCCACAGCACGCTCGACGGCCGTTTACAAGGAAGCAGGTGCGCTGCGGAGGGCCGCGCTTGCAGGGCTTACTTCGCGTCAACTCACAAGGGAGGTCAATGAACTTCCCGTGGGAATCTTATAAGTGACCTATTGAGCGCTGTGGGGGATTGTCCGAGAGGCACCCCAGTGGTTTAAAACTGAGTGCAGCTAAGGGACATTTTATTTAACGAATTTACCGAATTTACCTTTTTAACGCGAAAATTTTTCGTTAAAAAGTGGACGTTAAAAATTTGCCGAAAAAATTTAACGCCACCCCTGCTGCCCATCGCCTCCCCACCACTCTCTGCTAATCGAAGGTTTAGGGACTTGTACTCCCACAGTTCCGGAGATCGAAAGCAGGTTTCACCCAAACGTCGTCTAGAGGGCTAACTGAGGTGCTGATCGCAAATCTAGTAAACGTTTTCGCGTGATCGCGTGATTCTACATTTTCATGAGTGATCAAGTTTATCAGTTTGAGTACATAGAATCGCTTTCTTCACCTACATATGTGATCAGACTTGCTTTCCAGTCTTCGACTTTGAGATGGAAAGTAGTGCACGAAAAATGGATAATTTAGAAAAAGAAATGGCAGATTCGTGGCAGCAGCCTAAATAATTTCCTAAGGCGAGGAAAGGACGAAATCAGTGGTCATGACAACCCCATCCTTACTCACAAACACACACTATGAAATATCGTAAGCGGCCAAATTGTCGTAATTGGATACCATATTCGTGCTCAGCATCCAAAGTAGCAGTACAGGCGATGTTTGGGCGAAAAAAATTCCGACCTCCACTCAATTTTTGGAGTCACGATAGTACAACACGGGTCTGCACCTTTTCTTGCACATACTCACCATCGCCTATTGTGGTCGACCGTAACACCGAAAGCGTTTGCCAGCTTCGTGATCAGAACCTCAGTTAACCCTCAGGACAACGTTTGGACGAAATTTTATTCTCTACTTACGAATTCTTGAGAATTACTACAAGTACCTACGTTTGGAAAGCCTCCCCCCCTGTCAGCGCGGGAGAGTGGCCGAGGAAGAATAGGCTGCAAGAAGACCAATACTAGGGAGTGGGTCAAAAATGATACATTTTATAAGAGATGGTAAAATTAGTAAAATTTACAAAAGAAACGTTCTCTATAGGAACCCGAAGCCCGATCAGCACATCCCTAAGATGGATTGAAGCAAAACATTTCGATCATGTTCGAAAATGAGGTTAAAATGAGAATGTGTTCTACATTTACAAAACGCACAGCAATCCGTAAACACCTCTGCTAGAATCGAACCTGGACCTCTTCTCGCTATCCACACCTCCAGTTTGTCGCACTTGAATGCACCCTGCAGTCCCTTTCGGGAAACCTAATAAATTGTCAGATTTCTAACATTTAACTATAATTAAAGCTCTATAGCATCTGCATGTTAATTTCTGAGTATTTCAAGACCATTCAAAGCGTCACTTTCGCCTTATCAGCCAGCACTGAAGTGCTACAGTTTTTTGTAATTTTTGACCTACCCAGATGCCCGCAGGACATTTGAAGGCCACTATGGTGCTTCTTAGACACACCCTTATAACAAGCAATAGGTCATTTTGGAAATCTCCACGGGAAGTTCATTGACTTCCCTTGTCAGATTGCGTACACACAATTCGGCGCACTTTGAGCGACGCGCGAAACTCAAACGTCGTTTTTTATCATAAGGTCACACTCCCTGGTTTTCGAAGAAGAACTTGTTAAGAGATTGATAAAGAATATTAGAATATTCGACTATTCGAATATTCGATATTCGAAGCCTTAGAATATTCGAATAAACGAATATTCGAATATTGGCCACTTTCGAATAATCGAATAAACGAATAATTCGAATATTGGACTTTCTCGAATATTCGAATAATCGAATAATTCGAATATTGGACTTTCTCGAATATTCGAATAATCGAATAATTCGAATATTGGACTTTTCCGAATAGTCGAATATTCGAATATTCGAAATTCGAATTTATTCGAAATTCGACTATTCGAAATTCGAAAAGGACAAAGGTATAGTATCCGCATCGAATAGGCCATCAGATTTCTCATCAAACTCGGTTTTGCGAACTACTGGAAAACAGACCTGATGGAAATCACCTCTATTTGAATCGCCTTGAGATCCGGGCTTTAAATAATCTCTTTGTTCATACAATCATTGATCAAGGCTTGAAAAAAATCCGGGCATTAAATAATCTTCTTGTTCATACAATCCTTAATCAGGGCTTGAAAAAAATGACGGTCCGAATTATCCGAATCAACGTCGGATCCTGTGTCCTGGTATGCCATTAGAGTGGCATCAGGGTAAGGAAATTCTCCTAGAGGCATAGTTGTCAATGCTGGTTCCCATAACTCGTGCTGTGTCAGTCGTAACACGACTGACACAGCACGGTAACACAGAGCTTTATGATGATCTCGATCAGGGATGGGCGGAAATTTTAAAAATTTTCCCAGAGAGCAGAAAACAGAAAATTTCGAAGTTATCAGACGAGCTAATTATTCTACACAAAGATCAATTTTTTCGGGTAGCAGATGCTTTTGTATGACTAGAGATGTGGTCAAGGACAAGTGTTTTAACTTATAGGCATTTATAAAATTTTCTAGTGCACTCAAAATTCAATACAGTCAGCAAAGTGTAAACCTTGACTCAAAGATCCTCGGACTCTCGTCATTTGAAGTATTCAGCATTATTACTCGTCAGCTCCATTTCACAACAAAACCCTAACGATTACACCAATAATCGCAATACCACGACTGTTTCTGTAAAAAATAAATTCCGTATTGGTCCTTCCAGATTAGGGCTAGAGAGAGACATACAAAAAAGTGGCTTATAAAGGGTGAATTTTACCTATCACAATAGTATTAGAACATAGGCGTTTATTGCTCACTGATACATACCAAAATGAAAGTGTGACCACAAAACAGATGATTCGCTAGATTAGTAATCCCAATTATAGTGTTTTCTTGAATGCATAGACACTATAGAATGGGGATCAAGCATATACCGTCCCCAACACATTATTGTTTTTTTTAACTCATCATATATACATATCACATTACATCTCAGTGGAAGACTATCAGGACCATCTTGCTGTACAAGAAAGGAGACGTGCACGGCACAGCCTGCTGTCCGTAGACTGTTCACTCGAGTGATCCTGAATAGGACCAGCCGAACGCTGGACGAAAGACAGCCGTGCGAACAAGCAGGATTTCGGAGCGCATTCAGCACGATCAACCACTCACACGCCATCGCGAAGCTCATCGAAGTGTCGCGAGAGTACAAGCTGCGGCTATGCCTTACGTTCATCGACCTGAAGAAGGCATTCGACTCCGTTGAAGCTGAAGCGGTCGTCGAAGCCCTGCTCACTCATCAACATAAGGGAGGGGTTCAGGCAAGGGGATACCATATCCCCGAAGCGGGACTTGAACGTTGACTGCAGTTGAATGTTACGAAGATGATGTTCATGAGGAACGGACAAGTTTCTGATGCCCAATTCTGTCTCGACGGAACGAACCCCGAGTGCTCCAGCTAGTGTATCTGGGTCGCGAAGTCAACATAGCTAACAACCTAGTGTCTGACCTGGAAGGCAGGAAAAGAGCGGCTTGGGGAGCTCCCAAGAGCGTCGAAGAAGACGTAAAAAAATGAGGAACGTCCGCTTCCGTATCCACTTATTCGGCTGCACTGTTCTTCCTGTGCTGACATACGACTAGAGTCCTGAGCCATACGAAAGCGGGATCAGCGTCGCAGAGCGGGGAACCGGGAAAGCGTCGCTCGGAGTGCCACGACTTGCGCAAGTGAAAGAAGGCCTCCGGTCTTCCCAGCTGTAGCCGTCACCGGCTGGAGTCCGAAGGATGTCAAGAAAAACCAGGATGCCCACCAACGGGTTGGTCGGACTTCTTCGTGAAGGCTGCGAACGCTGTTCGCTACCCTCGAGTGAGGACCCATTGGAGCACTCTGGCACGGAACAGGGACGAATGGAGACGCTGCTGGCGACCGCTCGAGCAATTCGATGATCTACGGAACGGCAAATTACACAGGTGATTCATGAAAATTTCCGTGCATCACTACGGTACATCAACGAAATCAGAGCTAACCATCCTCAAGGTTCTGCGGGAAGCAATCGCTGAGGATGACCGACCAACCATTTTCAATTTTTAAACCGGAGGTGGAGAGTAATCCTGTCCAAAGTTACTATAGGACAAACGATTAGTTAATGGCTAATTAAATGCCTCTCAGATAAAAATGCAAGTAATTGTAGTTGGCGCGAACTACTGTTAAATTTCAAAAGAATAAAGGATAAAGGACGGCATTACTCCAACCCTTTTGGGACGCGCCAGCGCATTCTACTTGTACGGAATGTCGAGGAGGCGACATGAATGCATATTTTGCCATACAATGACTTGCGGTGGCCAGCCGATGAACAAGTCAGCGCTTTATGCTTCCCAGACACGTTTGGTACCAATTCACCGACCCCGGAAGGATAGAAGGTTTAGTTGGCCTGGTCGGGAAATCCGAAGCAGCATCGAGTGCACGCGACAGTCGGTGCCTCCTATGACTGCGCTACACGCCGGAAAACTCAAAAGAACGCGAAAAAATATGAAAGATGAAGATGCCCTATGAAAGGACTACATGCAAGCAGCTCTAACACAGCCAATCAAACAAACAAAGTGACATAGTTTACAAGTGTATGGCGCAATTTCTATCTATACGACCACGTCCAAAAACGCCACATGCTAGAAACATGTTTTGGAACGAAACTCATAATTCTATGATACTTTTTTGATGCTTTTTATTGGATTGCCATTATATAACTTTGTTCGCAGCTCTATTACCTGTTTTCTGGCCAGTTTTTGGCCATTTTACCACAAAACAGAAAATAGAAATTTTGCCCATCCCTGATTCTGATCCTACCTTCCGACTTTCAGAGACAAAACATCTTAAATTGCTTTCAGCGTTGAAGAAAGGTTATGTAATTTCCGCTTGTGGACGGTTCTGGAGTTGGAGAAGTCGAGGTAGCAACAGAATTTATTGACGACGAACCAAGACGATAGAACCAGAGGGAGCCACGCTGCCAAGGTGGGTAACGAGGTCTTGATGAGCTGTGCAGTATAATGCGCGGGCGGCCATAAATTCGCTCTCGCGGCACGACGGCGAAACAGACACGTAGCGGCTGAGCAACGATGAAACAGGAACAAGGGTGAATCAACGGCAAACAACAATATGTATGAAAAGCTACTTCTCCAAGAAGTTAACAAAGTGATTACAAGAACATAAACAGTATTTAGATTACATGTGACTTTCTTGATCCCCTGTTTTGCCCGGTTCTCGTCGTCCATCGCGTTCGTCGCGATACTCCGCGTCTGAGGAAGACAATTCAGCAATTTTTGTGGCAATGTTCTGTCGTTCTTCTAGGAGTAGGCAGACCGCTGTATTGTGACGAGAACTCCGGCAGTAAGTGCATTCCGTTTGACGGCAGTTCGCGTTGCAGAATCCGAGGCAACGCAGGCAAATCCTGTGACGAGTCAGGAGACTGCGGCGAGCTTCCAGCGTTCGGACGTAGTGGCAGTTATCTGGGTGGTGACGCCCTTTCTCCCCGCAGAATACGAATCCAACAACGGCTCCGAAGACAAAAACAACGCAGTCGGCATTCTCCAGACGGCGATTGCTGCAATTGCTCAATTCGTCGAGTTCCCTCTGTAGCTGGGTTAGTTCGTCCTCATGATCGTGTGATTCCTTTCGAGGTCGTTTGCGCGATTCGACTGACGACGAGTGGATGGGTGATATCACAGCTTGCTCTTCCGGGAATCGACGGGCCCTTCGGGCATCTCTAAATTGTTGCTGTTTCCTAGAACAGTATCCCACAGGTTGAATGTGACGTCGCAACGTTTGCCTGCAGACGAGACAACATTAACAAAAGCGAAGTCCAACGTCGCACGGTCTTCAGGATTCTAATGTTGTGCCTGTCTTCTCAGGCAGTTCTTAGATGTAGAGGTTTTCAACAGCACAACAAAATTACGGATCGAACTACGACGGATTGTACATCTGTTTATATTGTCTCGTCTGCATGCGGACCGATGCCGGAGACTACCCTCAAATTCGTGAAAGAACCACCAGTGAAGACAACGAAGTCAACGATGTTCAAGGACTACTCGCGAAGAGCAAACGACAATCGAGTCGGAAATCGCCGAGCCCACCATCGTGGCCGCGGAGTCTCGCGAACGCGATTCAAGAGAACCGGACAAGACTGGGGCTAACTGGAGGCACTATTGATCTCGATTCCGGTTACTGCGTGTTTTAGTAACTGTAGTTGATTATTAGTTCAATTGTGTGGTATTCACGTTAAATCTTGTTGTGCTCATCTCTTTAGCTTGATGGAAGTGTTTTCACCTGGTTCTGATAATGACTCCGCTTCCCTGCCTGTCTTGTTATCGCTATCGGCCTGGCGCGGACAGTGAAGTTACCCCTCTCCAGCGCGATATAGAGGTCAGCCCAAATTGACCTCTGCTACGCGCTAGATGTTCACGTTCTCGTTCTTCTCGTGTGCTCTACTGTTGCTGTGCTAATAAACCGCTTCGTCACCGGTGTCTTCGGGCAGCAGTGTTCGTCCACAAGCGGACGCAGTTCATCACAGTTTACAGTAGAGGAAAGTGAATATGTGAACAAACTTGAAAAGAGCAGTCGATGCTTCAAATATCATTTCTTTTATCATTTAAGAGAGTTCTAGTTACCAGATGTTTTAAATATTTTACCTAGTACATAGCTACTGTAGCTGAGATTTTTGGTTTTTAACTCCGTTTGTATTTTGTTATGAGAATACGAGTGGCCAGTCCAGATAATGGTGCAGGATAGTTTCTGTTTACGGCGAACAACGCTGAGTAGGTTTCGGCAGTCTTCGAAAAGCGAAAGCTGAAAAAGAGGACAAGCCTTTCTTGAAGCGTGAATTAGGCTTTTTTGTTCATGCGGCACCTCTGATCATCTAAAAAGGTTTAAAGGAATATTTAGTCTATTAAAAAGAGCTGTTGGACGTACGTTTAAACAAATTCACAGCATGCCGCTGGTGTTTTGTCTTACTGTTCAGAGATAAGCAATGGAAAATTATCTACTTACACTTTTGCCCTTTTCCTTCAGGTCCCCGTCGCCAGGTTGCAGAACAGTCTGAAGAGCCATCCGTTGTAAGTCTCTTCTATCAGAGGCTCGTTTCGTAATGCGAAAGAATCGCGTTACTCATGCCGTTTTGGTTTCTTAATTGAAGCCTTATTCAAATTTTAGGATGTTTACTAATTGGGAAGGGACAACCCTAAGGTAGCACTCACTAGGGAGGTTCTTGAACTCGGTCCAGAGGGTCTGAACGAGACTTATATGGTCTTGTAGGGCATCGGACGAGGATCATAGAACTATGTTTTGTCTTTGCGTTTTTGGTCCAAAAATGACAAAAAATGGTACCTCTTCAGGGCTGGCTGCTAAGGCAAAAGTGACACCTGCAGTGACCCTGTCGTCCTCAGAACTTGATCCTTAAAAGGTTCGGGGCTCGAATTAACGTTAGATTACAGTAATATGGTTTTTCATACGCTTACTAGACGAAGCTGCAGTGTACATTCAAGTGATTCGTTTGCAACGGTGGTTGCGGCGACTGGATGGACGAATGGATAGCGATGCGGACTTGCGGGAAGAGGTCGAGGGTTCGGTTCCGGGGGTGTTCATGCGATTTGCTCTGTGGATTCCTCCCATTTTGCAAATAAAGAGTACATTTTGGCTTCGGCAGGGTATCTTCTTCGCTTCCTAACCCCGCTTTCAACCTGTTGTCAGATCTGGAAGAAGCTAGTTCTGTCGTGTGGGGTGATGTCGAACGTCCAATAGACCACTGTCTCATTGAGGAAGCCTCGTCATATGCTCTCCCCATATGACCGTTTTCGTATGTTTTCAATTAGTTTTGGAAGTGTTCCTCGCTGTCACCTCATTTTTGAACACGATCAACAAGTACTGATTAGACCCACCATCAAGACATGCTCATTGCTCTTCGGATTTCTTTACAGACTGCTTTTATTCTTCCCGCGACGTTCACTATGTGTAAATAGAGGGGTGTACGCAGAATAGTCGGCACTGCTGCACTTCACGACTCCAGAGGTCGAGGAAAGGACGAGGGAAAAAATTTCGCCCAAACATTACTCACGATGGTTATTTGAGGCGCTGATCACGGATAATATGATACCCACCTTTAAATTTTCGGTCCAACGGCAGGTTGCGGTAGATATGGGTGATTAAGCCTATCCGCGTTAGTAGGATCACCTTCGTCTCCAATGTGGTGTGACTTATTTCCCAACCATCGACTTTGAGATGCAAAGTAGTACATGAAAAGTGAAAATCTAGAAAATGAGTGACATATTTGTGGTTAGCAGCTTACATAGTTCCCATAGGCGAAGTCTGGGTGAAATCGGTAGTCACGACTTCGTCGCCCTTATTCACCACTAGCCAATAATACGGTAACCTACGGTGTTTAAAATGTGCTCTTTATTTGTAAAAATGGGAGCACTCCACAGGGCAAATCACACGGACACCCCCGGGACCGAACCCTCGACTCCCTACCGCAAGTCCGCATTGCTATCCACTCGTCCATCCAGTCGCCGCAACCACCGTTGCAAATGAATCACTTGATTGTACACTGCAGCTTCGTCTAGGAAGCGCAGAAATTATCATCTTACCTATATATAATCGACTAATGTCACGTGTCCGTCACGGGGAGGGGGGACTGGAGCCAAGAGATGCCTACGACATTGCGGCGTATGTCGGCGTATGCCGGCTTTTATTTCAGCTTAACCATGGACGATTGCATGGCGAGACGTAGACGTTCCGAACACGTCGACAACCGTACATGGCGAGCCGTGGACGTGCCGAACACGTCGACAACCGTGCATGGCGAGCCGTAGACGTGCCGAACACGTCGGCAACAGTGCCTGGCGAGCCGTAGACGTGCCGAACACGTCGGCAACCGTGCATGGGCATTTAGATGATCATTGACGGGAGGCGTTCACAGTAGGGGAGGCAATCGATATCGACCGATATTATCGATTTTTTGTAGATGTCGTTCAAGTGGCACGAAACTTCAGCCCTCGTAGTAATCGAGGTCGCTGAACACGAATCTGAAGTCGACCAATCGATATCGATCGATGTTATCGATTTTTGAGTATGGCCTTCAAGCGGCACGAAACTTCAGCCCTGAGGGTAGTCGAGCTCGCTGAACAGGAATCTGAAGTTTGTTTAAGAGGTATCGATCACCATCAATCGACATTGATCAAATTATACATGGATGTCGTTCATTTTCTCTGTTTCTTTCTAACTTGCCGCAATCGACGCAGTTAAGGTGCTCTTTCAGCGGAAACCTGATATAGGTTGCAGCTAAAATTGACGGTGAGAAGTTATTACTATGGGGAAGCCGTTGAAAAGCCTCAGTGTGGCCCACAGGCCGCTCCGACGGCTGTAATCTATACAGTAAAACCAGTTCTTTATCGCAATGCAAATATGAAGGTCTGAGAGTTGGGAAAAGAAGATGGCCGGAGCGTTCTCTTCTCGGGGTTTGGGGCGAACCACCGACCAGTCGTCGGCGGCCGCTAGGCCGCTGAACGACTTGTTTTACTATAATCTAACTTTAATTTGAGCTCCAAGCCTTTTGTAGGTCTGAGCACGACAGGGCCATTCCAGGTGTCAGTTTTGCCTTGTCAGCCCTCCTTGAAGTGATAGCATTTTTTGCCATTTTTGGACCACTCAGGGGCATTTAGCAAAAATGAAACATAGTTCTGTTATACTTGTCCGATGCCTTACAAGGCCATGTAGGTCTCGTTCAGAAACTCCGGACCGAGTTCAGTGACCTCTCTTGTTAGTTGTCGACCCCACGCTCCTCACCTGACTTTTCCCAAGAGCCCTCATATTATGCGGCAGCAGCTGAATTTCTTGGAGAATTCCAAGAAAGTAAGTGGTTGGACAGAACACTTTGTGTCAAAACTTCATCTAGGATGCACCCAAATTTCAAAGGTTGAGATCTTCGAAAACTTATGCAGTAATTGATTACCGTACTGCATTGATGGAGATCTGGTAAAAATTCATTTGGTTTACTTCTTCCAAATAATACTAGAAATTGAACGAACGAGGTCCATATAGGCGAACTAGAGTTGTGTTTCAAACACCAAGACAGAACATTTGTTCTCACAAGTAGATGACTTTCCAACCTCTATCGAAGGATCTTTTTTCCGAGTTCTTCTTCGTCGCTGAAAACCACAAGTGTAACTGCGTTTTACACAAAATCAAGTGCAGGTAAGCTGGTTACATTATGTAGCAGATCAACGTCATAATCTAAAATTTGATACCAGCGGTGTATTAGCGGACTCATTTCCAGCAGCCTTGCTGTGAACTAATGCCGCAATCTAACAGATTTCAGCAAAAGCAAATGATGTGTTTCTCGACTTTCTATGATAAACTGGCGGATTAATCATTTGAATGGTGGTAGCTAGAATGCTGCACACACAATTGTTTGAGGAGCAACAGTTTCTTGCGTTTAGGCTACTCAACGGTTGAGAAAATAGTTATCCAGTTTAAATTGGAACGTTTTCTGTCTTCTCAATTTGTCCTTCATAATTCCACGTTCGAAGAAGATCTGCTCAACCTGCCTACAAACTATTGTTTACCATTCGAAGTTTTCTTGGATTTAGACCGCATCATACCCTTCGCATTATAGTTGTGCTCTCGCAAAATTTTCGAATATTCGAATGGTTTCGAATACACGAAATTTTCGAGCACTCGAATTTCGAATACATTCGAAAAACGTGATTTTTTGAACACTCGAATTCGAATACATTCGAAAAACGTGATTTTTTGAACACTCGAATTCGAATACATTCGAAAAACGCGATTTTTTGAACATTCAAATTCGAATATTGATTCGAATATTCTATACGAATATTCGAATATTTTCGAATGCAACATTGGGTTACAGAAATGAAAAAAACATGGCTGGTACTTTGGTGGCAATGACCAATAGACGGTTTACCCTGACGTAGTAGGGAATTTACATTCGTTTGCAAAGCGTTTAACAAAGTTTTAATGGAGTGATCTTTCCACCGAATTCTTCTATGCCTGAAAGGATGAAATATGTTACTGGTCATCAAACCAAACAACACGTCCTTAAAAAGTTTAGTTCTTTTTCCTGGTCGACTGATAAAAAGATTCCAAAGGCCATACCTTACCTTAGCCCAATAAAGGGCCAGGTGATATAGCACGGGATATAGCTGGTGGAGCACTTACCTTTGGTTTGAATTGCTGGGGTTATATATGTGCATCCACCTTTTCGCCTTACCATGGGACTCCTTACCATGGAACCCCTGGTAACTCTCAATGAAACTATTTGCTTCATCGGAGACCAAGGTCATCATGATGGAGATCTTCGAAACCGGAAGGTTCCATCTGCTTTATCTTTTTATTCAAATTACCTAAGAAACATGAAGTGTACATAAGAATGAGCTTAGAGTCATGCGTAACCCTGAGAAGTGCTTGAGTGTTGTTTGTGCACTATTTTTGATGGCATAGGAGAGTGCGGAAAGGTCTAAATGATCTCCGTGATTGAGAAAAGTGGTCGTCGAATAGATGTGTGTAATATAATAGCTGCCTTCTCTACAGTGCTTACCTAACGATTGTTCGAGCCGAAAGCTTGGCCGCAGTTAACCACACTCCCACAAACTCAGACCCATAGTCAGCTCGGGCGTACGTTCCGACGAATAAAATAGCATGGCCTGTTTCTTTTAAGTTTCTTTCAAGTTTCCTCAATGAGCGCCTCCACGCAATTTCAGCACCACCCTTTTCATGGAACCCCTACTTTAGTGCTCTTTGCGCCGCGTTTCAAAGTTTCAATACTTTACAATAGAAGCCATTTTCTTGCTCTACAGTCTGCACCATGCAACAGATTGGGTTTTGTACAGCTGATAGATCCCTGGAGCACATATGCTGCACAAAAAGGAAAAGTTTGTTATAATTACCACACTATACAATAAACCGCCAAGAGCTATTGATCGGCGCCGCGCAGAAATTAGTCGAAGAATTAGTGAGAAATCAAAGAAAGTTAGTCATAAAATAGCGAAAATTACTCAAATGTCTTCTACGTGCTTGGGGATTCAGAAAACGTGCCGAAAGCGTCGTCTAACGTGTCTGGGGATCCAGAAAACGTGCCGTAGTCGTCACCCAACGTGCATGTGGATTCAGAAGACGTACCGAAGTCGTTCAACGTGATTGGGGACTCAGATATCGCCGACCATCACTTAACCGTCCGAAAATGATGCCGATGTTGAGAAGAGTAGTGGCGGTGGGGGGGGGGGAGGTTCTGGATGGCTTCATACCGCAAAACTACTCACGTGATCTTAAGGAAAGTAAAGCCAGGTTGGAACATAGCAAGGTTCTTAAATATTGCCTTTTGTACTGCTAGGGAGGAAAGAAAGCAGAATGAGCAGAGCAACTGGCTTGATGTGATTGTCCTTACCATTACCTTAGTGATACTGCAATATCGCGCGAAGCGCGCAAGTGCGGGCACGCCGATAGGCGTGACGGGTATATATTACAGGCACCAATATTTTTGCCATTACTTTACATCAAGGACTGAGGAATTGTGGTGCCGCTTTTTTGCTGTCCTGCAGATATTTGAACAACAACATATCCTATGTGCGACATAAGATGAAATAGACAAGTACTTTCGGGTTATAGACAGCCAATCCAGGACCAAGAAGAGCATAACCGAGAACTATTGAGTGATCTGACTTCTTTTTGTCGATGCCTAATACCATCTGAACGAAGCAAGTGTGTTACTAAGTGATAATCAAAACCCAACAAACAGAAGCAGAGCTTCTTCAGGAAAACTTCGCGATTAGATGTATTCATGCTTCTGCGCCTTATAGGATTGCAAGGAAGATTAATCTTGAGCAGCCTAAGCTCTCCCCTCCTTGTATTGGTAGTCCTAATGGTACTTGTGAAGCAAAGGGCCCGTGGTGCCGTGGGGTTGCCGGGAAACATGTTAACGCGGCAAACCCACGGCACCACGGAGAAGGTACTTATGAAGCACCCGTCCTTGGGTGCCGTGGGTTGACGCGTTTCCGTTGCCGTTGCCGCGTTAACATGTTTCCCGGCAGCCCCACGGCACCACGGGCCCTCTGCTTCATAAGTACCGTCCTAATAAGTCCCCTAAGAGTGTGAAGATCAGCGATTGAACTACTTGCTATTAGATTCAGGTTTTTAGTTAGGCATCTGAACATTAGCCGAAAAGCTCTAATCTATTAGGTGCTTGATGGACTAGTGTCCGAATCGTTGAGTAATTTTGGCGTGCAAAAACGATGATGGTCAGAATGTTAGGAAACTCAGTGAAGACTGATCAACGTTACGACCTCGTTCGGCACAGTAGCACATAAAAGAAACTACATCCTTTCCATAAACATTCCCTTCATCCAAATTGGCAGAAAGGCAGACCTACGATACATTTTGCATGGACGTGTACACGAAAGGAAAAGGCAAGGCCTCACGGAAATGGTCCCGAGAAAGTTGCTCTTAACGATCACGCTGTCGATAAGTATTCACCTAGATGCGAAGGAGAGCGGTTCGAAAAGGAAGGTCTACCCTTGTTTCGAAAAACCTTTTCATATGTTCTTTGTCTGTTATGAAGTCAGCACCTCTGGTCGGACGTGTTTGAGCAGTTGTAAAGTCCGGTTGCTGTAATTGATCTATCACCTAGAAATCTTATACCCACTAGCCCGCCTATATTTTCGTCCCTATTGCACCCCAACTGTATGGTTTACTGCTCAGCTAGTAGAGAATGCAACTGCATCGCATAGTAATCCTGATCTGCCAACCCTCGGGCGGCATACATACCATGGAGACGAAGCGGCATCTGCACTTTAGGATTAAAAAGCAACTTGATGAGAAAAGAAATCTTAGAAAGGCTACAATAGACTCACAGGACCTCGCAGTGAAGGTGGGAAATTTGGAGCGCGAAGGTCAATACTTGGTGAACAAAACCCTTAGGCCTATGTTATATTTCGGCGACGCTGTTGTCGGCAGCAGAGTTGAACGCACTGCGTAGCACCCGTTCAACACTGTCACCGACGTCGCCGACAACAGCGTCGCCGAAGTATAACATATCCCTTAATGCTTTCGCATCTATACTAGAGAACAAGAGATCAAGCAAAGTTCAATTGTGCAAAGATGAGGTCGAAAAACAAGATTAGTCGTAGGCAGCGTCAAACAGAAAACTGGTTCCTGAGGTCCAATAGCAAAAGTTCGAATGCGAATGAAAGTGTAAGTCGTTCTGTGAATAAAGCTGAAGGTTCAGCTTCTGATTCAGCTGTGCTTCTTGTTTCCTGTGTAGTGTTGTGGAAGAGGACTCATCATATATGGAGTGAAAGGGAGACGACGTGCTTACAATTTCTGGACTCTCAATGCAAAATATCCATACATCGGCTTCGCAAAACAATGCAGATCCTAACTTGCCTATTCGAATGGCATCCATTGAACATTCGAATAATTGTGTGTTTTTGGCAATTCTCGAGTATTCGAATGGATTCGAATACCCGCAATTTTCGAGCACTCGAATTTCGAATATATTCGAAAAACGCGATTTTTTAAACATTCGAATTCGAATACATTCGAAAAACGCGACTTTTTGAACATTCGAATTCGAATATTCAAATTCGAATGAAAATCATTCGAATACCTATTCGAATAAGTCATTCGAGCACAACTATACTTCGCATGCGTGCAGCCAGAATGCTTCCACTGTGACAGGTCACAAAGCAACACCCATGCTCCCAAAGGTTTCCCACTAGTAGCAAGAAACCACCCCTCCTCTCCTGTTGTGTATGTTATCGGTGCAGACATGTTGCGTCTAACTTAACGAATCGTTTTGTGTGCAAAATGTGGAAAAAGCAGGCCATATTGTTTAGGGAAAACTGAAGGGCTAACAGCGCTTGTTGTGAAAGGCTTCAAATGTGTTTTGATCTAGCCACTCACTGCACTGTCAGGTTCCACCTGTGTTTCGCAGCTCGCCCACTCCTTCTTTGCTTTTCTTTTCTGGAAAAAAGGAGGTGCAAGCATTTCTGGAGCTCGAAGCCCTTAAAAATTACGAAACAAACGTAGGACAATGGTGGTGTTGTTGAGAAGACTAAAAATTTCAACTTCAGGATTTCGAAATCAGTTCGTGTTTTGCTTTGCAACCCACTAAATATTTAGGAATGTGAGGTTGCGAGCACCGGCAAATTAGGCAGAATTTTAGATTCTATGTTGCACTTGCAAGAAGAGAAGGAGCTTTATTTTTACTGTATACTTAATAATGACAGTGTGATGACGCAACATTTAGAAAACTCAACTATTATGTTGCTTCAGTCATTGCATCACTGATCTCGTATAATAACACAAATGAGATATATAAGCCTGCGAATGTCCGACAAAATTTGTCGAAAATCTATTAGAAGACAGATGATTGCAATGCCCTAGAAGGACGAATGAATAAAGATAAGATGTGAAGCCGTCGCGTAGGGCGTCAGAGGCGACAAGCATCTGTATACATATTGCAGGGTGTGAGCCTCAAAAGTGGGACAGGCTGACGATCGCACATACACGCATGCCTTGCATGCTATCGAAATCGGTGGAAACTTTTCATCTCCATACATTGGGTGGGGGAGTCAGCACAACAAACTCTCTCGTCGGCTTCCACGTCTACCTTAACTGTCCAGAAGCAGTTTCCCAATGAAAGAGGTGATGTCGAAAACACCATGAAATAATCAATTCAACCATCACCTATTTGCTGACGTATTCGGTGAAGATAACTATATATAGGAGCTTCGTAGAGTGGATTAAGAAGAACACATGCAAAGTCCTGATTTGTTCAATCATTACAAGTGAAACACTACCCAAAGCATTAATTGCACACATAACATTTAAGGAAACAAGGAAACAGTTACCCGTTTAGACGGAACCTCAGACACAGCCAGAATGCATGTTTTTTCTGCCGAAGGAGTCTTTCCCTGAAAATGCCAAGTGTTCCTCGTTTGACGCGAAACACGCAGTGCACATAAAGAATTGGCCGCGAGAATTGGCAGGAGGTGAGCTGCAAGGTGCGCTTGAGTGCAATCCATTTTCATACTCACTATGCCTTAAAATCTGCCTACGTTTTTCGAAGCTACATGGGTATATAAATTCATGAATTTCGCACAATTAAATTCATAAACTGCCGCAAAATTTTCTAAATGGAATGCTCTTAATGAGCAAGGTAACTTCACCCTCTCCAACGGAGAATGTGGAACACGTCTTCCCTCAAATTGCTGGAGCTTTTTGTACGTCTATACAAGTGACCCATTTTCCGAATCGCACCAGATGTCCGATACGCAGAACATCGTTCTGCCGTCTTTGCCTCTACCAGGCTAGAAGCTATTTGAAAACTTGCTCGTTATGAATCATTGGTTTTATTTCCATATTCTATTAGCCTTTCTGATGCCCTCGGCTTCCGTCGAATGACTTGTAGGACGCAATTCATTACAGTTGGATAGGTAAAAATCAATTTCCACGAAAATTTGCGATTTGTAACATGAAATCACGAAGAATTTTTTCTTAATTTCTCAAAATTTCCGTAGATAGCAAAATATATTAACGCACAATCCGTTTCTGGAGAGACTGTAAGACACTTAGAGATCCTCAGACTCATATAGCTCGGACAGGACAGGGTGCACCTCTAACGCGCGGTTCAAATTAATTGAATGTTCGAGTATCGCCACAGCCAGCCAAACCTTCCATTTAGTTCAAGAAGTGTGCATTAGACACTGAGTTATCCATCGGCTTGTTGCCGCAGGTTATAGGCCAAACTGCCTCCAAGATATCCTCTGGAAGAGGAAGCGCGGCTTGTATTACGAAGGAATTGAATAGCGACGACCTTTATTCCTACGTCAATCCTGCCTTTGAAGGGAGGACTAGCTCTTAATAAGGCTAACGACACTTCCTCTTTCACATTCTATGATTCCTACATCTGCCATACTAGCGGGAATTTGTGGTAGAACCAGCAGATTTTCATTGCCAGTTATCACGAGGAGTCACATATTTTCATTCCACGCTACGCTGCGCGCCAGAAACGAAAAAGGATTAAAGGGATCCACGATGCAGCTCAGAGAAGAGATAAAGAATAAAGAAAACATTAGCCATTGTTGTATCCCTTCCGCAACCAAAATGTAGAAAAGAAGCGAGATTCGGGAAAACACGCTCTGAACTTGGCACGAAGAAGGCTGAAACGCGATCGACAAGCAGACGTGCGTCTAAATCAGAACAAATGAAAACTTGGCAAAAGTAAAGGCTGCGCCACATATTTTCTAGCGGAAGTTGAGTTTGTCCTACGGCTAAAAAAGAGACGAAGCACAGAGGGAAAGAGAGAATGCTGAGATGTTGTTTGGTACCGAAAATTCTCGCAAAAAGACCGTATAATTTTGTTCGAACACTACAGGACAAACGAGAAGGAAGTTGATCTGAATCAAAGAGGAACCGTGGCGCAAGCTTTGATCGCTAATCTACGAAGGCCATGGCGATCGCACTTTATTGCGTGGCCAAAAAATTTCTTCTACCAGTTCGTTCCGTAGTTCGCACAATTGGTTGGTATTTGCTCAGAACAAGGATGTGAAGTGCAAAAGGAAAAGGACGGGGTGAGTCAAATCCTTCAAAGCACACGCCACGCAACCTCCTTCTACGAAACATTGTGGAGCAATTCCAATATGCGTATTCGGGGCATGAAACGACCTGCTGTGGCTAGACTGTGGTCAACATTTGAAAAATTCATTGTAAATGTGGCCCTCTTGCTTATCTTTTTCAATCTGTCGCTAACGTATGGTGAAATTTCTCAACGCTGGAGGCACTTTTCGTCAGTCTTATATTTTAAGGATGAATCGGCTATCAATCCTGAAAACTATAGGCCAGTGAGCATCACATCTGTTTTCTGCAGGGGAGAAGGTTATAAAAATGCACATAGTGACTTATATTACTGATAACAGTATTATCTCTCATCATGAACATGAGTTTGCTTTTTGTAGATCTGTTCGGACCAATTTGTTGGAATGTCTTAATGACTGGACAGAGGCGCGTGATAGCATATGCATTTGCCATGTCATTTACTTGGACTTCGCAAAAGCATTTGATACAGTGTCTCTCCAAAAGCTTATTCTCAAACTGGAGAGATACAAGTTCCTCCCCATCCTTCTTAAATGAATGCTCAATATCTCACCGTACGATCATTTCAAGTTAAAGTAAACTCCACATTTTCATGTGTAAGGCCTCTGTTATAGGCGCCTTTTATACTCGCGCCGCCGCGCGGCGCGGCGTGATAGCTGACATAGTTATCGATTTCTCGCGCCGCTCGGCGGCATCGCATCGCATTTATACTCCGCCGCTCAAAACACCACATTTGACGGAATTTCGGGTTACGGTATTGGGCGAATGGCGCCGCTGGAGGGAAGGACGCGGCGCGGCGCGAACAGCTGCGGCAGACTCGGTGTGGAGTGGGAGATTCACCACCGAGATGAATCGTTTTGCTATGTCCTCTTTGTTTTGTCTCCTCAACTAACAAAACAAAGAAGGTGTAGCAGAATTATGGCACCATTGTACTTTCAGGCCTCTGGAGATCGATGAGAGGTTGAAAAGGTTTTTTTGACCAAACTTCTCCGGGAGGGGGGGGGGGGGTTATTTAGGGTGCTGATCACGAATCTGACATCCGTTTTCGGTGACCATTACCTTAATCACCCGTACCTTTCGTAACCTAGGAAGGGAATGGAGATCTGTAGACATTCACGAAGTTTTACCTACTACGCTAAAGATATGTTCAGTGAACAATGACTCCGGAATGGCAATATGAGAGAGGATTCTGTGCGATTCTCGACAATGAGTACCTTCCAGCAATTTTACTTTTAAACCCCGCACATATTGCAAAATAAAGGGTCGTTTAGTGCCATTTGCATTGCAGGGGACTCGACTCAATACCACCGTCAACAATTTCAGCCATAGGTTGAGCAGACGTCTTCGACCCCAGCTTTAAGAGAGGATTCGTCGCTTCCCACAGGAATCCTGCTACTAACATTAGCCAGATACATTCCGCTGATCGGCCAGACGAATCCTTTCTGTTTTGGTTCTTCAGTGACTCATGGACCGTCTCTTCCGTCGTCCTTTACGGCGCACGGAAAGTAGTACGTAGAAGTTGGTCGCCGCGCGTTGCTGACGCTCCACTTTCTAACCACAATCGCGCAGCGGAAGTATAAAAGGCGCCATACTCCCGCGGGAGCATCCGCGGAACGTCCGCGGACTAGGGGTGCACCGCGGACGGCGGGCGTGGCGCGGCTCGGCGATTGGCCAGGTGTGGGATCTCGACGCGATTTCCGCCCTTCCGCGGACACTCCCGCGGGAGTATAACTCAGGCCTATAACATAGGCCTAAGGCGGGGTCCCACAGGAGGAGTCCTTTCCCCCTTTGCTTTTCAACATCTTCACCGCAGAGAATCCTCGTTATGCAGCAGTGCAATGTCTTCACAAAAGTGTATGATGTAAAGATTTGTAAAACTATGTCAGCCTCAGAGGATGTATGTGTGCTTCAAAATGCAACAGATTTCTTACATCTCTCTTCTTGAATAGAAACACCTTCTCATAGGCACAATGAAGGATATGCATTACGGAAGGTGGACTTTGTTAAGGATTTGGGCTTTCCTTATAGCAAAAACCAAGACTTCGGAAGGCATTTCCGTGATATAGGTAATACGGCTATGTTACGAACATATAACTTCTTTAAGTCATTATTCACTAGGAATAAGGGATTTCCGAAGGCATGTCCTCCTTAGGGTGTACAAAACTTATATACGTCTTCTTGTTGAATCAAGTGTTTCCGTGTTTGCTCCATATAAGAAAAAGGCACATCTATACTACAGAGAAGGTACAGAACAACTTTACCAGGAAGCTTCTTCTTAGAATAGGGAGTATCAGTATAATCACGTGTACCGAAAGCATCAATCAGAAATAAAACTTTTAGACTATCATCTTTGGAATCTCGCCGCAGGGCTTTTGACACCTGGCCTGTTCGTAAGTTGTCATACTTCATCACCGATTCTGGGCCTTGTAGATTCTTTATGATGAAGACTTCGCACACAAGAGGTGACTGCGCTGAGCTACAACTACCTCGGCCAAGAACCATTTTGTAAGCAATGTATTTCAATTATAGGGCAAGTAGTCTGTACCTGAAAGTAATATTTAATTTTAAATTTTCTAAGCACTTTCATTTTCTCCTAAAGCTGAGACAATTCAGAAGCCGAGTTGAAAGTTTGTTGCTTAGATCTGAAATTGGTTAAACAGTATGACTATTTGTTAGTGCTGTCTCACTGTTTGTCTGGATTCCGTCCCTGTGTTCTTTTTGTGAGTGTAACTGTTTTTGCTTTCTAAGGTGTTGCCTTGTGCAATCGTAATAAACAGTAGCAATAACAATAACTTGGTGTTTTCTCCTCCTTACTCAAATATTCTACCTATCACCAACTCCGAAGGGATGGACGGCTTGTTGGCCTGTGGATGACTCCATCCAAGAAAGAACCTCGATTGACGCAGGCAATAGTTACCATTGAGCGCGTGAAGATAATGAGTAATTGCTACTATCGGGTTAACGAGCATAAGAAAAACTAGATATCTGCAACCGTGAAAACTAAAAAGGGTTTACCATGAACTTCAGTGCTTTATCGCTACCCTTCTTCTTTTCCTCTTGTTTCTTCTTCTGAAAATTTCAGAAACTATTCTCGGTCAAACAAAACGCAGGCAATAAAGACAACGAACAAAAGACGAAGAATTCTGTGGCTCGTACGGCACAGCCATCTGAATGAAGTAGAGATTATGTTTGGAGAATAGAGGCAAATTAAGACTTGAAGTCATATGTCAAAGAGAGGGAGTTCATACCTTATTAGTAGTAGACACGTCCTGCATCCTGAATTCGATTGCATGCACTCTTTTTTCACCGAGCTAAGAAAGAGAACTCACTGTGTTCTTTGCTCTTCCACAGTTGGGTTGCTCTGAAACGTTTGCTATTGTACAGGACTTATTGTTAGAATCGACAAATGTACAGACTCGTTTTTTTTGTTTTTAGGTTTTCATTACCCGTTATGGCTGCAACTAGTCTGTATCGCTCTGTGTTAGCTTAGAACGGTAGATTCAACGACAGAGCATAAATTAAGAAACTACTTACCTTAGTGCTGACCGGCATCATCCTTAATGTTGTTTCGTAAATATAGATCGTAAATATAGAAAACGTAAAAGCAAAAACCTCAGGAGCTAAGACTTACTGGGTTCTGTCAGGCTGCATTTTTCCAGGTGTACTCTGAAAAAGGAGTCATGACGGTAGAGGTAGGATCCGACGCCGACTTTTCGGATGGTCGGATGACTCGTATAGGCCATTTTTCCCAACTCTGGAACTTTGAATGATCCAGATGAGGGTAATTTTGAAAATCCCATATTTTCGAACGATTCAGATGTTAGCAATTTTCGATTGAGCGGGTTTTCGGATTAGATAAACGTTTTTTGTCGAATTAGATATTGGATTTCCGATTCGGATAACAGCAGATAATGCAGTAGTGATAGTGGCAGACAGTTTGTTCAGCATGGAGTGAATTAGAAGAGTAAATCTGCTCCTATTAGGGTGTTCCATAATTTTCTAGGCTACCATGCCATTTTTATTGAAAATTACAACAAGGTAATGACAAAGGGTAGCTAATCGATATATTGTCCATCTGTGGACACGTTTTTTAACGATTGGAAAGAGAGCTGATTGCGTTCTTCTAGAAGCTGGTCTGCTGCCGATCCATTCGTCGATTGCACTGAACCTCTTGACATTGCTAGCATCGTTTGTTCATGGAAAAAGGAGCAAGACCTCTAAATGCTGCATAATCACAAGGGTTGATGTGGTGAATACGAGGATGTGCCACAATTTCGGTAGACGCCTTCCTCAACTTTTCCTGTGTTCGTTTCGCTCGATGGGGGTATGCGTTATCCATTAACACGCGAACAATGCCAAATGTCGGGTACTTGAAGCAGCTTATGCTTCTTTCCAGCATATCTTCAATAAACCATTCTGCTGTAATCGTCTGTCCAACCTGAAAAGGCGAGTACTGCACGACTCCCCTACTCGTTTACCGAAATGAAAGCGCCATCTTCTTCCCATGTGGGGACGGCTTCGGAATTCGTCTGGTCTTGCGTGCTTCGGAAGCCCCTGATCACCCGTGTGGTGCATCACCTCTCTCCTGTGCAACAATCGCGCTTAACCACGCAGTCATTCTTAAGCGGTTGAGATTATTCTGACGGGTGGCCATTTTGTGATGCCACTACATTCCAAGAGCAATAATTCACGTGATTAGGAATCTTTTATCGAACTGGCACGCTTTATAATTCCGCGTGATCTCGCTGGAAAAATACTGAAGTAGGGGATGGTCATCTGCATTGTAATACAGGTGAACTAATCCTATGTAAACCCCCTCTTGAGCCATCAGCCAGCGTATGAAGGGTTACTAATGCTTAACATACACTTACGAGTTCAAGATTTTGTTTTTGTTTAAAAAAAATTACCACACAAACTCCGTAGCAGCCCATACGAAATAGTCGGTTAGTTAATTAAAAAGTAATTACGATGTCTGCTCCAAAAGCGTCCAAATATTCAAAATATGCATCAGGAAAGTGCGTAACTACAAGTTACGACATTGTGGGCATGAATCGTAAATCGTGACCTTCGGTGAATAAACATTCACAACAAAGTATTCTCACTTTCAATCTGCGCACCACAAATAAGAGTTCAATACCCAGACTTCAATTGCTTCGCGTCTATGGGCGAGCTATGAAATGGCGTGCATTTTTCACTCTTTTTTGTATATATTTTTTACCACACGTTAAGCAGCCTACTGACAGCCTATCTTCTGGTTTGATAAAACAGCATCGGCAAACTGGTGCCACGGTTGTAATGTTAAAGCTTGAAGAAACAGTCGTTATGTATGCCACAGTGTCCAAGACGTCATTTGGCTTTGATTCCCCTCGCTGTGACGGGCAACGTCACAGACGAAATAACCGAACCTATTATTTATAGATCAAAATGTTGGAAAATGTCTTCGCGTTCTACTCGCATATTTATTTTAAATTCAACTGAGTAGAGAAAGTAAGTAGTGCGTAGTACCTTCACCTTTCAGGTGCCACACTTAAAGAAACTTTTTGCACCAGACACATTTGAAGTACAGTGCTTATTTGAAATTATGTTGAGGGCTGATGGCATTCATAACAACTTAAGTTCATGACTGTTTTGAAGTAGCACTACATCAAGGGGCCGGACAAATTCAAGAAAACATACAAGATCAATTCCCCTGGCGATAGGCTAAAGGCTTAGCCCGACTTTTACAGCGACTCACTAATCTCGACCATTAAGCAAGCCAGGCTCTTAACAATTTCATTAGATCGTTGCATATGGAATGGTCAATTCTGGCTAAAAATTTTGACAGATCCTCACTTTGCTCTGAAGCAATTTTATTAATTGAAATGAGAAAGTCACGATCTATAACCTTTTCCAACCCAACAGTAGTTTAGGCATTCCATCTTTGTACAAACCAGAAGCACGAAAATTAATAAAACATAAGAAGTCATTTTCGACATCATCTTGGTTGCTGAATAATTTTTTATCCTTCACACGACTATCTAAATGCTTGAAAAAAATGATAATCGGGAAGGGATATAGTAAATATGCTGGATATGGCAGAGTTTCGTATCCCAATTCATCCTGTTTCTGCAAAACAATTTTTGAGACGTTTGGAGGCGCGTTGTCATGCAGTAGGATTGGGCCTCTCCAAATGACCAAAGCCGGGTGTTTTCAAACAATTTCTCGTTCATCACTTTAGTTTCATCACCGTACTTCTCCGCTGTAATAGTCTCACCAGTCTCCAAGAACTTGTAATGGACTATCCCAGCAATCGCCCACTATACGGTCGTCTATCTTGGATAGAGACTTGGTTTCGGCACTTCCTTGGGACTCTCATTCTCGCCTAACCATTTCAGAGCAACAAAGACTGTCGTAAAGGATCTATATTTTGTCGCATGTCACGATCCTATCCAAAAAAGGAACCCTTAGACTGCGCAGTCTTGACGAAATAGAGCTTTAGCATGTGCTTGGCGGTTAGAACTAATAAAACATAAGAAGTCATTTTCGGCATCATCTTGGTTGCTGGATAATTTTTTATCCTTCATACGACGATCCAAATGCTTGAAATCGGTAGGGAACAGATATAGTGAATATACTGGAAGTGGCAGAGTTTTGTATCCCAATACGTAAATTGTGCGTCCATTGCAAAATCCTCCCCAAACGCATCCTTGATATTACGAGCTGCGGCGCAGCGTAGTGTTCAATTTCCATTCATATAAGTGGAGCACCCGGATATACGTTTATTTATACTGTAAAAAAGACGCCAAAAATTCGACAAGAGGCAATTACCTCACAAAGCTATAAATTGTAAGAAAGGGGAGATTCTGCGCTTTCAGAAAATAAATACAATGCGGAAAAGAGGAACGTTCGTAGCCAGGAAAAACAGACCAAAATTTGAGGTAGAAAAATCAGCCATTTAATATGCAACAACCTAATAAAAGGGTTGGAACGAACTCATATACCCTAACAAGATGGAGGTTTAACTTTCGATGATTTAAAATTCAACCAGGACTTAATATTCACTCGGGTTGGCCACATAGCGTTGAGCTTTAATCCGATTTTTATCCGATTTTATCCGAATCATTGGATTTTTGAGTACTCCGGATCTTCGATGGTTCAGATGAAAGTGATTTTTAAATGACCGGATCTTGAAATTCAATGAGAGCAATTTTCGTTTTACCGATTTCCGTTTTCGTCGAGCTGGATTTCGTATAATCCAAAATCGGATAAACCCTGTCGGATATCCGAAAATGCATGATTCGGATCCCACGTCTATTCTACACCCATCCCAATATATAGTGCGCTCAATTTAGTGAGACCCGCCCTTGATAAACCTGAGAGGAACAACCGCATACGCCATAGCTTTGAAATAATATCTAATCGTTAATAATGACGTACTACAACACACGTTACATAAAGTATGGAAGGATAGATGATGGGATAACTGAATCCCTTTTGGGATGCGGCACGCATTCTATGGTCGTCATGGAGGAAATTTGGTCATTGGGCCCGACACCGACAATGGCTTGGGGTGGCCAGCCGATGGGCAGATCAGTGTTTTGTCATTCTCAGACAGGTCAGTTACCAAATCAGTGATACCTCGGAGAAGTAAGGCTTGGTTGGGCCAAGAAATCCGAACCAGGAGATCAAGTGCATGCAACAGTCGGCATCTCCTATGTATATATGTGTAGAACACACCAGTGCTCAGAAAATGTTTAGTTCCGTACAAAAGAAAACATTGTGTAGGGCGGCCGGCCCTACATGGTGACCCCCTCCCCCGCCCGACCCCATTTGAGCCACATTACTGCAAGAAATTAAGACTTCTGCACAGCACTGGTGTGTTCCACCCTAATGGAGATTGTGAGATAAGACAATTTTGATGTAATTGAGCATTTCGTTTGCCTGTTGGCCAAACCGGATAATCACTTAATACAGGGTGAGCTCCCCTCCTCTCCGAACTGGTTCGCGGCGTACTTAATTACCTAAAAGAGGAGAAAATGTCTAGTAAAGTAGGAGTAAAAATGAAGAAATGTCAACAAAATACACAACAAGTTTGTTTAATGATAGGTTAATAATAGTTAATGTTTATAGTTCTTATCGTTTAATAATAGGTAATACTTACCCTGTTATTAGCATTTGGTGCCCTGAATAACATCGTGCTGTATTCAAGATTGTAGTGCTAAAGTAGCATCTATTGGACTCACTCTGAAGTGTCTACTACCGGATTTGGGCTAGAACTGTCTGCTGCCTCCTACAAGAAAATATTGTTTTGTGCAAGAGGTCATGCGAGGTCAGGAAAGAATCAAACAAAGGAAGGATCTGCTCCTGGAAATAATTACAAAGAAACCTTATCCTCCCCATTTCCTTCCATGAACGTCCGACGTAGACTGCTGCTCCCAAAAAATGAAGCATACTCTGCGGATACCTTCATGCCTTACCCTGTTGATTCAAGCCATTTGTCTGATAAAAGATCAATGAGATATGCATGTGGACCAGGGATGTGCGTTAAATTTTTTCGGTAAATTTTTAACGACCACTTTTTAACGAAAAATTTTAGCGTTAAAATCGGTAAATTCGGTAAATTCGTTAAATAAAAGTTTTTCTCACTTCTTCATTTGCTAATCTTCATGCACTTGAGCCCGCTGTGGTTCATATGCGGCAACAAGCTCTAATGCTCCGAGTAACGCCATAAGGGGTACAAAGTGGTCGAGGTTAAAGAGCAAAATCTTGAAAGTTTACAAATCTGCAGAGATTAAAGGGCTGTAGGCTGTACAAAATCCATAATAAACGTTTGCCACGACCAATGATCAAAATTCATGTGAACTGGACCACCAATCCCTACTTCGACTGCAAGAGAGGCTCACCCTCCGATCTAACCTCGTCGATTCCAGTGTTCCTCCAGATTTGAGACACCCTTAAAGGATTGTGACGTTCCAGTGCACATTTTATGAGCTGTAGGCCAAATTGGTTGGATTCTTCACTTCAGCCAGCATTTTGGCGTCTCCGCCTTCCTCGGGGCTGCAAAGCAGAGGTCCCCGTAAGGAAGAGTGGATCGCGGTAAAAGAAGAACTAGCACCTATCGCGACTTGTGTTGGTTAGGATCAACCTGGTCTGCCCGGGTGGTGTCTGAGACCAGATTAATTCACCTACCCTTTTTTCATTCCAGGCAGGTAGTCCCCTTCTCCGATCACTAGGAAGGTTAGTTCTTGTACATGGGTCATCGGGCCTAGTAAATGTTTCGCAGAGAATCGTACTTTATGCGATAAAACGGCATTTGGGGAAGAAAGTTCTCGAATGTTTGCGACTTATTCAGGCTCCGGAGAACGTAAAGACGAAACAATGTTTGTGAGAATTTTTGCCTACAGCTGACAATATGCACGCTGAAATATCTGTGTTCAACATGCCAAGGTTCCTCTAATGTCAAACCTGAAAAATATAACGATTTTTTCACAAGATAACCAGATGTCACTAGACTTGAAGCACCAGAACTCTTACAAGGTTCATTATTGAACGGCTTACGATAATAATACGGTCTTAACTTTAAACTTTTGCGCTTTTACAATCAATATTTTAAAAGAGTAAAAAATGTGTATAGAAAATAAAACAAAAACACGATAAAAATAAAACAATAGCATATGCAAAAATTATGAATAAAATAGACTAAAACATAAATATAAATAAAAAATTAAAATAAAATAATTAAAATTAAAATTAAAAAAATAAAATTGTAATAATAATATAATAATAATAATAATAAATTATAAAATCCTTCTCCACTGCTGAGCCACCAAGGAGGTGTTATAATGATAACGGTTTGTCTGAAGGGAGAAGGCAAAACAAACCATTGAGGTTTGATATTGTTTCTCCATAAGTAAGTCTCAAGTATATTTAACAGCTACATCACTTGGGTATTCATACTATATTTAACACGCTGCCGACAATGTCGCGCAATGGTGCGCGACAGTATTATTCCGGTCAGAGTAACATTACCTTCATCCAAACTTTGCCTAGGAAGGTTATTTGGGATGCTGAACACAGTGGCGATGTCCGTTTGGTAAATTACGACCGGTTACCGCCCATATCGATAACTAGTGCTGTCACCACCTTTGTCCAAACTTCCTGAGTGGTGTTACTTGAGGTGATGGTCACGAATCTGATAGCCGCTTCTCGAATTCCGCTCGATTACGATAAGTTGCGGGTGGTATCTACGTGGGAATACATTAGGGGCAACCTACTATGACATCGAACAGATATCCATTGAACTTCAGAGTTATTTTTGAGACTTCATTTAATAAAGGTAACAAACGGCATGATTAGAAGCTACAACTACTTGAACGTTATCAAACGTCGTTAAGAAGATCAACTTCACAAATAAAGTCCAGACAGAAAGTATTTTTAATCGACAGTCAATAGCAGCGTATTGTTTGGAAGCAATCTAAGCGGTATAATTCGTTGCATCCACTGCATTCTGTCTTAATCCTCTTAGCTAGATGTGTCGCTTGCGATTTCTGATGGCAATTATAGAATTCGAAATATCGTGTCACAAGCGCGCAATACGGTCCCGCGAGCCCGATGCGCGAAAATTGCGCGGTCGTCAACGTGTTAAAAATTGATTCCAGCATTATAAAACAAATTCACGCAGGTTCCTTGCTTTCGCCTTGCTAAATAGATAGACACGCTGCAGATTTGGGGAATCTGGTAGTTTTTGGCTATTCCCTTCTTCATCTCTCCTGTGTCCACTCTTTGAGTAAACAATCGTTCCCTTATGGAAGAACATTTTGATGTTGCTAACGCTTTTTTGGAAGAAATGTTGCTGATTCAGTACGCTCGGGCCACATGAAGAGGTCACTGCCTATCAGGCAACTTTTTCAAAGGTTCGCTGGAACAGCAGAAACGAATATTGTTGATGGGTTCCCAAGCTGCATGTATGTAGTAGTAAAACACGATTATTTTTGGCCGAATCCTTGAGGCACACGAGAAGAAAGTGCTTAAACTTTCTTGCAGTTAACACTGGGTTTAGGCTCCAGCACAGCATGCAGTCGCTCCACACTGGATTGGGTGGTGCAGAGGTAGCTGTGCTAATTTGTGAGTTTCCTCAAGGGTTCGATTCTCGTGTCCGACCACTCATTTGCATTTTTATCCCTCCATTGAGGTTCCGTAAAAACATTCCGTCCAGGGGTGTGCGTTAAATTTTTTCGCTAAATTTTTAACGACCACTTTTAACGAAAAAATTTTGCGCTAAAATCGGTAAATTCGGTAAATTCGTTAAATAAAATGTCCCTTAGCTGCAGTCAGTTTGGCTGTATTTTAGTATGTAAAATCCAGATCTTTTCTTGATTGATTTTTTTCGACTCCATCTGCATGATAGTTATATGACAATGCCTTCATCTTCAAATAAAAACAATCTACCATCAACAAAATAAGCGAGAAGAACCATTAAGAATCTGAAACCAAACAGCTACAAGACAGCTAAAATAGAAAATTTCTTACTATGCCTGGTTCCTTTAGCTGGTGGAAAGTCGCCCACCTTTTGGGAAGATCGAAAGTGCATCGTATCACGGCTCAGCGTTTTTGGGCTTTTTTCTTATTTTTTTCACCAAATTTTTACAAAACATGAGCTCGCTAAGTAGACTTTTGCAGCCGAACGTTTTTCTATACTGCCATAATTGTTTTGGGAAACTACAGAATGTTTAATGAAGAATTCAATTAGGCAGCGACCACAGCAAATCCCTTGGTACAGTCCTTCCTTGTAGGATGTTTAAGTGTTGTTATCTGTTCTATTTCTTCCAAATAGAGACTCATTTACGATTTCTCAGCAATTGACCACTCTTCTTCTTGAAAGACCTGGTTCCAAATGTACAGCACATTTGCTTGAGGTTCGAATGTGCTTTTAGCTTTCGATTTCTTCCCATTTTTGTAGAGCACACTTTGGATTGATGATCTGTTTCATAGCAAATTCGTAAATTAGACGAAAAGCCCATAGACATAAAGAAAATACTTGCTAAAGCTGGACCTGCACCTTCAAAGGTACACCTTTTCCGTAAATCTTTGAAAAAATCTTTATGCAGTGGACTGCATATAAAGTACCAGTTTTTATACTAACCTGTATAATAAATGACAGAGATTGTTCATCGACTTCATATCTTTTCATGTAATTCGAGTGCTTTTAGCTACATATTTCACTGTTTCCTGTGTATACTAGCTGTGCTTCTCCCAAAGCAAACTGCAAAGGAAGTCCTTGAAGAAGACGAAATAGTTAAGAAAAATCGTTGATATGCACGGCATAAAATTCAGTAAAAGCGAAGCAAAGACAGTACCCTTAGCCACGCTCTATCGATTAGGCGAGGATCAAAATTGCCTTAACGTTGTTCTACAGTCACCGGCTGATGCTGCACGAAAAATTCCTCCATCTTTCCGGAAACCTTGCGGAAAAGAAGGAAGGAACCCATCTCTTCCCTTGTTTCGTTTCTTGTGCGTTTTTTTCTCGCATAGTTTGTATTTCGTAACGCTTTCTTCGGGTTTCTATGCCTTTTCAACCCCACATATGAAATAAATGTCACAAAAAACCGTGGAAAACTGGATGGTTGGTAATTATGAAAAACTAATATGTAGCAGCCAAACGCAGGAAACGGACCAGGAGGTCGAAAAGCACGGAAAGACAACGAAGAAAAATGGGGTCGCACGCAGATAAATTGGTCAAGGAGCAAGGAAAATGCCAACAATTCTTGAAACTCGAGGATAATATCGATTAGCACTGATAACGCTGATTCAAGTAAGCAGAAGGTTTCCTCGGAACACTGCGAAACCTCATTCAAAAAAGTCCGAAATGCACTTACATGGAGAGGAAGCAAAATTTTAAAAAATGGTCATAAAATGCCGTTAATGCAATTTAACGGAATTTTTCGTCGTTAAATTTTGTTAAAAGTTTTAGTGAAAAATGCCGGTAAATCGGTAAATCGTTAATCGGTAAACCCACACCTCTGATGTGGACGACCCGATGATGCCGGGAGGGGCTAGGCGCAACAGACCTATGGAAGAGGAGTTGAATGAGAAACGATTTTGCCATACGGCCACAAACGCTACGCTGTAGTCTTTTGCTCTCTGCGCCCTCCTCGCTTAGAGATCGCGTCGGCATCCACAGCGTTGACATTCGATCAATCTCTTACCATCACTTGTGAGCCCACGATGGCTTTCCCGGCAAGCGGATCGTGGTGCAGTGGTCGATGGGACGCTTCATGCGAGGGAGGTCGGGGGTTCGGTTCTCCTTTGTTGTGAAATCCCTACATTTAAGGTGACTCCATGGGATTTGAGTGACTTTAACGTGCCTACGATGTTGAGACGTTTTTTGCGCATTTTTCCAGGTGCATGCGCCAGAACTCAAGCTGTGCACTCCCCGTGAACGACGAAAGTAAGTTCGACACGAGAAGCTTGGATCCCACCCATCCTGGAGTCCCTTGCCTAGCCTGGAACCCAGCTGCGCACTCCCCGTGAGAGGCGAGAGGAGTTTCCACACCGGCAGCTTTGATGGCACCATCCATGGAGTCCCTTCCCAAGCCTTGTTCTGCGCTTTCGAAGCTCAGGGAGAGTCCGCGGCAGGGCGCGGACTCCCCCTAAGCTTCGAAAGGAGTTTCCACACCTGCAGTGGTTGTGCCACACCCTAGAGTCGCTTTCCTAGCCCAGTTCTTCGATTGCACAAAGTGCGCCTCACCCTACGCTTGGCGTGGATTTTGTGGCCGTATGGCGAAATCGTGCTTGTTGAGTTGAAGCCTCCTGGGGCCAGATTGATCAACCGCCTACCGGTCCGGAAGCGGTTGATGAATCTCGCTCTGGGGCCAGGGTCAAGCGCGGGTTCGATTTTTGCCGAAAATTTACGACCCCTCCCCTCCCAGAGCGGATCTGGTACGACCTCCTGCTTTGTAGACCACCGCTTTATTTTCTATCCGCATTGAATTTTTGAATTTTTTACTCGATTTTTGTACCCTTTAATAGGTCCTTCCTTCCAGATGCAGCATCGGCTGTTCAGATTAGTTCATGAAAGAGTGCTACTGAAAAACTGTTTGATTTAATAATTTGTTAATAAAAACGGTAATAAAGGTTTTGTGCGTGTAACCTTTTGATAATAATATTTTGTTTGTTTACAGATAAAAATAAAGCACTTTTGAGAGCAGTTGTCGAACTAGTCACAACGAGTTCAACTTTTCAGACTTTCCGAGCATCCTTCTTGTACCTGAAGGAGCAACATCTGCATCCGAAACTGTACTCTATACAATGCCGAGTGGTAATTGCTAAAGCTGACTTAAGTGCACAACATTTTTGAGACCTCTTGGAATCGATGACCGAGTGGCAACTGCAGTAGTTATAGTTATAGTATATAGTTTTAAGCCACAGTTTGACATACGGTAATATAACCTGTTTTTCTGAAACGATCCTCTGTATGAACAGACGCTCCGATTTGTATTATTTGCCGAAATTTTTCACATGGTTAATCACATGGATGCAGCTATTTTTACGAACTGCTTCTTAAAGCGTGAAATCCACACTTTTTACACTTTTAAAACTGTGTGAGTTTTTCAGAGACGTCGAACAAACTACGAAATATAGTAGGTTACGTGGAGCCATTGCGTTCTCCGATATCATCGATCATCACTGAAGATGGTCTTCTCGCGGAAAAATTTCTATCTTCCGAAGGAAAGAACAACAAAACGAGAGTGAAAGTGTGCTTCATGAAATTTTAAGTTATGAGTATTATACAGTAAAAAGCTAAGCTTCTTTCTTTCGCGCGATCTCCGATATGATTAGGACGGATCGTATTAAAAATTTTCGTTTTTCAAGAAAAATTCATTAATTTTTACCTAAAGCAGATCACGCGCAGAGGAGAAATCTTGCCACAAAAAGTTTTAAGTCTTGTTGAATGCGCAGTGTGAAAATAATGGTTTTCTGAAACGAATAGATTGGATACACTCCTGTTTGATATGGCACCGACGTCATAGGAGCGACGAAGTTTGACGTTCACAAAAATGACTATAACTCAGTAAGTTTTTCAAAAATTAAAAAAACTAATGATTTTTTTCGAACACGAGATTTCATACAGAATAAAAACGGTTTTCAAGAACTAGGTCTTCGTTCGGGGCGGAGGCCCTCAATTTTTGTGCGAGAGAAATTGAAGTGATTTTGTTTAAATAATTATATCTCGGTAAGTTTTTTTGAAATTTGGAAGAGCCAATGGAAAACAAGAGAAAAAAGCAATTTTTAACAATATAAGAACAATCTTTAAAAAAAGATAACTTCATAGTGGGCAGTGGTGTTCAATTTCCGGTTCATTATTGCAGAAATCACCTGTATCACCTGTCGTCCCGTTGATCATCGACTTGCTCGAGCGGGCGCCAGCAGCGTCGCCATTCGTCCCTGTCGCGTGCCAGAGTGGTCCAATGGATCCTCCTCGCTCGATCCATTGGACCACTCTGGACCTCGTGTCACTCGCTCGAGGGACACGAAGAGCATCATATCGGTCGTTCAGGGCTTTCACGAAGAAGTTCGACCAAGGCGTTGGTGGGCGTCACGGTGTTCTCTTGACATCCCGCGGAATCCAGTCGGTAACGGCTCTCGTCCAGCGGGCGAAGCGCATTACGTGGCCGGCCCACCTAATTTTTGACAACTTGGCCCACGCGACAGCGTCTCTGACCTTCGAACGTCGGCGAAGCTCGGAACTCCGGAGGCCTTCTCTCACTTGCGTGAGTCGTGTCACTCCGAGCATCGTCCTCTCGATTCCCAAGAGGTGACGGTTCCGTCGGGACGTCGGAGAACGGTCATCTTGGTCTTGAAGTTAGCGAAGTCTCGGCGGGCATTGCTGATGCTCAACCCTGCCTCTGCTGCTTCAGCCAACACTTCCGCCCTTCTCTCCTTCAGATCTTCCTGTATCGCCGCTCTGCACAGCTTCGCAAACTCGGACGTCAGCTGGTAGTTGCCTGACTCTCGTGCTGCTCAACGCCGGCGTATAAGCTCGAGAGTTTCCGGAGACAGGCGTCTCTTGGTGGTCTTCAAGCTCTCGGCTCCCTTAGCACAGTCGTGGAAATGGTGCACAAAGCGGTCGTATTCCTCGTCGACGTTGTCCATGACGGCATCTTCCCAGAGAGGTGTAGAGGTCCAAGTTGATGTTCGTTCTGGGATTCCTCTTCTTGAACTTCGCCGCCTTCTCTCCTTGGCGCGAAAAGCGAAACCTCGCACGAAGGAGGCGGTGGTCCGATCCCGTGTAGAACTTGGGGACAACGGAGACGTCGGTCCGGCAATACTTGCGATTGAAGATGATGTGGTCGATCTCGTTGTGGAACTGGCCACCGGGGGATTCCCGGGTCCATCGTAGAGAGGGAGGCTTCTGGAACTGTGAGTTTCCATGGATGGTCTTGGTCGACATGATAAACTCAGACAGCCTTTCACCTTGCTCGTTCCACTCCAAACCGTGGGTTCCGATGTGAAGTTCTTCCAGCGACCTTCGCAGTCCGATCTTGGCGTTGAAGTCGCCGACGATCACCTTGTAGAAGGTGTGATCTTCCTTATAGAACTTCTCCAGCTCCACGTAGAAGGCTTCGACCTGTTCGTCGTCGTAGTCGGATGTTGGGGCATACGCGACGAATACAGTCAAAGGTGGCACGGAGCCAAACCGCTTCAGTCGCAGACGTCCGATTCGGGTTGTCAGAGACTCGTACGAATCGATGGCCAAGGGCGTGTTGACGAGGACACCAACACCGCCTACTCCCCTGCTGTCGCATGTTCCGAGGAACAGTTCTTTTCCGGTCGTAGGCGGCGTGTAGGGGGTGGCGTCTCCTCGTCTCGGTCAGCCCGATGACGTCGTACTTGATCTTCCTGGCTTGCATTATCAGGTCCTCGACGGATGCTTCCGATGCGAGCGTGCGGGCGTTGTAAGTACAGATCGTCATCCTAGTCCTTCTCAATTTGCGCAGCCTGGTTAGGCCCTGAGATTTTAGCAGCCTCTCCGTACTCGCCCTTCCCATCGCTGCAGAAATGGGGGCTCTTTCGGGGTCAGGGGAATGAGGCCCTTTAGTGCTGCTGTGTTTGACTTCAATACACACGGGTAGCTATTCAGGCTCTGTCGTGCGGGCGAAGAACTCCGGGCAGCCAGCCAGTCTGCCCGAAGGGACCGGGCGAGACTTTTGAGGCGGGCTCGAATCGCCTTACGATGTACTCCCAGTCTACAAGAATGGGTACTCATTCAAAAGGGCATTGGTTTCCGTGCTCCAGCACCACTTTCGCGCCAGTTCCCCGTTTCGAACGGCAGCCCCAGGTCAACGATTTTCCACTTAACCAATGTGGTAGAACACACCACTCCTGTGTGAAATTTTTAATTTCGGTCAATGCAGAACGAACTTTTCAATGCGATCCCCAATCCTGCAAGCAAAAATGTATGTAGGGCTGTGTAAACAGCGCTACATACATTTTTGCTCGTCTTACTCCTTGCGTGTACCTTGGGGTTTTTACTGTGTTCATAATATGTTGTGTTCGTTGTTTTCATTGCGCTCTTATGTATTCCTGCACGTTCTAGTGTTGGAATCGATTTTGGGTTGTCCTCATGCTTCGTTATCTCTCATATATCGTGTATGTATGTTACTCTACGCATATACGTTTCGTTTATCTCGTCTAGTGCCTTCTTTTGGGTAGTCTGGCCTTATCTTTCGTTATGTGTCCTTGCTAGGTCACTTGTCCTGTTTCAGGGTCTCATATGATATCGGTGCTATTCCTATTACTATCATTTGGCCTCTATTTATATTTCGCCTAGCATCCTCATATTCATCTACGTTTATCCTTGCATTCAGTCGTGTTATTGTCCTATCTCAATATATCGCTTTATCATCGATGCTTTTAATGCCTTGTTCGTTTAGTCGCGCGTGTTCATTTCTGTTTATTAAAATAAAGGTTTGATTACCCATGTTGGTGATGACTTCATCGCGTTGGGTTGCATCCAACTACTTATTCCGCGTGACAGTGTTTATTCGTCTCGAGTCACATTCAATTGACGCATCGGCCGATCTGTTTGAGCTGACGACGACTGGTCCAGGGCTCGTTCGACTTGAATCAAGGGCCAACAACATCAAATACAGGTCGGAATTTTAAATCAATTTCATCAACTTGAGAGCGCGTTTCTGGTAGTTTAAGTTTTGACTCACCAGGATACTATCTCAACGGCAGGTCGGAACGGCCCAAGTGTTGTATATGTGCAGAACCACCTCTCCCTGGGATGTAACAAACTGCAGGTATCTCGACTCCAATACAACTCTGCGTAGAGTTAGGGGCGACGGAAGTCGCGTGTTGACGCCTTGTTGGTTCACGTGCTCCACAGCTGACGGCGCGCGCGAGATGAGGGCTCGTATCGCGACACAGCGCAGCGCACAGGTGGCGTAGTACGGAAGAGCTCGGGCTCGTGAATGAGGGGTCGGGGATTTGGATCTGGCAGATTGCGTTTGTTCTGCACTTTTGCAAAATCCATGTTTATCATATAGGTAATCCACCTAGGGGTATTATAATGTGTTATAGAGCATGTTTACATATAACATACCACTCATACCGTTAACAAAGGGTCCAGGCAGGGTCACAGATTTTTCGACAAGATGACATTTGACAAGATTACATTCCTAAAGTTTGCCGGCGATGGCAGGTAAATACAGAATCGTGAAAAACGGATGTCAGATTCGTGATCAGTACCCTAAATAATCCCCTAGACAACGTTTCAGCGAAAAATTTTTTTGACCGAACGGTAGAGTCGGAACTTTTAACTAGTGCCACAAAATATCTATTGTTACATAACTATAGCTTCACACAAAATAGGCTTAAAATAAGTGACACACAGAAGTGAACATGTTAACTAATCTGTAGTTTGAAGCATATGTTATATGTAAACATGCTCTATAACACATTATAATACCCCTAGGTGGATTATCTATATGATAAACATGGATTTTGCAAAAGTGCAAAACAAACGCAATCTGCGAGATCCAAACCCCCGACCCCTCGTTCACGAGCCCTAGCTCTTCCCTACTACGCTACCTGTGCACTGCGCTGAGCCGCCGTACGAGCCCTCATCCCGTGCGCGCCGTCAGCTGTGGAGCACGTGAACCAACAGGGCGTCAAAACGCGACTTCTGTCGCCCCTAACTCCGCGCAGAGTTGTATTGGGGTCGAGATACCTGCAGTTTGTTACTTCCCAGGGAGAGGCGGTTTTGTTCATATACAACACTTGGGCCGTTCCGACCTGCCGTTGAGATAGAATCCTGGTTAGTCTATAGTTCTTCCTTTTGGTGGCTCGTATTAGCTTCTAGACTTGGGGGCTAATATCAAGTAGTCAGGGCGCGTGGAAACGTACTCGACCAAATTTCCTAGTCTGGGGTTCAGCGCGTGTACTTTGTTTCTACAAGTCTACGCTTACATTGCAGTGTATTTCTACTTTGTGCTTTCTGTTCATATTCAAAGTATCGATTGGCGCGTACAATGTCGACACAGTTAACATCTTATAAATGCTTGTTGACACAGTATTGCGACAACCTCGAAGCAATATTAGAGCGTGCCCAAGAGGACCAATCGGAGACACAATGGATGGATAACACCCGTGCCCCAAACGACGACAAGGAGTTCTACAACAGCATGCAGGAAACACTAGGGCAATAGAGGCGTACACTGCGAAGATCGAGCAGTTGTGGAAGGGTATTCGGGCGCGTTGAGTAATATGGCAGGTGTGCCATCGAAGTCAGACAGCGACGACTTCGAGCAGTACTCTAGCAAAGCAGAGGCAATTCTTAGCTCTGCATTCGACATGACAGTAATCATACAAGGTCGACTTCAACCTTTACGTCTGATAAAGGGAGAGACAGTGCAGTTCCTGGCTCACGCGCGTCGACGAGCGCTCAGCAGGACAAGAACCCCGAGACTCAAAGGATCGACCTTCCAACTATTCCAATCCCAACCTTTACACGCAACATTTGGGAGTGAGACAAATTTTGGGTACTGTTCAACGCCAACGTCCATACTCAACCACTGCCTCCTCTCTTCAAATTCAACCACCTACTCAGCGCCTTGAAAGGAGAGCTCCGTAAGGCAATCATGCGTTTCCAAGTCACAGATCACAACTACCAGAAGGCGATCGATTTTCCTCACGCGAAATATGGTAATCAAGAGGAGCTGGTACATTACCTAACGTCGAGAGTCAGCGGCGTTGCGGTCAAGGACCAGAGCGTACTCCTCGTCCAGCTCCACGTCATAGTGTCTCAACTCAGAGACAAGGGCGAACAAGTCGATAGCCAGTGGCTACTAAAACAGGTCCTGGCGAAGTTCTCCGAGCATGTTCAAAGGAGAGTATTGGAAAAGAAGTATTCCATGGAGGGATTTTTTCTAATGGACAATTTTCTGAATACGTTGGACCAACTCATCTTGTGTGAAGAGAAGATTGCGATTTTCACATCGCGTTCACACCGTCAACACAGTACTCACGGAAGGAAAAGCCGACCAGGGTACAGTTTCCTCGTGGAGGTGACGCGTGCATGTACTTGGTGGAGGGCACAAAGCGAAATTATGTACAAGGTATAGCACACCGCAGGAGCGGGCCAACTAACTGCGAAAGCACAAGTTGTGCTCCATATGCGCATCAGCTCAGCACGCAACATCGGAGTACAAGAAGCGCCCGTGTTTTGTGTGTCAAGGCAAGCATCATACGTCTTCTTGCTGCTTCAAGGCATCGACATCACCAGCGACATCAGTACCACAAGTAAAACCGAGCATTCCAGCGAAAACTAAAGAGAAGCCGAAATTTACCCAGAAGTCAAACCCAACAGCAACGACGGCTCATCAGCTTAGCTCCCAAGATCAGGATCACTTCTCACTGTGTACCAAACACCAGGAGGATCCAGTAGCTCAACTTCATTCGACCGAAGGTATGCCGAGTACTCGTGAAACCTGCCTACCAATAGGAGAGCTCACAATTATGAATCCCCCCTCGCGTGAACTAAGGAAATTACCGGCACTATTAGATTCAGATGCCGAGTGTTCCTTCATCGATCACAAGCTGGCAGAGGAGCTACATCATCTTGGGTGCGACAACTTCGCGCGTAAGAACTTTCGGCTCGGATCGCGTGCAGGAATGCGCGAGTCGTACGGTACCCTTGGAAATGTGGGACAACAAAGGCAAACTGTGGTCTTTGGAAGTTTAAACTCACGAAACACTCACAAGCACCTTGCGAACACCTCCGGTGCTAGAGGACGATGTCGCGCTCATCAAGTCACAGAACATCAGTGTGAACTTGGTGCAAGCAGCGGTAAAGCCGTTGATCCTTCTAGGACGTGATCAACTCTGGCAACTTATTCGTCGCGATGATGCTCACATATGCGTACATTCTGGATTATACTTGTAGCCCACTCGTCTAGGGCACTTGTTAACCGGGCAGGTCCATGGTACTCTTCAACATCCGCGAGTACAGAAGACGGATGAAGCGCGACGAGAAGGGTATGAGTCGAGGTCGATCGAGACCGACATTAACGCGTTTTCTATCGAAGGTCCAACGGAAGTGAGGGATGAATATGCGCGTTGGCAGCGTTTCTGGACTACGGAACAAGAGGCTGATGACGATTTAGCCCTACCTGAAAATGTGGTCCAAACGGCGATAGATAAGAAAGTACTGGACGAGTTTCGAAGCACGGTCCAGAGGAAAGACGACGGTTACTACTACGCTTGCTGTGGAAAGAGATCCCTGTAGCGCTTCCGGGTAATAGAGCTATCGCGTTACGAAGATTCGACAGTGTATGGAATTCCCTTCGGAAAGATACTGCGCTTCTGGACAAATACAACGAGACATTTGAAGAGCAACAAAGGTTGAACATCATCGAGTCAGTGTATGAATGCGATGTGGTGGAGGGAACAATACATTACCTCGGCCCACTATAAGGATTGCCCTTCACTGAAGGACGATCTTCACAGAGGACCAGTCCTGTTACCGAAAATGTATGGACTTCTTCTCCGATTCCGTATCGGTCGCGTCGTGTTGATTTCCGATGTGGAAAGGGCATTCTTGCAAGTGCGGCTTCATGAGGTGGACAGATATGCCACCCGCTGTTTGTGGCTACATGACCACAAGAAACCTCTGAGCAAGGAAAATCTGCAGGTTTATCGCTTCACGCGCGTAACCTTTGGACTACTTCCATCGCCGTTTCTACTTGCGGTGACCACGACGTCGAACTCGTGAAGGACATCTAGGATAACCTTTACGTCGACAATCTTTTCGTAACGACGGATACACCGGAAGATGGACTTCGCGTGTACTCCAGAACGAAAGAAATCTTCAACGAGTTGAAGATGAACCTTCGAGAATTCGCGTCCAGCGATCGAGCAGTCATGGAGACTATTCCCGCAGCGGATAGATCGACCGAAGAGGATCCGAAGGTTCTAGGTATCAAATGGAATGGATCAGAGGATCAGTTCAAGTAGCCTGCACAATGCCCAGGCAGGAAGTTGCAACGAAACGATCAGTGGCAAGCACGATTGCATCCGTGTACGACCCCATGGGATGGTTGTTGCCGTTGGTACATGAAGCAAAAGTCTTCTTGCAATCGCTCTGGAGAGACGAACTGGATTGGGACACACCGCTCCGAGCACATCGCCAGCGAGAATGGGAAACCACTTCGTCGGATATGGATGGATTTGTGAAGACGATTCCGCGTTTCTTGTCGTCTGAGTCATCAAAGGCACAGTTGATCACTTGTGCGGATGCCAGCAGTGAGGCGTTCGCAGCATGCGCGTATCTATACTTCCCTTCGGAAGCGAATTTGGTCATGGCCAAAGGCAGATTACCAATCCTGAAGGTAATGATGACCATACCGAAGTTGGAGCTAAATGCTTTAAGGTTGGGAGTACAACTGGCGAACTCAGTGCTGCGCAGATCTCGTCGAGTATTACCATCGAGCGCGTACTCATTCTGTCGGACTCCGAGATCGCAATGAGTTGCATCAGGACAACGCAGCGTCCAGATGTCGGTGCTTTCGTCAGGAATCGCGTATTTGAAATCCATAGCATTGCCAGGCCCTTGAACAAAGTGGATATGTCGTAAAATTCAGGCACATTTCGTCTCATGAGAACCTGGTGGATTGTGCTACAAGAGATCTGGACAAATGGCAACTGCTAGATCATTTGTGGTGGACAGGACCAAAGTTTCTTTCCCAACCGACAGAGGTCTGGGACAGCGCGTATACACCAGGAACACTGCTAAACGACGACAGTGGAGCGCGCAGACCACAAAACGATGCACCATTGGTCCGCGGACGTTCCGCGGATGCTCCCGCGGGAGTATAACAGAGGCCTAAGGCCCCTGTTATAATCCCGCGGGAGCTTCCGCGAGACCTACGCGGACGGACGATGCACAGCGGACAGTCGTCGTCGTCCCGGGGCGGCTAGCGCCGCATCGGAGCGCGTTTTTGGCGCCCGACTCCGCGGGAAGACAGCCTTCCGCAGTGCACTGCACCGCGGACGGCTGCCGTCCCGCGGGCGGGAACTATAACACCCCTCTCGTCGTCTGTCGGCGGCGATCCGCGGACGGCGGACGTGGCGGGCCGCGACGAGTGGCCCGGCCCGGGGTCCCGACGCGATTTCCGCCCATCCGCGGAAGCTCCCGCGGGAGTATAACAGGGGCCTAAGGTTCAGAGAGTTGTAGCCTATGTCCTACGTTTCATCAAGTTGCTCGTTGCGCATGTCAACGAGAGACAAACCGTTCCGATAACGCTGTCTCAGCTATTGGACGAGATACCACCACCAGATACGGCTATTCCCAGTGGAATGGAGCTAAGAGCAGCATGCGAGGCCATTGTGAGGCAACACCAACTCTCTAGGATAACTTCCACAATTCGAAAGTTATTCCGTTATCTGCAACGTACCTAGATGAACAAGGAATTCTTCGTTGTCGTGGCCGTCTAGGAAGAAGTGTTCTGGACGAGCAAGCCAAGTTTCCGATGCTTGTGCTGCAGAAAACATGGTTATCCAAGCTCATAATCATGGATTGTCATCGAGAACTCCATACTAGCATCAGTCACACGATGTGTCGCGTACATGAGCGGTATTGGATACCGAAATTGCAAGCAGAAGTGACGACGATTATACGTCGTTGTACAGAGTGTCAGAAGATGAACAACTTGCCCTACAAGTAACTTGATCAAGGGCCACCAGCGCGTAGAGTGACACGATCACGTCCGTTCGAGCAGGCCTGGACTATTTTGGACCGCTTTCCGTGAAAGGCGAAGCAGGCCAAGAGAAGTGCTACGGATGCATTATCACCTGCTTGGTCACCAGGTAGATCCATTTGGAACTTGTGTCGGACTTCTCGACAGTAGCATTTTTGCATATGTTACGGCGATTTTTCACAAGGCGAGGGATCCCGAAGTCAATCACGAGCGACAACACACCAACTTTTGCATTAGGAGACGTCATACTCTCAGAGTGGTTGGACAGAGCGAAGGACGACGCAACCATTGCCAGGGAGATCAGCAGTCGCCAGATCCAGTTGACATGCAACACTCTCTATGCACCGTGGCAGGGAGGCGTTTATGAGCGCTTGATCAGATCCGTCAAACTGGCCATGAATAAGTCGCTAGGAAAGGTCACTCCATCGCGTAAGGAGCTCGGAACGCTGATCGTGGGGATCGAAGGCATGCTAAACACTCGACCACTACTCTACGCCTAGTTGGAGGAAGGTTCAGTGCGCGTATTTAGACCGATAGACTTCCTTCAGAATGAGTTTGATGTGCTTCCTCCAATGCAGACGGTAGATGACCTTATCGAGAATCAGGACTCTCTCAGCCCAGCTGAACGCTAACGTCCCAGACGAAGTTGCAAGTGGTACAGGCCATTGACAGTTCTTGTCGGATCACGGAGCAGTTCTGGCAGCAGTGGTAGTCGCAGTATTTGACCTCTCTGAGAGAAAAACATCAGAAGGAAGTTGGACACAGACGAGGATCGCGTATCGCTCCGAAGCTTTGACAAGTCGTACTGATTTGTGACGCGTTACAGCCACGCTACGTGTGGAAAATGGGAGGAATCGACGAGCTCGTAACCAACAAGGGAGGTGTCGTCAGAGAGGCATCCATTATGTTACCATCACCTAGGAAAATCAGGAGGCCAGTGAACCTCCTAGTGCCTCTAGAACTTGACGATGCGAGCACCGACGTGGACACGGAGTCTACGTCTCAGCAGCATCCCGAAAGTTTGCCCACAGTCGTGGAGGACAAAGTAGATAGAAGCCAACCAGTCGACACGGAACCTTCACGTTACGATTTCCGTCCAAAGAGGAGAGTCGGCTACAGGAAGTTGGCGAGTTTGAACGCCATACCGACAATCTCGGTAACGTGTGTGTCAGTTGGGGTAGGCCTAACTACCCAGTCGCGTATGGAAGGTGTCCACCACAGTTTAGAGGTGGAACTCAGTAAGGACTCGAGAGACAACGAACAACTCCCCTCCGTCCAAGACGTACCTCACAGTCGCGTAGGAGACAATCATTTGTCACATTCGCATTTCTTAAGTCTTCTTTCTATACTCAATACAGTTCCAAAGTCGCTCATCAAATCTATCACTATAGCCTTCTCCCTAACTACTCAGCAGTTAGTAGGCATAGTGAGGTCGTGGCATATAATGCTAGGTAATTTGTGCGTTCTAGTAGCCAAATGGCGCGTGCGGTTAAGCAACTGGCGCGTGCAACATAAACTGAGAATGTATGACCGGGGAGGTAGCGAAAAAATGAGCATGCCTTTCAGGATGGCGCATACTCTACACCCAGACCATCAGTTCCTGTTTTTGCTGTTGGAGAATGCAGAGGAACGCTGCCCCGATGTCTCTTGGGAGTTGATGGAGTGTAAGAAGCAGTTCCAAGAACTGGTAATGAAGCGCCGTCAAGTGTGCAGGCAGTGGTGGTCGATTCATGTTGAGCGGGATCCGGATACTCTCTCTCTCCAGTTCTGAAGTTTGTCACTACAAGGAAGCTCCTCAGAGAGGCTATTTCGGCCAGAGAGCAGATGGTGCGCGTGTTGAGCCGATATGTCATCATGGCTCGATTTTATAGAAGGCACAACCAGAGAGTAGGCGAATCTCCGATGACGATCAGGAAACAAGCCTTCGCGAACATTCAGAAGATGGCTGGGATACAGCAAGAGGTCGACACAGCGATTCGCATGATGGAGGAAAAGGCGCTCCTGAAGGAAGCGGCCATCCAAACGAATTGCGATACGGACCGTGAATACCAATTCAATTGGTTATTCAGAAAGCAGCACAAACAGCTCCGAGAAACTGAGGAAGAGAACGAGCCAAAACGCTCCAAGATGCAGCAGCAAATCGATGAGCTGACATTGGAAGTTCGAAGTTTGAGGAACTCGAACGCATATGGAAGTCTCAGGCACCACATCCATGGAAAGTTGATGAAGACGGACGACGACCCGATGGATCAGGATCAGGTACCGGCGCTAGTATCTGAAGTGGAAGACGACAACAGGCAGGACCCAGAGGCAGCACCCCAAATAACCCCCCTAGACGAAGTTTCAACGAAATCGATGACTCTGTCTGGACCACCCTTGTTAAAGGTATGGGTGGTCTCCGACCAAAGGTGACTTCATCGCGTTCGGACGCATCCAACTACTTATTCCGCGTGGCAGTGTTTATTCGTGTGGAGTCACTTTCATTCCCTATCCTTCTGGACTCATATGGAACGCGATTCCGTAATGATAAGGAAAAAGCTGATACGCTTGGAAAGCGCTTCTGTAGTATTTTCGTGAATGATATTGGCACACCCTCCTGTATAGGCAATCAAGGTGAACGTTTATCTTTTACTACTGCGCGCATCAGGGCAAACCTCGATCTAGATGGATTTTATTTTGAATCCTATCACTTAACAAAGATACTTAGGAGACTGAAGCCCTCCGTTACGGAACCATATGATGGAATCCCACCAATCGTGTTCAAAAAGTGTTGCCACACCCTTGCTATTCCTCTCTCTCTCACTTGCTTAAAGTCTCTTTATGGTCAGGAGAAGTTCCTCATGCGTGGAAACACGCAGTTGTAACTGCGATTCCGAAACAAACCAACAACTGGAGGATTGACAATTTTTGTCCAATAAGCCTTACGCCCACTCCAATAAAAGTGATGGAAAAGTTATCTACCAAAAGCTTCTAGAATGGGTCATGAAACACCACATAATGCCGCTGGAGCAACATGGTTTCTCACCGAATGCGTCGACTACTTCAAACTTGGCCGTAGCGCTCCATGATTGGAGCTCAGCTCTCAATGCCGGAAAGACTGTTCACATAGTTTGTATTGATTTTTCTAAAGCATCCGATAAAATTGGTCATAGTAAATTACTCAGCAAACTGCCTTCTGTCGGGGTCACCGGCTCTTTATTAGCTTGGATCATATCATATCTTCGTGATCGATGTAGGACGGTTAGAGTGTGTCGCAGCTTTTCCTCGAGCCTTATGTTTAGAAGTGGTGTACCCCAAGGGGGAGTGCTTTTCCCACTTTTTTCATATTATATACATTAGAGCCTTCCAACAATACTCAAAACTTGTCCCGAGATTAGGATTCTGATGTACGCAGATGATCTCAAATTGTATGGGTCTTTCAATAATAATGATAGTCATGTGGTCTGTGGCAACCTCCAAAAGCCCATTGATAACCTGATGGTCTGGTCGCAGTAATGGTGTTTACCTGTTAATCATGATAAATGCTCGGTCATGAAGCTTGGTAACTGTGCGATGGACCACGGTACTGTGTCGAACAAACCTGTATCATAGTGTGTGAATCCAAGAAAGATCTTCGTGTGATTTTTAACTCAAAACGAAGTTTTCTGATCATATTGATAGTGTTGTCAAGAAAGCGTACTCAGTGACGTTTGCAATCTTCCGTACGATTCATTGCTCGAATACCGGGTTACTAACCAGGCTTTATAAAACATAAGTCTTGCCGCACCTTGAGTACTCGTCCGTCATTTGGAGTCCAGGTACAAAAAAAAACAAGATCAGGTGCATTGAGAAAGTCCAACGAGTGTTCACACGTCTACTGTTCCGCAGGTCGTCGATAGGCAACGGTAACTACTTGCCTTCTTATAATGAACGCTTGAGGTTATTCTCACTTCATTCTTTACAGCGCAGGAGGACCAACCTGGACCTCATTTTTTACTTCCTCATTCTTCGTGGTGAGACTACACTGCAAGCAAGCAAGTTCTGGGTGTTCCGTCATTCTGGGACAAGGCGTTGTTCCTTTATTCTTGACTATCCTAGATTATACCATCGGAGATACGGTACCATATATAACAACAATGTCTCCCATCGATGTGCAAGATGGTTCCAATGTCTGGATCCTGACCTAATCGCAGTAGAATCGAGTTAAATATTTGAGAGGAAACTTAATGATTTGGATCTTCTTCGATTACTCAGAATTGAGAATTTAGCATTGTTATAGGCGACGTTGAATCATGTTCATTTTCTTTTCGTTTCTATTGTTTAACTTTTCTTACTACAACCCTTCATATGCCTGTCTCGGATAAGCCTCGAAGTAGTTTTGCAGTACGCGTAGCTTAGTTCACCCTGTCTGTGATCTATGTTCCAGATAGCCACACTCCTGTCAAGAGTTCTGCTTATCGTGTCATCCGTTTCCTTCATGCCTAAAGTCCAGCTCTTGGTTCTTGCATGTCACTGGGGAATTTGCTCAATCATCACTTCTCCACTTTTGCTACATCCTGGATAAGGAATTCTGTGCAAGACGCGTTCACCAGTTACAAGTTGTTCTGACGTGTAGTTGCATCCCCAGGGCTAGTGCCCAGCGTACGTATTTAGTTTAATGAGGTGCCACCATGCGCCCGCGTTGGAATGACATTGTCAGTTGCGCTGGGTAACCCCTGCTGTGGAACTGCTGCGAGACAACCTGTGTGTTATGGACGTAGTTGTACATGATTGGATCGTGATGCGATGTCGCTGATCCCACTTACGTGCAATTAACCAGCGGACTAGTTCTAGGCATTATAACTTACGGGAAACATCTATTCGGTACTCTTTAGGGTACCTAATATTTGCAATGAACTTACGATAGGTTTTTGGTGTGCTGATATACTTAGTGTATTAGTGTTTGTATGTTCTTTGCGTCTGTAATTTCTTTGTTTTCGTTTGATTTTCTGGCCAAACTGAGTCAATTCTTGCACTTACCATTGATTCTGTTAATACTAATGTTTGGGCACACCTTCGGTGTATTGAATAAATAAATAAATAAATAAACTGTCAAGCACATTTTTCTCACAAATCACCTGATTCAAAAACTCTGTCAGCCAGTCAGCAGGGCATCAGCCCTTCGACTTCCACAGGTCGACGGCAGGTTATCGGGACCAGTGGCTTTGCCTGACTTCATCTTCCTCAGGGCTGCTTCGGTTTCGCTCACTGTGATCTTCTGAATAGGACCGTATGCAGGAGATGCAAAAAGAACAGCGGGATTTTCAAATTCTACATCCGAGATTTTCTCGAAGTAGTGGCGCCACCGCTTCACAGCCCTCTTACGACCCATCAGAAGATGATGAGGATGCCAAAGAACTTTTCGATGTCTTCTACTTAGCGACAGCGGGCTTTGGCGAGTCTGTAAAGATAACGCTCACCATGGTCTACGTCTCTAGCCTTCCGCTTGCTTCAGCGTAGAGTGAGGCTTTAGCAGCGGCCACTGCCTTTTTTCCGCTTTTTCACTTCTCCATAACTCCGTCAATTATAGACTGTTTTTTGGAATAAGTGACAGTGCGGTTGCTTTTCTCGTACTTTCTCTCTGACATCATCAGTCTTGTCGATCCATCACCGTCCAGACTTCGTAGTTACAACAAATAGCAGCCGCTTTCTTTTCTTTCAATCATCATTTGAATCTAGTCACCCCAACACGTTTAGACCTCGGAGGTGCGACCTTCAGCGAGCAGATCAGTGGACGGTGTTGCATGGCAACCGTCTCATACGGCACGGTCTTCGCGTCTGTGACCAGGCCTTGGTCGCGACGCCTAACAAGGACATAGGCAATCTGCGTTTTATCGTTCCCGCTACAAAACGAGATGAGGTGGGAGTCACGCTTTCGAAATTTGGTATTCACGATGGTCAGGTCATGTGAGTCTGCATACATAAGTATCGGCGTTGCGTGACCCATGTCTAAAACCACCATGACAGCTGTAGCCGCCTTTAGTTGCTCCGACGTGACTACTAAGGTTACCTGCAACAACAACCATATCTTCTAACGGCACTCCCGCTGTTTCTTCATCAAGCGAGGACTAGAACTCGTCCTTGGTTTGCTCGGAACAGGAGCACATGCGGAAAAGAAATGACATCGTCGCGTTGTATGGTGACAACAATCTTCATAAAGTGGTCATCGAAGCCATCTACGCTTGCTGTCGCGTCATGGAAATGTTCGGAGACGAACACTGATGGTGGTCCTAAGACTTCCACATTGAACGGCCTTAAAGCCTCGTCCTATGTCCCTCGACATGCTGCAGGACCACTTCGTCTCCTGCACCGCACAGAAATCTGTCATTCTCCGTTGCTCTGCTTCAACCAACTCGCACGAGCCGCCCTTCAACGTGCCCACATTCAAGTTAGCAACGCGGGTCTTGCCTTCGCTGCGGAACTTTCGGACTAGCTTAGTTGTCCCCCAATGCCGTCGCCGCAGGGACCCTCGTCTACTTCTCACACTAGCCGGGCTTTGCGAGTGCGCGTCGGCTCCCGCGGACGCCGTATAGGTGGCGACGTCCGTGCAGTGACGCCACGCTGAAAACAAATCCAACATTCTTCAATGTTATGAAATATTCAGAGAATCATCATTTCATTATAACCGGGTGAGAATATTAAAATGCTTGAAGGGACTAAAAGTACGAAACATTTATCGACTACCCTTCAGAAACCTCGACTACTCCCATAGCTGGAGTTTCAGAACGCTTGAGTGGCATCCGTAAAAGTTGAAAATTTGATCAATATCGATTGATGGCCATTGAATCTTCAAAAACGAACCTCACAATTAAAGGTTCCCAACTCAAGGTGAACTTTTGCAATGCTAGTTTGACGGGATGTAGGGCCCTGTGAGTGGAGTCCAGAACCACAGTTAGTTCTCGCTGAGCGCTTCTTTAAAGAGCTGAAAAGGAGGTGTGAAAGCGTACGCGCAACTGTCATCATCCCCAACGACACTAACGAGATGTGCCTCGGCGGCGCAGTAGGTAGGAGTGCCACCTAATAGGAGCACGCCGGCGGGGTTTTGAGTCCGACTTTCCGATATTGTTGCATATATCAGTTGTTGTTATTACGCTTTCTCATGATCACAGAAGTCAACTTTAGACCATCAATGCTTTAAAACAAACCAAAGCAGACTATTTGCGCCCATTTAATTATAATTATAATTATATTATCATTTAATTATATTCAATGGAATGGACTTATTACTTTTATTCTCATTGTTTTATGACTACTCATCGTTTAGGCTCCTTGTATTTAGTTTTCGTTTTTTTTTTCTAATGGCAACGCATTACTGAAAAATAAGAAATTGCAGTGCATGATAATTCTACGCTTTTACTGTGTTGATCATCGTTACCGACCATATTTGGTCGGATTGCTTTGTTTTGTGTTTCTGGATTGCTTTGTTTCGTGTTTTTATCCAGCTTTTTATGAGCGCACTCAAGGTGCAGTTATAAATAAATATGTGCTAGTTTTTCAACAGTGCCTATCTGCACCATATCATTTCTGCGGAAATAAGAAGTCCGGTCTTGCTCTCCCCTTTTAGTTAACACCTATGGCACAAATCTATGAAACAAGCAAAGCACAAGCGCTTGTCACACCAACAGAATCTCACACAAAAGCCAGTGAGGAACAATCTTCTCCCTGTTTTTCCCTGACAATAAATGACCACTTCTTTATCATTGAACGCGAAGCGTAATCTTTGGGTGTAGTGGAGGGTAATGGCTGAACATAGACGTATCACGCTGCAACCCAAGCGTATGACAAACACGGTAGAAACACCTGATCGAAAGAGAGCAACATCCTTCCTCTGCCAAACGATAGAAAATAAGGGCTTGCCACAACTGTACGAACCTTGTACAACAAAACGGTTCTGCTGGTCTTCTAGTGAGATATAATATGATATGTATATGTGATGAGTAATAATAATATGATGGAGAGGGTATGTGCTTGATTACTATTCTATAGTGTCTACGCATTCAAGAAAACATTTTCACTTAAAAACTGTTGTGCTGACAGCCTCGTAGCTGCACTGAAATGCTAGTTTTTTATAACAACTGATCTAGCGAATCATCTGCTTTGTGGTTACACTTTTATTTTGGTATGTATCAGTGAGCAATAAACGCAAGCAATATATTTTAATACTAGTGTGATAGGTCAAATTAATCCTTTATAAGCCACTCCTCTTTTGTATGTCTGCTCTCTAGCCCTAAGCTGGAAGAACCAAAGAATGTATTTTTCACAGAAACACTCGTAGTATTGCGATTATTGGTGTAATCGTTAGGGGTTACCTGTGAAATGGAGCTGATGAGTAAGTTTTGAGTTTTGCATACTTCAAATGACGAGACTCCTAGAATCTTTAAATCAAGGTTCACAATTCGCTGATTGCATTGAATTTTAAGTGTTGTAGAATTTTTTGTAAACGGCTACAAGTTGAAACGCTTGCCTTCGACCACATTTCTAGTCATACAAAAGCATCTACACTAGTCTACGTCTACTAGAAAAATGGATCTTTAGGAAGAATAATAAGGTCATAGGAGAGTGCTTCAATGGATAATCCTCGCTCAAGGTACACGAAGGGCATCATATCGTTCGTTCAGGGCTTTCACGGAGAAGTCCGAAAAACGCGTTGATGTGCATCCTGGTGTTCTTTTGACATCCTACGGAATCCACTCGGTAACGGTTCTTGTCCAGCGCGTGCTTGCGAAGCGCGCTACGTAGTCGGCCCACCTAATTTTCGCGGGGTCTATGCGACAGCATCTCTGATCTTCGAACTTCGACGGAGTTCCGAGCTTCGTCTCCCACTCTGACAAGGGAGGTCAATGAACTTTCCGTGGCAATTTTAAAAGTGACCTATATAGGGTTGTAGGGCGTTGTCTGAGAAGCACCGCAGTGGTTTCCAAATTTCCTGCGGAAATCTGGGTAGGATAAAAATTGCAAAAAACCATTTCACTTCGATACGGGCCGATAAAGCAGAACTGACGCCTGGAACTGCCATGCTGTGGTTAGAATCTAACCTGCAAAAGGTTTGGGGCTGGAACAATAGCGGAATTACAGCGATTTCACAATTTGCTTGCTAGCCGTACAGTGACCGAAATGGAGCATTGAGGTGCGCCGCTCACCACCAACGGCGGAGCGATCGGATGGCCGAGTAGCTGTGGGGGGCGGGCTTGCGGGAAAAGCGTCGGGGGGTTCGAATCCGGAGGTGTTGTTCCTGAATTGCTGGTCTTGCTCCCTCAATTTTTGTCGATATAAAGTGTATCTTAACCGCAGTAGTGTACCATACTGACATTACAACTTTATTTTAACCTCGATATAAACACAAAAATAAACACCTAAAGCAACAGCGTTCATAATACCTAATTCGATTGGGCATTGAAGAGGAGCAGGCGACTTTTCTTTGCCTACAAAATAGATAACTTCAGAACTCCAAAGATCGAGGAAAAATAATATTTATTATTATTTATTATTTATTATTTATTATTTACATTCTTATTTTAATTAATTAATTAACTATATTTATGTTTGATTTTTTTTCGACCCCTCTTCGACTTTTGGAGAGAAAGTATAACAGTACCAATCTTTCTTCTCCATCCTCAACCAACCATATTGCTAGTGATTTCACATCCGTCACATACAGCAACCTCCTCACTACTACAGGAAAGCGTAATACTACTCACATCATCGTCATCGTCCGGCGACCAGTCTACATCCTGCGCTTCGTTCAAGTTAAGCTAACATCACGAACGAGAGAACAGGCGACTTTTCTTCGCAGTTCCTCGGTAGCATTGAAGGGCCTGTCCCAACTAGAAAATAGATAATATTCTTTATCTTGACCGTCTTCGTTAGGCATTGACAGTGGGTCTGTTAGCACTACTTCATGACTCCAAAAGTGGAAGAGAGATTGAAAAAAGGGATAAAAAAGATTTATCTATATTTTTCATTATTTATTTATTTATTTATTTATTTATTTATTATGTATTAATTACGTATTATTGATTTTATTTATATTTATATTTTCAATTAATTGATTGATGTATATATTATTTATGTTTAATCGATTGTGATCGTCCTTCGACACACTATACGACACCCCCCCCCCCGAATTGATATCAATTGTATAATTCAATGTTTTCTCCGCGCCGAGTTATTGGTTGTCTTGCTAACTGCCTTCCTCCCGACTACTCTGCCCCTATTCGTAGGAAGATCGCCGTAACAGATGCCTTTCGGGGCATATTTCAAAATGCTATGTATGGGGATACTGATTGTGCTGATGAGGAGGAAACACTCCGGATAGTTTTTTTGTTTGATGTTTATTCCATTGACGTTCTCTCGTTCGTGATGTTAGCTTAACTTGAACGAAGCGCAGGATGTAGACTGGTCGCCGGACGATGACGATGATGTGATTAGTATTGCGCCTTCCTGTAGTAGTGAGGAGGTTGCTGTATGTGACGGATGTGAAATCACTAGCAATATGGTTGGTTGAGGATGAAGAAGACAGATTGGTACTGTTATACTTTCTCTCCAAAAGTCGAAGAGGGGTCGAAAAAAATCAAACATAAATATAGTTAATTAATTAATTAAAATAAGAATATAAATAATAAATAATAATGAATAAATAAATAATATTTTTTTCTCGATCTTTTGAGTTCTGAAGTTATCTATTTTGTAGGCAAGGAAAAGTCACCTGCTCCTCCTCAATGCCCAATCGAATTAGGTATCATGAACGCTGTTGCTTTAGGTGTTTATTTTTGTGTTTATATCGAGGTTAAAGTTATAATGTCAGTATGGTACACTACCGCGGTTAAGATACACTTTATCTCGACAAAGAGCATGACCAGCAATTCAGGAGCAGCACCTCCGGATTCGAACCCACGACGCTTTTCCCTGAAGCCCGCCCCCCACAGCCACTCGGCCATCCGGTCGCTCCGCCGTTGGTGGTGAGCGGCGCACCTCAATGTTCCATTTCGGTCACTGTACAGCTAGCAAGCAAATTGTGAAATCGCTGTAATTCCGCAATTGTTCCAGCCCCTAACCTTTTGCAGGTTAGATTCTAACCACAGCATGGCAGTTCCAGGCGTCAGTTCTGCTTTATCGGCCCGTATTGAAGTGAAATGGTTTTTTGCAATTTTTGACCTACCCAGATATCCGCAGGAAATTTGGAAACCACTGCGGTGCTTCTCAGACAACGCTCTACAACCCTATATAGGTCACTTTTAAAATTGCCACTGGAAGTTCATTGACCTCCCTTGTGAGCATCGTTCACTCCATTCTCTGCCGCGCGACTCTGATCGCGTGTTCATCCTGCTTTCGTGTAGTTTAGGTCTCTGAGGCGTATGTTAGCACAAGAAGGAACAGTGGAGCCGGATAGATAGGCCCGGAGTCAGACGTTGTTCGTCTTCTTCACGACTTCTTCGACGCTCTTGAATACTCCCCAAGCCACTCGTTTCCTTCTGCTCAACTTTGCCACTTGGTCGTCGGCCATGTTGACTTCGCGACGTAGATACATGCAAGTGGGGGGGGGGGGGGCATTCGGAGATGTTCGTTCCATCGAGCGAGAAAGGGCATCAAAAACTCGTCCGTTCCTCACGAACCTCGTCTTCGTAAGATTGAGCTGCAGCACAACGTTCCCATATACACGATAGTAGTCGGGCAGAATTCGCTGCGCCTGGCTGATGCTCGGTGTTCTGAGCACGGTATCGTCAACGAAGCGAAAATGGGGCAGCTGCCGTCTGTCGATCCTCACTCCCATGTCTTCCTATTATAGTTCGCGCATGACGTTCTCGAGGGTGGCGCTGAAGAGCTTCGAGGATATAGCTTCGAGGATATCCCCTTGCCAAAAACCCCTTCTTCACGTTGATGACGATCGTCGTTGTAGAGTTATAAAATCTTGATCGTGAATCTCACTAAAACTGTCGAAGTACTCTAATGTGCCGAATAGGAATGCTCAGAGTGAGCAGGGCTTCGAAGACCGCTTCAGTTTCGACGGAGTCGAATGCCTTCTTCAAGTCGATGAACGTATGATATTGCGGCAGCTTATACTCTCACGATACGTCGGTGAGCTTCGTAATGGTGTGTATGTGGTCGATCGTGCTGAATCCTCCCCGGAATCCTGCTTTTTTGCATGGCCGTCCATCGTCCAGCGTTTTGCTAATCTCGTTTACGATTACTCAAATGAACAACTTGTAGACTAGCAACAGAACGGGCGTTCACCGTCACCCAAAATCTGTTGTGTCTAGTGCCACTTCAGTGACAATTTCGTGTTGTTTTGTGCAATATAAAGACAGTACATAACATCTTTAGTTTGCTAAGAAGTAACTAGGTGTTGTATGGTGAGTTGGCCTAAAACCTTTCAGATATGCGGAAACTAGGCCACTTTCATTAATTGGGACATTAGCTGTGTAAGAAAGCTGGGAAGTAATGTTGCATACTTCAAATGTCGAGATTCCTAGAACCTTTGAGTCACGATTTACAATTTTCTTATTGTATTGAATTTAGTGCGAACTAGAAATTTTTATAAATGCTTGCAAGTAAAAGGCTTGTCCACACCGACCACATTTCTAGTCAGCATTTGCTACTGGAAAAATGGATCTTCAGACAGAATAATTATGCCGTATGATAATTTCGAAATTTTCTGTTTTCTGGCGTTTTTGGCTTTTCTGTTTTCTGACGAAAACGGTGTTCTGATTTCCCGGAAAATTTTCAAAATTCCCCCCCCCCATCCTTGTTTCACACTTCCTGCCCTGGTGCTCCGCTGCAGCCCAAGCCTGGAATAGCGATACAGTCCCATTTCCCAAGGTTGTCAACGTTGTGTAAAATAACGGTTCTAGTACAGCCAAACCTTTTCCTCCGAAACGGTCCGCCTTCCCGAAAACGTGATTATGCCTTCATTCTTAGTGGCGTCGTGACTTCGGTACACTTCTCTTCTGGTTGAAACATGTGTACCTCTTGCTCCACTATCTCCAACTTCCAGCACTTCCTCGATTTCCAGTTGTCGCAGTTCGAAATCCTGTAGGACACTTCCTATCTTTCCGACAGTGCCATCTCGTCTCTCGAAGGAACGGAAGTGGAGATCCACACTTCAGTAGGTGAATTACTGCTTGAGGGTTATCAGATATTGTAGAGGTGGTGTTAACAGCAGTTCATTATGACCGCGCGATTTCGTAAGCATAGCAGAGACGACAATATTGATCGAGGGGCAGGTCCGGTCATGATCATGAGGTGCCGTCCTACATTGTGAGTACATAGTGGTGGCACTCAAACCCACCGACACTAATACATTGCAGTTTTCTAGCTTCTCTCACTGTTTCATGTTGTTCCCACGTCAAAACTTCTTAATTTGACAATGAGGATCACTGAATGGCGTGAAAGTTTCATATATCATCGTATTTTCCATTTTTGGGGCATTACTGGTGCATCACGAAATGTCGACAAGGAATAAGTGGTGAAAACATCTTACCGCAGAAAACTCCAAAAAAGGTTCGGATATGGAAATCTCTATGGAAATGAGATACTATGGTACAAGTGCCAAAACGCGACATGGCTGCAGAACCCAACCCTCGACACCACGATCGTGAAGCAACCCCTCTACTACTGCACAACCAAGGGCACGACACGGGTTACTTGCGCCGCCGTCGTAAGCTCGACGGTGCGTACCCTTAACCATTACACCTTTCTACTCGTTTGCATCATGGATTCGGAAACAACAAAACATGTTCTGTTACTATTTGGAGGGCGGAGATTCTGCCTATGTTTTTCGCTCTTGCCGTTCCGGCGTACCTTTGAGACAGTTCCCTTGTTTCTTGAAATGTTTCGGTTTCCCGGATCGAATAGGCTTTACGAGAGACGACATTTATATGGCCAGAAGCAGGCGCCATTTTGGATCGCGGTTGCGCTGATGTTTCGAAATTTTCAGCATATGTACAGTTCCCTCTCGTTATAACGCATTTACATGCATCTAGCTAATTGCGCAATCGTGCTGGACGCGTCTACGAACGAGGAAATAGAGAGGTAGGTCTGATCGTAGACGCGGTCAGCATCTTGCTCGCCTTTATTTTTCTTTTTTTCTTTTTTTAGGGGGCTAGAACTGAGCCCGAGTTGCATTATAGCGGGAGTCATTTTGAACGGAGAGTTCCTCCCAAAACAGCGCTATAACCGGAGTAGCATTGTATCCGACGCATTTTAAACGGAGCTTATTTGTATTAGCTTAAAGGTAAGCTGGTCGGACCAGAAAAAATCTACCTTATATAGAGAGTCGCGTCTTATCCGGAGGCGTCATAATGGGAGGGGTCTGTGCTTGCATAATAATATGTCTCACGATTGAGAGTGAAGGTGAACACTGAGGAGCCACCGAAGAGATGTAACTGTAAGGTTTTTCTGCCGAGAGGTGGCGAAACAAACCAATTCACTCTTTTATTCATCCGATTTATCCTTAACTTTATTATTTTTTAAAGTGGACAATGTGAGAATGTTGCCAGTGTGAATTGTTTAAAACCAGACGTTCAGCGGCCTAACGGCTTCTTACTCGCGTGACAGTGAAAAACTGGTTTTAGGAAAGTGGGACAGTAGGACACAATCTTCAAACCTGCTCCTATGAAGCCTATCCACCCTCTATCGCACTTATGCCGATTTACTCTCGGAAGTAGACATTCTCCACATGGCGAGGAACAGAATGTGATAACCTTGTGAGAACTCTATACCGCTAAATATCCCACGGCAATAATAATCTTCCGATTCCCGAGGTCATTCTCCCTATCCCCCCCCCCCCCGACAATACACAATGCTTGACCTGTGGCATCTTTGATCTAGACGCGCGTTGTACGACGTTCCTGTCACATACACGTTGGACGATAGTGAGAAAAAGTACTGGTCCGCCCTTACAGGTCCCTTCCACTGATAACCCTTCCTATTACTGGTTCCACTTTCACTGGCCCTCATTAATGTTCCCACCTTCACTGGTTCCCCCTTTACCGCCCTTCCCCCTTTCACAGGACTCACCCACTTCACTCGTTCCCGTTCATTGTGTCCCCATTTTGTCCCCCCCCTTACTGCCCCTCCCCCTCACCTAAGTGGTACCCTTTATTGGTCCCCTTCACTGGCCCTACCCCATTCACAGCTCCCCCATTCTGATCTCACCTTCACTGATCCCCTTTACTGGTCCCCTTCACTGGACGTCTTTACTGGTCCTACCTTCCCTGGTCCCCTCTTCACTGGTCCTCCTTTAATAGTTCCCCTTCACAGGATCTTCCCACTTCACTGGTTCCCATTCACTCCCCCCCCCCCCGCCCCAACTCTCATCTTAGCGGTATTCTTTATTGGCCTCCCTTCACTGGCTCCCATTAAAGGTACTACCCGTTCTGGTACCCTCCCCTCTTCACTGGTCCTCCCACCCTTCACTGGACCCCCGCTTTCTTGTCTCCCCTTTAGTAGTCTTCGATGTCCGGAATCCGGACACCCCTTGCGCGACATAGGAGACACCTCTTCTGAATTCAAACGCCGCTTTCATGACATCGGTGATACCCCCTCTAAATCGAGACTCCCCTTGCATGAAATTCGTAATACCTCTTCTGAGCCCAGTCACCACTTGCGTGGCATCGGTGATGTTTTCTGAACCCAGACCCCCATTACGCGACATCGGTGACACGTCTTCTGAACCCGCACTCCTGTTGAACAGCGTCGGTGACATGTCTTCTGAACCCAAACACCCATTACGCGACATCGTTGACACCTCTTCTGAACACAAACACCCAATGCGCGACATCGGTGACATGCCTTCTAATCCTAGCGCCTGTTGCACGACGTCGGTGACACCGCTTCTGAACTCGGACGACTTCTACTCGACTTCTAAGAAAGGCCAGACGGATGAGCAGACGGACGGACGGACAACCGCTAACTCCTTTATATATAGTAGGATAGAACAACGCGTATCAGAAGATAACCGAAAACTAACTGCAATAGCTCATCAGCGGCAGGTGATTCAGCAGAGGTGCCTAAAATGTTAGACAGGAGGTGAGGAATATCACTAGAAGCCAACATGCTTCTGTATAGCACATCTATTTATTAAAAGATGACGCTAGTGAATAAGAAAAACAGATAAATAGAAAGTAAAAGCAAGTTCTTGCAAGAACCTTACCTGAAAGACCTTTGCAGATATTAATCACCACTTTTCTATAAAAAGAAACACTTAAGGAATAAAGTGTAAAGGACGGCGTTACTCAATTCCTTTCGGGATGCGCTATGCTTTCTACTTTACAGGAGGTCGTGGAGGCGATTTGAATGCGTATTTGATTATACAAGTGCTCCGACACGCCTAACGGCTTGTCTCGCACTTGCGCGCTTTGCGCGACTTTGTAGCATCACTGACCTATCGAAAGTAGTTTTTTAAAACATAAAATTCGATAGCAGCATCTAGGACTTGGTGCGTAATTTATCGGCATCAAGCCCTTCACCACTTCGGTTCCTTCATCATAGACATTCTTTCCTGACCGGCCAGTAATGTCAGTGGTTTGTGCTGCGCAGCACTTATGTCCCTCAGGTTGTTCCCTCAGGTTTAAATACCTCGGATCAGCAATAGCGTCTGATGGCGGTCTGATGGTTGAAGTGAACTCACGCGTGAGCGCAGCTTGGTCCAAGTGGCGTTCGCTGACTGGTGTGCTCTGCGATAGAAAGATACCAGAGCACCTGAAGTCAAAGATCTACAGAACAGTCATCCGGCCAGTAGCGATGTACGGCGCTGAGTGTTGGCCTGCGACTAAGGAAGTTGAAGCGCGCCTCAGCGTCATGGAGACGAAGATGCTACGCTGGACGGCTGGAGTCACCCGCATGGACCGCATCAGAAATGATGCTATTCGGCAGAAGTTCGGTGTCGCGCCGATAGCGGCCAAGATGCGCGAAGCTCGCTTACGATGGTACGGCTACGTTCTGCGTGGAAAGGAAGACAGCGTCCGCAAGATAGGCCTTGGGTTGGAAGTGTCAGGAAAGCGGCCTAGAGGACGCCCAAAGCAGCGTTGGTCGGATACATGGGCATGAAAGTAACTGGCGTCCACCCTGATCAAGCGCATGACCGGGAAAGGTGGCGTCATGACACCAGAAGAGCGGACCCCGCGACGAAGCGGGACAAACGCTGAAGAAGAAGAAGAAGAAGAAGAATGGCCAGCCGATGAACATGTCAGCGCTTTATCCGTGCCAGATAGCTCCGGTACCAATTCACCGACGCTGGAGAGATGGAATGCTTGGTTGTTCTGGGCGTGAAATCGAACCAATATCAGGAATTGGGTCATGCAACAGGCCACGCTAAGCGACTGCATTACACCCACCCAAGGAGAGCACTTACGGGACCAAAATTTGGTACTGCCTCCAACGTTCGACCAATAAGGAGGTGCTGCAGGAAATTTTTCATATTTCTGGATAAGGAGCTAGTAGAGACTTTCGCTGTTGCAAATACCAGAACATTTAAGCAAATTCTTCTATACAGCGGGAAAGCATTAATGAGTGCAATGAATTGAATTCACAATCGTAATCGGTGTCGAAAAAAAATACATTTCTTTTTTTTCATTTCTTGTACAATGGGGTCCTAGCCACTATGCATTCTATGACTTCTTTGCTCCTTATAACATTAGAGAAATAAAATTTTGCCACATAAAATTTAGTGCCCTAATTATTAGGTTGTCCCATAAGTCTTCGCCGTTTTTTTCAACGATTCACTGCAGATTACTCCGGCAGTCTCTTGCATAGCCTTCGAAAGAGAATGATTAGTCTATCAAAATATGTATTGCATTTCTTTTTCCATCACGAATTTTGTCGATTTTTGTTCAATTTTTAGGTCGTTGAAGTGAAAAGTGAAAAAGTGAAAAGTAGCCATTTGCGCGCAAAGTTCTCTCCGCTTAGGTTTGCAATTTTTTGCGCAGTTTTTTATAGCACTAGGAAGACAATGTTTTGTACTACAAGAATATGTGTTGATCCTATTTTCTCACTTGTCCTTTATTGATTTTTAGGTCATCAAATTGGGCACAACTCGACTCCGAAACAAATTTCCTTGAAAACTAGAGACCAGCCGCTTTGTCACACCTCTATCAATGTGAGAGAAACTCAAGGACTAAGCCTCTGAAACGTGCGGCGACACGAATTGCATGAGGCCTTATATGGTGGGTTTGGCGTTGACTTCCCTGAAAGGAATACCTACTTTAAGAAGGCATTAAGCTGCTCGAAAAACGCACTTTGTTAGGACTAGACGAGTGCACAACGAGGAGTTCAAACTGCGGTTTGTTCAAACTTTTCGAGAAGATCCTTAGACGTACTGTCGTCCAAGAAGAATCGGATTCTTCTCATTGAAATCAATCCCAGATTCAAATCAGAAGTGCTGCAGTTGTCATAAATCTTGCTCATCTAGCCTAAATAATTGTGCGATAGCAAGCTAAGAGAAAAAAGAAGTGATGCACCAAACATATTGCGAATCTGCAGCTAGGACCGACTTCAGATTGTAAGCAACAGGCTTTGAAAGGTTCCCAGGGGCTTTCAGGTATCCAATTTTCAGAATGTTGCAACACATTTGCTTAAGCGTGGAGCGGCTGTTAGAGAGAATTTTCAGAATGTTTGCCCTTACGCTAACCTGTCGGTTCCACATGTCACAAACGTGAAGAGCGACAACACACATTCCATACAGAGGACTGAACCGTCATCAGGCACTCGCACTGCCGCCCTGCCTCAGAGAGTGACGCGGTACTTATCTGCCGAGCATTTTGACTGCGTCGAGCTCCATGGCGCTTTCGCCAAGGACGCAGTCGGAAAGGACCACTCGTCAAGCCACCCTTGCCACTAATTTCCTTGACGTTTTCGTTTCTTTACCTATTTGCCGTGAAACGCAGGATGCGCCATAAGCACAATCCCGATTGCCTCTCCTGACTTCCACGAAGGTAGAAGACGATGTGTAAGGCACCCGAAGTTTCGAGAGAGGAGGTGTGTGTGCAGCCGTCAAATGATGAAGGCATTTCGACACTCCAACTACAACCAGAAAAGGAAGAGCTGTGGCCACAGCGACCTATGAAATTTTTGAAGTGTAAGCAGCTCAACACAGAAAGCTGACAGGGAACCCTGTAAAAAGCTAGCGCAGTCACTATTAGATTGTTCAATAACTACTGTCGTTTAATTTTTTCATATTCCTTCTTAAGCTATTCGTTCAATTTCGATAGATAACCGTAGTAGACATAGCTTGACTTCTCAGAAGCCTCAACCAATGTAGACTATACCCTCAAAGCTAAGCTCAAAGTAGGCTCCACCATCGCATATGTTAAAGCGTTTGGTGAGGTGGTTTTCCTCATGATAAACCAGTTTGTTTGAGTAACCAAGCCGCTGCAAGGGCAAGTAAACGGTTGAATTCGATATGTAAGCTGCTTTGCCATCTCTGAAGTTGTCGCACTTCGGTTAGTTTCGATTAACGCCTTTATTTTGTCGTCATCAGTGGTGATTGTACGGTCGGTATGTGGTTATACCTGTGCTCGAATAACCTAACCAAACAGTCATTCGAATGAATTTCATTCGAGTTTGAATATTCGATTTCGAATATTTAAAAAAATCGCGTTTTGTATTTCGAATTCGAATGTTCAGAAAAACCACTTTTTTCGAATATATTTGAATTCGAACACGCGAAATTTATGAGCATTCGAAACCATTTCAATATTCGAAAAATTTTTTGGAGCACAAATATATATGCGGAGCACCTTGCAAACTAAAATTTCCAGAGCGAAAGCGAACAAACCAGCGCTGACATTGGCATTTACTATGGCCATCCCCCTTCACATAGCTTCTTCTGAGCTTGCTCCGTATTTTTGCCCTTTCGGAAGTAAAACAGTAAAATATGCCGACAATACTTTCTGTGGTTTCCCATTTTACCATTTTCTTTTTACCAGTCGGATTTTGTTATAGACGTTCAGTTTTCGAGAGTCTAAAGTCTAACCTTTGAAATACATAGAATATTATTAGGTTGTCCCATAAGTCCCGCCGTTTTTTTCAATGATTCACTGCAGATTACTCCGGCGGTCTCTTGCATAGCGCTGCATAGCTTTAGAAAGAGAATGATTTGCTCTATCAGAAGGTGTATTGCATTTTTTTCATCCCGAATTTTGTCAATTTTTATGTCGTTGAAGTGAAAAGTGAAAAAGTGAAAAGCCATTTGCGCACTTGTTCTCTCCGCTTAGGTTTGTAATTTTTTGCGCAGTTTTTTATAGCACTAGGAAGACAATGTTTTGTACTACAAGAATATGTGTTGGTCCTATTTTCTCACCTGTCCTTTATTGATTTTTAGGTCATCAAATTGGGAATTCCGACTTTTTCGTCCAAATTTTTACCAAAACTCCGGTTCTGTGGTTGAACTTTTTTGCTTGGTGTTTCATGTCGTTTGGAAGAGGATGTCTTGCTCAGTAAGAATTTGTGTCACGTTTATGCTCACGCTGATTTCTGTCGAATATCAACAACTGAAGAAGGAGAAGGAGTTGTTGGTGGAGATGATTATTCTCTTTTTGGCGTTTTGTTGATATTTAATAGAAATCAATAAACGCGACACATATTCTTATAGAGCAAGACATTTTCTTTCGAATCACATATAACACCCACCCAAAATGTCTAACTGCAGAGCAGGAGCTGTCGGCAAAAATAACCAACCTCCTTCGGATGTCCCAATTTGATGGCCTAAAAATCAATAAAGGACAAATGAGCAAATAGCACTAACACACATTCTTCTAACACAGAACATTGTCTTCCAAATGCTGTAAAAAACTGCGCAAAAAATTACAAACCTAAGCGTAGAGAACAAGTGCGCAAATGGCTACTTTTTCTTCATTATTAAGGCGATCGATTTTTGGTTGATTTTTAGTAAAGATTGACCCCGTCTCGGCCATAGAACATGCTTTTCGGAAGGAATTTTTATTTTCTTCCTCTTTCTACGAGCTATCAGTTTAAAGGAAAATCCGAAAACTCTCCGTGTTATGACCGTTTAAGTGCAGCTAATCTCGTTCTCTCATTTCGACCGTCGACTGCGAAGGTTCTACTTGTTATGTAATAATTTTTCCACCTAAGCTTGAGCCTGGCCCAAGTGTTTATCCGCTTCGTTAGGATTCTGCGGTAGGTCGAGCACAATGCAATAGAAGCGGAGGTCATCAGAAGCTACCCTTAACCTGAGGATTTCCTCAACAAGAGGAAAAGTCGGTGGAAACACGTTGTTTTGCCTTTAAGTTGAGCACGTTTAGCATGTCTTTGATATTCGTTACATCTCACGTATTCGTGCTTGTTGCTAAGAGTGCATATATCTAAGCAGGAGAACAAAGTTGTTTTCTGGAGCTATTTTTGAGATATTTAAAAATTGGTATTAATAATAAATAAATATGATATATAGATATTTAAAACTGCTTCAATCCACTGTCAGGACAATTGTGGTTTAGGACGCCTAGTTGCACTGTGGTACGATACAGCTTACCAAGGCTTTAAGTGATTTAACCACATTTGAAGGGCAATGCATTATAAACGGCGACTTCAACTCTCCAGATATTGACTGGGTTAAGGTTCCTCTGCATGCCACTTCTTTTACATAACAAATGTTTTTCTCAATTTTTGCCACTCCAACAAGCTTGTTCAAAAAGTTCACAAACCAACTCGCGGTAGTCATACACTTGATCTCGTTCTTTGTAGCGACACTAAGCTAATACGTGATGTACTTGTATCTGCACCAACTGGGTCAAGTGATCACAACAGCCTCTCTTACAATGTAAAGACTTTCATAGATCCACTATACTTCCGCCTCCGGAGGTCCTTCCACAAAGCCCCGTATGATGACAATTGCCGCTACTTGTACTCCTTAGATTGGAGATATATTTTGGAGGCACTTCCTGATATCAGCGATAAGTATGAGTTTTTCTATCAATTTTGCATGCATCACTTCAGGAATTTGTCCCTTTAGAGAGGCAGGCCCCAATTAGAGGCAGCACTCCACCGCACCTATCCAATCTCTTTGAAATTAAAGAAAAAGCATGGATGGACTACCAAAAAAATCCATGTCTTCAGGCTAGTGAACGTTTTAGGCACATCATCATCATCATTTTCAATAGCGTTTGTCCCGCTTGGTGGCGGGGTCCGCTCTTCTGGTCTGGTGACGCCAATTCCCCCGCTCAAACGCTTGGTCGGGATGGACACCAGCTAACTTCAAGTCCATCGGCAACGTATCTAGCCAACCTTGTTTCGGGCGTCCTCTGGGCCGTTTTCCAGGGACTTCAAGATTCAGGCCAATCTTACACACGGAGTCGTCGTTAGCGCGATCGACGTGACCATACCATCGAAAACGTGCAACTTGTCAGCTATCGAGGCGACACCGAACCTTTGTCGCATGGTTTCATTGCGAACGCGGTCCAATCGCGTTACTCCAGCCGTGCACCTTAGCATTTTCGTTTCCATTACACTGAGGCGGCTTTCGATTTCTTTCGTCACGGGCCAGCACTCAGCACCGTACGTCGCTACTTGGCGGACGACTGCTCTATACACTTTTGACTTGAGGTGCTCAGGAATTGTCTTGTCGCAAAGCACCCCAGTCAACGAATGCCATTTGGACCAAGCTACACTCACACGTGCATTCACCTCCAACTTTAGACTGCCATCGGATGTGACTGTTGATCCAAAATACTCGAAAGATGTAACTCGTGAGAGCTCAGTACCATTGATCTTAATGGATCCATGCTCATTAACATCCGTTGTCAAGTATTCCGTCTTTTTGACGTTTAGCTTGAGTCCGAACAATGCTAAGCGATCGCACCACGTCTGTGCCTGTCGCTCGAGCTCTGCTTTGTCTTCGCATGCAAGCATGACGTCATCGGCATACAGCAGCGTCCAAGGAGCTGCCCTTTGGAGATTGCGTGTAATTGCATCCATGACGATCACGAAGAGCAGTGGGGAGAGCGCAGATCCCTGGTGCACTCCGACAGAGATTGGAAACTCCATCGAGGTGCCTGCTGGTACTCGTACTCAGCTTATTGGGCAGGAGTAGAGGATGCGCACCCACTCAATAAGCTTTTCGGGGATAACATGTCGTCGCAACGCGCACCATATCACTTCCCGCGGAACGCGGTCAAAGGCCTTCTCCAAGTCCAGGAAGGCGAAATGCACCCACCGGTTTCTGTTTCTCGCGGTGCTTCTCTAGCAGAAGACGAACGGCGTGTATGGCATCAACCGTCCCACAGCCAGTAACGAAACCACACTGATTATTGGAAAGCTGGACGACATCCCGGATACGTCTATCGACAATTCGCTCAAAGACTTTCATGGTGTGCGAAAGAAGGCGAATTGGACGGTAACTAGCACAAACTGCAGGACTGCCCTTCTTCTTCCAAATCGGAATAGTCGTGCTTTGCTGCCAACCCTCAGGCACTTTCTTCTCAGCAACAACCTGATTGAAAAACTCAGTCAGCCAGTCAGCAGGGCATCAGACCTTCGACTTCCACAGGTCAGCTGGCAGGTCATCGGGACCAGTGGCTTTGCCTGACTTCATCTTCCTCAGGGCTGCTTTGTTTCGCTCACTGTGATCTTCTGAACGGGACCGTATACAGGTGATGCAAAAGGAACAGCAGGATGTTCAAGTTCTACATTCGAGATTTCCTCGAAGTATTCGCGCCATCACTTCACAGCCCTCTTACGATCCATTAGAAGACGTCCGTTGTCGTCGTTAATGCCAAAGAACTTCTCGATGTCTTCGGCTTGGCGACAGCGAGCTTTCGTAAGTCGGTAAAGATAACGCTAACCATCGCGCGATTCCAGTTTTTCGCTGACCTCAGCGTAGTATGCGGCTTTAGCAGCAGCCATTCTTTGCCGCTTTTTTTGCTTCACGATAATTCTGCCAATTGTGAACTGTTTTATCACCGATAAATTCGTGATAGAGCCGTTTCTTTTTCCTGACCTTCTCTCTGACATCGTCAGTCCACAGCCAAGCCGGCTTGTCGACCCAGCGCCGTCCAGGCTTCGTTGTGCCGAGTTCGAGGCGCGCAGCCCGAGTTATCGCATCGGTAGCATCCTTCCTGGTTTCGTCGACAGTTGTTACCGTCAGCAACCGATTGCGAGAAATAACATCTGCTTCCTTCTCTTTCAGTCGCCACCATTTGATTCTAGCCATCCCGCATCGCTCAACGCGTTTAGACCTCGGAGGTGCGACCTTCAGCGAGCAGATCAGTGGACGGTGTTGCATGGCAACCGTCTCATACGGCACGGTCTTCGCGTCTGTGACAAGACCTTGGTCGCGACGCCTAACAAGGACATAGTCAATCTGCGTTTTGGCGTTCCCGCTATAAAACGAGATGAGGTGGGAGTCACGCTTTCGAAACTTGGTGTACACAATGGTGAGGTGGTGTGAGTCTGCATACTCAAGTACACGCTCACCATCGGCGTTGCGTGACCCATAGCCAAAACCACCATGACAGCTGTAACCATCTTTCGTTGCTCCCACGTGACTACTAAGGTTACCTGCCACAACAACCATATCTTCTGACGGCACTACCGCTGTTTCTTCATCAAGCGAGGACCAGAACTCGTCCTTGGTTTGCTCGGAACAGGAGCACACGCGGAAAAGAAATGACATCGTCGCTCTTCTACGGCGACAACAATCTTCATCCAGCGGTCATCGAAACGTTCTACGCTTGCAGTCCCGTCACGGAAACTTTCGGAGACGATCATACCGACACCACTGGTGGTCTTAGGGCTTCCACATAGAACGGCCTTAAAGCCACGTCCTATGTCCCTTGACTTGCTGCAGGACCACCTCGTCTCCTGCACCGCACAGAAATCTATCTTTCTTCGCTCCAGTGCTTCTACCAACTCGCACGAGCGGCCCGTCAACGTACCCATATTCAACGTTGCAACGCGGGTCTTGCCTACGTTACGGGACTTTCGGACTAGCTCAGTTGCCCCCCGATGCCGTCCTCGCATCAGGGACCCTCGCATACTTCTCACACTCGCAGGGCTTTGTGAGTGCGCGTCGGTTCCGGCGGACGCCGTAGCACTATCTCGAGAACTCTGAAACGTGATCGACCATATGATGTGACACAGGATGCTCGTAGGCCGGCCTGTCACTAGGGCCTGTCGCTTGCAGTCGATTGTCCGTGATTGGCTCGGCTCGGAAAAGCAAGCAGTTGCCAGTGGCACCACGTGGAGGAACGGACATCGCCACCTGAACGTTTGAGGCACATTAAAACTAAATTTGGCCGCCTTCTCAAAAAGTACAATAGCTACGTCGAACGGAAACTTCTGGACAATCCAAAAAAAATGCTCGTTATGTAAATTGTTGACTCAGGCGACAGGCCCTAGTGACAGGCCGGCCTACGAACATTTGTGTCACATCATTTGGTTGATGACGTTCAAGAGCTTTCGAGATAATGCTACGGCGTCCGCGGGAGCCGACACGCACTCGCAAAGCCCGGCGAGTGTGAAAAGTGTGCGAAGGTCCCTGATGCGAGGATGGCCTCGGGGGGCAACCAAGAGCGGACCCCGCCACCAAGCGGGACAGACGCTAATAAAAATGATGATATAAATTGTTGAACTCAAGGCTGAAGCAGTCAACTAAGATCCCTGCGCTAGTTGATGATGAAGGTAACTCAGCTGTCAGTGATCTTGAAAAAGCCTCCATGCTAGCCGCACATTTTAAAAAATCATACTCCGTTGATGCAGATAATGAAAGCTGGTCTGAGTTTGCCTTTTCCACTCAAAGCCCCTCACCTAATAGCTAGTTTAGTTCTACAAGGAGGACATTTTCAAGCATCTGAGTAACTTACCGCTATCGTATACCACTACTCCTGATGAAATACCTGCCTACTTCATCAAGAAGGTAGCTGTAGCTTTAGTAGCTCCTCTTGAGCATATTTTAATCGATGGAACCATGCATTCATCACAACTTTCCCCAAAAAAACACCACACAGCCTAGTATCTAATTATCGTCCTATTAGTATCACATCAGTGTTTTCCAGAGTATTCGAGAAGATTCTAAAAGTGGTTCTTGTAAATCATATAGAAGCAATGAGGTTATACCTAAGAACCAATATGGCTTCAGAGTCGGAAGATCGACTAGACCTTGATGATGTCTACCTTAGATGATTGGACCAAGCCACTGGATGGTAACACTGATATTGATGTGGTCTTTTTTGATTTTAGCAAGGCTTATGATAAGGTGCCTTTCAAAAACTTATTTTCAAGCTTCAAATTTCTGGAATGTTAAGTTGGTAATGAACTTCATCACAAATAGATCCTTCCAAGTCAAGGTGAACGACGAATTTTCTCGCACGTACTCGATAACAAGTGGCGTACCCCAGGGGTGTTGTGTGTAATGTCACCGATTCTTATCATTATTTACACCTCTGGTTTACCTGTCGTAGTCTAAAAGCGGTGCGTTAAGTGCAAGATGTTTGCCGACGATGTAAAAGTATACAGGAATACTACCTGTGAAGAATACCTACCTCACTTTGCCCTCCCATGTGCAGTTAATGATGTTGCCGATTGGTCGGACAGGTAGAAATTACCCATCTCAGCTTTAAAAAAACTAGGATTTCTCATCTAAGCAATTCAAATTCGGTAAACACATTTACTGCCTTGGTGGTTGCAACCTACTCAGTGAAAACACTGCGTGATCTGGGCTTCATCTTAGACAAAAAACTTAGTTTTTCAAAGCATTGCGAGACGATTGCAAAGAAAGCTGAAAGAGTTACTTACAACATTTTCAGAGCGTTATCTACAAATTTAAAAACTCACTTGCTTCTTGCATACAAATCATATGTTCGCCCAATATGCGCCATCTCATCTCACGATCTCATCGGTGAAGAAACGTACAACACCTGCTCCCGACAGGATCAGACCCGAACACCTGAAGAACCTCCCGCCAGTGCTCATCAACACCCTGGCGCAGCTCTTCTCCCGCTGCCTGTCGGAGTGCAAGGTTCCATCCCAGTGAAAGACCAGCAAGACCGTCTTGCGGTACAAGAAAGGGGAAGTGCACGACATTGGCAACTATCGTCCGATCTGCCTGTATCCGTAGTCTACAAGCTGTTCACTCCAGTGACCTTGAAGAGGATCAGCCGAACGCTTGACGAAGAACAGCCGTGCGAGCAAGCAGGATTTCGGAGAGGATTCAGCCTCAACCACATACACACCATTACGAAGCTCATCGAAGTGTCGGGAGAGTAGAAACTGCCGCGGTTTCTTGCGATCATCGACCTGAAGAAGGCATTAGACTTCGTCGAAACAAAAGCGGTTTTCAAGGCCCTGCTCACTCAGGGCGTTCCTACTTAGTACGTCAGGGTACTTTGAGAGCTGTGCAGTGAATTCACTACCAAGATTTCGCCATTCTACAACGACGTCGTCATCGATGTGAAGGGAGGGGTTCGGCAAGGGACATTCCCGATGCTCTTCGTCGCCACCCTCGAAAACGTCATGCGCGAACTAGAATGGAAAGACATGGGAGTGAAGGTCGACGGCCAGCAACTGCACCATCTTCGCTTCGCTGATGACATCGTGCTCATAACACCGAGCATCAGCCAGGCGGAGCGAATGCTGGTCGATCTCGATCGTGATCGTGTAGTAGGAACGTTGGACTGCAGCTGAATCTTACGAAGACGATGTTCATGAGGAATGGACAAGTTTCTGTTGTCCCATTCTTGTTCAACGGCACGAACATCTCCGAGTGCTCCAGTTACGCGTATCTTGGTCGCGATGTCAGTATGGAGAACGACCTAGAGCCGGAGTTGGGCAGCAGGAAAAGACGGCTTGGAGAGCTTTTAAGAGCGTCGAAGAAGTTGTGATGAAGACGAAGAACGTCAGACTCCACACACACTTATTCGACTCCGCCGTTCTTTCTACGCTAACATCCGCTGCAAAGACCTGGGCCATACGAAGGTAGGATGGACACGCTGTCAGCATGAAATTGAGAGGGCGATGCTCGGAATGCTGAAGTGAGAGAAGGCCCCGGAGTTCCGAGCCTCGTCGATGTTCGAAAATCAGAAGTGCTGTCGCAGGTGGACTCCTTCATAAGCATGGATATAAGGTACACCAGCAGTTCGCACTTTTCCGATGCTTCGATGAGAATAGTCACCGCAGAGGTCCATGCAGTAACCTCGTGGAAGCACCTCTTTGATCTAACAACTACATAAAAACTGTGCCATATGTAGCTGCAGCTTCGAGAGATCTTATTCCAGTTCCTGCGATTCTGCCAAGTGATTCACGGAGTTCCTGTTCCAGATTGAATCAAATATCAAACTATGCCGTTGGGATTGCAAACGCGATAACCTACTTCATTATGTTCACCACATTGTACATCAAAGGAACGCTCACTTTCAAAAATAACAACGAGATAAGAATGACTGTCCATGTGATCATCGTGACATCCGATAGAAGCGGCGAATTCTTCGGGAGAGCTCAGTGTTTTGGTTTAACTCCAGTTTATATACAGGTAGCTGATGTGTCAGTTTTCGAACTGGCGCTTTTTGTCTACTGGGAATACGGGCCGTTCGGGGGCCTATCAAATTTCTGGAGACGAGCCCTTAATGGCTATTCATGATTATTTACTACGACGTGCTCATTCTACCTTACGTTATCCTGAACAGGTTTGTTACCCAATGAATACCCTAGATTGTAGTGCAGTTCTAGTTGAATTCCAGAAGCGTCAAGGCAGAGATGAAGTCTCTTTTCCGCAAACGCAGCGTCTCCATATCTCCGCTCGTAAAGCTGTCTTCTGGTCATGAAAAAGCCCTCCAGCGCAGAAGTGCATAAGGTTGAACCCGCATAATCTTGCGCAGTTTTGTGCTCATTCTGCCCTCATGAAGTCGTGCGACACGAATTAACAATGTATTCCCTGTTTTGTTGGCACCTGCTCGCGGAGAAGTTCAACTTGAACTGTTTCTGTTCAGTTACCATTGATTCACTTGTCTTATAGCGATTCAGACTTCTACAACTTTTTGCACTTTGTTGGAAACGCAGCCCTTCTCTCTGGCAGTAATAGAGATGACTTACAGCCACTTACTGTTGCCAACAGCGCTACGATTCCCAACTTTCTTCTGGTTAAAACCCTAACATGTTTTCGAACTTTGTGCTATTGTTGTGTGCCTATTTCGATACAGTGTTATCGGCAAAAGCCTTTGACAAGGAGGTATTACGGCAAGCCCCTTACCTCATCACGTTTGTCATATGCTATGCACTTAAACGCCACTATACATCAGAATAAACTTGAAGGATGGGTGCTGTGTGGAGCCAGCAGAATCCCGTCATGTGTACCTCATTACAGCGTTAGGTGCCCTAATTTTTAAAGGCGTCACAAGCAGAGAAGGAACCACAAATACAGTACCTGACAGCGGGCGACCCGTCCATCGGATCGGATCGGAAGACAAGAAAAAGCAGCGCAAGGGGACTACGTGTGCAGAGCTGCTGTTCTTCCAGGTTACAAGTGTTACAAGTCTGATGTAGTATTTGAATAAGGGTCAAGCGTGAGGTGCAAAAATTGCGGGTGGTACTTTTGTTTGAGTTGGAGGGGGGGGGGGTCGTACTTTGATTTGGTTCCTAAGACAAAATTCCTCGGGGGATCGTTCTATCGCAAGTATAGCAGAGGTCTGAAAACAACAAATTTATTATTATTATTGTTCAGTTATTAATGCTTTGACGCAAATAAATCAATGAAGATTTTTTAGGCATGGCAGCGACATGGCAACACGCTGAGCACCGCTTCTTCTCCAGAAAGCAGACGCCATTTGGATTTGCAGAGTTATAGCATTGGATAATAAACTTTTTTAAGCAGTTTTCAGATTAACTGAAATTAGTCGATTGCTGCTGAATTTTGTAGGCGCGGCACATTTTCCAGTTAAGAGATGTAACTACTGAAGTTCAAAATGGATCTTGCCGAAATTTATCCTTCAATTTGTAGCAGGAAAAAACGGGCCTCTCCTAAGCTAATAATCCGCTCAGCGATGAGTCACACTATCGATCGACGCGATGAGTCATAAAATAAGGGAAATTACGGGGCACAAATTAAGGCAAGAAAATAGCGGAACGTTGACGTTTGTTTTTGAAGTCTAGATCACCATCGATCGATATCGATCAAATTATCGTTTCTTATGGATGTCGTCGAAGCTGTTCGAAACTTCAGACCTGGGGGTAATTGAGTTCGCTGAACATGATTGTGAATTTCGTTTTTGAAGTGTAGATCACCATCGATCGATATCGATCAAATTATCGATTTTTTTATGGATGTCGTCCGAGCGGTCCGAAACTTCAGCCTTTAGGGGTAATCGAGGTCGCTGAACACGATTATAAAGTTCGTTTTTGAAGTGTAGATCACCATCTATCGATACCGATCAAACTATCGATTTTTTATGGATGTCGTCCGAGCGGTCAAAAACTTCAGCCTTTAGGGGTAATCGAGGTCGCTGAACACGATTATAAAGCTCGTTTTTGAAGTGTAGATCACCATAAACTATCGATTTTTTTAGGAATGTCGTCCAAGCGGTCCGAAACTTCAGACTCGAGGTCGCTGAACACGATTATGACGTTCGTTTTTGAAGTGTAGATCACCATAAACTATCGATTTTTTTAGGAATGTCGTCCGAGCGGTCCGAAACTTCAGCCCTGGGGGTAATCGAGGTTGCTGAACACGACTATGACGTTTGTTTTTGAAGTCTAGATCACCATCGATCGATATCAATCAAATTATCGTTTCTTATGGATGTCGTCGAAGCTGTTCGAAACTTCAGACCTGGGGGTAATTGAGTTCGCTGAACATGATTGTGAATTTCGTTTTTGAAGTGTAGATCACCATCGATCGATATCGATCAAATTATCGATTTTTTATGGATGTCGTCCGAGCGTTCCGAAACTTCAGCCTTTAGGGGTAATCGAGGTCGCTGAACACGATTATAAAGTTCGTTTTTGAAGTGTAGATCACCATAAACTATCGATTTTTTTAGGAATGTCGTCCAAGCGGTCCGAAACTAAGACTCGAGGTCGCTGAACACGATTATGACGTTCGTTTTTGAAGCGTAGATCACTATCGATCGATATCGATCAAATTATCGATTTTTTATGGATGTCGTCCGAGCGGTCCGAAACTTCAGCCGTAGGGTAATCGAGGTCGCTGAACATGATTATGAAGTTCGTTCGTTTTTGAAGTCTAGATCACCATCGATCGATATCGATCAAATTATCGTTTCCTATGGATGTCGTCGAAGCTGTTCGAAACTTCAGACCTGGGGTAATTGAGTTCTCTGAACATGATTGTGAATTTCGTTTTTGAAGTGTAGATCACCATCGATCGATACCGATCAAATTATCGTTTTTTATGGATGTCGTCAAAGCTCTCCGAAACTTTAGGCCTGGGGGTAATCGAGGTCGCTGAACATGATTATAAAGTTCGTTTTTGAAGTTTAGATAATCATCGATCGATATCGATCAAATTATCGATTTTTTATGGATGTCGTACGAGCGGTCCGAAACTTCAGCCTTTAGGGGTAATCGAGGTCGCTGAACACGATTATAAAGTTCGTTTTTGAAGTGTAGATCACCATAAACTATCGATTTTTTTAGGAATGTCGTCCAAGCGGTCCGAAACTTCAGACTCGAGGTCGCTGAACATGATTATAAAGTTCGTTTTTGAAGTTTAGATAACCATCGATCGATATCGATCAAATTATCGATTTTTTATGGATGTCGTCCGAGCGGTCCGAAACTTCAGCCGTAGGGTAATCGAGGTCGCTGAACATGATTATAAAGTTCGTTTTTAAAGTTTAGATAACCATCGATCGATACCGATCAAACTATCGATTTTTTTAGGAATGTCGTCCAAGCGGTCCAAAACTCCAGCCGTAGGGGTAATCGAGGTCGCTGAACACGATTATAAAGTTCGTTTTTGAAGTGTAGATCACCATAAACAATCGATTTTTTTAGGAATGTCGTCCAAGCGGTCCAAAACTCCAGCCGTAGGGGTAATCGAGGTCGCTGAACACGATTATAAAGTTCGTTTTTGAAGTGTAGATCACCATAAACTATCGATTTTTTTAGGAATGTCGTCCAAGCGGTCCGAAACTCCAGCCGTAGGGGTAATCGAGGTTGCTGAACACGATTATAAAGTTCGTTTTTGAAGTGTAGATCACCATAAACTATCGTTTTTTTAGGAATGTCGTCCACGCGGTCCGAAACTTCAGACTAGAGGTCGCTGAACACGATTATGACGTTCGTTTTTGAAGTGTAGATCACCATCGGTCGATATCGATCAAATTATCGATTTTTTATGGATGTCGTCCGAGCGGTCCGAAACTTCAGCCTTTAGGGGTAATCGAGGTCGCTGAACACGATTATAAAGTTCGTTTTTGAAGTGTAGATCACCATAAACTATCGATTTTTTTAGGAATGTCGTCCAAGCGGTCCGAAACTTCAGACTCGAGGTCGCTGAACACGATTATGACGTTCGTTTTTGAAGTGTAGATCACCATAAACTATCGATTTTTTTAGGAATGTCGTCCGAGCGGTCCGAAACTTCAGCCCTGGGGGTAATCGAGGTCGCTGAGCACGATTATAAAGTTCGTTTTTGAAGTGTAGATCACCATAAACTATCGATTTTTTTAGGAATGTCGTCCAAGCGGTCCGAAACTCCAGCCGTAGGGGTAATCGAGGTTGCTGAACACGATTATAAAGTTCGTTTTTGAAGTGTAGATCACCGTAAACTATCGTTTTTTTAGGAATGTCGTCCAAGCGGTCCGAAACTTCAGACTCGAGGTCGCTGAACACGATTATGACGTTCGTTTTTGAAGCGTAGATCACTACCGATCGATATCGATCAAATTATCGTTTTTTATGGATGTCGTCCGAGCGGTCCGAAACTTCAGCCTTTAGGGGTAATCGAGGTCGCTGAACACGATTATAAAGTTCGTTTTTGAAGTGTAGATCACCATCTATCGACACCGATCAAACTATCGATTTTTTATGGATGTCGTCCGAGCGGTCAAAAACTTCAGCCTTTAGGGGTAATCGAGGTCGCTGAACACGATTATAAAGTTCGTTTTTGAAGTGTAGATCACCATAAACTATCGATTTTTTTAGGAATGTCGTCCAAGCGGTCCGAAACTTCAGACTCGAGGTCGCTGAACACGATTATGACGTTCGTTTTTGAAGTGTAGATCACCATAAACTATCGATTTTTTTTAGGAATGTCGTCCGAGCGGTCCGAAACTTCAGCCCTGGGGGTAATCGAGGTTGCTGAACACGACTATGACGTTTGTTTTTGAAGTCTAGATCACCATCGATCGATATCAATCAAATTATCGTTTCTTATGGATGTCGTCGAAGCTGTTCGAAACTTCAGACCTGGGGGTAATTGAGTTCGCTGAACATGATTGTGAATTTCGTTTTTGAAGTGTAGATCACCATCGATCGATATCGATCAAATTATCGATTTTTTATGGATGTCGTCCGAGCGTTCCGAAACTTCAGCCTTTAGGGGTAATCGAGGTCGCTGAACACGATTATAAAGTTCGTTTTTGAAGTGTAGATCACCATAAACTATCGATTTTTTTAGGAATGTCGTCCAAGCGGTCCGAAACTAAGACTCGAGGTCGCTGAACACGATTATGACGTTCGTTTTTGAAGCGTAGATCACTATCGATCGATATCGATCAAATTATCGATTATTTATGGATTTCGTCCGAGCGGTCCGAAAGTTCAGCCCTAGGGTAATCGAGGTCGCTGAAGATGATTATGAAGTTCGTTCGTTTTTGAAGTCTAGATCACCATCGATCGATATCGATCAAATTATCGTTTCTTATGGATGTCGTCGAAGCTGTTCGAAACTTCAGACCTGGGGTAATTGAGTTCTCTGAACATGATTGTGAATTTCGTTTTTGAAGTGTAGATCACCATCGATCGATACCGATCAAATTATCGTTTTTTATGGATGTCGTCAAAGCTCTCCGAAACTTTAGGCCTGGGGGTAATCGAGGTCGCTGAACATGATTATAAAGTTCGTTTTTGAAGTTTAGATAATCATCGATCGATATCGATCAAATTATCGATTTTTTATGGATGTCGTACGAGCGGTCCGAAACTTCAGCCTTTAGGGGTAATCGAGGTCGCTGAACACGATTATAAAGTTCGTTTTTGAAGTGTAGATCACCATAAACTATCGATTTTTTTAGGAATGTCGTCCAAGCGGTCCGAAACTTCAGACTCGAGGTCGCTGAACATGATTATAAAGTTCGTTTTTGAAGTTTAGATAACCATCGATCGATATCGATCAAATTATCGATTTTTTATGGATGTCGTCCGAGCGGTCCGAAACTTCAGCCGTAGGGTAATCGAGGTCGCTGAACATGATTATAAAGTTCGTTTTTAAAGTTTAGATAACCATCGATCGATACCGATCAAACTATCGATTTTTTTAGGAATGTCGTCCAAGCGGTCCAAAACTCCAGCCGTAGGGGTAATCGAGGTCGCTGAACACGATTATAAAGTTCGTTTTTGAAGTGTAGATCACCATAAACAATCGATTTTTTTAGGAATGTCGTCCAAGCGGTCCAAAACTCCAGCCGTAGGGGTAATCGAGGTCGCTGAACACGATTATAAAGTTCGTTTTTGAAGTGTAGATCACCATAAACTATCGATTTTTTTAGGAATGTCGTCCAAGCGGTCCGAAACTCCAGCCGTAGGGGTAATCGAGGTTGCTGAACACGATTATAAAGTTCGTTTTTGAAGTGTAGATCACCATAAACTATCGTTTTTTTAGGAATGTCGTCCACGCGGTCCGAAACTTCAGACTCGAGGTCGCTGAACACGATTATGACGTTCGTTTTTGAAGCGTAGATCACTACCGATCGATATCGATCAAATTATCGATTTTTTATGGATGTCGTCCGAGCGGTCCGAAACTTCAGCCCTGGGGGTAATCGAGGTTGCTGAACACGACTATGACGTTTGTTTTTGAAGTCTAGATCACCATCGATCGATATCGATCAAATTATCGTTTCTTATGGATGTCGTCGAAGCTGTTCGAAACTTCAGACCTGGGGGTAATTGAGTTCGCTGAAAATGATTGTGAATTTCGTTTTTGAAGTGTAGATCACCATCGATCGATACCGATCAAATTATCGTTTTTTATGGATGTCGTCCGAGCGGTCCGAAACTTCAGCCTTTAGGGGTAATCGAGGTCGCTGAACACGATTATAAAGTTCGTTTTTGAAGTGTAGATCACCATCTATCGATACCGATCAAACTATCGATTTTTATGGATGTCGTCCGAGCGGTCAAAAACTTCAGCCTTTAGGGGTAATCGAGGTCGCTGAACACGATTATAAAGTTCGTTTTTGAAGTGTAGATCACCATAAACTATCGATTTTTTTAGGAATGTCGTCCAAGCGGTCCGAAACTTCAGACTCGAGGTCGCTGAACATGATTATAAAGTTCGTTTTTGAAGTTTAGATAACCATCGGTCGATATCGATCAAATTATCGATTTTTTTAGGAATGTCGTCCAAGCGGTCCGAAACTTCAGACTCGAGGTCGCTGAACACGATTATGACGTTCGTTTTTGAAGTGTAGATCACCATAAACTATCGATTTTTTTAGGAATGTCGTCCGAGCGGTCCGAAACTTCAGCCCTGGGGGTAATCGAGGTCGCTGAGCACGATTATAAAGTTCGTTTTTGAAGTGTAGATCACCATAAACTATCGATTTTTTTAGGAATGTCGTCCAAGCGGTCCGAAACTCCAGCCGTAGGGGTAATCGAGGTTGCTGAACACGATTATAAAGTTCGTTTTTGAAGTGTAGATCACAGTAAACTATCGTTTTTTTAGGAATGTCGTCCAAGCGGTCCGAAACTTCAGACTCGAGGTCGCTGAACACGATTATGACGTTCGTTTTTGAAGCGTAGATCACTACCGATCGATATCGATCAAATTATCGATTTTTTATGGATGTCGTCCGAGCGGTCCGAAACTTCAGCCGTAGGGTAATCGAGGTCGCTGAACATGATTATAAAGTTCGTTTTTAAAGTTTAGATAACCATCGATCGATACCGATCAAATTATCGTTTTTTATGGATGTCGTCCGAGCGGTCCGAAACTTCAGCCTTTAGGGGTAATCGAGGTCGCTGAACACGATTATAAAGTTCGTTTTTGAAGTGTAGATCACCATCTATCGACACCGATCAAACTATCGATTTTTTATGGATGTCGTCCGAGCGGTCAAAAACTTCAGCCTTTAGGGGTAATCGAGGTCGCTGAACACGATTATAAAGTTCGTTTTTGAAGTGTAGATCACCATAAACTATCGATTTTTTTAGGAATGTCGTCCAAGCGGTCCGAAACTTCAGACTCGAGGTCGCTGAACACGATTATGACGTTCGTTTTTGAAGTGTAGATCACCATAAACTATCGATTTTTTTAGGAATGTCGTCCGAGCGGTCCGAAACTTCAGCCCTGGGGGTAATCGAGGTTGCTGAACACGACTATGACGTTTGTTTTTGAAGTCTAGATCACCATCGATCGATATCAATCAAATTATCGTTTCTTATAGATGTCGTCGAAGCTGTTCGAAACTTCAGACCTGGGGGTAATTGAGTTCGCTGAACATGATTGTGAATTTCGTTTTTGAAGTGTAGATCACCATCGATCGATATCGATCAAATTATCGATTTTTTATGGATGTCGTCCGAGCGTTCCGAAACTTCAGCCTTTAGGGGTAATCGAGGTCGCTGAACACGATTATAAAGTTCGTTTTTGAAGTGTAGATCACCATAAACTATCGATTTTTTTAGGAATGTCGTCCAAGCGGTCCGAAACTAAGACTCGAGGTCGCTGAACACGATTATGACGTTCGTTTTTGAAGCGTAGATCACTATCGATCGATATCGATCAAATTATCGATTATTTATGGATTTCGTCCGAGCGGTCCGAAAGTTCAGCCCTAGGGTAATCGAGGTCGCTGAAGATGATTATGAAGTTCGCTCGTTTTTGAAGTCTAGATCACCATCGATCGATATCGATCAAATTATCGTTTCTTATGGATGTCGTCGAAGCTGTTCGAAACTTCAGACCTGGGGTAATTGAGTTCTCTGAACATGATTGTGAATTTCGTTTTTGAAGTGTAGATCACCATCGATCGATACCGATCAAATTATCGTTTTTTATGGATGTCGTCAAAGCTCTCCGAAACTTTAGGCCTGGGGGTAATCGAGGTCGCTGAACATGATTATAAAGTTCGTTTTTGAAGTTTAGATAATCATCGATCGATATCGATCAAATTATCGATTTTTTATGGATGTCGTACGAGCGGTCCGAAACTTCAGCCTTTAGGGGTAATCGAGGTCGCTGAACACGATTATAAAGTTCGTTTTTGAAGTGTAGATCACCATAAACTATCGATTTTTTTAGGAATGTCGTCCAAGCGGTCCGAAACTTCAGACTCGAGGTCGCTGAACACGATTATGACGTTCGTTTTTGAAGCGTAGATCACTACCGATCGATATCGATCAAATTATCGATTTTTTATGGATGTCGTCCGAGCGGTCCGAAACTTCAGCCGTAGGGTAATCGAGGTCGCTGAACATGATTATAAAGTTCGTTTTTAAAGTTTAGATAACCATCGATCGATACCGATCAAATTATCGTTTTTTATGGATGTCGTCCGAGCGGTCCGAAACTTCAGCCTTTAGGGGTAATCGAGGTCGCTGAACACGATTATAAAGTTCGTTTTTGAAGTGTAGATCACCATCTATCGACACCGATCAAACTATCGATTTTTTATGGATGTCGTCCGAGCGGTCAAAAACTTCAGCCTTTAGGGGTAATCGAGGTCGCTGAACACGATTATAAAGTTCGTTTTTGAAGTGTAGATCACCATAAACTATCGATTTTTTTAGGAATGTCGTCCAAGCGGTCCGAATCTTCAGACTCGAGGTCGCTGAACACGATTATGACGTTCGTTTTTGAAGTGTAGATCACCATAAACTATCGATTTTTTTAGGAATGTCGTCCGAGCGGTCCGAAACTTCAGCCCTGGGGGTAATCGAGGTTGCTGAACACGACTATGACGTTTGTTTTTGAAGTCTAGATCACCATCGATCGATATCAATCAAATTATCGTTTCTTATAGATGTCGTCGAAGCTGTTCGAAACTTCAGACCTGGGGGTAATTGAGTTCGCTGAACATGATTGTGAATTTCGTTTTTGAAGTGTAGATCACCATCGATCGATATCGATCAAATTATCGATTTTTTATGGATGTCGTCCGAGCGTTCCGAAACTTCAGCCTTTAGGGGTAATCGAGGTCGCTGAACACGATTATAAAGTTCGTTTTTGAAGTGTAGATCACCATAAACTATCGATTTTTTTAGGAATGTCGTCCAAGCGGTCCGAAACTAAGACTCGAGGTCGCTGAACACGATTATGACGTTCGTTTTTGAAGCGTAGATCACTATCGATCGATATCGATCAAATTATCGATTATTTATGGATTTCGTCCGAGCGGTCCGAAAGTTCAGCCCTAGGGTAATCGAGGTCGCTGAAGATGATTATGAAGTTCGCTCGTTTTTGAAGTCTAGATCACCATCGATCGATATCGATCAAATTATCGTTTCTTATGGATGTCGTCGAAGCTGTTCGAAACTTCAGACCTGGGGTAATTGAGTTCTCTGAACATGATTGTGAATTTCGTTTTTGAAGTGTAGATCACCATCGATCGATACCGATCAAATTATCGTTTTTTATGGATGTCGTCAAAGCTCTCCGAAACTTTAGGCCTGGGGGTAATCGAGGTCGCTGAACATGATTATAAAGTTCGTTTTTGAAGTTTAGATAATCATCGATCGATATCGATCAAATTATCGATTTTTTATGGATGTCGTACGAGCGGTCCGAAACTTCAGCCTTTAGGGGTAATCGAGGTCGCTGAACACGATTATAAAGTTCGTTTTTGAAGTGTAGATCACCATAAACTATCGATTTTTTTAGGAATGTCGTCCAAGCGGTCCGAAACTTCAGACTCGAGGTCGCTGAACATGATTATAAAGTTCGTTTTTGAAGTTTAGATAACCATCGATCGATATCGATCAAATTATCGATTTTTTATGGATGTCGTCCGAGCGGTCCGAAACTTCAGCCGTAGGGTAATCGAGGTCGCTGAACATGATTATAAAGTTCGTTTTTAAAGTTTAGATAACCATCGATCGATACCGATCAAACTATCGATTTTTTTTAGGAATGTCGTCCAAGCGGTCCAAAACTCCAGCCGTAGGGGTAATCGAGGTCGCTGAACACGATTATAAAGTTCGTTTTTGAAGTGTAGATCACCATAAACAATCGATTTTTTTAGGAATGTCGTCCAAGCGGTCCAAAACTCCAGCCGTAGGGGTAATCGAGGTCGCTGAACACGATTATAAAGTTCGTTTTTGAAGTGTAGATCACCATAAACAATCGATTTTTTAGGAATGTCGTCCAAGCGGTCCAAAACTCCAGCCGTAGGGGTAATCGAGGTCGCTGAACACGATTATAAAGTTCGTTTTTGAAGTGTAGATCACCATAAACTATCGTTTTTTTAGGAATGTCGTCCACGCGGTCCGAAACTTCAGACTAGAGGTCGCTGAACACGATTATGACGTTCGTTTTTGAAGTGTAGATCACCATCGATCGATATCGATCAAATTATCGATTTTTTATGGATGTCGTCCGAGCGGTCCGAAACTTCAGCCTTTAGGGGTAATCGAGGTCGCTGAACACGATTATAAAGTTCGTTTTTGAAGTGTAGATCACCATAAACTATCGATTTTTTTAGGAATGTCGTCCAAGCGGTCCGAAACTTCAGACTCGAGGTCGCTGAACACGATTATGACGTTCGTTTTTGAAGTGTAGATCACCATAAACTATCGATTTTTTTAGGAATGTCGTCCGAGCGGTCCGAAACTTCAGCCCTGGGGGTAATCGAGGTTGCTGAACACGATTATGACGTTCGTTTTTGAAGCGTAGATCACCATCGATCGATATCGATCAAATTATCGTTTCTTATGGATGTCGTCGAAGCTGTTCGAAACTTCAGACCTGGGGGTAATTGAGTTCGCTGAAAATGATTGTGAATTTCGTTTTTGAAGTGTAGATCACCATCAATCGATACCGATCAAATTATCGTTTTTTATGGATGTCGTCAGAGCTCTCCGAAACTTTAGGCCTGGGGGTAATCGAGGTCGCTGAACATGATTATAAAGTTCGTTTTTGAAGTGTAGATCACCATCTATCGATACCGATCAAACTATTGGTTTTTTTAGGAATGTCGTCCAAGCGTTCCGAAACTCCAGCCGTAGGGGTAATCGAGGTCGCTGAACACGATTATAAAGTTCGTTTTTGAAGTGTAGATCACCATAAACTATCGATTTTTTTTAGGAATGTCGTCCAAGCGGTCCGAAACTTCAGCCTTTAGGGGTAATCGAGGTCGCTGAACACGATTATAAAGCTCGTTTTTGAAGTGTAGATCACCATAAACTATCGATTTTTTTAGGAATGTCGTCCGAGCGGTCCGAAACTTCAGCCCTGGGGGTAATCGAGGTTGCTGAACACGACTATGACGTTTGTTTTTGAAGTCTAGATCACCATCGATCGATATCGATCAAATTATCGTTTCTTATGGATGTCGTCCGAGCGGTCCGAAACTTCAGCCTTTAGGGGTAATCGAAGTCGCTGAACACGATTATAAAGTTCGTTTTTGAAGTGTAGATCACCATAAACTATCGATTTTTTTTATGGATGTCGTCAAAGCTCTCCGAAACTTTAGGCCTGGGGGTAATCGAGGTCGCTGAACACGATTATGACGTTCGTTTTTGAAGTGTAGATCACCATAAACTATCGATTTTTTTAGGAATGTCGTCCGAGCGGTCCGAAACTTCAGCCCTGGGGGTAATCGAGGTTGCTGAACACGATTATGACGTTCGTTTTTGAAGCGTAGATCACCATCGATCGATATCGATCAAATTATCGTTTCTTATGGATGTCGTCGAAGCTGTTCGAAACTTCAGACCTGGGGGTAATTGAGTTCGCTGAAAATGATTGTGAATTTCGTTTTTGAAGTGTAGATCACCATCGATCGATACCGATCAAATTATCGTTTTTTATGGATGTCGTCAGAGCTCTCCGAAACTTTAGGCCTGGGGGTAATCGAGGTCGCTGAACATGATTATAAAGTTCGTTTTTGAAGTGTAGATCACCATCTATCGATACCGATCAAACTATTGGTTTTTTTAGGAATGTCGTCCAAGCGTTCCGAAACTCCAGCCGTAGGGGTAATCGAGGTCGCTGAACACGATTATAAAGTTCGTTTTTGAAGTGTAGATCACCATAAACTATCGATTTTTTTTAGGAATGTCGTCCAAGCGGTCCGAAACTTCAGCCTTTAGGGGTAATCGAGGTCGCTGAACACGATTATAAAGTTCGTTTTTGAAGTGTAGATCACCATAAACTATCGATTTTTTTAGGAATGTCGTCCGAGCGGTCCGAAACTTCAGCCCTGGGGGTAATCGAGGTTGCTGAACACGACTATGACGTTTGTTTTTGAAGTCTAGATCACCATCGATCGATATCGATCAAATTATCGTTTCTTATGGATGTCGTCCGAGCGGTCCGAAACTTCAGCCTTTAGGGGTAATCGAAGTCGCTGAACACGATTATAAAGTTCGTTTTTGAAGTGTAGATCACCATCGATCGATACCGATCAAATTATCGTTTTTTATGGATGTCGTCCGAGCGGTCCGAAACTTCAGCCTTTAGGGGTAATCGAGGTCGCTGAACACGATTATAAAGTTCGTTTTTGAAGTGTAGATCACCATCTATCGATACCGATCAAACTATCGATTTTTATGGATGTCGTCCGAGCGGTCAAAAACTTCAGCCTTTAGGGGTAATCGAGGTCGCTGAACACGATTATAAAGTTCGTTTTTGAAGTGTAGATCACCATAAACTATCGATTTTTTTAGGAATGTCGTCCAAGCGGTCCGAAACTTCAGACTCGAGGTCGCTGAACATGATTATAAAGTTCGTTTTTGAAGTTTAGATAACCATCGGTCGATATCGATCAAATTATCGATTTTTTTAGGAATGTCGTCCAAGCGGTCCGAAACTTCAGACTCGAGGTCGCTGAACACGATTATGACGTTCGTTTTTGAAGTGTAGATCACCATAAACTATCGATTTTTTTAGGAATGTCGTCCGAGCGGTCCGAAACTTCAGCCCTGGGGGTAATCGAGGTCGCTGAGCACGATTATAAAGTTCGTTTTTGAAGTGTAGATCACCATAAACTATCGATTTTTTTAGGAATGTCGTCCAAGCGGTCCGAAACTCCAGCCGTAGGGGTAATCGAGGTTGCTGAACACGATTATAAAGTTCGTTTTTGAAGTGTAGATCACAGTAAACTATCGTTTTTTTAGGAATGTCGTCCAAGCGGTCCGAAACTTCAGACTCGAGGTCGCTGAACACGATTATGACGTTCGTTTTTGAAGCGTAGATCACTACCGATCGATATCGATCAAATTATCGATTTTTTATGGATGTCGTCCGAGCGGTCCGAAACTTCAGCCGTAGGGTAATCGAGGTCGCTGAACATGATTATAAAGTTCGTTTTTAAAGTTTAGATAACCATCGATCGATACCGATCAAATTATCGTTTTTTATGGATGTCGTCCGAGCGGTCCGAAACTTCAGCCTTTAGGGGTAATCGAGGTCGCTGAACACGATTATAAAGTTCGTTTTTGAAGTGTAGATCACCATCTATCGACACCGATCAAACTATCGATTTTTTATGGATGTCGTCCGAGCGGTCAAAAACTTCA
>OX377204.1:46972857-47062087 GCA_947396885.1 Heligmosomoides polygyrus polygyrus
GAATGTCGTCCAAGCGGTCCGAAACTTCAGACTCGAGGTCGCTGAACACGATTATGACGTTCGTTTTTGAAGCGTAGATCACTACCGATCGATATCGATCAAATTATCGATTTTTTATGGATGTCGTCCGAGCGGTCCGAAACTTCAGCCGTAGGGTAATCGAGGTCGCTGAACATGATTATAAAGTTCGTTTTTAAAGTTTAGATAACCATCGATCGATACCGATCAAATTATCGTTTTTTATGGATGTCGTCCGAGCGGTCCGAAACTTCAGCCTTTAGGGGTAATCGAGGTCGCTGAACACGATTATAAAGTTCGTTTTTGAAGTGTAGATCACCATCTATCGACACCGATCAAACTATCGATTTTTTATGGATGTCGTCCGAGCGGTCAAAAACTTCAGCCTTTAGGGGTAATCGAGGTCGCTGAACACGATTATAAAGTTCGTTTTTGAAGTGTAGATCACCATAAACTATCGATTTTTTTAGGAATGTCGTCCAAGCGGTCCGAAACTTCAGACTCGAGGTCGCTGAACACGATTATGACGTTCGTTTTTGAAGTGTAGATCACCATAAACTATCGATTTTTTTAGGAATGTCGTCCGAGCGGTCCGAAACTTCAGCCCTGGGGGTAATCGAGGTTGCTGAACACGACTATGACGTTTGTTTTTGAAGTCTAGATCACCATCGATCGATATCAATCAAATTATCGTTTCTTATAGATGTCGTCGAAGCTGTTCGAAACTTCAGACCTGGGGGTAATTGAGTTCGCTGAACATGATTGTGAATTTCGTTTTTGAAGTGTAGATCACCATCGATCGATATCGATCAAATTATCGATTTTTTATGGATGTCGTCCGAGCGTTCCGAAACTTCAGCCTTTAGGGGTAATCGAGGTCGCTGAACACGATTATAAAGTTCGTTTTTGAAGTGTAGATCACCATAAACTATCGATTTTTTTAGGAATGTCGTCCAAGCGGTCCGAAACTAAGACTCGAGGTCGCTGAACACGATTATGACGTTCGTTTTTGAAGCGTAGATCACTATCGATCGATATCGATCAAATTATCGATTATTTATGGATTTCGTCCGAGCGGTCCGAAAGTTCAGCCCTAGGGTAATCGAGGTCGCTGAAGATGATTATGAAGTTCGCTCGTTTTTGAAGTCTAGATCACCATCGATCGATATCGATCAAATTATCGTTTCTTATGGATGTCGTCGAAGCTGTTCGAAACTTCAGACCTGGGGTAATTGAGTTCTCTGAACATGATTGTGAATTTCGTTTTTGAAGTGTAGATCACCATCGATCGATACCGATCAAATTATCGTTTTTTATGGATGTCGTCAAAGCTCTCCGAAACTTTAGGCCTGGGGGTAATCGAGGTCGCTGAACATGATTATAAAGTTCGTTTTTGAAGTTTAGATAATCATCGATCGATATCGATCAAATTATCGATTTTTTATGGATGTCGTACGAGCGGTCCGAAACTTCAGCCTTTAGGGGTAATCGAGGTCGCTGAACACGATTATAAAGTTCGTTTTTGAAGTGTAGATCACCATAAACTATCGATTTTTTTAGGAATGTCGTCCAAGCGGTCCGAAACTTCAGACTCGAGGTCGCTGAACACGATTATGACGTTCGTTTTTGAAGCGTAGATCACTACCGATCGATATCGATCAAATTATCGATTTTTTATGGATGTCGTCCGAGCGGTCCGAAACTTCAGCCGTAGGGTAATCGAGGTCGCTGAACATGATTATAAAGTTCGTTTTTAAAGTTTAGATAACCATCGATCGATACCGATCAAATTATCGTTTTTTATGGATGTCGTCCGAGCGGTCCGAAACTTCAGCCTTTAGGGGTAATCGAGGTCGCTGAACACGATTATAAAGTTCGTTTTTGAAGTGTAGATCACCATCTATCGACACCGATCAAACTATCGATTTTTTATGGATGTCGTCCGAGCGGTCAAAAACTTCAGCCTTTAGGGGTAATCGAGGTCGCTGAACACGATTATAAAGTTCGTTTTTGAAGTGTAGATCACCATAAACTATCGATTTTTTTAGGAATGTCGTCCAAGCGGTCCGAATCTTCAGACTCGAGGTCGCTGAACACGATTATGACGTTCGTTTTTGAAGTGTAGATCACCATAAACTATCGATTTTTTTAGGAATGTCGTCCGAGCGGTCCGAAACTTCAGCCCTGGGGGTAATCGAGGTTGCTGAACACGACTATGACGTTTGTTTTTGAAGTCTAGATCACCATCGATCGATATCAATCAAATTATCGTTTCTTATAGATGTCGTCGAAGCTGTTCGAAACTTCAGACCTGGGGGTAATTGAGTTCGCTGAACATGATTGTGAATTTCGTTTTTGAAGTGTAGATCACCATCGATCGATATCGATCAAATTATCGATTTTTTATGGATGTCGTCCGAGCGTTCCGAAACTTCAGCCTTTAGGGGTAATCGAGGTCGCTGAACACGATTATAAAGTTCGTTTTTGAAGTGTAGATCACCATAAACTATCGATTTTTTTAGGAATGTCGTCCAAGCGGTCCGAAACTAAGACTCGAGGTCGCTGAACACGATTATGACGTTCGTTTTTGAAGCGTAGATCACTATCGATCGATATCGATCAAATTATCGATTATTTATGGATTTCGTCCGAGCGGTCCGAAAGTTCAGCCCTAGGGTAATCGAGGTCGCTGAAGATGATTATGAAGTTCGCTCGTTTTTGAAGTCTAGATCACCATCGATCGATATCGATCAAATTATCGTTTCTTATGGATGTCGTCGAAGCTGTTCGAAACTTCAGACCTGGGGTAATTGAGTTCTCTGAACATGATTGTGAATTTCGTTTTTGAAGTGTAGATCACCATCGATCGATACCGATCAAATTATCGTTTTTTATGGATGTCGTCAAAGCTCTCCGAAACTTTAGGCCTGGGGGTAATCGAGGTCGCTGAACATGATTATAAAGTTCGTTTTTGAAGTTTAGATAATCATCGATCGATATCGATCAAATTATCGATTTTTTATGGATGTCGTACGAGCGGTCCGAAACTTCAGCCTTTAGGGGTAATCGAGGTCGCTGAACACGATTATAAAGTTCGTTTTTGAAGTGTAGATCACCATAAACTATCGATTTTTTTAGGAATGTCGTCCAAGCGGTCCGAAACTTCAGACTCGAGGTCGCTGAACATGATTATAAAGTTCGTTTTTGAAGTTTAGATAACCATCGATCGATATCGATCAAATTATCGATTTTTTATGGATGTCGTCCGAGCGGTCCGAAACTTCAGCCGTAGGGTAATCGAGGTCGCTGAACATGATTATAAAGTTCGTTTTTAAAGTTTAGATAACCATCGATCGATACCGATCAAACTATCGATTTTTTTTAGGAATGTCGTCCAAGCGGTCCAAAACTCCAGCCGTAGGGGTAATCGAGGTCGCTGAACACGATTATAAAGTTCGTTTTTGAAGTGTAGATCACCATAAACAATCGATTTTTTTAGGAATGTCGTCCAAGCGGTCCAAAACTCCAGCCGTAGGGGTAATCGAGGTCGCTGAACACGATTATAAAGTTCGTTTTTGAAGTGTAGATCACCATAAACAATCGATTTTTTAGGAATGTCGTCCAAGCGGTCCAAAACTCCAGCCGTAGGGGTAATCGAGGTCGCTGAACACGATTATAAAGTTCGTTTTTGAAGTGTAGATCACCATAAACTATCGTTTTTTTAGGAATGTCGTCCACGCGGTCCGAAACTTCAGACTAGAGGTCGCTGAACACGATTATGACGTTCGTTTTTGAAGTGTAGATCACCATCGATCGATATCGATCAAATTATCGATTTTTTATGGATGTCGTCCGAGCGGTCCGAAACTTCAGCCTTTAGGGGTAATCGAGGTCGCTGAACACGATTATAAAGTTCGTTTTTGAAGTGTAGATCACCATAAACTATCGATTTTTTTAGGAATGTCGTCCAAGCGGTCCGAAACTTCAGACTCGAGGTCGCTGAACACGATTATGACGTTCGTTTTTGAAGTGTAGATCACCATAAACTATCGATTTTTTTAGGAATGTCGTCCGAGCGGTCCGAAACTTCAGCCCTGGGGGTAATCGAGGTTGCTGAACACGATTATGACGTTCGTTTTTGAAGCGTAGATCACCATCGATCGATATCGATCAAATTATCGTTTCTTATGGATGTCGTCGAAGCTGTTCGAAACTTCAGACCTGGGGGTAATTGAGTTCGCTGAAAATGATTGTGAATTTCGTTTTTGAAGTGTAGATCACCATCAATCGATACCGATCAAATTATCGTTTTTTATGGATGTCGTCAGAGCTCTCCGAAACTTTAGGCCTGGGGGTAATCGAGGTCGCTGAACATGATTATAAAGTTCGTTTTTGAAGTGTAGATCACCATCTATCGATACCGATCAAACTATTGGTTTTTTTAGGAATGTCGTCCAAGCGTTCCGAAACTCCAGCCGTAGGGGTAATCGAGGTCGCTGAACACGATTATAAAGTTCGTTTTTGAAGTGTAGATCACCATAAACTATCGATTTTTTTTAGGAATGTCGTCCAAGCGGTCCGAAACTTCAGCCTTTAGGGGTAATCGAGGTCGCTGAACACGATTATAAAGCTCGTTTTTGAAGTGTAGATCACCATAAACTATCGATTTTTTTAGGAATGTCGTCCGAGCGGTCCGAAACTTCAGCCCTGGGGGTAATCGAGGTTGCTGAACACGACTATGACGTTTGTTTTTGAAGTCTAGATCACCATCGATCGATATCGATCAAATTATCGTTTCTTATGGATGTCGTCCGAGCGGTCCGAAACTTCAGCCTTTAGGGGTAATCGAAGTCGCTGAACACGATTATAAAGTTCGTTTTTGAAGTGTAGATCACCATAAACTATCGATTTTTTTTATGGATGTCGTCAAAGCTCTCCGAAACTTTAGGCCTGGGGGTAATCGAGGTCGCTGAACACGATTATGACGTTCGTTTTTGAAGTGTAGATCACCATAAACTATCGATTTTTTTAGGAATGTCGTCCGAGCGGTCCGAAACTTCAGCCCTGGGGGTAATCGAGGTTGCTGAACACGATTATGACGTTCGTTTTTGAAGCGTAGATCACCATCGATCGATATCGATCAAATTATCGTTTCTTATGGATGTCGTCGAAGCTGTTCGAAACTTCAGACCTGGGGGTAATTGAGTTCGCTGAAAATGATTGTGAATTTCGTTTTTGAAGTGTAGATCACCATCGATCGATACCGATCAAATTATCGTTTTTTATGGATGTCGTCAGAGCTCTCCGAAACTTTAGGCCTGGGGGTAATCGAGGTCGCTGAACATGATTATAAAGTTCGTTTTTGAAGTGTAGATCACCATCTATCGATACCGATCAAACTATTGGTTTTTTTAGGAATGTCGTCCAAGCGTTCCGAAACTCCAGCCGTAGGGGTAATCGAGGTCGCTGAACACGATTATAAAGTTCGTTTTTGAAGTGTAGATCACCATAAACTATCGATTTTTTTTAGGAATGTCGTCCAAGCGGTCCGAAACTTCAGCCTTTAGGGGTAATCGAGGTCGCTGAACACGATTATAAAGTTCGTTTTTGAAGTGTAGATCACCATAAACTATCGATTTTTTTAGGAATGTCGTCCGAGCGGTCCGAAACTTCAGCCCTGGGGGTAATCGAGGTTGCTGAACACGACTATGACGTTTGTTTTTGAAGTCTAGATCACCATCGATCGATATCGATCAAATTATCGTTTCTTATGGATGTCGTCCGAGCGGTCCGAAACTTCAGCCTTTAGGGGTAATCGAAGTCGCTGAACACGATTATAAAGTTCGTTTTTGAAGTGTAGATCACCATCGATCGATACCGATCAAATTATCGTTTTTTATGGATGTCGTCCGAGCGGTCCGAAACTTCAGCCTTTAGGGGTAATCGAGGTCGCTGAACACGATTATAAAGTTCGTTTTTGAAGTGTAGATCACCATCTATCGATACCGATCAAACTATCGATTTTTATGGATGTCGTCCGAGCGGTCAAAAACTTCAGCCTTTAGGGGTAATCGAGGTCGCTGAACACGATTATAAAGTTCGTTTTTGAAGTGTAGATCACCATAAACTATCGATTTTTTTAGGAATGTCGTCCAAGCGGTCCGAAACTTCAGACTCGAGGTCGCTGAACATGATTATAAAGTTCGTTTTTGAAGTTTAGATAACCATCGGTCGATATCGATCAAATTATCGATTTTTTTAGGAATGTCGTCCAAGCGGTCCGAAACTTCAGACTCGAGGTCGCTGAACACGATTATGACGTTCGTTTTTGAAGTGTAGATCACCATAAACTATCGATTTTTTTAGGAATGTCGTCCGAGCGGTCCGAAACTTCAGCCCTGGGGGTAATCGAGGTCGCTGAGCACGATTATAAAGTTCGTTTTTGAAGTGTAGATCACCATAAACTATCGATTTTTTTAGGAATGTCGTCCAAGCGGTCCGAAACTCCAGCCGTAGGGGTAATCGAGGTTGCTGAACACGATTATAAAGTTCGTTTTTGAAGTGTAGATCACAGTAAACTATCGTTTTTTTAGGAATGTCGTCCAAGCGGTCCGAAACTTCAGACTCGAGGTCGCTGAACACGATTATGACGTTCGTTTTTGAAGCGTAGATCACTACCGATCGATATCGATCAAATTATCGATTTTTTATGGATGTCGTCCGAGCGGTCCGAAACTTCAGCCGTAGGGTAATCGAGGTCGCTGAACATGATTATAAAGTTCGTTTTTAAAGTTTAGATAACCATCGATCGATACCGATCAAATTATCGTTTTTTATGGATGTCGTCCGAGCGGTCCGAAACTTCAGCCTTTAGGGGTAATCGAGGTCGCTGAACACGATTATAAAGTTCGTTTTTGAAGTGTAGATCACCATCTATCGACACCGATCAAACTATCGATTTTTTATGGATGTCGTCCGAGCGGTCAAAAACTTCAGCCTTTAGGGGTAATCGAGGTCGCTGAACACGATTATAAAGTTCGTTTTTGAAGTGTAGATCACCATAAACTATCGATTTTTTTAGGAATGTCGTCCAAGCGGTCCGAAACTTCAGACTCGAGGTCGCTGAACACGATTATGACGTTCGTTTTTGAAGTGTAGATCACCATAAACTATCGATTTTTTTAGGAATGTCGTCCGAGCGGTCCGAAACTTCAGCCCTGGGGGTAATCGAGGTTGCTGAACACGACTATGACGTTTGTTTTTGAAGTCTAGATCACCATCGATCGATATCAATCAAATTATCGTTTCTTATAGATGTCGTCGAAGCTGTTCGAAACTTCAGACCTGGGGGTAATTGAGTTCGCTGAACATGATTGTGAATTTCGTTTTTGAAGTGTAGATCACCATCGATCGATATCGATCAAATTATCGATTTTTTATGGATGTCGTCCGAGCGTTCCGAAACTTCAGCCTTTAGGGGTAATCGAGGTCGCTGAACACGATTATAAAGTTCGTTTTTGAAGTGTAGATCACCATAAACTATCGATTTTTTTAGGAATGTCGTCCAAGCGGTCCGAAACTAAGACTCGAGGTCGCTGAACACGATTATGACGTTCGTTTTTGAAGCGTAGATCACTATCGATCGATATCGATCAAATTATCGATTATTTATGGATTTCGTCCGAGCGGTCCGAAAGTTCAGCCCTAGGGTAATCGAGGTCGCTGAAGATGATTATGAAGTTCGCTCGTTTTTGAAGTCTAGATCACCATCGATCGATATCGATCAAATTATCGTTTCTTATGGATGTCGTCGAAGCTGTTCGAAACTTCAGACCTGGGGTAATTGAGTTCTCTGAACATGATTGTGAATTTCGTTTTTGAAGTGTAGATCACCATCGATCGATACCGATCAAATTATCGTTTTTTATGGATGTCGTCAAAGCTCTCCGAAACTTTAGGCCTGGGGGTAATCGAGGTCGCTGAACATGATTATAAAGTTCGTTTTTGAAGTTTAGATAATCATCGATCGATATCGATCAAATTATCGATTTTTTATGGATGTCGTACGAGCGGTCCGAAACTTCAGCCTTTAGGGGTAATCGAGGTCGCTGAACACGATTATAAAGTTCGTTTTTGAAGTGTAGATCACCATAAACTATCGATTTTTTTAGGAATGTCGTCCAAGCGGTCCGAAACTTCAGACTCGAGGTCGCTGAACATGATTATAAAGTTCGTTTTTGAAGTTTAGATAACCATCGATCGATATCGATCAAATTATCGATTTTTTATGGATGTCGTCCGAGCGGTCCGAAACTTCAGCCGTAGGGTAATCGAGGTCGCTGAACATGATTATAAAGTTCGTTTTTAAAGTTTAGATAACCATCGATCGATACCGATCAAACTATCGATTTTTTTAGGAATGTCGTCCAAGCGGTCCAAAACTCCAGCCGTAGGGGTAATCGAGGTCGCTGAACACGATTATAAAGTTCGTTTTTGAAGTGTAGATCACCATAAACAATCGATTTTTTTAGGAATGTCGTCCAAGCGGTCCAAAACTCCAGCCGTAGGGGTAATCGAGGTCGCTGAACACGATTATAAAGTTCGTTTTTGAAGTGTAGATCACCATAAACAATCGATTTTTTAGGAATGTCGTCCAAGCGGTCCAAAACTCCAGCCGTAGGGGTAATCGAGGTCGCTGAACACGATTATAAAGTTCGTTTTTGAAGTGTAGATCACCATAAACTATCGTTTTTTTAGGAATGTCGTCCACGCGGTCCGAAACTTCAGACTAGAGGTCGCTGAACACGATTATGACGTTCGTTTTTGAAGTGTAGATCACCATCGATCGATATCGATCAAATTATCGATTTTTTATGGATGTCGTCCGAGCGGTCCGAAACTTCAGCCTTTAGGGGTAATCGAGGTCGCTGAACACGATTATAAAGTTCGTTTTTGAAGTGTAGATCACCATAAACTATCGATTTTTTTAGGAATGTCGTCCAAGCGGTCCGAAACTTCAGACTCGAGGTCGCTGAACACGATTATGACGTTCGTTTTTGAAGTGTAGATCACCATAAACTATCGATTTTTTTAGGAATGTCGTCCGAGCGGTCCGAAACTTCAGCCCTGGGGGTAATCGAGGTTGCTGAACACGATTATGACGTTCGTTTTTGAAGCGTAGATCACCATCGATCGATATCGATCAAATTATCGTTTCTTATGGATGTCGTCGAAGCTGTTCGAAACTTCAGACCTGGGGGTAATTGAGTTCGCTGAAAATGATTGTGAATTTCGTTTTTGAAGTGTAGATCACCATCGATCGATACCGATCAAATTATCGTTTTTTATGGATGTCGTCAGAGCTCTCCGAAACTTTAGGCCTGGGGGTAATCGAGGTCGCTGAACATGATTATAAAGTTCGTTTTTGAAGTGTAGATCACCATCTATCGATACCGATCAAACTATTGGTTTTTTTAGGAATGTCGTCCAAGCGTTCCGAAACTCCAGCCGTAGGGGTAATCGAGGTCGCTGAACACGATTATAAAGTTCGTTTTTGAAGTGTAGATCACCATAAACTATCGATTTTTTTTAGGAATGTCGTCCAAGCGGTCCGAAACTTCAGCCTTTAGGGGTAATCGAGGTCGCTGAACACGATTATAAAGTTCGTTTTTGAAGTGTAGATCACCATAAACTATCGATTTTTTTAGGAATGTCGTCCGAGCGGTCCGAAACTTCAGCCCTGGGGGTAATCGAGGTTGCTGAACACGACTATGACGTTTGTTTTTGAAGTCTAGATCACCATCGATCGATATCGATCAAATTATCGTTTCTTATGGATGTCGTCCGAGCGGTCCGAAACTTCAGCCTTTAGGGGTAATCGAAGTCGCTGAACACGATTATAAAGTTCGTTTTTGAAGTGTAGATCACCATCGATCGATACCGATCAAATTATCGTTTTTTATGGATGTCGTCAAAGCTCTCCGAAACTTTAGGCCTGGGGGTAATCGAGGTCGCTGAACATGATTATAAAGTTCGTTTTTGAAGTGTAGATCACCATCTATCGATACCGATCAAACTATTGGTTTTTTTAGGAATGTCGTCCAAGCGTTCCGAAACTCCAGCCGTAGGGGTAATCGAGGTCGCTGAACACGATTATAAAGTTCGTTTTTGAAGTGTAGATCACCATAAACTATCGTTTTTTTTAGGAATGTCGTCCACGCGTTCCGAAACTTCAGAATCGAGGTCGCTGAAGATGATTATGAAGTTCGTTTTTAAAGTGTAGATCACCATCGATCGATATCGACCAAATTATCGATTTTTTTAGGAATGTCGTCCAAGCGGTCCGAAACTGCAGCCGTAGGGGTAATCGAGGTCGCTGAACACGATTATAAAGTTCGTTTTTGAAGTGTAGATCACCATAAACTATCGTTTTTTTAGGAATGTCGTCCAAGCGGTCCGAAACTTCAGACTCGAGGTCGCTGAACACGATTATGACGTTCGTTTTTGAAGCGTAGATCACTACCGATCGATATCGATCAAATTATCGATTTTTTTATGGATGTCGTCCGAGCGGTCCGAAACTTCAGCCCTGGGGGTAATCGAGGTTGCTGAACACGACTATGACGTTTGTTTTTGAAGTCTAGATCACCATCGATCGATATCGATCAAATTATCGTTTCTTATGGATGTCGTCGAAGCTGTTCGAAACTTCAGACCTGGGGGTAATTGAGTTCGCTGAAAATGATTGTGAATTTCGTTTTTGAAGTGTAGATCACCATCGATCGATACCGATCAAATTATCGTTTTTTATGGATGTCGTCAAAGCTCTCCGAAACTTTAGGCCTGGGGGTAATCGAGGTCGCTGAACATGATTATAAAGTTCGTTTTTGAAGTGTAGATCACCATCTATCGATACCGATCAAACTATCGGTTTTTTTAGGAATGTCGTCCAAGCGTTCCGAAACTCAAGCCGTAGGGGTAATCGAGGTCGCTGAACACGATTATAATGTTCGTTTTTGAGGTGTAGATCACCATAAACTATCGATTTTTTTAGGAATGTCGTCCAAGCGGTCCGAAACTCCAGCCGTAGGGGTAATCGAGGTCGCTGAACACGATTATAAAGTTCGTTTTTGAAGTGTAGATCACCATAAACTATCGTTTTTTTAGGAATGTCGTCCACGCGTTCCGAAACTTCAGAATCGAGGTCGCTGAAGATGATTATGAAGTTCGTTTTTAAAGTGTAGATCACCTTCGATCGATATCGACCAAATTATCGATTTTTCTAGGAATGTCGTCCGAGCGGTCCGAAACTTCAGCCCTGGGGGTAATCGAGGTCGCTGAGCACGATTATAAAGTTCGTTTTTGAAGTGTAGATCACCATAAACTATCGATTTTTTTAGGAATGTCGTCCAAGCGGTCCGAAACTCCAGCCGTAGGGGTAATCGAGGTTGCTGAACACGATTATAAAGTTCGTTTTTGAAGTGTAGATCACCGTAAACTATCGTTTTTTTAGGAATGTCGTCCAAGCGGTCCGAAACTTCAGACTCGAGGTCGCTGAACACGATTATGACGTTCGTTTTTGAAGCGTAGATCACTACCGATCGATATCGATCAAATTATCGATTTTTTATGGATGTCGTCCGAGCGGTCCGAAACTTCAGCCCTGGGGGTAATCGAGGTTGCTGAACACGACTATGACGTTTGTTTTTGAAGTCTAGATCACCATCGATCGATATCGATCAAATTATCGTTTCTTATGGATGTCGTCGAAGCTGTTCTAAACTTCAGACCTGGGGGTAATTGAGTTCGCTGAAAATGATTGTGAATTTCGTTTTTGAAGTGTAGATCACCATCGATCGATACCGATCAAATTATCGTTTTTTATGGATGTCGTCAAAGCTCTCCGAAACTTTAGGCCTGGGGGTAATCGAGGTCGCTGAACATGATTATAAAGTTCGTTTTTGAAGTGTAGATCACCATCTATCGATACCGATCAAACTATCGGTTTTTTTAGGAATGTCGTCCAAGCGTTCCGAAACTCAAGCCGTAGGGGTAATCGAGGTCGCTGAACACGATTATAATGTTCGTTTTTGAAGTGTAGATCACCATAAACTATCGTTTTTTTAGGAATGTCGTCCAAGCGGTCCGAAACTCCAGCCGTAGGGGTAATCGAGGTCGCTGAACACGATTATAAAGTTCGTTTTTGAAGTGTAGATCACCATAAACTATCGTTTTTTTTAGGAATGTCGTCCACGCGTTCCGAAACTTCAGAATCGAGGTCGCTGAAGATGATTATGAAGTTCGTTTTTAAAGTGTAGATCACCTTCGATCGATATCGACCAAATTATCGATTTTTCTAGGAATGTCGTCCGAGCGGTCCGAAACTTCAGCCCTGGGGGTAATCGAGGTCGCTGAGCACGATTATAAAGTTCGTTTTTGAAGTGTAGATCACCATAAACTATCGATTTTTTTAGGAATGTCGTCCAAGCGGTCCGAAACTCCAGCCGTAGTGGTAATCGAGGTTGCTGAACACGATTATAAAGTTCGTTTTTGAAGTGTAGATCACCGTAAACTATCGTTTTTTTAGGAATGTCGTCCAAGCGGTCCGAAACTTCAGACTCGAGGTCGCTGAACACGATTATGACGTTCGTTTTTGAAGCGTAGATCACTACCGATCGATATCGATCAAATTATCGATTTTTTATGGATGTCGTCCGAGCGGTCCGAAACTTCAGCCCTGGGGGTAATCGAGGTTGCTGAACACGACTATGACGTTTGTTTTTGAAGTCTAGATCACCATCGATCGATATCGATCAAATTATCGTTTCTTATGGATGTCGTCGAAGCTGTTCGAAACTTCAGACCTGGGGGTAATTGAGTTCGCTGAAAATGATTGTGAATTTCGTTTTTGAAGTGTAGATCACCATCGATCGATACCGATCAAATTATCGTTTTTTATGGATGTCGTCAAAGCTCTCCGAAACTTTAGGCCTGGGGGTAATCGAGGTCGCTGAAGATGATTATGAAGTTCGTTTTTAAAGTGTAGATCACCTTCGATCGATATCGACCAAATTATCGATTTTTCTAGGAATGTCGTCCAAGCGGTCCGAAACTGCAGCCGTAGGGGTAATCGAGGTCGCTGAACACGATTATAAAGTTCGTTTTTGAAGTGTAGATCACCATAAACTATCGTTTTTTTAGGAATGTCGTCCACGCGGTCCGAAACTCCAGCCGTAGGGGTAATCGAGGTCGCTGAACACGATTATAAAGTTCGTTTTTGAAGTGTAGATCACCGTAAACTATCGTTTTTTTAGGAATGTCGTCCAAGCGGTCCGAAACTTCAGACTCGAGGTCGCTGAACACGATTATGACGTTCGTTTTTGAAGCGTAGATCACTACCGATCGATATCGATCAAATTATCGATTTTTTATGGATGTCGTCCGAGCGGTCCGAAACTTCAGCCCTGGGGGTAATCGAGGTTGCTGAACACGACTATGACGTTTGTTTTTGAAGTCTAGATCACCATCGATCGATATCGATCAAATTATCGTTTCTTATGGATGTCGTCGAAGCTGTTCGAAACTTCAGACCTGGGGGTAATTGAGTTCGCTGAAAATGATTGTGAATTTCGTTTTTGAAGTGTAGATCACCATCGATCGATACCGATCAAATTATCGTTTTTTATGGATGTCGTCAAAGCTCTCCGAAACTTTAGGCCTGGGGGTAATCGAGGTCGCTGAACATGATTATAAAGTTCGTTTTTGAAGTGTAGATCACCATCTATCGATACCGATCAAACTATCGGTTTTTTTAGGAATGTCGTCCAAGCGTTCCGAAACTCAAGCCGTAGGGGTAATCGAGGTCGCTGAACACGATTATAATGTTCGTTTTTGAGGTGTAGATCACCATAAACTATCGATTTTTTTAGGAATGTCGTCCAAGCGGTCCGAAACTCCAGCCGTAGGGGTAATCGAGGTCGCTGAACACGATTATAAAGTTCGTTTTTGAAGTGTAGATCACCATAAACTATCGTTTTTTTAGGAATGTCGTCCACGCGTTCCGAAACTTCAGAATCGAGGTCGCTGAAGATGATTATGAAGTTCGTTTTTAAAGTGTAGATCACCTTCGATCGATATCGACCAAATTATCGATTTTTCTAGGAATGTCGTCCGAGCGGTCCGAAACTTCAGCCCTGGGGGTAATCGAGGTCGCTGAGCACGATTATAAAGTTCGTTTTTGAAGTGTAGATCACCATAAACTATCGATTTTTTTAGGAATGTCGTCCAAGCGGTCCGAAACTCCAGCCGTAGGGGTAATCGAGGTTGCTGAACACGATTATAAAGTTCGTTTTTGAAGTGTAGATCACCGTAAACTATCGTTTTTTTAGGAATGTCGTCCAAGCGGTCCGAAACTTCAGACTCGAGGTCGCTGAACACGATTATGACGTTCGTTTTTGAAGCGTAGATCACTACCGATCGATATCGATCAAATTATCGATTTTTTATGGATGTCGTCCGAGCGGTCCGAAACTTCAGCCCTGGGGGTAATCGAGGTTGCTGAACACGACTATGACGTTTGTTTTTGAAGTCTAGATCACCATCGATCGATATCGATCAAATTATCGTTTCTTATGGATGTCGTCGAAGCTGTTCTAAACTTCAGACCTGGGGGTAATTGAATTCGCTGAAAATGATTGTGAATTTCGTTTTTGAAGTGTAGATCACCATCGATCGATACCGATCAAATTATCGTTTTTTATGGATGTCGTCAAAGCTCTCCGAAACTTTAGGCCTGGGGGTAATCGAGGTCGCTGAACATGATTATAAAGTTCGTTTTTGAAGTGTAGATCACCATCTATCGATACCGATCAAACTATCGGTTTTTTTAGGAATGTCGTCCAAGCGTTCCGAAACTCAAGCCGTAGGGGTAATCGAGGTCGCTGAACACGATTATAATGTTCGTTTTTGAAGTGTAGATCACCATAAACTATCGTTTTTTTAGGAATGTCGTCCAAGCGGTCCGAAACTCCAGCCGTAGGGGTAATCGAGGTCGCTGAACACGATTATAAAGTTCGTTTTTGAAGTGTAGATCACCATAAACTATCGTTTTTTTTAGGAATGTCGTCCACGCGTTCCGAAACTTCAGAATCGAGGTCGCTGAAGATGATTATGAAGTTCGTTTTTAAAGTGTAGATCACCTTCGATCGATATCGACCAAATTATCGATTTTTCTAGGAATGTCGTCCGAGCGGTCCGAAACTTCAGCCCTGGGGGTAATCGAGGTCGCTGAGCACGATTATAAAGTTCGTTTTTGAAGTGTAGATCACCATAAACTATCGATTTTTTTAGGAATGTCGTCCAAGCGGTCCGAAACTCCAGCCGTAGTGGTAATCGAGGTTGCTGAACACGATTATAAAGTTCGTTTTTGAAGTGTAGATCACCGTAAACTATCGTTTTTTTAGGAATGTCGTCCAAGCGGTCCGAAACTTCAGACTCGAGGTCGCTGAACACGATTATGACGTTCGTTTTTGAAGCGTAGATCACTACCGATCGATATCGATCAAATTATCGATTTTTTATGGATGTCGTCCGAGCGGTCCGAAACTTCAGCCCTGGGGGTAATCGAGGTTGCTGAACACGACTATGACGTTTGTTTTTGAAGTCTAGATCACCATCGATCGATATCGATCAAATTATCGTTTCTTATGGATGTCGTCGAAGCTGTTCGAAACTTCAGACCTGGGGGTAATTGAGTTCGCTGAAAATGATTGTGAATTTCGTTTTTGAAGTGTAGATCACCATCGATCGATACCGATCAAATTATCGTTTTTTATGGATGTCGTCAAAGCTCTCCGAAACTTTAGGCCTGGGGGTAATCGAGGTCGCTGAAGATGATTATGAAGTTCGTTTTTAAAGTGTAGATCACCTTCGATCGATATCGACCAAATTATCGATTTTTCTAGGAATGTCGTCTAAGCGGTCCGAAACTGCAGCCGTAGGGGTAATCGAGGTCGCTGAACACGATTATAAAGTTCGTTTTTGAAGTGTAGATCACCATAAACTATCGTTTTTTTAGGAATGTCGTCCACGCGGTCCGAAACTCCAGCCGTAGGGGTAATCGAGGTCGCTGAACACGATTATAAAGTTCGTTTTTGAAGTGTAGATCACCATAAACTATCGTTTTTTTAGGAATGTCGTCCACGCGTTCCGAAACTTCAGAATCGAGGTCGCTGAAGATGATTATGAAGTTCGTTTTTAAAGTGTAGATCACCTTCGATCGATATCGACCAAATTATCGATTTTTCTAGGAATGTCGTCCGAGCGGTCCGAAACTTCAGCCCTGGGGGTAATCGAGGTCGCTGAGCACGATTATAAAGTTCGTTTTTGAAGTGTAGATCACCATAAACTATCGATTTTTTTAGGAATGTCGTCCAAGCGGTCCGAAACTCCAGCCGTAGGGGTAATCGAGGTTGCTGAACACGATTATAAAGTTCGTTTTTGAAGTGTAGATCACCGTAAACTATCGTTTTTTTAGGAATGTCGTCCAAGCGGTCCGAAACTTCAGACTCGAGGTCGCTGAACACGATTATGACGTTCGTTTTTGAAGCGTAGATCACTACCGATCGATATCGATCAAATTATCGATTTTTTATGGATGTCGTCCGAGCGGTCCGAAACTTCAGCCCTGGGGGTAATCGAGGTTGCTGAACACGACTATGACGTTTGTTTTTGAAGTCTAGATCACCATCGATCGATATCGATCAAATTATCGTTTCTTATGGATGTCGTCGAAGCTGTTCTAAACTTCAGACCTGGGGGTAATTGAGTTCGCTGAAAATGATTGTGAATTTCGTTTTTGAAGTGTAGATCACCATCGATCGATACCGATCAAATTATCGTTTTTTATGGATGTCGTCAAAGCTCTCCGAAACTTTAGGCCTGGGGGTAATCGAGGTCGCTGAACATGATTATAAAGTTCGTTTTTGAAGTGTAGATCACCATCTATCGATACCGATCAAACTATCGGTTTTTTTAGGAATGTCGTCCAAGCGTTCCGAAACTCAAGCCGTAGGGGTAATCGAGGTCGCTGAACACGATTATAATGTTCGTTTTTGAAGTGTAGATCACCATAAACTATCGTTTTTTTAGGAATGTCGTCCAAGCGGTCCGAAACTCCAGCCGTAGGGGTAATCGAGGTCGCTGAACACGATTATAAAGTTCGTTTTTGAAGTGTAGATCACCATAAACTATCGTTTTTTTAGGAATGTCGTCCACGCGTTCCGAAACTTCAGAATCGAGGTCGCTGAAGATGATTATGAAGTTCGTTTTTAAAGTGTAGATCACCTTCGATCGATATCGACCAAATTATCGATTTTTCTAGGAATGTCGTCCGAGCGGTCCGAAACTTCAGCCCTGGGGGTAATCGAGGTCGCTGAGCACGATTATAAAGTTCGTTTTTGAAGTGTAGATCACCATAAACTATCGATTTTTTTAGGAATGTCGTCCAAGCGGTCCGAAACTCCAGCCGTAGTGGTAATCGAGCTTGCTGAACACGATTATAAAGTTCGTTTTTGAAGTGTAGATCACCGTAAACTATCGTTTTTTTAGGAATGTCGTCCAAGCGGTCCGAAACTTCAGACTCGAGGTCGCTGAACACGATTATGACGTTCGTTTTTGAAGCGTAGATCACTACCGATCGATATCGATCAAATTATCGATTTTTTATGGATGTCGTCCGAGCGGTCCGAAACTTCAGCCCTGGGGGTAATCGAGGTTGCTGAACACGACTATGACGTTTGTTTTTGAAGTCTAGATCACCATCGATCGATATCGATCAAATTATCGTTTCTTATGGATGTCGTCGAAGCTGTTCGAAACTTCAGACCTGGGGGTAATTGAGTTCGCTGAAAATGATTGTGAATTTCGTTTTTGAAGTGTAGATCACCATCGATCGATACCGATCAAATTATCGTTTTTTATGGATGTCGTCAAAGCTCTCCGAAACTTTAGGCCTGGGGGTAATCGAGGTCGCTGAAGATGATTATGAAGTTCGTTTTTAAAGTGTAGATCACCTTCGATCGATATCGACCAAATTATCGATTTTTCTAGGAATGTCGTCCAAGCGGTCCGAAACTGCAGCCGTAGGGGTAATCGAGGTCGCTGAACACGATTATAAAGTTCGTTTTTGAAGTGTAGATCACCATAAACTATCGTTTTTTTAGGAATGTCGTCCACGCGGTCCGAAACTTCAGACTCGAGGTCGCTGAACATGATTATAAAGTTCATTTTTGAAGTTTAGATAACCATCGATCGATATCGATCAAATTATCGATTTTTTATGGATGTCGTCCGAGCGGTCCGAAACTTCAGCCGTAGGGTAATCGAGGTCGCTGAACATGATTATAAAGTTCGTTTTTAAAGTTTAGATAACCATCGATCGATACCGATCAAACTATCGATTTTTTTAGGAATGTCGTCCAAGCGGTCCAAAACTCCAGCCGTAGGGGTAATCGAGGTCGCTGAACACGATTATAAAGTTCGTTTTTGAAGTGTAGATCACCATAAACTATCGATTTTTTAGGAATGTCGTCCAAGCGGTCCAAAACTCCAGCCGTAGGGGTAATCGAGGTCGCTGAACACGATTATAAAGTTCGTTTTTGAAGTGTAGATCACCATAAACTATCGATTTTTTAGGAATGTCGTCCAAGCGGTCCAAAACTCCAGCCGTAGGGGTAATCGAGGTCGCTGAACACGATTATAAAGTTCGTTTTTGAAGTGTAGATCACCATAAACTATCGTTTTTTTAGGAATGTCGTCCACGCGGTCCGAAACTTCAGACTAGAGGTCGCTGAACACGATTATGACGTTCGTTTTTGAAGTGTAGATCACCATCGATCGATATCGATCAAATTATCGATTTTTTATGGATGTCGTCCGAGCGGTCCGAAACTTCAGCCTTTAGGGGTAATCGAGGTCGCTGAACACGATTATAAAGTTCGTTTTTGAAGTGTAGATCACCATAAACTATCGATTTTTTTAGGAATGTCGTCCAAGCGGTCCGAAACTTCAGACTCGAGGTCGCTGAACACGATTATGACGTTCGTTTTTGAAGTGTAGATCACCATAAACTATCGATTTTTTTAGGAATGTCGTCCGAGCGGTCCGAAACTTCAGCCCTGGGGGTAATCGAGGTTGCTGAACACGACTATGACGTTTGTTTTTGAAGTCTAGATCACCATCGATCGATATCGATCAAATTATCGATTTTTTATGGATGTCGTCCGAGCGGTCCGAAACTTCAGCCTTTAGGGGTAATCGAGGTCGCTGAACACGATTATAAAGTTCGTTTTTGAAGTGTAGATCACCATAAACTATCGATTTTTTTAGGAATGTCGTCCAAGCGGTCCGAAACTTCAGACTCGAGGTCGCTGAACACGATTATGACGTTCGTTTTTGAAGTGTAGATCACCATAAACTATCGATTTTTTTAGGAATGTCGTCCGAGCGGTCCGAAACTTCAGCCCTGGGGGTAATCGAGGTTGCTGAACACGACTATGACGTTTGTTTTTGAAGTCTAGATCACCATCGATCGATATCGATCAAATTATCGTTTCTTATGGATGTCGTCCGAGCGGTCCGAAACTTCAGCCTTTAGGGGTAATCGAAGTCGCTGAACACGATTATAAAGTTCGTTTTTGAAGTGTAGATCACCATAAACTATCGATTTTTTTAGGAATGTCGTCCAAGCGGTCCGAAACTTCAGACTCGAGGTCGCTGAACACGATTATGACGTTCGTTTTTGAAGCGTAGATCACCATCGATCGATATCGATCAAATTATCGTTTCTTATGGATGTCGTCGAAGCTGTTCGAAACTTCAGACCTGGGGGTAATTGAGTTCGCTGAAAATGATTGTGAATTTCGTTTTTGAAGTGTAGATCACCATCGATCGATACCGATCAAATTATCGTTTTTTATGGATGTCGTCAGAGCTCTCCGAAACTTTAGGCCTGGGGGTAATCGAGGTCGCTGAACATGATTATAAAGTTCGTTTTTGAAGTGTAGATCACCATCTATCGATACCGATCAAACTATTGGTTTTTTTAGGAATGTCGTCCAAGCGTTCCGAAACTCCAGCCGTAGGGGTAATCGAGGTCGCTGAACACGATTATAAAGTTCGTTTTTGAAGTGTAGATCACCATAAACTATCGATTTTTTTAGGAATGTCGTCCAAGCGGTCCGAAACTTCAGCCTTTAGGGGTAATCGAGGTCGCTGAACACGATTATAAAGTTCGTTTTTGAAGTGTAGATCACCATAAACTATCGATTTTTTTAGGAATGTCGTCCAAGCGGTCCGAAACTTCAGACTCGAGGTCGCTGAACACGATTATGACGTTCGTTTTTGAAGTGTAGATCACCATAAACTATCGATTTTTTTAGGAATGTCGTCCAAGCGGTCCGAAACTCCAGCCGTAGGGGTAATCGAGGTCGCTGAACACGATTATAAAGTTCGTTTTTGAAGTGTAGATCACCATAAACTATCGTTTTTTTTTAGGAATGTCGTCCACGCGTTCCGAAACTTCAGAATCGAGGTCGCTGAAGATGATTATGAAGTTCGTTTTTAAAGTGTAGATCACCATCGATCGATATCGACCAAATTATCGATTTTTTTAGGAATGTCGTCCAAGCGGTCCGAAACTGCAGCCGTAGGGGTAATCGAGGTCGCTGAACACGATTATAAAGTTCGTTTTTGAAGTGTAGATCACCATAAACTATCGTTTTTTTAGGAATGTCGTCCACGCGGTCCGAAACTTCAGACTCGAGGTCGCTGAACACGATTATGACGTTCGTTTTTGAAGCGTAGATCACTATCGATCGATATCGATCAAATTATCGATTATTTATGGATTTCGTCCGAGCAGTCCGAAAGTTCAGCCCTAGGGTAATCGAGGTCGCTGAAGATGATTATGAAGTTCGTTTTTAAAGTGTAGATCACCATCGATCGATATCGATCAAATTATCGATTTTTTATGGATGTCGTCCGAGCGGTCCGAAACTTCAGCCGTGAGGGTAATTGAGGTCGCTGAACACGATTATGACGTTCGTTTTTGAAGCGTAGATCACTATCAATCGATATAGATCAAAGTATCGATTATTTATTGATGTCGTCCAAGCGGTCCGAAACTTCAGCCATAGGGCTAATCGAGCTCGCTGAACAGGAATCCGAAGTCGACCAATCGATATCGATCAACGTTATCGGTTTTCTGTGGGTGTCGTTCAAGCGGCACGGAACTTCAGCCCTGGGGCTAATCGAGGTCCTGACCGGTGATTTTCTCCCAGATTTAACCGATGAGGGTAGAGAGGGGGGGGGGGGCGGGAGACACGCCGATGGTTTTCTCCCAGTTTTAGCTGATCGGGGTGGGGAAGGTTGGGATACGCCGGTTGTTTTCTCTCAGATTTAACCGATCGGGGTATGAGGGGGGGGGGGGTGGGAGACACGCGGGTGTTATGGCCGAAGGAGTGCTCCACATCAGGTGGAAAGTTTCATTGTGGAGGCAAGCATCGATCGATATTATCGATCGCCTGACCGGTGGTTTTCTCTCAGATTTAACCGATCGGAGTGGGGGGGGGGGGGTGGGTGGGAGACACGCGGGTACTATGGCCGAAGGAGTGCTCCACAACTGTCTGAGGACGAAAGCACTGATTAACGCAAATAAATTACGTTTCTGAACTGTCTGAAGATAGTGCCGACGTTGAAGAGATGTTGAGGATGGAGGGAGGGAGTGCTGTACGGCTTCATATCGAAGAACTACTCACCTGATCTTAAAGAAGGTAGACCAAGGTTCGAAATTATTAAGGTTTTCAAATACCTCGTTTTGCTGCTAAGGTGCCGAGAAGGCTGCACAAGCAGAGCAGTTGCTTGAAGTGAGTGATCTTGGCTTAGTGACTCTCTAAGGTCGCGCGAAGCGCCCAAGTGCGAGACACGCCGACAGGGGTGTCGGAGCACTTGTAAATAAATAAATAAATAAATAAATATGGCTACGAGCTGTCTTCGTGGTTATCCAATCTTAGATAAATCTGTGCACAAAAGAGTGTAAAGTGTGTAGAGTACCTCTGGATAAGGCTCGACTTCCGCTATAATTTTCTTCGTTCCGTTCTCAGGTTACATCGCCAACTCGAGCGCGTGTTACCACATATCTTGCGTGAAGATGACGGGGATGTCTGGAGACCTGGAAACGCAAGACTGCATTGCTCGTTTAAATCGGATATCCCTTCCTTCCAGGTTCTCAACCATTTAAATTTCATTAATGTGGAAAACAACCATGGGGTCGATAATGAGAAGTCCATTTTTCTTTGAGAACCTGCTTATAAGAACCGCCCAGCGAGGAAATTGATAGCGATTACCTCTCTTACAGCGGATGTTTCTACGAGTTTATATGTGCGTCTCTGCGTCCAAGCACTCAGACCATGAAGCGTTCGATTACCACACGAATCCTTATTTTTCAATTTTCCGAAACTCTCCGCGCAAGCAGGTTAGCTCACAACGGCAACCTCTGAGAGCCAACTCGTGTCGTCGACTATGGTGGAGGCTGAGCACGCGTTCCTCTTCCTTCGCCGATGGCGAAAACGCGAGTCGGTACGATTCTGCGGAGCTGCACCTGCTTTTCTGAACGCCCACTTGTGCGAAGTTGGCAAAGAGGCTGGCCTCTAATCCCCCAAATCTGACAGCTGAACACTTCCTCGATTCCGATTACGCTCAAAGCAAACCGGAGGGCAACACCCACCTTTGAGCCCTGTGCTTTTCCTCTCACTTTGCTGTAGAGCTTGATGCAGCTTAACAGCGACGTTTCCTGACGTGGACACCTGAAGAGACCAAATCTGTGCCAAGACCTCTGCCACTGCTCACACACTCCGATTATTTGATTCATCCTGTTAATGTAGATCGACTAAACCCTGTTAGATTGGTTCAAAAATAATGTCGTATTGGGCTGTCCTATCTTCAACTGGCTACATCGTAAAGGCCTTACAAATTTCTCAGGGCAAATGATGTATTTTGCAAAACGTAGGATCAGCTCTATCCATTGAACATACTTCAAAAAAGATTCGAAATCCTTTTAGTTTTCGGATTTTCTGATCATGCCAAGGGGGACGAGATGTATTCGTGTACTCCTTCAATATTGAAGCTGTGTCCGCGAGACCAAGTTCGCGAGTTGAGTACAAACTGAATTCGGGCAGGATATCTCCTACAAATGTTCATAACATGCAACATCAGTCATCTCGCGGAGAAATCCGATTTTCCAATTGTCGGGAAGTCGGAGGGCGCGTGGAGCGCAGTCGTGGAGCGGAGGTGTCGTCTGTCGCGTGCACCCGATTCCATGTCCTTGGCTTGGATTTCCCGCTCAAGTCGACCAAGACCTCCATCCCTCCAGTGTCGATGAGTTGGTACCCGACTTGTCCGGAAAGGAGAAAACACTAGCCTGTGCATCGGTTGAGCACTGCAAGTCGCTGCTTAAGCCATGTACTCATTCAATTTCCCTCCACGACATCCCGTAAAAGTAGAATGCGTGGCGTATTCCAAAAATTGATTGATCAACGCCCTACCTTATTCATTATCCTTTGCTTGGAAAGTCGCAAATGGGTTACAGACATTTTGGAAATTCATATGAAAGAACAAGGTAAAGTCAAGATGGGTAACTGCTGAAATAGTGCTAGAAATATGTTGCCCTTGTTATGTTATATGACTGTTAAATTGCCACTCATTTTCCTGCGAATAGAAAGAAGAAACGGCCTCATACGTAGCTGCGACCATTATGATTTGAGGACGAACGGAACAGCACCAATAGCACCAAAGAGGAGCAACTGTTCGTCATTTTACATTACTGCATTGAGCTGTTTTTGAGAGTGTTGTTGCACTTCAATGGAAATACGTCTTCTACGACAGCCGGAGGCAGAAAAGCAGAAGTCAGAACCATCGTACGCCGTCCATGCAGTGTGCTGAGTGGTGACCTCGGCCACGGAAGGTGAAACGAGCACCGCCGAAATGGATGGGACGGCGCTGCGGCGATCGGCCAGCTTTACGCATTTGCGGGGTTTTCCCAACGATGCAACGCGTCAAACATTTGGTGCTGGTCGACATTTCCTGGATCTGGCCTGCGGCGGAATGGCCACGCTCATCGACGAAGCTTCTGAACAGAGGAACAATGCCCTACCCGGGAAGAGCGCTCGTTGCAGGAGAACGGCGAAATGTGAATGTCGAGCTGAAACGACTCGCAATGACTGGTTCCGAGATCCCCATCACGAATACGTCGTCTCGAACATTCTTTTTGAGAATGTAGGGGGTATTAGTGAACGACAAAAGTCGGGATTAATCACTCCCTCTTCAGTATGCGCCTTGCATTCCAGTTCTGCGGGATATCGCGGAGGCACTTTGGTTGCGTGTCGAGTATATATTCCATTTTCCCATGTTCTTCGGGCATGTTTAGATTCACACTAGCCATAGCGGATGAGCCAATTGGCCTTCGAGCGAACTGTCCAAAATGCATTCGCGACAAAGGAATCAAAGGAATCGGCGCATTCTGCCAGTGCAGCAATGTGCGAGACGTTTGTAAAAAGTGCAAACCCTCCCTTAGTTTAAGGGACATTCTTATTCCGCTATAGTAGAAAAGATTGATTATTTATAAACACAACCTCTAATTTCATAAGAAAAGTGCTAGCGGATGGTCCCTTTGATTGAAAACGCGACTTCATCCAGCCGCATAAAATATGCATACTTCGAGGTTTAGGGAGTGCTCTTTATAATAGAGCTCCATAAGAAGCGAGTTTTTATCATAGAAGCTAATAACGGCGAAAAGTAAGCGTCATCGAATGAAATTGTTGAGATGTCAAACATTCGGAGGTTTCTTTCGACGGAAACGTCTGAAACATGACAAGTGGGAGAGAAAGAAGACCTGAATGTTCCGCGTAAGAAGCGTTGGGAATGTTAGATCGCTTTTCAATTGCAAGTGTTCTCACCCTGAAAGAGAGAAGGTGATTGATCACCCACATTGAGCTCAACAAAAAGCAGTTTGAAGTCGCCACATGCTTCACCGGTTGACGTGAGAGACAGTTTTTAGAGCTGCACGGCGCCAGTCGCAGCTGTAAATAGTCTGCGCGAGGAAACGCCTTAAACTTGAACCATACAAAAGCGTGTTCTTCGACCTAGTCATAAATTCCGATTCTGTGTAATTTGAATGAAAAACGAGGTTCTAAGATTTTCCGAGATAAAAAATAGTTGTGTTGAAGAACATAAGTCAACAAAAGGCGATCATGTGCTCTTGGAATGAATACGGTTGTGGTTGGGAGCGCTCGTTAACATAGAGGACGGCTTGATGAACTTTCGCAGCTTTCTGTCGTCGTTTATGCTTGTAATATGAAGATTACGTGTTCTCGACACATAGGGCATGTGGAGCACAGGCAGAGGAAGGGCAGGCTGTCACGTGGACCTCATATCAGGTCTCTGGTTCGGATTTCCCGCCCAGACCGACAAACCTTCTATCCCTCCGGTGTCGGTGAATTGGTGCTAGACTTGCCTGAAAAGGATAAAACACTGACTTGTTCATCGGTTGGACACTGCAAGTCGTTGTATAGGCCAATTACGTCTTCACGCTGCCTCCATGACGTCCCATAAAAGTAGAATGCGTGGCGCATTCCAAAACTTTGATTGAATGACGTCATACTTTACCCATCACCCTTTATTTGGGAAGTCGTTTGTGTGTGACCGGCATTTAGGCTATTCATATGAAGGAGGAGGAGAAAGGTCAAAATGTTAGGCTAAAAAAGTTTTAGTAGATTTGGAACTCGTCAACTGAAGAAGAGTGAAGAGTCAGCAAAAGCAAAAAATCACTCCGGCTGCTCGCCGTTACCACATGGCCTCCCACGTGGGACTGCAAAAACTTCAAAGAGTGTGCCGCAGTTTAACACAGTTAAGACAACGTTTGACAAACTAGAACATCCCAATCGAGGTTCACTCAGGTTATGGAGAAGCAGCCATGATAGTGGTGACAAATAACGATCGCAACAAAACATCCTGTAACAACACATAACCTCTCTCTACCAGCCGCTCCAGGCTTAAGTAAATGTGTTAGAACAGTGGTGACAAAGTTCTAAAAAAGAAACAGGAAGAACAATCCCAACACGCAAAACCTGACCTTACTTTTTCAACCGTCTTGGTTCCTGATGCTCTGGTGTGGTGGACACGACATTGAGATGCTGGCAGAATAATTGTCGCCTTTCAAACGGCGCTCAATCTGCGCCCCTTGAATCGGCATCAGGGATGGGCGGAAATTTTGAAAATTTTCCCAGAAAACAGAAAAAAGAAAATCGCTTTCGTCAGAAAACAGAAATCAGAAAACAGAAAAGCCAAAAACGCCAGAAAATCAGAAAACAGAAAACAGAAAACAGAAAATTTCGATATTATCACACGACCTAATTATTCTACCCAAAGATCCATATTTCCAGTAGCAAATGCTTATGTATGACTAGAAATGTAGTCCTAGACCAGCGTTTCAATTTGCAAGCGCTTATAAAAATTTGTTGTACACTCCAGTGTACTGTAATCAGCAAGTTGTAAATCTTGACTGATAGTTCGTAGGAATCTCGACACCTGAAGTATACAACATCACTCATCAGCTCCGTTTCACCGCCAACGCCTCAATTAGATAATGGTCCCACTAGTAAGAAACTGGCCTTTTAGAGCACCGAACACGATGAAGGCTCAGTGATCACTGTTTGCATGTTTCAGCTCAATTGCTTGAGTTTGTAGACACACTCTCGCAACATACTCTAAATCTGTGCAGAGATTCGTTGAGTATTACTGGCTCCGCCAGAATCTATTTTCCTAGTTCGTTTCGTTCTTCGGGAATACCTTTCCTTGTAAGTGGTCTAGTTTCCGCGTAGCTGAAAGTTTTCAGGTCAACTTATCAATGCTCTTTACAGCGCCTAGTTACTTACTACTTAGCCGACTAAAGATGTTGTGTACTTGATATTCCACGGTACAACACGAGCTTGTGACTGAAGGGGCTGTCAGCACAACAGATCTTGGGTGAAGGTGCTTTCTTGAATGCGTAGACACCATATAATGAAGACCGAGCATATAACCTCCTTATCACATTATTATTATTCCTCCTCATATCTACATATCATATTACATCTCAGTGGAAGACCAGCAGAACCGCCTTGCTGTACAGAGTGCACGACATTGACAGCAATCGCCCGATCTGCCTGATGTACGTAGTCTATAAGCTGTTCACTCGAGTCATCCTGAATACGATTAGCAGAACGCTGGACCAAGGAAAGCCATGCGAGCGAGCAGTGTTTCGGAGATTCAGTACGATCGACCACATACAAACCATTACGAAGCTCATCCAAGTGTCGCGAGAGAACAAGCTGCTGCTGTGTCTTACGTTCATCGACCTGAAGAAGATATTCGAATCCGTCGAAACTGAAGCGGTCATGGACGCCCTGCTGACTCAGGGCGTTCCTACTCTGTACATCAGAGTCCTTCGAGAGCTGTGCAGTGCATTCTCGACAAAAGTCTCGCAGTCTACAACGACGTCGTTGCCAACGTGAACAGAGAGGTCTATGAGGGGGTACTATATCCCCGGTTCTCTTCAGCGCCACACTCGAACTACATAGAATGGGAAGACATGGGAGTGAAAAACGACGGACGGCAGCTACACCATCCAACACTGAGCGCAAGTCAGGCGGAGCAGATGCTTGCTGGCTTCGACCGTGTGGGAACGTTGGATTGCAGCTGAATCTTACGAAGACGATGCTCATGAGGAACGACGACTTTCTGATGCTTCATCCTCGATCAACAGAAGGAACATCTTCGAATGCTCCAGATACGTGCATCTGGGTCGCGAAGTCAACATGACCAACTAACTAGCGCCGGAGCTGAGCAGGAGGAAGAGAGCAGCTAGAGGAGCTGTCAATAGTGTCGAAAGAGTCTTGGAGAGGACGAAAAACGTCCGGCTCCGTACCCACCTTTTCGACTTCACTGTTCTTTCTGCCCTAAGATACTCATCAGAGATGTGGGCTCTACGAAAGCAAGATGAACATGCGATTAGTATCGCGCAGCGTGGAATCGAGAGGACAATGCTCGGAGTGGCCCGACTCACGCAAGTGAGAGAAAGCCTCGAGACTTCCGAGCTTCACAGGATGCCCACCAACGCGTTGGTCGGACTTCTTCGTCAAAGCCTTGAACAAACAATATGACCCTCTTCGTGTCTCTCGAGCGAAAAAGACGAAAAAAAATGGACGAATGGAGACGCTACTGGTGCCCACTTGAATAACTCGTTGATCACTGGGACGACAGATGATATCCCATGCGTGATAAATGAGAAATTTCGTGTACCAGTACTGTATCATTACAGCAACGAAATCGAAGGTGACTAAAACATTTCTGTCTCTTACTAATTTGTGACACCAAAAACTGAGCAATCTTCAGAGTTAGAAAAGCAGTTTCGACAAAGGCTCTGCAGAAAGCGATATTGAGGATGACCGGCCAACATTGTTCAATTTTTAAACCGGATTTGAAAAATAATCCTACCCACAGTAACTCTATGACAAGTCGTTAGTTAATACATAATCTAACGCCCCTTAGAATACTATTTTTATAGTTTTGATATAAATTTTTTAGTGATCGTAGGTGGTCCAAACTACTGTTGATATCGAAAAGAATGCGAAACCAAATTATGAAAGTAGAAAAATGTCCTATGAAGGAACTCCTTGCCAGCAGCACTTACACAATCAATCAAGCAAACAAAGCGGCATAGTTCATGAGTACATGGCGCAATTACTACATGAGCACATCCAAAAACGCCGCATGCTTGCCATTTAAGATACTCTAGAAACACTATTTTGTAATGAACCTCACTATTCTACGATACTTTTTGAATTCTTCTCGTTGGATTTCTGTGATAAAATTTTGTTCGCAAGCCTATTTTCTGTTTTCTGGCCATATTTTAGCCATTTTCCCAGAAAACAGAAAACAGAAAAAATTTGCCCAAAATGGCCAGAAAATCAGAAAACAGAAAACAGAAAACAGAAAATCCGCCCATCCCTGATCGGCATGATGTGACCCTTCAGTTTCAAGTGGACGTTATGAGGCTGTTTTCTTCATATGGTAAGGTTCACACGCCTTGGTGGTATTGGGTTTAGACGGATCTCAAATCCCTCTGTCGTGATGCATCAACACCAAGGGTTTCGTCAAAAAACGGGGGAAAATTGTTCGGAAATAAGCCCTATGAAATGCTGTGCCCTCGAGTGTCCTGAAATAGCGGAAAATGAAAGTACGTTGAAGTTCTGTTCAACACACATCTGTACAATTTACGCAAGTATGACAAAATTTGATACACAGAAGGAAATGGTCAGGAATGTCTAAATTCGTCCACATCATGTGGCAGTGCAGCCACGTGGATCTGAATCGAATGAGGAGTACGGCAGAGTCTTGAGCCGTTTTGAAAGCTGTAAATGTCCGTCATAAATCACCTCTTCTAATAAGGCAGTTCGTTTAAGTGCCACGGCGTCCGGTCCTCTTCAGGATCCGGCAGACGATGTTGAAATTAGCAAACAAGCAAAGTGGATTGTCGTCATCAAGCCGCTGCTTGGAACTGGTGAAATGTAAAATTTTGGCAGCGCTGAACCATTTCTTAAAGGAAGATAGTTGAAATGCAAGGGTCACACATCCAGATCTGCCCAATGCTCGTCTGCGTCGATTGGATCGGTACTCCATTAAACGCAAATGAGAACCAGCTTTGAGCTTAAACCGTCATCCCTATTTAAGCACGCTCAGAGACCAGTCTTCATTCCATTTCGCAGTTTCACTAGGCAAGTGTTAGCAGCTAAGGACAGCTCGCAGACTACGCTCACCCCTTCCACTCTTTCAGAGTTACTTTCCTTCTGAAAAGTATCGTTGACGTCCTTTCCCGAGCGATTTCACTCAACCCGTCCACTTCGACCGAGATGTTTCGGCGGATCGCCATTCTCGTGACTCTGATCTCTTCAGTGTATTCGATTGGCTTCGGTCTATTTGGCGGCGGCGCCGGCTGCGGATGGTAAGTCTTCAGCATTATTCCTCTTATTAGAAGGAGCTTCCTTAGGATTCGTCCGTTTCGGCATTTCGACAATAGACTTCCTAATTGAATGCTTCGTCGGTGTGTATAGCCGAGACTGAAGCCACGTGCAGACGTTGCTTCCTAATCCGTTACTTAAGAAAGGGTTCCTTGTAAATTGGAATCGGGAATAGGAACGCGCTGGTAGAAGAACCCATCATTCAAGGCCCGACCAAAACCAACCATCCAATGCAACGCCAACTAGGCCATACTGATCGCGGTAGGTGGGAGACGAGAAGTCGGTCTGGTCCATGGCATTTCATGTTCGATTTTCTTTTGCGATAAATTCCTAGCAATCTCAACGAGCTTTGTGGAGCTGCACTTGCTCTATGGGCACATCTCATCGCCGTCCTCGCCATCAATCAGCGCTAAAGACCGCAATATGACCAGCTGCTACATTGAGCGGATATGTTGCAGCTCGTTTTATATTCGGAAGGAGACTAGGGCGAGGGCCAAACAGTTAGAATTTCACGTGGAACAACGGAACACTGGAGGGGCTCACCGATTATCCAATTCGTTCAACTTGGTCGCGATAGAGATCTACCAAAGGATCTGTCTTGTCCGAAGAATGGGTTTGTACACCAAAACATCCTGGTTTTTCAGTTAACCGAAGATGCTTGATCCCATTTTCGTTTCGCACTTGCATTCCAAAGTGGGACAAGATGAATTTTGGTCCTGGTTGCTTACGACCCCAGGTTGTCATGATATTAAACTGATCATGAGTAAACAAAAATGGAACGTCCGACTCGCAAATTGAGGCGTTGCAAAAATCGAACGCCGCGGCAAAAATGATCAAATTGTAGGCATTTCTTGTGGCTGCCTAAGGCAGGACTTGTGGCAAGACCCATTATGAAATCGCTACTGAGAGGCGGAATAGGACACAATTTCATTGTTAATCCTGCCAGCTGGCTTCGTTTTCCTACAGAAATGTTCGGTTACACCATTAGAAACTGTCACCTCTCAAGTCAAACAGAACCTGTTAAACTTAACGTTAAAGCGTGTTAATACTGCTGTGCCAAACGAGTTATAGGTGGATCGGTTTATTGAGCGGGCTAGCCTTTCGACCTGTTCGTCGTCTTCAGAGGCCCAAATTTGGTTCAAGACAGATTTGTCACCTAGCCGACCAACCGCCTTACCCCCCACCCCCCCCCCCCCCTTTCCAACATCTTACTAGGTGCCAAAACGAAAAACCCAACGCATGAACCGACAGTCGCGCCTGACTAACAATAGGCTATTCCTTGACTACTTACACAGCGGACATGTTGAACAAGAATGTGTAGTAGAGTCCTTTGATGTGGCTTCGCTATACACAAACGACCAAAACGTGGATGCTCTTCAGGCGCTATCTGAAATACTTCAACGACATCACAGCAGAATTAATAACTTTGAACTTAGCAAAGTATGCATCATGGCTCCAATCAAGGATTGTTTAATTTGTAATTTTTCAAGTAGTCAGGTAGACATCTTTCACGTTAAAGAACACTTGGCTAGTAAAAGGCGTGGTATTTTGTCTAGACGGTTAGGCAAGCACAGGGTTGAAGGGCATGGAGGAACCGACTTTGGGGTTAAGTGCATGGTTCTGACGTATGATACCGACATTTCGTCTAGGAAAGTGTTGAAAGGACTCTGGATTTCCGCGAGAAATCCAGCACTGAATAGTCGAAATGAGAGTCCCTCGATTACCAGTGACTTCTTGTCACTCTTTTGGCATTGTGAGTTGTAGAACGACCTGTGGTGACATGCGTGTTCTTAAGAATGACACTGGAATACTCAATATAATTAGTGCGGAATGACACAGAATGTCTCAGTCACCACTCGACTACTAACGACAGCGGTAGCGACGTCGCTCCGCGTCAACGGTGGATCAGCGGGCGAGTTTATTTTTCATGCATTGGGGTTTTTCGTTTTGGCACTTAGGACGATGTTAGAAAGTGGGAGGAGGGGGGGGGGAAGGCGCTTGGTCGGGCAAGTGACAAATCTGAAGTCTTGAACCACTTTTGGCCTCAGAAGACGACGAGCAGGTCGAAACGTTCGGCCGCTCAATAAACGGATCTGCCCGTAACCTCGTTTGGCACAGCAGTATTAACACACTAAAAAATGCCGAGGTTTTACGAAGAGAGAACTTGGAGATTTAACGTTAAAAATAATTGATTAGTTTGGCGTAGCAAGGAGATGAATGAATAATTGAGACATTTTCCAAAATGACATTTTTACACTTTGGTGTGCTGGCTAATTAGAAATAACTGAGTAGCAACGAGAACATTTCAACAAAATCCTCACTGCATCCTCCCCCACTTTAAGCTTAATTTAGCGTTGTCGATTTTCTTTGTAGTAACTTACAGCAATAGGTATCGATGGGCAGCTTTCTGTTTCTAAACTTGCAAACCAAGAACCCTAGGAGTGGAAATCATTGCTAAGACACAACGAGAATACACAGTTTTAACCAACGACAAGCCACGAATTATCATAGCATTGATCCTATGCCGTCGGTCCAGGAACCACTGTCAGAGAGAGCTTCGCGATAGCCTACCCAAATTGTGTTTCAGCGTTCGTATCATCCGTTTAATATGACGTTTTTAGCGCGCCTGCCGCTCCACCTGCCGGATGCGCTCCTGCTCCTGGCTGCGGTGGAGGAGGGGCGCCTCCACCGCCTCCACCCGTAAGCGGCTATCCGGGAGGAGGAGGTAGCTATGCTGTCGCACCTCCATACGGTGGCGGAGGAGGCGGCGGTTATCCTCCGTACGGTGGCGGAGGAGGCGGACTGCCTCCATATGGTGGAGTAGGCGGACTTCCGCCATACGGAGGTGGAGGCGCCGGTGGATCGTATGCCGTCGGTCCAGGATATGGCGGACTAGGAGGAGGAGGCTATGGACCAGGAGGACTTGGAGGACTCGGCGGTGGAGGCGCTGGATCGTACGCACTCGGAGGAGCCGGTGGAGGATATGGTCCAGGAGGTGGTTTTGGACCAGGTGGCCTTGGAGGCCTTGGTGGCGGAGGAGGTGCTGGATCGTACGCACTCGGAGGTGGAGGACCAGGCGGCGGAATAGGAGGTTATCCCGGAGGAGGAATTGGAGGAGGAGGAGGCGGTTATCCAGGTGGAGGAGCGGGTGGAGGAGGAAAAACCTACGCCGTTGCAGGAAAGAAGTAGACACGTGCAATGTATATTCGTAAAAGAGAGATTAAATAAAAGGTCACATCATGTTGTTCAATGCCAAAGACACTACTCCAGAATTGATTAGATCCATGAAAGGCGGTGCAAAATACCGTAGTACAGTGATTTCAGAACATTGGTGCAAAAGTTCTGATATGATGAGAAAATCTCTGAAAGGTGTTCACATAGAAATAAGATCTCCTTAGGAACCCTAGTGCTCCCTCGTCATAGCGCTTCCGGATATGAAGTGCCAGCTGCAGCTCCACTCAAGCAGCATTGGATACAACCCGGTCCGGAGAGGATCTATGTTCAAAGCGACTCCGGCTGCAACGCGACCACGGCTCAGTTGCTGTCCCACAGAAAGCTGAGGATAGGCAAGATGTGTTCCATAATCACACCTAGCCTTCTATGTCCTCGCACACAGTCGTGAAAAACGTTTTAGGTGAGAATCGACGCTTTTCGTGCGCATTCCTCTCAAAACGGTGTTCATGCTGACTTCGACACGCCGTTGCGGCAGTATGTTGAACACTATGTAAGGGAAACGGAAATCGCTGAAGGTGCCGTAAACTGGAAGGTCTCCTCTATCTTAAGCAATATAAGAAGTCAATCAGATTGACCTGCATTACAGTGGCCCGCATCTAACCTAATTCTGATACTCTTCATACAATACACGTTTTTGCGACACTTATGCCTACGGTTGAATTTCTGCGGATGGGAGCAGCATTAGCTTTTTGAAGCTATTCAATGTTAACGAAATGTCTTTGGGGTTCCACGTTTCACTTCTATTCTGTACACCTGTACTCGAATATATAGTCGAGTAGTTTTGAACAGTTTTGAATAGAGCTATGAGAATGCGACGCTTTGAGACTCCTTAGCAGAACGTCGTTCTTTCAAAAAATTTGAGAGGTATGGTATGTGCCGGCTAACAAAATTAGCAACAGACAAGGGCATGCTCGCAGCGTGAAGTCTGTGCCACATTGTTTGAGTCTGGGTTCTCGTCGCATGAAGCAGGCACGTCTTCCCCCCATTTGTGGCACGATGCCTAAGGCCTGAATCCGGACGTATGTAGTACGACATTTGTGACATGTTTTCAGAATCCGTACTCACGCTAGGCTACGAATATATCACGTCTTCTGGATCCATAGGCTCGGAGCACAATCCTAGACTATACCACACAGTGATACCGTTGCCTATTTGGTATATAATAATCGTTTAAGAATCATAATAATAAGTATTCATTACTTATTTTTGTAATAATAATCATAATATTCATAAATTTGGACGTCGACTGTCGGGGCTGTGAGTTCGCTGACAACCACCCATGGTTGAGCTCGAAGAAGCAACCGACTGGCATACACGGCCGTGGCCAAGGCGTCCTTTGGCTTTGGACAATAAGGACAGCGTGACACGCCGATTATCTGAATTCCACTTCCTTTCCGCCATAAAGTGTTTGCAGGAACCGGCGAAAATACTCTTTGTCACGCTCCAACAAGACGGCCTTTCTTGTGCTCTTTTTTGTACAGATACGTATAATGGTAAAATCAGGTAAAATGCCGGAATCGCAATGAGGAAGCTAATAAGACAGTGTGAAGGCATATCAGATCATTAAACCCTCCATGAAATTTCCGCGACATTGACGACGATGTCTTCGGACACTTTTTGCCGCGTGGGACAATGTCAAGACACCATAATAAAAATAATTCATGGAAAGTTATCAGACATCTAATAGTACAGTATTTTATTTATTTATTTATTCAAGGCATGGGCCGTGACACACGTAGAAGTAGATTGTAAAAAAAACATCCACGGAGTGACAATAAAGTAGAATAAAAAGAGTACAAAAAAAAATCCGATGAGATTCATTGCAAACGCAACAGTAGATTCTTGAAGCCATGCAGAAATAGACCCAAGGCACCATGATTTGCATTCAAAGCAAGGTTGAACTCCATTATACCCTTGTAGGTGAAGAAAGTTGCTCTGGCTCGCGACTTCACAACCACAACATAGAGTCTGAGTTTACCCCTCTTATTTCTTGTCAAAGATGAGCCGAAAAAGCAGAGTGGACTAATAGAAACCTTTCGTGTGAGTATTTTGAAAAACATAAGAGGATCAAATATTTTCCTTCTACGGTGAAGACTTGGTAAAAACAACATTTTGGCTCTCTCAGCACTATTTGGTATATGGTAGTAACTGATTCCGTAGCACCTCATCATAAGCTTACGAATAAAGCTGTTTCGAACGCTCTCCAGAAGTCTGATGTCTTTTTTCTTTGTAGGGTTGAAAACGGTGGTTCCGCCCTCTACGATGGGCCTTACATATGTCTTATATGCTCGAAGGAGAACATGAGGATCTCTGCTTCTTAAGGCCTTAAAGAGGTTGTAGATGCGATAATTAGCCTTTTTAACCAATGATTTGTAGTGCAGGTCAAACCCCAAATCCCTAGATATCAAGAAACCTAGGTCACGAACTTCATTTACTGACTGCAAAGTGACACGCACTCAGTTTATATGCAGGGTTGCCACTGGCGCGATTCTTTCCAATAATAAAACAATGCGATTTTTCTGCTGCTAAAGGTAGTTCCCGTCTTTCACCCAGGAATCCATATAGTTCACCGCTGCTTGAAAAGAAACGGTATCATATGTCTTCTTAATGGTCTCGTAAATCTTAATGTCGTCGGCGTACATTTTGCAAACGACCCCGAACCTCGAAACCGATTGTGGCAGTTCGTAGGTGTACATCAGAAACAGCAAAGGGGAAAGTACCCCTCCTTGCGGTACTCCGCTGAGCGTTTTAAAGACACTGGAATACTGCCCCTCTACTTTAACCTCGTATGTCCTTCCTGAGAGAAAATCTCGTATCCAGTCTACTATCATGTGGTGAACGCCCACCATTTTCAGTTTTTGCAGAAATTTCGTCAATGAAATTCTATCAAAAGCCTTATAAAAGTCGAAATATATAACATCTGTACGTTTCTTTTTCTCTACAGCTTTTGTCCAATCATTCAGTGCTGTGAGAGTGGCGGTCTCGATGGACCTTCCTTTTAGGAATCCAAACTGATTACAGGAGATAACCTTCTTCTCTTCCAGATGCTTTAGAATATGTTTGCCGACGATTTTTTCAAATGCCCTCGCGAATGCGGACGTTATACTAACTGGTCTGTAGTTTGTTGGATTAATAAAAGGAAACCTCTTAGGAATCAGGGTGACTAAAGCGAGTTTCCATCACTTAGGGACTTCTGTTCTCATGTAGCTTCCGTTGAAAATATATTCCAAAGGAAATCCTATGTAGTCAACAACGTTTTTGATAAAAGTAAGTGGTATATGATCCGGCGACGTTGAATAACTGTTTGGCCACTCCGCGATGATCTTAGGTATTTCTTCTCTGTGAAACCACAACGAAGGACTCATCTCAGGGAACTCTGTTCGCGGATCGCTACCCGATAACAGGTCTTTGCCCTGGTCAACAACTTTCGGGAACACCTTTTGAAATTCCCTAGCAAGCAAATTGGACTCATCAAATGCCTGCTTGAATGGAAAACACTTTTTAGCAACAACAAAATGCCTCCTCCTTTTTTGAAACTTCTATCGCGCCTCACTACTATGGTTCGTGAGGTCAAGGGTTGGTTCCCATGGTACGTTGCGTTTTTGCACTTTTACCATAGTATCGGATTCCCATAGAGATTTCCATATCGAAACTTGTTTTTGGAGCTTGGTACCGGTGAGATGTTTTTATTACTTATTATTTATCCACATCTCGTAATTCACCAGCTTTGTCCGAAATATGCCAAATACGATTATATATAAAATGTTAATGAAATAACTTTAGCACTAATGATACACAGGCACAAAGTGCATAAAACAGTAAGACCGATCCCAGTGGGGGCAACGTATGAAGGCTACAGTTTCTCCACATCCTCACTCATCACATGGGCCGAGGTCTTCCGGAAATGACATTCCACTCGGGTTTTTGAAGCTACCAAGATGTTGATGGTGATGTTTCATTTTCATTTTTTTTTCAAAGAAATCTAAAACACTGGCTAGTACTTTTTCTCCTGTTGCTGTTTCACAGCTCCTGCCCGTGGTACTCCGCTGCAGCCCAAGCTTGAAATCGCGATACAGTCTCATTTCCCGGTTGTCGACATTCTGTAAGCTAACAATTCTAGTATATTTGTTACAGGATGTTTTGTTGCGATCAAAACTCTTGCGTCAGGCGGGACTCGAACCCGCATCATTTGCTTTCCGGGCAGCGATGTTCGCCTTACACCACCGGCGCTGTTTGACCGCACGTAAGATCCTCAAGGTCTGTCAGCACCCACCCGTGATACGGGATGGGCCGGCCGCTGATATCAGCATGGAACCGTTAAGCTGAAGACCTTACTAATAACAATGCTTGCTTTCAATGCTTTCAATTCTAGTATAGTTGAACCTTTTCCTCCGAAACGATCCGTCCTCCCGAAAATAGTGCCTTCACTCGTTAGTGGCGTCGTGACTCCGGCACAATCCTCTTCTCTTCACACAATCCTCTTCAATCTTGGTCCTGTTCTTCCACTATCTCCAACTTTTCCACTACGTCGATTTCCAGCTGTCTCAGTTCCAAATCCTGTAGGATACTTGCTATCCCTTCCCTCAGCTTCATCTCGTCTGTCGAGGGGACAGCATCCAGTGGAGATCCGCTCTTCACTGTCAGTAGGTGAATGACCACTCGAGGATTAGCAGACATTGTAGAGCCAGTGTTCATGGCAGCAGCTTGTTATGAGCGCTTGACTCTGTAAGCATAACAGAGGCGAGAATAATGATCGAGGTAGTAGGTGAAGTTGAAGATCATGTCGTCCCCTCCTCCATTGTGAGTACACTGGTGGCACTCACCTCACCGACACTAATAAATTCCATTTGAAGCATTTTTTTAGCTTTGTGCCTCTGTTTCATGTTGTTCCTGCGGTAAAATTTCTTACATTGACGATTAGAACAATCTGATGAAGCAAAAGTTTCATATAAAATCGCATTTGGCATATTTCGGACATTGCTGGTGAATTACGAGATGTCGACAAATAATCAGTAATAAAGACATCTTACCAAAGCAAACTCCAAAAACATGTTCAGATATGGAAATCTCTGTGGAAATCCGATACTATGGCAAAAGTACAAAAGCGCGACGTAGCATGGGAATCGGACCCTTGACCTCACGAACATGAGGCATATCCTCTACCACTGCGCCACCCAGCCCACGGGACCTGCATCTTGCGCTGCCGTGATGAGCTCGCTCTGCAGACCCTTAACCATTACACCCTATTACTCGTTTGCCTCAAGGATTCGGCAAAAACAAACCATGTTCTGTTACTATTTGGAGGACGGGGATTCTCCTTATAATACTCGTCCTTGCCGTTCCGGCGCACCGTTCAGAGAGTTCCCTTTGAGTCCACTTATATCTACGGTCAGGATGGTCCATCTGAATTCTAATCTAATACTCATTAAATTCAAATTCAAATTAATTGGTTACTGATTTATTCATATCCAACAAATAATGACAATAAAACAATGCAAACAATCCGGTCGCGGAAAAAATAGGCGCTGTCCGGCCGCAGTCATGTGAAAATTGCGAGGGCTACAACAGGAGAAAATCAGTAGGGTTAGAACTGCCACTGTCTTCAGAGGCACTACCTGTAATAAGCAGAAGTATGACAAACATGTGTGAGGCATAACGGATACGAGAGGTAAGTTAACCGTGACTAACTTGAAAACTAAGTAACCTGATGTAACAAGGTGCCTTGGTGGGATCAAAGTTCTTGCACTACTCTTTGCTTTCGGGGTAGAATACCACCAGTTCTCTTTAAGCACCCACAACATAAGCGACATCTCAATGGCCGTGCTGTCACACTAGTGATATTGGGATGTTGCGTGCGATCAAATAACGCTGTCGGCATAACAGGCCAGCGTAGAGTTTGGAAAGCGGGTGCGGGCTCGAGTTCCGCCTGGCGTGGGAGAAAATCTTGCAACTCATTTCAGCTTCCGGTCACTACTCAGGTGTTGTCCTACGCTGTGCTTGACCTGCTGCCGACTACAGACCCTTTTTTGGCCACGCACGCACGAAAAATGCATCGACTACATAGTATAAAGAGTGTCGCTGGGAGTGTGAAGGATAAACCTGATCACAAACAGAGTCAGCATTTTGTTCGCCTTCAGTTGCTGTGTGGGACCGGAATTGAACCGTGGTCGCGTTATAACAGGAGTAACTTTGAATGCAGAGCTCCTCCCAGAACCGCGCTATAACGGGAGTAGCGTAAAATTAAACGCTTCTTAATCGGAGTTGATTGTGTTGGTGTAACGGTAAACTGGCCGGTTTCCGAGGAAATCTACGTCAAATCGAGAGTCGCGTCCTATCCGAAGGCATTGTAGTAGAATGCGACTGTATATACTGGATGGGTTTCATTTTTGCAAAGTCCTTAGACCAAAGGAGTTAGGGGCAGCTGAAAGTCTAGTATTGAATTGAACTGCCAGCACGCACCTAAGACCTTTGTGCGCTCAGTTCGTGGAGACAAGGGATGTGGTGGAACACACTGGCGCAAGCAGCGCGGTGGCTCAGCGCGGAATGCGGTGAGTCAAAGGCACAGGTTCAGTTGTTCGATCCACGTGTAATGCCGAATTTTGCATTTTTAAATGTTCATGCTTTGCTTGGTATTTAAACACTTCCATACTTTTCCCATGCATATATTCCACTAGGTTGTCAAGTGCGTGTTCAGTAAGAACTTTCCATCAGTTGCCCTCCCTGTATGCGTCATTGTATTTTCCACAGGTTTTTGATGGGACCCTTGACTGCGTGAAGAATGCTCCTTCATAACTAGGCATAAATACAGCAATTACGAAAGCATATGATTTAAAAAGTCCACAATTCAAGAATGTGTGTCCTGTCGATCTCACCTAGCATTGCCCCCACGTTCAAAGAAAGAAAGTTGATCGTCACGCTCAATTGCACCCGACTGCCGGCGAAGGTGTACAACTAGACACATTGATGATGACGGGCAGATATCTACTGTAGTCCCAGCAGGTCAGCGAGCATAGGTCACCGTCATATTCTAGCCCATTGCTAGACGGCAGCAAGTTGGTCTTAACACACATCTGGTACGCCGACCATTTAAAATTGTTAAATATAGATAGATTTTTTTATTGATGATGTGGTGCAGAGATATCTTTCAAAGAGCTGATCACGATTATTCGCCGTGATATGAGTGTACGCTCCCCTGACTATGGAACTGTCATGACTAGAAGTGGAAGCGGCAGCTGATCACGGATATAATATTCATTTTTGAATTTTTGGCCGATTACGGTAGTTTAGCGCGTATGAACGTGGTCCCATAGTGAATTTTGAGGACCGATTGCTCTTTGGGTTAAAGGACCAGAAATGGCACCTACTTTTCTACTATGTGAAGGGTGGAGGACCTCATAGTGTTATTCATTTTTGCCGTTCAGACATGCCTCTGAGACAGTTCCTGGTCAGCTTAGCTCAAACAGCAAGCAGTTTTCAGTGGCAACACGTGGAGGAATGGACGTCGCCACCACCCTCCCGATTAGGACTGCTCCTGAAAAACTATTGATATAGCAAGAATACACGAAAACAATCCCTTCAACTTCAAGCACAGCCGTAAACGGAAAGAGGATATTGTGCTACAATGTCAATCTACATATTTGAGCTTGCGGGCTTGCTCCCGTGCTCCCGTGTCGGGCACAGAGCGCGAATCCTTTTTTTATTTTTATTCCCATGCTTTCCTATCTTTTTTATTTTTATTTCCATGTTTTCCTGTTTTTCATACCTTCTAATCCGCTACAGTTTCACATAGTCTGAGCCCTCGTAAGATCTACCTACCCGCGCTTGGTCCTGTTTATCCCTAAATAAATACTCTTGCTCACTACCTGGAACAGTCGAGGCAGAGAACGTTTTCGGCCGCTCGACGTATATTAAATGATTTGCGAGAAACGCTAAGAACGGAAGAATTTTTGGAGCGCTACTTTGCTGAACGTTAACATTCCACTGATGAGGCTTTTCATTGTATTTTTATTAGTTCCTTCGGCGCGAATAGGCTCAGAGGGCCAATCATGCAAAACGGACCTATACGACGTTTTCTATTGGATATGCAGCACTGGTATGTCCCGCCCCTATGGTGAACTGATCTACGCCATTTCGATGCAACTGGGGGGGGGGGGTCGTGCTTCCTCTCTTTAATTTGGCAAAGAAACGTTTCGTATTTTTTCCAGGTTTTTACATGGTGTTTGCATCTCACAACAAATTGTTCTTTCCAACTGTGCCTTCAACATTGAAGACCTAAAAAAGTATCGCTAAAGAGGGCCATAATGATAACCATGTTATCAGAATAAATTTTTTTATGTTTTAATAGTGAGTGCTCTAAATTGGAAAATAAAGATTTTCTGCGAGCAGATTTCGAATTAACCACTAGAGCTCGTTTTCTACAAGTTTTTTTTTCAGGAAGTTATGCAGACGACACGTTTTACACCATTATATAAAATCCCAAATGCCACCAGCTGAGGAAGTACCTCCCATTCTGGAATCAGAAGTTGCTCATGCCATCAGAAGGATGAAACCAGGCACTGCTCCCGGACCGGACGGCATTTCTGCTGACCTCCTTCGTGCGGGTGGCAGTGCCCTCTGCTCACTTCTTGTCAAGCACTACAACCACTACCTTCGACTTGGTAGGATTCCGGCCTCATGGAAGGAGTCGAAAACAGTTCTAATCTTCAGAAAAGGTCAGCAGGAGGACATCAACGACTATCGACCCATCAGTCTTCTCTCGGTTGTGCACAAGATCTTCACCAAAATACTGCTCAATCGTATGGAGCGTTGCTTGGATGAGTATCAGCCACTGGAGCAAGCAGGGTTTCGCAAGAATTTTTCCTGCATGGACCAAATTGAGAGTGTCTTACAACTCAGCGAAAGGAACCGTGAATACCACATCTCACTTGTCCTTGTCTTCGTGGATTATCGGAAAGCGTTCGACTCTGTGGGAATCAACGCCATTCTGAACGCGCTTGTGCACGCTGGTATACCATCTCTTTACATCCGACTTCTCGACGAATGCTTCTCGAACACATCGACTACCATCCAGTTGTTCGATCGAAAGCTTAAGATTCCTATCGGGAAAGGAGCACGGCAGGGAACACGATTTATCCTATGCTGTTCACAGCGGCACCCCAGGCTGCCATGAAGGACTTAAACTGGGACGACAAAGGCCACCTTGTAGACGGTAAACGGATCAGCAACCTTCGCTTCGCCGACGATATTGTTCTGATCTCTACCAGCACGGCAGAAGTCGAGTAAATGCTGAACGAGCTCAATGAGGCAGGTATAAAGACTGGATTAGAAATGAATATGTCCAAAACACATTTTATGGTGAACCAGTGGTGTGACAAGGGAATCGTAAGGTTAAATGGAGTCGCTCTGCAACAGGTCGACTCCTACGTCTATCTGGGAAGAGAACTGAACATGGATAACAACATCGCTCCTGAAATCGCCCGCAGGAGACGCGCAGCATGGGCAGCCTTCAGTTCGATTCGCGAAGTCACCGATCAGGTCAATGATCCCAGCCTCACGGCCTCGATATTCAACGCCTCTGTACTGCCTGCGATGTGTTACGCGACGGAAACCTGGCCCGACAACAAGACAATCGCCAGAGCGATGCAAACTACGCATCGTGCACTGGAGGGATGTCATCTGAGGACAAGCCTTCGTCAGCAATGGCAAGAAGGCCTACGAAGCTCAGAGATACGGGAGAAGTCGCAATTAGGAGACCCGCTGCAGTACATGAAGAAGTCCAAATATCGCTGGGCCTGGCACCTGCTTCGACGAAAGGACGATGGAGTCTCCGTATCACAGAATGGCTCCAAAGAGACCACAAGAGACCACTGGAACGACGGCCAATGCGATGGGCAGATTCATTCCCAAGATCCTTAAGAGAGTGGAGTCTGCCTCACTGGATGTAAGCAGCCAGAGATCGAGCGGTCTGGAAGAGTTGTGGTCCCCGTTGAGAAGACCTCCAACCGACAAAAGGACCATCAAAGTATCAAAAAAGTATATAAAATCTGGAGCGTTAATTGTTAACGACCATTTGTGTGCATTCCCTAGAAAATTAAATTTTTTTCGACGTGCTCCTCGAACCGCTGACGGAGTTGCAACCGAGGGATGGACTTGATACGGAAGTAATTTTCTCTCGTCTGAGAGAAGCAGCATAAGAGCAAACTGCACCTTAAAAAATTTCAAGTTCTCCTTGACACAAGATGTTAAAACCATGTTTTCTGACATTGAACGTATTTTCCAATTTCCATCAATTGTCAACAAAAGCGTCCAAAAATCGAACCCCTAATCGCAGAAGCTGCCACTTCTATTACATCTTTTCTAAAGCATAGAATCCACACTTCTTGAAGTATACAAAGCTTTACAAATTTTTCAGAGGGACCGAAAAATCTCCAACTCATGGCAGTTTACGTGCGGTAACAGCGTTGTCCGATTTCGCATATGAAGGATGGACTTTCGTTGGAAATAACTTTGTCCTATTTGAAGGAAACTTCATAAAAAATAAGATTGAAACTTACAAGCCCTGTGCCATACATAAAAAACAAGTTTCTCCGCCGCGACGTTGATATTATTAGGTGGATTGTATACAAAATACTTGTTTTTCATAAAAACAAAATTATTTTTCTACCGAAACAGACTACATCAACATTCATAAGTAGTGTCGCATTTGGCGTCGGCGACGCTCCAGAGCGTCGCAGCGTCGGAATCGTTGGAGGCAGGAAATTCGGGAAGCCGAACACACCGTTGGATTCGGATGGTCGAGTAGAGTTCAGATATCTAATCAACTGTAACCCTACTGCAAATTTGACCTAGTTGCAGTGATCTCTTCGTCCCAGTTTATACGGTTTAAAGTGTCCTGATTTAGAAATAATGTAAATATTTGGAATCCTCGTTCAACGGCCTTTCCAAAGATATAGAAAGTAAGTAGCAGTTTTCAAGAATTATCCTGGTTCACCGTTACATATATTGCATACTGCGGCAGGTTCTCGTCCTCGCCTGAGATAATTACACCCACAGAATATGTGTGGCTGATTATCCGCCTGCACCACCTGCAAGTTGCAAAGTTTTCAATTTTCTTAACATTCTTCAACAAATTTGGCTTCAGTGTTTCACTGCGACCTGGTCCATAGTAAACGCTGCGAAATTTGGCACTTCCCGCCTCTACAGGGTGCGCCATAAATATGGTCACTTTTTCGCGCGTCATTTTTTGCATTTGTTTGTGAACGTTTTTATGTTTCCATTGTTTCCTCGGATTCTACGTGTCATCTTGACCGTATATAGTGTTTTTTGCATCTCAACACTGCTTCTATCAGAAATGGTAAAGCCTTGTTGTCAAAGAGGCGCAATCTTCGATCCGAGAAGGGCAGGACTTCCTGTTCCCAACATCGCTCGTCTGCTGAAGCTGCACAAGATGACAGTCTATTGCTGTGTGGAACGTAACTCTCTCGTTGATCGTTCCCGACCTGGCTGCCCGGTATCCGTAGCTACGAGCAGTCTTCGAAAAATCGTGAAAGAACAATTCAAGTGGAATCCAGGCGGCAGCATGAGAAAGATGGCATCCGAGCTCAACGTATCGGCTACGACGATGAAGCGAGTTGCTAAGAATGAGCTTGGACTATACCCCTACAAGTTCCGTCAACTGCACGGACAAACGCCTGCACAGATGGAAGGAAGAAGAAAAAAATGTCCAAGACTCCTCGAGCGGCACGACCACTGCACGACGCTCTTCACCGATGAGAAACTTTTCTCAATTGAGCAGTCTTTTAACCGCCAAAACTCGCGGTTATTGGCCGAAAGTGGTGAGGATGCAGACATTGTTAACAGAAACTCTCTTGCAGGTTCCGCGATGGTTTGGGCCGGAGTTTGCGCCACCGGACGGACACCATTGGTTTTTGTTGAGAAACGAGCCAAGATCAACAACGATGTCCACGTGAACGACATTTTGAAGAAGGAGCTGTTTCCCTGGCCTCAAAAACACTCTGGAAATACAACATGGACCTTTCAACAGAACGTCGCACACGCTCAGAAGTCCAAGAAGACTCAGCAGTGGTGCGCAAGGAATCTTCCCAACTTCATCCCTGTTTCTGAATGGCCGACAAACTCGTAAAGTTTGAGTGTTATGGATTATGCGTTGGTTCATTCTAGAGGGTGAAGCCTGCGCTAAAAGGCGCACAACGATTCGAGGATTGAAATCTTCACGGGAAAAAGCATGGAAGGAAATTCCGCAAGCAACCTTGCGTGCCGCCGTTGAGTCCTACCCTAAGCGTCTGAAGGTTGTCATTCGTGCCATGGAAGATCATATTAGATGATATCCATTTCGTGTGTTAACTAGGTTGTTAGTAAATTGTTGAGGAAGTTTCGCTATGCCCTGACAAATTCCCCGTGAGTAATTCGCTTTTTATTGAATGACCATATTTATGGCGCACCCTGTAGATCCAGAAAACGATTTCTTCGATTTTAATTCCCCATTTTCCAGTTCGAAGCTCTCCAAATAAGTTTATTTCTCTAATGTTTAAAGTAGAGCAGGGTCTCCTAATGTGATAGCGAAGTAGGTCTTGGAACTCGAATGGCAGTCCTAATTTTGACTCTCAAACCCACCGTTTCGTCCGCTGCACCGGACTTTTTGAATTTAGCAGAGGTTGTGGTTGTTTTGTGAAAGAGGCTAGAGAAGCGGGCTCCTCCCGTTGTATAGTATTTTTGACTGGCTTTCGTATAGTTGCAGCAGACATTATTGACATCCTTAAGATCGGCTGTTTTTAGCGCCTACATGCAGCAAAAATCTATATTTCCTTATTCTCCCTCCCTTACTCAATAAGTTTGCTTGCCGTTAGTATTTGCTAGTTTAGTATTTGCTGGAATACGCCCAGCATTTTGTTATACTTCTGTGCGTTGTCGGGGAGACTATCTCAATGCTTGTTTGGCATATGGGATGTCTTGCGGTGGTCAGCCGATGTACAAGTCAGCGCTTTATCCTTCCCAGACAAGTTGCCAATTCGCTGACCTTGGGGGAAACAAGGCTTGGTTGTTCTGCGCGAGAAACCCAAAACATCAACCTCTCATTCCGAAATATGCGGAATTATTCCATTTGAATGTCAGGGGAAATCCTCCCCCTGACATTCAAATGGAATAATTCCGCATATTTCGGAATGAGTCTACTATTCTGCTTCTAGATCGCGGAGGCAGAGTAGAAAATAATTATGTTATAAGATACTCTGCAAATTCGTTTCACTACTAAGTTCACAACTCGTCTAGAAACACCCTTAGAACAACCCCTCTGCCAGATTCCTACCAATTTTGCGCCAAAGTGTACACTTTACAAGATATAATAAATTTAATCAAGCCGACACATGTCAAACTAAGCTAGGCTCTATTCGCATCAAAATGAGTATTCTCCAAATTAGAGTGGTAGTGGAGAGTACGTCGCGATTTGTGCTTGATTGGCGGTGAAAGCTGTGCTTATGGAGCACTATGCACCCTTAAATCTGCTATACGGCTTCACATATCAATGCAGTGGAGAAAGCAACGCATTGGAGCAGTGCATGGCTTCGTCGCATGACCTATTGAATTTTCCAATTTCCACAGTCTGTCTTAAACTTAAAAGCTGCGTTCGTCATTAGCCTCATAGCATGGTCAACATTCGGACACACTGCTGGCGCAAATGGGAATTTGTCAAGCAAATTCTGAGTAATTCTTAAATAAATACATATTCAAAAAATGAAAGATTTCAAACAAAAATCATGGCGTATTGGACAAGCGCACGGCTCAGCTTTTACCAAAAGTATGTGGTTAGCTGTCTACAGTCTGTGCAAATGATTCATAAAATTTCAAAGAAAATCAAAATACTTTCTTCAAATTGAAAATTCATTTTGTTGTTTTTAAAACATGGTTAGTTTAGTTTGAAGAAACGTCAGTTTTGCTATGGACAATGTTCTGCATCGCAGACTCGACATGAAGATGGTCTGATAGACATCAATCCATCAAACTGTAGGATGCGTCGTGCACTTACTTCTGGTCAACGTCTAAGGCATATTTTTTCTAACGTTTGCTAACGAGGAGCCAGTGTTCTATCCTGCTAGCAAGGAAAAAACAAACAAAAGACAAGTCTGCCACTGAAATCTAGGATAGTGCAAACGTGACCCGACCCGGGCTTTCAACCAATTCAGCGAGGCACGAGGGAACGGGCACACATTAGATTATATGTGTACTGTAGTACTTAGGGCGTTGAGGGCGCAAGGTAGTGCAAGGAAAGATGCCGGCTGTAGCATGTACCCCGAATCGAGGCTTCCTGGTTCGGGTTCCGCCCTGCTCAATGAAGCCGTTCATAACTCCGTGGTCGGTTAATTGGTGGCAGACCCGTCTGGCTCGGACTGAGCAGTTAATAAGTCGGCGTCTGGAAAGGATAAGACGCTGACTTTTTAACTGCTCACTCCGGGCAGGCTATTGTATAGGTTAGAAAAGCGTTCAAATTGCTTCACTGTAGAAATAGAATGCGTGAAGCATCCTATATGAATGACGATTGGCTAACGCTGTCCTTCCTCCTTTACTACTTTTTTCTAATAAGCAATCTGCACATTTTGCTCCGGTAGGGGTAATGAATAATGATCAACTGTAAGCAACCTCCTGGTGGGATGCACTATGTATGCATTGAACTTCGGTGAGAAAATGTAGGGGCAACTTGAATGCGAATTTGGCCTATGCAATGACTTTTTGCTCTTTAGTGTTCTTTTGTTGCGTTTCGTTAGCTCTATTGGAGTCAGCGTGCATACGATCTCAAAATGTGATACAAGGACTATACTCAAATCTTTTATCCTTCCTTGACTAATCGAATTTCTTGAGCCAACATTTTATGTAAAACTGAAGAGAGAACAGCTCAGTCGGTCTCCAAATAATCAACAGAATCGGTTATGTGAGCGAAAGGTGCTAATTTAAGACAGACGTTTATCGCTTATAATGCTTAGCGTCACCCCATACAAAATAAGATCCGCCGCACATCCTACGTAGAACATAAATACTATATAATGTCGCGGAATAATAAAATGTGCGAGTTTAACACCTATCCTTCTGGCTTAAAATGATACATTTTGACAAGATGCAAGCAAGCGCTGAATTCGCCAATATATAATTTAGATTTACGGAAACAAATGAAACTGAAGTAATTTTGAACGGAATCAGTAGCACTCCGGCGAGATCGTATCTGGTTCACTGCTGCCTGCCTTGCTGCCGAGCACAGATGGCGCAGTAACGCTGGCTTTAACACCTAGATGCGCGGATCCCCACGTTTGACCCTGTGCCCCCCCCCCCCCCCGAGTCTATTTTCGCGGTTCCTTCTGCATATAGCGAGCGGCGGCCCGCATCGAGATTGCACATGCTCGTCGAACAGCCACACAAATGGTTTCGCAGAATTAGAAAAGGTGTTACATAGTAGTATGGTGCACCGCGTTCGTTGAACTTTTCAATGGCTGTTTCTTCCTCAGCTTGCAAAAGGTAGTCATATATGTGCCACGAAAGACTGGGTTTCTAGGCTATGACCTTTTTTGACTATTTTTTTGAGCCGAAAATTGATCTGTTCAATTTGGAACATAAATCGTTGAACTTTTAGAAACTGAAGAAGAAACAGCCATTGCTTTGAAATGTCGTTGTTTCTACCAGATCACAGTCATACTTTTCCTCAATACTCCTTTAAAATTTGGGCTGTCCTTAGCAGTGAAGTTACCTCATTTTTCTTACACAGTGCCTACATCCACGCTACTCTTCTATCAGAGTGTCTCAAAATTAATCGCAGAAACAGACCGCTTACTTCAAACCGCTATAACTCAGCTTAAACACAACTTTATTAATCAAAGTAAAATCACCCAAATCTATACATTTTTGCCAACGAATAAATTAGTCTAATTCTTTATAATAAAACTGAGGTCACAGCAATTAACGAACTCAAGGAGGGCACATTCAACATCGGCCAAATTAGTGAATTGTTGCTGAAGCAAAATGAGAATCAAGAGCTCGGAAAAAGTGATAGAGTGGAGGAAAAGTCGGGAAAATATGGTGGTTGCCTTTCGATTAACTTCGATTACTTCGATTCCTGGATGGGCCAATTTTCGCAGAGTGATTTGTAAGATGTGTGGCCTCGCGTTGTCCTGCAACAGGAGCGGCCCTCCTTATTCACTACTGCCGGCCACAATTTTTGCAACTTGTCACACGTTTGGTTTAAATCACAGCAGTAAGACTCTGGTGTGACTGTTCGATAAGGTTGCAAGAAGCTCTATTAGATCACACATTTACAACACCACCACACCTTTTAATGGTGAAGGTAGGGTTTAGGGAAGGATGCTGGAGGATATCTACCCAGACATCTACCCATCTACCTTTATCTACCCGGATAAATTCCCGCTTCCTGGTAAAAGATTCATTTTCCATGTACAGTTATAATACGGCTTACAGAAGGCCTATTTTTAAAGCGAACTAGCAGGTTGGAGCAAGTGCCGAAACGTGCTCATCGGTCACCTCACGAAGCACCCACTTCGACATCTTATTCACCTTGCCGATTCTCTCAAAATGTCTTACTACCGTACTATTATGCACGCGAAGATCCTCTGCTGACGCATGTGTATTCGCCTCCACATTTGCTTCGACGGCTCTCCTAAGTTCAACGTTTTTTTTCGAGGACAAAATTGCCAGAAGCGAATTTTTCGAAGCAGAGCCTCACCGTTCGTTTTCAAAGACAGTCCGTCCTAAAAGCGCCGCTAAGGTTACGGATGCCTCTGCCGCAGAATGCTCCGGTTTGAAACCGTAAACATGATGTCTCGGTACATAGTCGCATCGGTTCGTGATTTTACGGAGCCCCGTAAAACATCGACTAAGAAAATTAGAGCGACACTCACACATGTCTTTTGAAAGGCCATGGAAAGGCCGACTCGATGGTATGTGTGGCTTTCCCTGAGACGGAAGACGGCTTTAGGGTAAAAACTTGTCTATTTATACATACCTCGAAACGGAAATTAATTTTGCCACAGACTTATAAAAAATGAGCGTCAAACCTTTCTGTTGAAGTGACATCTGGAATGATATTACTGCTTTTGATGTCCATATGCCTACCCAAAATCTCTCAAAATCTTTCTAAGACTGATTTCAACAGGCATTTCTTCGTGTTGTTAATTCTTTGCGCAGATTCACCCTAGAATCTAATTGCATGGCATAAGCATAGTTTTTATTCGACGATTTCTTTCAGTTGAAAATTTTTCAGATTGGAACAAAACCATTCCTCCACTTAACGAAGCCATTGAGTTTCTTGGTAGCTAATAGCCTACAGGGGCGCGTGTAGCGCAGTCGGAGGAGGCGCGACTGTCGCGTGCACCCGATACCAGGTTCCTGGTTCGGATTTCCCGCCCAGGCCATCCAAGCCTTCCATCCCTCCGGGGTCGGTGAATTGGTACCAGAGTTGTCTGGGAAGGATAGAGCGCTGACTTGTTCATCGGCTGGCCACCGCAAGCCATTGTATGGCAAATACCCATTCATGTCGCCTCCACGACATCCCGTAGAAGTAGAATGCGCTGGCGCATCCCAGGAGGGATTGAATAACGCCGTCCTTTATCCTTTTAATAGCCTACAGACCTCTTTATGTCGTTGATAGTTGGTATCGCTAACCCTAGGATGAACTCGAGCTGCAGATTGCACGGTTTTCCTTTGTCACGATGTCTTTTCGTCACTGTGGAAGGCAAGGCTATCTCATGTTCAGCGGTCTCGATGCAACAGAATGGGAACGAAGATTTCCTTTCGCAATTCTGCGGAACAGAATCGCCTCCGTCCAATACAATATCCGCCACCAAAATTGTTTCTCGGCTGACACAAGTCGAATCGCAGATTTCTCCAATAATGCTGAAGTCGACCAGAAAGAGTCGAGGTTCAGCATTATATTGGCTGTGACGTTCAGCGTGCGTTGAGGTTTGCTTGCGATTATCGACTAACAAGCTTCAAGGGTGCAGAACCAGTTTCAGAAATTTGTGAAAAAAGAAGTTCAAACTTGAAAATGATCGTACAAGACCGTGACTCTTTCAGATTGTTTTCTTTGCTCGAGAAGTCTGAAGTTTCCATCATACTTTGACGTCATACGTTTCGGTAAGACACAGAGTGTCACACTGTAGGCAGTTATGTATGTTATCAGCCTTCAAGACACTCCTAGGTTTTGTTAAATGGACACACAGTTTTGATGTAAGAGAAGGTTTTCAGCCACAAAATCTCTTCAGTTAGACAGCTATGCAGACGCTTTTGACGGTTGCTGTTTAAATGTGCACGAAAAATTACGTGACGTAAACAGTTTTCTCTAAAAATCGGTTTTAAGAACGACTTTGTGAGTTTTGTGGTGAATACACAGTTGTCTATAGTCAGAAGTTGTCTATACACTGTTTGGCTAGGCAATGCATTTTGATTAGAGACAAATAGAACAGTTATCTGCCTCGATCTAACGTGAGATCGAATTTTGTTTTCCTGAAAGCAAAATCTTTAACAACCTGAAGAGATCAAGCGAGGAATTTGGTTTGCGAAAATATGGTCCATTTTCTAGCCTAGCCTATGCGGTTAATGTTAAGGTTGTCAGGGAATAGAAAAGATCAGTAACGAAGGCTAGCAAAGGCACAGCTCCATAAAAGTATTTGCTCTATAAAAGGGCAAGGCTAGCTATGCTATCGAAGGAAGAAATGCAAAATGCAAAAAAGTGTTCAAAATGGATGCCGCTTCGTTTTGCAGAGGCTGGGTATACGGTTGTGACCGTAGCTTTTTCAAAAATGCCGAAAAAGCCACATTTTCCCGGCTTTTTCGGCCTTTCGAAATAACTTTTTTCAAAGTTAACTAATTGAGAAAACAAGGCAATTTTTGAGTTCAGCAGCTCTATTGGATAGCGTTAAATTATGGTGAAAAATTTCAAAATTGAACCGAATTTTCCTAAATTTTAATTTTACGTTCAAAATCGTGCTCCATTGCGAAGGGCGGTCGCGGACGAGTTGTCCGCCGCAAACCGTCGGAAACCGTTGCATGCTCATAACTCCTTGAGTTTTACGTTTTTTGAGGAACTGTTGGTGGCGTTCGATTCGTCTCTTCGAGATCTACTAACCGTGCACAACACTTTACCGAACACCGCATTTTCTCAATGGGTGGGCAAAAATGACTGGAGTAGGCTGTTTGCGATTGGAGAAGCTTATTTTCCATGATTTGCATGTTATTGGAGTATCTAAAGCATTGCGTAAAGTGCTCTGTCATGCGAGGAATCCTCTGAGAGTGCGCCGTGCACAATGCATATAGGGTCGAACCTATCAATGGAGAGAGGGCAGCTTGTAGAATGAGCGTTGGGGAATTTTATCAGAAATTTGCAGCCGACCTAGTCAGGAATTGCTCCAATCTGTCCCAGCGAGACTTTGGAGTGCGCCGTGAACAATGCATATAGGGTCGATCCTATCAATCGAGTGGGCGGGACCGTTCGCAAATTGCACCCGCAGGCGTGTTCTGAGCGTGATAACTCTGTCAAGTTCGAATCTTTCGGGCTGCAACGTGCGTGTTTTGTAGGCAGCAAAAACTTCTAGTAGTGCGCTGAAACACGGTATGCAGCTTATGACTGGGTAAAGTTACAGCGGTGCGAACATGCAATGCAAGTTGTCCTTGTGTGACACGATTTTTCCCGAATTCAGTCGGCCCTTGCGGGAGGACTGGGAGAGCTAACAGCCTACAAGTGCGTAGGCGAGCAGAACACTGAAGGTTCTTTGTAACGGCGTGCTCATAATCCCCTGCTGCCTAAAAAAAGCCAATTCTGCTTTATAGAGCGATGGAGGACATGGAGGACAGCGGTGAAGTCTCTAGCGCTCTTACTCCTCCATATCCGAGTTTTCGACACTCACAATGGTGCCGTTTTGCTCAGCTCGAAAAGCTCTATCGAATGTGTCAATCCTTCCGCCGGGCACCGAGTGGCCTCGTCTCCGATGCGGAACTGTCAAAAAATCGATGTTCCCAGAATTGGTCGAGAATAACACCATTCGATAGAGCTATTCGGCTGAGCAAAATAGTACCATTACGAGTGTCGAAAACTCGGATATGGAGGAGTAAGAGCGCTAGAAACCTCATCGCTGTCCTCCACCGCTGTAAAATGGCGGATGGGGCTAAAGCAGTTTAGGCAGCAGGGGATTATGAGCACGCCGTTACAAAGAACCTTCAGCGTTCTGCTCGCCTACGCACTTGAAGGCTGTTAGCTCTCTCAATCTTCCCAAGGGTCGACCAAATTCGGGAAAAATCGTGTTACACAAGGACAACTTGTATTGTATGTTCGCACCACTGTAACTTCCAGTCATAAGCTGCATAAACGTGTTTCAGCGCACTGCTAGAAGTTTTTGCTGCCTACAAAACACGCACGTTGCATCCGAAAGATTCGAACTTGACAGACTTATCGCGCTGATAACACGCCCGCGGCTGCAATCTGCGAACGGTCTCCCCACTCGATGGATAGGTTCGACCCTATATATGTACATTGTTTACGACATTCCAAAGTCTCGCCGGGACAGATTGGAGCAACTCCTGACTAGGTGGGCTGCAAATTTCTGATAAAAAAGGTTCGATTATATGCACACCAGACGTTCAGCGGCCTAGCGACCGCCAAACGTGTGGTAGAAGGCTTCGCCCACAAACTCCGAGAATAGAACCCCAATCTTCCTCTTTTCTTCTTTAGACCTTTAAATCTTATTAAGTAAAAAACTGGTTTTACTATATAATAGATTAGTGCAGCGGGATATGGTAGAACAGAATCTTCACTGCTCCTATGAAGCCCATCCACCCTCTATCGTATGTACGCGGTTTGTTCTCCGAAATGCTCATTCTCTATGTGGGGAGAAGCAGATCATGAAAGTTCCAATCCGAAGTGCTTAATCTGCAGAAACATGATTATGGACACGTTGGACGACGTCTTCGGCACGTCTTCTGAAGTCTGACGCACGTTGAGCGACATCTGCCGCACGTCTCCTGAATTCCTACGTTCTGCATTTGATCACCATTCCTACCCTGACGCGTTGTCCGCTGAATATATCCTAAACATGGGTGATTACCAGCCAAAGTTATAAGGTCGCCAGCAATGGCCCATGGCTAAGCTCAAAGAGAGCCCGGCTGGCATACTGGCATACGCCGCACTGTCGAAATCATCTCGTGGCTTCGGTCACCCCTCCCCGTGACTGACAACGTGACCGACGGATTAGGCGAATTACATATAGTAAGATTGTTCCCGGCGCACTGCAAGGGCTACTTGGACGGCCTTAGAGCAATTACTGGGTAGGGCGGCTGAGAATTCCTCATAAGACTCCCTAAGCGCTCACTCTACAACCCGCCCCTTCCCCCTCGATTGATAGGTTCGATCCGATATACATTGCGCACAACGCGTCCTCAGAGGATTCCTGGCATGACAGAACACTTCACGCGATGTAAGCGATACTCCGAGAACATCCAAGTCCTGGAATATAAGCTTCTCCTATCGCAAAAAGTCTGCTCCAGGCATTTTGACCACCCAATGTGAAAATGCAGTGTTCTGGTAAAGTGCTGTACATGATTGAGTAGATCTCGAAGAGAAGAATCGAACGCTACCAATCTTTCCTCAAAAACCTTAAACTCAAGGAGTTATGAGCAAGCAACGGTTTCCGACGGTTTGCGGCGGACAACTCGTCCGCGACCGCCCTTCGCAATGGAGCGCAAGTGTTCAATTTCGAAAATTTTCATGGTTCCATATGAACATCGTATACCGAACGATAGAGCTTGAACTCCTGAGCTCAAATATATCCTTGGTTTTTGAAATGAACGAATTTGAGGAGAGTTATATCCAAAAGACGCAAAAGCCGGAAAATGCGGCTTTTCGGGATTTTCACTTCACCTACAGAGAGCGGCTCCTTGTTAAACATATTGGGTGCTTATCGGAACGCCATTTTATCAGTTTACTTGATGCCATAAAACTTGTCACCCTAATTCCAGAAAGCACATTTTCTTTAATCCTTTGGTCAGTAGTTAGTTTATTTGGTATCGTGAGCTTGCTTGAAGCGAACCGAGAATCAGTCGTTAAGTACTCATTTTTCGCAAACCGACAGTTGTGAGAGCGATTGTACGTTTATGCTTTTGCTTAGGTTTGAGCAATGGTGTTCACGAAACTCCTCTGCCGTGCAACTTCTTCCCCGAATTTCTTACTCAGAACAACCCTTGCTCCACACGAACACTGTAAAAAACGTATGCTTTTGTGACATGAAGCTGTGGTGAATATATTTCAAAAAAGGTTTTCTCGGCAGCCATATGCTGGGTCGTTCGTAGCATCTGGCACAATTCGGAGTAACTGAGAAGCATTTGCTAATAAACAGCGAGTTATTTTTCATCAGATGATCTACTCACAATGATTTCCATTGACGACAGCACGGTGAAATCTTTGTGCGTTGTCTGTGGAATACCAATAAAAGTGACGAAAACAATCGCAGAAAACCAGAAAACTTGCTTCAGAACCGAGCAATTCTCACACGAACATACTCCCACCAACTGGAGCGAGTGGCGAACTGATTACATCAAAATTTCGATTCTTTTCTTAGCTATGCAAACGACCTTCTCCAGGAGATCGAAGGTTTTATAGACATTCGATAGATTTCTTTTGCTCGCATACAATAGCAAAGGCTTTACAAAACTTTTGTATTATTTATGGTGAAACGTGCCGCCCGTAAAAAAAGATTTGCCTCCTCCCCCCCCCCCCATTTGTAGACACCAGTTTTCATGGCAATAGCGTGGTTTCATGGAACGGTTTCCTTGTCTGAAGTCTTACCGCCTTGATTAGCCTCCTCTTAGCAGACACTATCCGTTTTCTAGTGACCGCATGGAAAATGCGCCAAGGTCGCAATCGCTGCTAAATCTCCATTCTGGTTTCACGAATATTTCCCACAGCGACAGCCATCAAAATCTCTTGCTTCGGACCCCGTTTCCACACGCAGATCTCTCACGGGCCCGCTATTTCCGCAGCCTGAACCTGTTGCAAAGCCCTGCAGCCTTGCCTTATAAGCCGTAGACCGAGAAAATGGCACATGCTCTTGCAACACTCTCATTTTACGTGATTACGTGAACTTCTTTCTCTAGTTCTAGTCTCGTGTACCCGCCACTTGATCTGTCAGTCGTATTTTCGTGTACGGTTAGCATGTACGATTGGAAGTGTGGCTAGAATGTCTCATTAGTTACGTTCTAGAATGCTGAAGTCCGCCCTTGTCGTCTGCGCCGTGCTTGTCGTTTCCGACGCATTCCTCTTCGGAGGCTCCGGCGGAGGCTGGATGTGGATGGTAAATTCGATTACTCGTTTTAGCTCTTGAATCATTTCGAAAATAGTTTATAAGAACCAAGTCTTAACGATACAAGTAGAGGTAGACTTTTAAAAATGTACAAATGTTCAAGAAGTGAACCTTGGCCTTATTAAGCGCTCCACCACCACCTCCACCATCGTGCGGCTGTTCTGCCCCTCCTCCTCCTCCACCGGCTCCATGTGGAGGAGGCCCGATAGGATGCGGCGCTTCGGCTGGAGGCTATGCTCAAGCTCCCGCCCGTAAAATACTTATTCCTCATTAGCTCTCAAGCATGTACACGATTTTCAATCACAACGCTTACAGCTAGCTTCGGCGGGCCTGCTGGTGGATTTGGAGGATACTCAGCTCCTTCAGGTGAGTATTAAGGTTTTTCATGAAAACGCAAACACAGAAACGCTTTTCAGCTTTCGGTGGATCCTCAGGCGGCTTTGGTGGTGTCGGCCAGTCTGGAGGATACGCCGCTCCCGCAGGAGGATTCGGAGGCCAAGGAGCCGGATACGCTGGACCTTCAGCTAGCTTCGGAGGACCTGCTCCATCTGGTGGATATGCTCACGGTCCTTCATCTGGTTTCGGAGGACCTGCTCCTTCTGCTGGATATGCTGGACCATCATCTGGTGGTGTTTCTTCTGGTCCCGTGAACGGAGGATACCAAGGCCCATCCGCTGGTGTCGGACCTGCTCCATCTGGAGGAGCGTACGCTGGGCCAGCCGCAGGAGGTACCCAGGGAGGTTATGCTGGAGCTCACTAAATGCAGAAAGCATTCGACTACGCCATCTTGTCTGTTTATACTGAAAATAAACATAATTCTAATTAAAAATGCTTGTAGCTTTTACTTAACGGCGCTTGTAGCGCTGTCCGAATGCCTTGTGATAGGAGGGGGTGAAAATGACTTGTTTTCCTCTGATCATTCAGAGGTAATCAGAGTAGTAATCTACCTCGAAATCTACACTCTGGAAAGGGCATGTTTTTGAAGAGAGCTCATCAAGCCAACGAATGGTTGACCATACTTCTCTTACTTCTTCTGCTTCAACAAAATAGCACGTAGCGCTGGCTAAAAAACGTGGAGTTAAGCAAAAGACTAGTGAAGCCTACTATTTCAACTTTACTCTTGACCTTAATTTCACGTATTATTTCCTTGATGGGACAGCAAGAAGTGTAATGATAGGATGACCCACTCCAAGTCGAGCCTCTAGGAATAGCATAGATCAAGCGTTACAGAATCATACAGGACGAACGCTGCTGCCACTCTATTGCGTAGCGATGGCATTAGAACAACCCTTCTCATAGCGTTTATTTTGTTTACATATTTGTTTAAAACATGTAAAAGTCAAGCGTAGCCGAATTTAGAAAGAGGGCAAGAGTTACGGTAACATGTATGTAAATTAGGCCATTAGCCTTTTGTAAAACAGTGCGTCATCAGGAGCACGTTGTGGGACAGCATACATAGAGCATTGCACGAATTTCAGTATGATAGACACTTTCTGCTGCTTCGAACAGAGAGCTTCCCTAAATCTTTGTCCCACAAATCTAATGATGAGGGGGAGATGACACCTATGTAATACGTGTTTAGACAAATCACAACACAATGACGGCAATAGTACCTATTCATCTTCTATGATAGCTTTGCAAGAGTAAATGGGTCTATGTATGTATGATTACTCATTTCTATAAATCATAATGAACCGAATTTCGTCTTACGCACAAATCCGCATCGTACCCCTACTACGTGAAAATGTTCACATTAACCCACTGAATTCCGCTCAAGATTAATGATAAAGATTCGAGAACAGTATGACCGCTCGTAGAAGACGTGGTGGAAGCGTCACCTCACGCTATCTGTCAAGGTTCCATTTCTGGGAGAAACTAGTAGCTTCGTCTTGTACTAAAAGGCAGCCTAGACAGCTATCGTCTCATCTAGATGCTGTCCTTAGTCTGCATGCAATTCGCTCGAGTCCTGAATAGGATCAGCAAGACGCTGGGGGGGGGGGGGGAGGACAGCCATTCGAACAGGCAGTCACGCGTACCAGCAGGATTTCGGAGAGGATCAGCACGATCGACCGCACACCATTAAGAAGCTCGTCGAAGTATCGCGAGAGTACAAGCTGCGATGTGCCTTACGTTCATCGATCTGAAGAAGTATTCGACTCCGTTGAAGCTGAAGCTGTCAGTGGCTTCGATAACTCGATGACGATCGATGTTCGCATGGCTGACCTCCCGGGTGCGGGACCTTTACTCACTTTCGGTCGCGCGCCTCGGGCGCGACGCCGCCTCTGCGGCAAGCCCGCGATGACGCGGCGAAACGCGTACGGCTTGTTACCTCCGTGCGCGTGGGTCCTGCAGCGTTTATTGACAGCTGGCAAATTGCCCATCGTCGTCCCGGCTTTGATTACTGCCTATTGTTGAACCATGTTGCGGTTTGTACATACAATTGGACACTATTCTAAACAGGTCTAACGCTTTTGAAAAGGAAAAGGAAGATAGCCGAATGTCTTCCAATTCAAAACGAGCCATTTCCACGTTAAACTGGAGACTCTGCAAAAAGGTTTGAATAAATTTTGTTCAAGGAAAGTCTTCAGAATGATTTCTATAATACTTAGTTTAGCTGCTCAATAAGTGAAGATATTGTTTGAAAATTTATGAAATTCTATTTTTTGAGAAAAATAATGGTTCAAAGCTTGTTCTAAAGAGCAGAAAGGCGGCCATTTTGCTCCATAAAAAGAGATTACGCCACTCCCTCGTCTAAGATGTCGCGCTGTTTGGTTGACTGATAGCAAAATTTCTGCTTCCATGCCATTTAACACCTGTAATACGCAACAAAAACAATTGTAACGAGCACACATATCTTCACCTTGAAACTTCATGTAACCGTCATTCATTCAGCGTCACTTAAATAAAAAAATGCGACGAGCTGATCGGATGCATGGAGGAATCCCTTTTTAATGTAATTGTAATTTTTAATGTAAGTGATTGCTGCTTTATTGCGCTATAAAACAAAACTAAATCCATTATTATTTCTCAAAATATAAAAATAGCCAGGAAAATTATTACACTCGGGCATGTCAATTAAAAAATTTCAAAGAAAGTTATACCAAGATTTCCTTGAACAGTCAATTGTTCTGCTTTTCTAAGGGGTCCTCTAGTTCGCCCGTAAGACGATCGCTTTGATTTGGAAGACGTTCACTTTGATTTCAAAAATCACAACGCTTGTTTAGAATATTCTTGATTGTCAAAGAGAAATGTCAAACTTGACGTGAAAATCGTATAAATAATGTTTCTACTACTGGTCTTTGACTATCAGATGTACTTGTATCACTAACTTCCTACTAATAGTAAGGACCTTGTCACAATAGTAGTTACAATAATAGTTAGCAGTTAGTGTGAGTTAGTTTGCTGTTAGTATCAGCGAAAATTCGCAGCAGCCAGTTCCTGTTCACACGTTCATGCAATACTAGGCACCAAAAAGTGCACTAATGGAACTCCTGTTAGTAAATCTCGTGCGCACCGCCAGCGAATACCTGGCGACGTCGCGCAAGCGGCGCGCGCGGCTGTCGCGGCCAGAAGTGAGTAAAAGTTCCGCCCTCCTCGAAGCCCTGCTCACTCGGGGGATGCCTACCCAGTACGAGTGAGTACTTCGAAAGCTGTACACTAGATCCACGACCAAGACCATATCCTCTTTCTATAATGATGTAATTGTCAAGGTGAAGAAAGGGGTCCGGCAAGGGGACACTGTATCCCGAAGCTCTTCAGCGCCACACTTGAACTGCGAACATAACACCAAACATTATCCAAGCGGAACAAACGCTGGCCGACTTCGATCGTCTACTTGGGAACATTGGAGTGCAGCCGATTCTAAAGAAGACGCTCTTGAGAAACGCACTGCTGCTCCGTTCTTGCTCAATAGTATGAGCATCTCCCAATGCTCCAGCCATGTGTCTAGGTCGTGAAGTCAACACGGTAATCGACCAAGTTCTTCAGCTGTGGAGGACGAAACCAGCGGCTTGCGGAGCTTTCCGAAGAAAAAGAACAAGAGGTTAATACCAGGACTCCTCATCGCTCCGGAATGCTCCGCTAGGCGCGCACCTCTTCGACTCCACTTCTTCCTGCACTAAAATGCGCCTCAGAGGTCTGCTCAACAAAAGCAGGATGAGCACTCGATCAGCATCGTGTTGTGGTAACATATATATGTACCAGACGTTCAGCGGCCTACTGGCCGCCAAACGTCTCGTTGGCCAGTAGGCCGCTGGACGTCTGTTTAGGGGCTTCGCCCCCAAACACGGATAATAGAACACCCCGACCGTCTTCTTGTCCTGTTCAGGATTTTTCTGATTCTCTAGAGTAAAAAAAACTGGTTTTGCTATATAGAATAGTATAGCGGGATACGTTAGGACAGAATCTTAAAAACTGTACCTATGGGGCCTACCCAATCTCTATCGCATGTACGCGATTCATTCTCTGAAGTACCCGTGGCGTACATGGCGAGGAGCAGATAGAGAGCTTTAATCCAAAGTACTTTTCCTCCGGGAACACAAATGAAATCAATTGGCACTTTTAGACCGCTCGATGCAGTTCACAGTCCGACGGGAATAGCATTACTCCGATTCCTTTATTCATTCTCTCTACCCTCCCCCATTCAGTCCACCAGTACCCCCTTAAGCCCTACGCACACTTTTGTGGCAACGCAACACGCGGTAGGCAACAAAACTGCGTCGCAGGAGGCAAAACTGCCGCCTAGGCGGCACTCACTCTCAGCCTTGCAGCCCCACTCCATCGCCAACGCGGTTTCATTATCATTATCATTATCAGTTTCCATTCTAGATCCCGCCACGATCAGCTAGAGCCCATACAGAAATTATCGACGGCAAACCGGCTGTAGCGGCAATAATGCTTTGTATCATATTGCCGCTGACGGCGCCGTGCCTGCCGCTAGGCGGCACATCAGCGGCAGTCCGGGCTGGGGTAGTTCTGCCTCGCGCCACGATTCTGCGTCCCTGCCCTGTGTTCAAAGATAGGGCTGCCGCGTTGCCGCAAAAGTGTGCGTAGGGCTTTATCCATGTGCCGGCAGAAAACGGAAGTGAGAATCAAGTACGCGCGCACTCGTTGTTACCCGAAGCCTTTGAAAAGTCATCTGAAAATCTCAGGGATGCTGTGCAAACTGTTATCTGTGACACGTTTTCTGGATCCGGATGCACATTGGATAACGTCTGTGACACATTCCGGACGCATGTCACGACATCTACGACACGTCTTTTGCACCCCAACACACGTGGCACGTCGTCTGTAGCACGTCTTCTGACGCCACGTTGGACGACACTGAGAGAAAATACTGGCCACCTTATTGGTCCCTTTCACTGATCCCCTTCACTAGTCCTCTTTAATGATTCCCCTTTAATGGTTCTATTACTGGATCCGTTACTGAACCCCCTTCAATGGTCTTCGCTTTATTGACTCCCTTACTGGGTCACCTCTTGACTGGTAATTCAGTGATACCCCATTTATTGCTCCCCTTCACTGGACCTCTCCTTCACCGCTCCCCATTACTACTCCCACCTTCACTGCTCTCCCCTATATTGAGCAACCCTTTACAGGTCCCCTTCACTGGACCCCCTCCCCCCCCCTTCAACGGTCCGACCTTCACTGCCCCCCCCCCCCCCCCATTACTGATCCCTCTTCACTGGTTCCCCTTTATTGTCAGCCCTTTTCCGGTTCACCCTTCACTGGTCCCTCTTCCCTTCGTCGGTCCCTACTACTGCTTTCACCTTCACTGATCCCCATTACTGGTCCCACCTTCACTGTTAACACATTGTGTGAATCCGGAACCCTGGTGCGACATCGGGACGCCTCTTCTGAATCCAGGCACCTGACAAACGACGTCGGTGACATGTCTTCTCAAGCCGGACGTGCTTTGCGCAATATCGTTGACACGTCGTGTGAGTCCGGAACCCCTGGCGCGACGTCGGTGACACCTCTTCTCAACCCGGACGTCCTTCGCGCGGAATCGGTGGCATGTCTTCTGAATCCAGGCACCTGATAAACGACGTCGGTGACATGTCTTCTCAAGCCGGATGCTTTGCGCAATATCGTTGACACGTCGTGTGAGTCCGGAACCCCTGGCGCGACGTCGGTGACACCTCTTCTCAACCCGGACGTCCTTTGCGCGGAATCGGTGGCATGTCTTCTGAATCCAGGCACCTGATGAACGACGTCGGTGACATCCCTTATTAAGCCGGACGTGCTTTGCGCGACATTGGTGGCATGTCTTCTGAACCCAGACGCCTGTTGACCGACGTCGATGACAGTTCTTCTGAACTCGGACGCGCGCTTTCACGACGTCGATGACACATGTTCGCAACTCGGACGCCCTTTGCGTGACATCGGCGACACGTCTTCTGACCCCTCTCAACACGACGTATGTGACACCTCGCCTGAACTCGGATGGCTACTATTCGACGTTTACGAAAGGCCAGATGGACAGACGGACGGACAGACTTAAGGACAGACGGAAGGACAGACACAACCCCTTACTCTTTTATATATAGTAGGATAGTCACGAAGAGAGCACTGCTCGGAGATGCTCTTTCTAAAAGTGTAGCAAACTTGTTCAGTAAGTTTTAAGATCTCACTCAGAGCTAAAGGTAGTAACAAAACAACCGAATTCGCTGTTCTGTTCTAGATCCCGCATTTCGTTTGGAAGCATCAGTGGTAGTTCTTTTTTTATTCATCATTGGCACTCAAAGAGGTAGTCGGCTAGCTTAAATGTTTTCTTGTATTGGAAAACCCTGTGTAAGATATAGGATATGGTTATTTTCATATGGCTGTTGGAGAGGAATCTGATGCTCCGTTCGTGATCGTTCTAGCCTTCAAGTCTTCAATGAAGGTCCCATATATGGTGAGCGCTATACTGCCGACTATTGACAAGAATGCGTTTACTGAGCTCACCTTCAAAAGTTCACGCAACCTTTTTTCTCTGTGATGTCCTCTACGCAGTAAAGGCTGGCGGAAAAACCGGATTAAGGCAAGATGCGCTCGCCCCGTAGAATTACTGCAATCTGCACTTAAGGTCAAAGTATTTCCTATAAATTTTCGTCTGGCGGAAGCCGCTCCTACCATTAACTCTTCATCACTCTCAACGCTAACGATAGGTGTTATTTCTAGAGCCTCTCAGTTATGGTATAGAACTTTGCAGGACATGCTGCGGCTTGTTGTTTTTGTGTGCCTGTTCGTTTCTGCAATGCCGTTCCTCTGGGGATGCGATCCTTGTGGATTTGCACTGCCCCCTATAACCCTGCCAGCACTGCGTCTTCCAACACTCGGAGAGCTACTGGGATGTGGAAACTGTTGCTCTGGAGGATGCTAGTAAGTCTTTCATACTTGTACCTTCAGAAGTGATTAAAATAATACCTTTGATGAATCAATTTCTGCTCGCATCAGGCCAATCAAAGGCGAGTAAACTCCCATTTCCCACCTTTTCTGCAGGCGCAGAACTTTTGTTTAAATACGCGGAAATTCATGAACAGATTTCTCGAAGTAGGGCGACATTTGCACTGTTTCCGACGATTCATGCTGGTAATGCTACCTATAAAATGACGGGAGAAACAGCGAGCGCGTGTCCCCGTGGAGTCTCCTGCTCTCGCATGTAGCTCGAAGAAGTTCGAGTCCACTTAGACCAATCAACGCTTCTAATCGTTCCGGTCAGGGTGACGGGACCGTTGGCTTACGTAAAGCGTTGGCTTGTCTACCTTCCGCGACAAGCACTGCACTCTGTAGTTGTAGCCGTCGTATACGCGTTCATATTACTTCCACGATTTCGATGGAAGCACAGTGGATGGCACATCACGCAAGGGATCATCAACGTTTACCTTAAGCGTTTATTCGTAGAGAGGTGCTTAGAGACGGCAGATAGGTAGGAGGAGGTCTAATGAGAACTAAAGGAACAGCAGGGGAGGTGTGCTTCGATGAAGATCCTAAGATACTCCAATTTCTTAGAATGAACAGTAGTCAGGCATCGGACTCAAACTGAACGTCAAGAAAGCCGAGAACCTAGCGACTGACGTAAGTGAGTCCGGCTCCATTAAGATTGACGGCACTGAGTTTGCATGCACATAGGAGTTTGGGCTTTCAAGTACCTGGGTTCAGCAATAGCGTCTGACAGCAATATGATGGTTATAGTGAGTGCGGCTTGGTCCAGGTGGCGCTCGTTGACTGGCGTGTTCTGCGATAGGAAGATAACAGAGCGCATTAAGGCCTTCAGTTGGAAGTGTCTGGAAAGCGGCCTAGACGGCGCCCGAAGCAGAGCTGGGCTAACACGTTACATATGGTCTTGAAAGTAACTGGTGCTTGGGCAAGGTAGCGTCATGATACCAGAAAAGCGGACCTCGCTACGAAGTGGGACAAACGCTGAAGAAGAAGAAGAAGAAGCAGTCAGTCACCAATCTATCGACCAACAGCGGCAGCCAGGTCGCTCTGCACAAGAGGTGGATTAGCGGGCGAGTTTATCTCATGGGTTATTTTCTGCTGTGCGTTGTCGCGCGTCCGAAAGGGTAGAGTCGATGAGGCGTTTGGTCGAATAGATAGCAGTATCCGAAACCTTAAGCACTTTTAGATCTCAGAAGACGACGATCAGGTCGAAAAGTTGGGCCACTCGATAAATACTGATAGTTCCAACCTCGTTCGGTACAGAAGTAGTCGAAGCTCCAGTTTCTCCTCAACTTCATAAACGGATACATGCTACATGAAATGACAGACTACGGTGCTCTCCACCTGGACAAGAAGCACTCAGGAAACTTGGATGCAGTTTAAGTATTATATATCCCAACCATATTTGCTGTCAGCCAACTGGTACAAAGGCCCAGGAGGATCCAACTGGAAAGGGTTCGTATTCCTGAGCAGGAAAATTTCAAATGACACGATGCTGCTCTCACATTTTCGAAGAAATCTCGCCCCCGTGCTAGTACCACAAATCAGACGACTTTCGCATTATGAGCTGCATTTCATTGTGCTGCAATCTCTATTTAATGAGACGTTTATTTGGGGTAGTCGATGCCCTTCTTCTCTGTAGTCATTTGTGGATCGATATCAAGACTGCAACTCTACGGGAGAGCCACCACACTTTATTTGGGATGAGTGCCACAAAAGCGCTTCTGAAAATTACCATACATGGAATATTAGTGTTGTGCCATACCATACTAACCCCGAGGCCTTGGCTTTGAAATGTGCTAGCAGAGGTCTGCAAGAAAATTCAAGGCAACATTCTATATGAAGACCCACAAAATTGTCATAAGAAAACAGCCTGCAGTACAGCAGGCCTTCATTAACTACTCATGAAGTTGCGAAGGACGAAGACAACCCGCGAGGAAAAGAATGGAAGAACTTGCTGCAACCCGCCTCCCTCAGCAGCCGTAATGCTCATTTAACCGTAGAAAAACTGAAATGGCGAGGCAGTACAAAATGCTTCACAGTGTTTAGACCCACGCGTGATTCTAATGGTTCAGCAAAACCGACAACAGACTTCAGGGTTCAAAACTGTGTAAGGAGCACATCCTGCTGATGAACAGTAGAGCGATTCGCTGTTATGTCCTAAACCAGACTTCTTGATAAAACGCAGCTGAAACTATCCTGTATCAAAGGAACTCTTTCACTGCCTTTCTGAATCTGAGGAGCTGTATCTACCTGATTTTTCAATCGATTCAATTTTCATTGTATTGGGGGAGTTCTGAGCGGCTTGCGATCGCCGCGGTCGCCACTCAGAATGCATGTCAGCAAAAAAAAAAGTCGGAAATATGTATGATTGTTCACAGAACTTTGGTAGTATAGCATCTTTTCCAGGGACAGCACCTATTGTTAGGCCTTTTTTACACAATATTTCTAAATGAGACCTAGCATATGCTATCTATTATTTGACACAATTCCATCGATCTCCCTTTGTCTTGCTAGTGACCTTAAATTTGTTCACAAGTTCCAAATCAACGGTCGACACACATTTTCCACTACGGAAACACGCGTCAGACTTAATGAATCGAGTTGCGGTTAGTCTCCCAGGCCTGGAAACAGAATGGGAGAAGTGCTTGAAGGTCTGCATGCGTTCTGAGAAAGGTGCTTACGATGAGCTGAAAGGCCGCGATTCTTTTTCGATTAGGTGCTGCTGTTGGGGCTAGAGCTGCATCTGTGGCAAGATTTCAATAGTTAGCTGTTCAACTATTGTAAATTCTTTTGTAAGCAAGGAAATAATTTCACAGTAGGAGCAATGGTAAATTACTGAACAATATTTCCCTAATGTGATGTCGATGTCCAAGGACGGCATGAGATGTCCTAGTGTTCCGGTGCTATATAGAAGACTGCCAGGCTTAGAAATACCAAATTGCAAGACTGCCTTCTTGCAAAAATCTCATGACAGCTCCGTGCCCATCACTTCTGTTCAGCTCATTTAATAGTATGTACTTCAAGAGGCTCCACTCCTCCCAGCTTTTTGATAAAGCAGGACGAGGAATTACCGAATGAAGCTAAATTCGATACTTCATGTACTTTTAAGGGTAGCCAATTCCGACCAAACTAATTTCTTGAAAAAATCCGTCGCCGCTGTAGATTGTCCTATTCTTCTTCTTCTTCTTCTTCAGCGTTTGTCCCGCTTCGTGGCGGGGTCCGCTATTCTGGTGTCATGACGCCACCTTTCCCGATCCAGCGCTAGATCGGGGTGGACACCAGCTACTTTCAAGTCCGTATGTAACGTATCAGCCCAGCGCTGCTTCGGTCGCCCTCTAGGCCGTTTTCCTATTACCTCGAAGTTAAGGACTATCTTGCGGACGCTGTCTTCTTCTCCACGCAGAACGTGGCCGTACCTTCGTAAGCGAGCTTCGCGCATCTTGTCAGTTATCGGCGCGACACCGAACTTCTGCCGAATAGCATCGTTTCGGATGCGGTCCATGCGCGTAACTCCTGCCGTCCAGCGCAGCATCTTCGTCTCCATGACGCTGAGGCGCGTTTCAACTTCCTTGGTCCTAAAACTTAGAAACTGTAACAAACTTTCAACTGTAGATTGTCCTATTAACTCTTAGAATTTCAGCAACAGCTACAGCAGCCCTGGACTCAACTATGGCAATCACTACTCAGCTGGCAGCACCGGAGGATACGGCTACAGGAGTTACAGTAACATAAACAGCGGCTACAGTTACGCGACCAGTCCGCAGAGCACACGCGGCTACTATGCGCGCCCGTACTCGGCGCCTGCCAGCGCGACCTACGTGCAGCCCCAGGAGAACTCTGTCGCTCAAGAGGGCAGCTATAGGACGGTCCCCTCGAGCCTCTACATTGACAAGCAGGAAGTCCCTCCGTCCCCTTCGTACTCTAACAGCGTGCTCGAGCAGACTCCTACCTCTCAAGGCTACGCTCTGCCACCTGGTTCCCCTGTCCGCACCCGGAAATTATAGGCCTGCAGCTATAATGGACCTGCTTTCTCTGTTGAACTGATATCCCCCAAAGTTTTTTTTTTCTAGCGAATAAAGTTCTAGATAACAGAAACCATCAACGCATATTGTTGTTGTAACCGCAGCTTCTAGGATACGCCTCGATGGCGATATTAACATTAATAGTAAGTTCCGCGTCCCAGAGCAAAAACAAGAAAGTGATCGTGACACTGTGATAAGTAAGTGCCTTTGAGATTTCACAGCTCTTTCTAAACTACTCTACAGACACACTGCTTGAACTGATCCACGCAACAGTTGAGAAATTAAACGCTGAACACAAAGAGATCGAAGCAGGAAATGGGAGTGGAACCGAAACTGGTCCTCAAAGCCCACATAGTAAACGTTAAGAGTAAGGAAAGTGGCCACCGAATTGAAAGCGAAACAATTGGTCAGTATATTTGCTTAATCTTTGTGGATGCTGGACCACCAGACCTGAATTTCTTTGTATATCTAGATGCTTAAGAAGCAGAGACCATGTTGTTACCGAGGTTGTATAACAGTCCATGATATGATGCTACAAACACGGATGTGAAGCCATTTTTATTGAAAAAAGTAACTTAGACACGGACACGTCGCATGAGCCACAGGAATCATATTTACATACCTGCACGTTTTTCCTGTACAGCATCCGTGACCAAAAAATTGCTCTACGTTCTACGTCTGCTAGTGACCCTCCGACCGCCTGGAACTGAAGGGTAGCTCGACAAGTAGAGACGCTCAGAGATGTGCAAATGAGCAGATAATAAGCAAACTACCACACATACAATGGAGTTTGCCCGCAGCTAACTACTCAGTATTGTTCGAAAGCTGCGGCGAATATCAGCAAGTTGCTCTGTCGAGGTTTAAAATGGGTGCCGATCACCGAATTGACAAGCCATCGCCGGTTCGAGATATACTAACAGATTCGCATCCGCATCAATACCACTCGGGCAGTGTTTGAGAATGCAAGGAGAGCGACAAGCAATACCGAGCTGTTTCAAGGGAAGCCTCTGGAGGACAGCTTTGAGCGACCAAGCTGTGAAGGATGAAAATGAGCATGGCGGAGCTTCTGTATGCGATTTTGCTACTGCGGCATAGGATCGTCTTCGCCATCCGAATTGGTCGCACTTGTGGTAGGGACCTCTATTTCGAAGTTATAGTGTTTCTGTAAGTAAGTTACTTAGAAAAATCAGGCCAGTTATTTAGCAAGCAGTATAAGTAGCAGTAATATTATACTTACAGGGCGTGGTGTTAGAACGCCATCATTGACGATGTATTGACGTATGTCGGCCCTTAAACATATACTGCTTAAGTTCATTCAACTGCTTGAGCAATCTGATTTCAACTGCCCCAACTTACATGGCCCGCGATTCCTACAGAAGGGTCCCCAGCGTAAACGTTGAAGCTTTCGAATCTCGAAAGCTTTTTTCCTTGACTCATCGCTGTTTCCCAATTTTTCCCAGAAGCTAAATTATTATAATAAAGTTAGTATAAATAACTGCTGAGTAAATTAATAATTTTCCTCTAGCTGATTCTAGTGAAAAGTCTGCGATACCTTGTGGGGGATCGAATGATATCCTCAACATTGAGATCTAGCTCCTTTGCTCCGAGTCCCATACCATCCAAGCAATAGCCTGAGGAAAGATGAAATCGGCGGGTTCCGGATAAAGGCGGTCAGGCTTATAAGTAGAAGTGATGTGATACTCAAAAACACACCTATGAGGGGCTCGATCACATATTGCGGAAGGTTTGTGAGTTCATTACTTCTTCTGTAGCGGCCCGTAGTTCTATAAGTGTTGTGCTGGATTACAGACGGTGGTTCGCAAGCCTGAAGTTAGGCGATATTCATTTATTTTTCGTTTGGAGTGATTTTCATGGTAACCTACTTGGACGAGATACAGCCTTAAGAAGTCGGCACACATAGAGATGTGGTCGCTTTTGACGACACTTCGACCTAGCGCTTTCCATCCCATCAGGAGTTCATTCAAATTTGCGGCATGAAAGTAGAAACAGATATGAGCGAAGTCAGAATTTTTCCTCTATGTTTTTTACCTTAATGGGCGCATTGGCCTCGATTCTCCACGAATGAGTCAAGTTAGAGGCGTGAAGTCGGAGTCCCTCAGGAAGGGTTGGATAACTGGCTTTCGTGACCTGACCCTCTATCTTTAATAGTTTCCGACGGGTGTCTCGTGCGTGCTCAAACACGGAATCCAACTAGAAATAGAAATTCTATTGTAGCCCTATAACTTGTCAAAAATTGACGGGTTTTAGTTTAGAAGAAATGCTGACCGCTGCCGACATTCCGAGTATGGCTTTTGCGTGTTGCTGCACTACCGCAGTAAGGGAACGGACGATGGAATCCGACGACTCTTTCACATTGGAAGACTGCTTTTGAAGGACTTTGGCCTTAGTCATGTTCATCTTGCAGTCCCTCGTTGTACCGGTTATGAAGTTCTGAATTGTGGAACAATAAAAGAAATGGGTGTGATGGAGAGGTGAATGGTGGAAAATCGACGAACATCGTATGAGATGCCAAGATCGAAGTTTACAACCGCTTCACCAAGCTGCTCTAGTGAAATCGCGCCGTCGTCTATCGCCTCTTTCAAGGCCTCTGTAAAATCAAGCAACAACAAGAGAATCCATACCGAGAAGCTCAATGCCGAAGATGAACAATTTTAATATTCCACTAATCCCTAACCTTTCAAACCCGCGTCTTCTGACTGTCGAACCCTGGTGGTAGATCTTGCTTGAGCTCTTTGCACGCTCTGTCGTTTGCGACGAAGAAATTGAGGAAGAGTCACGTCCCAACGTTTTTGAGTTCATAGGACTACATTGCACAGGTTCCTCCTCTCGCGTGTCTTGGATTGCAGACCTTGTGTCCATTACCGAGTCCATAGATCCTGAGTACATCCTCATTATATCATTTGTTGTCGAGTAGCGGAGCATGTGACTGTGTTTTCATCGGTTAAAGCGCACCCTTGAAGATGCAGAGTCTGGAACATTAAGTATCCCCTTGTTCCAAAGCATTTACTTTTCTAAGGAAATTTATGTATTACCTCTAAATCACGGTAGCCCTCCAAACTGCTCAGTGCCTCAAGAGCTCGAGCCCTATCACCTACGACCTTAACATCGACGACGAGTTTGTCCGATCTAGATGACATCTTCTGCTGTGCGCTCACACTCAAAAGCACATCTATTATGAAATGCGAGAGAGGCAAGACAATGCAAGGCTCACCACAAATGGTAATCAATTAGATAGATACAAGATTTCCGGTCACATTGCTTGCCTGCAGATAATGGAGCTGCATCAGATTTTTTCGCCCTATAGCGCGTAATGTATTGTTGGAAAATAAACATTTCACACCTCTGCGGTGTGTTCTACAACATAGGTGAAGGGTAGTGAAACATTTCAGGTGTTGTAAGGAATTAACGTGGGTTCCTACAAAGCCGCGTAACCACTAAATTTAAAGTGACCCCCCCCCGACCCATTTGCACCCATTTATCGCTTATTGCTAGCTGTAGCATAGCCGAAAGTCAACTACCTGTAACTAAACTACAGCTAGTTCCCTTATTGCTAGCTGTAAAGTCAACTACCTGTAGCTTAGTTACAGGTAGTTGACTTTCGGCTATGCTACAGCTAGCATAAGCAATAAGCAGGAGAACATTCATCACAAATAATGGCACCAATCATTAAATGCAAAGAAAAAACTCAAAGCGGCTCTGGGGGTCACTTTACTCTGAATGCTTAGCTTATGCGCCTTTGCAGGAACGCACGTTACTTCCTAACAACACATGAAATGTCCCACTACACTCCACCTCTGTGGTAGAACACACCACAGAGGTGTGACATGTTTATTTTCCACCAATACATTACGCGCTATAGGGCGAAAAAAATGTGATCCCCCGGGGCCGCTTAGCGCACAAAAATGCATGTACTGCAACCAAAAATTTGTGGGTTTTACGTGTATGTAAGTAGCAGCGAAACTGCTGCTTACATACACGTAAGCCCCACACATTTTCTTAAAAATACATTCCACACTAATAAAGCATATTCTATTAACTCACCCGAATTCGATGGCTGTCCTCCAACTCCGAAGATCCAAATTTGGATGGTTGTCCTCTCGTTACGACTTCCGATAACCAGCTCCAGCTGACTTTGGACTGCAATGACTCGTTCACCTGAAAAAGAAAGGTTAAACGAGATTGAATAATGAAGCAAACAAGAACTTAAGTCCACTCTAGTGGGCAACTTTCAATTGTGTGCAGTGCAGAGTGGCCAATACGGTTCAAATTCAAACTACCCCCCCCCCCCTCCAGCCACTTCCCCCAGCCCCTTAGCGCCCATAAGCCCATGCACTGCAAGCAAAAATGCATTTAGGGTTGTGTAAGTAGCCCTCTGGCTGCTGCTTACACAACCCTGAATGCATCCGACACCGATGACCGCCTCGCTCTGCAACGACTCGTTCACCTGAAAAAAAGGTTAAACGAGTTAAAGCTTTCGAACAGAAGCGAACAGCAACGCGATCGACGCCAATCATCGAGAGATACCGAAGAAAACCGACGCAAATCATCAACAAACAAAAAGCGAACTCAAACGAAGTGGAGCAACCCCTCGCGCCAGTCGGAACACCGCTCACACCATCACGAGACCCATTGCGTCACCTAAGGTTACTGTGCTTACACATGAGGAAATCGCGGCGGGACCCATGTGCGCCGCAGTTCTTGGGCCGTACCTGGGGCAGTACTTGGGCAGTTGGTTTCCGAAACCGGCAGTACCTTGGCAGCACCCCTCTTGCAGTTGTTGGGCTGTAGGGCGTGTCTAGCTAATGGCTAGCGCCGATGGGAGGAGCAAACACTAGTGCAGTACTTGCGCCGTACCTCCGGAGTACCTCGGCTGTACCTGTCGGCTCGGCCAGTCATTTCGCGACAGTGCCGTGACTCGGCAGGACCTGCTGCAATTCCTGCTCCGCCACGCCTCCGCCCCACTGACCAATCGCGATCGAGGGGCGGTCCTGCAGGATATCCTGCCGAGCGACGGCACTTTCGGAAGGGGGCGGAACCTACGGCCCAACTTCTCCCGTGGCGTCAGAGTGTAACCAACGTCGCTCATCGAGTGCCTGGGTTCAGAAGAGGTGTCACCAATGTCGCAAAAGGCCTTCCAGATTCAGACGACGTGTCACCGATGCGCGCAAAGCACGTTCTGCTTGAGAACACATGTCACCGACGTTGTTCAACAGGCGTCCGGGTTCAGAAGATGTGTCACCGATGTCGCGCCAGGGTTCCGGATTTACATGACGTGTTACCAGTGAAGGTGGGACCAGTAATGGGGGACCGGTGAAGGATGGGGTTCCAGTAAGGGGACCGGTAAAGGGTTGACCAATAAAGGACGGACCAGTGAAGGTGGGACCAGTAATGGGGACCGGTGAGGGGGGATCCAGTGGAGGGGAACCGGTGGAATGTTGACCAGTGAAGAGGGGAACAGGTGAAGGGGAGACCGTTGAGGAAGGGACCAGTAATGGGGACCAGGGGTGCGCACAAAATTTTAGGCGTTAAATATTTTTAACGAAATTTTTTAATGGAAAATTTTCGTTAAATTTCCGGTAAATCGTTAAATTTTGTTAAAAACACAATTAGCTTTAAACCATTGTTTCAATTGAAAAAAAATCAAGGAAAAATCTATAGGTTTCAACTTCAAGAGGTCAGCAGCTAAAGTTCAAGGAATGTAGTGCAACACTACAACTAAAACAAACTATTCATAGAAAAATAAACAAGTCTTCAACGACAAATTATCTACAGAGCTCAAAATAAAAACAGCCCTGAAGATAATTTGAAACAGCTGAGGAATTATCACTGAAGATGATCACCGACAACACATCTTAAAATGTGAGATCAGGCAGAACCCGGAGTCCCTTGTGTGGCTGTTCTACGAGCATGTACATACAATCTCGGGCGGGCCAGCCTATTAGGTACAGAAAGAACTAGTAAAAAAAAACAAATGAAAGCCTATCGGTGGGATGTTAACACGTTGTAGAACGCACGATTTTCGAGCGCCTGGTGCGCGGGACCAGTCCATTTCAACGTCGGGACCGTGACACGACATCATGTCACAAGGTCCCACGCTGACGCAGGGTGGGATACATCGTCAATGTTGTTAACGTTCAGGAAAAGTAGCTCTCCAATTTTTTTTGCTAGCGTTTTTCAAAAATCATTTAAAATAAGTCCAACAGCCGAAATCTTCCTCTCCGCCTCAACTATTCCAGGTGGTGCGCAAGAGTATTCTGGGGTAAGCAACGCCAGGTGAGGATAGGCATATCTTGCGAGGGGATTAGACAAGCATCTTTGTGGTTTCGTTGACGTGCTTGGGGGTTCTAAGAAGAAATTTCTAGCTCCAAAATGCATTGGAGGATACGGACGAAGGACAGCATTATTCAGTCTCTTTTGGGAAGCATCACGAATTCCGTTTTTATGGGGTATCCTGGAGGCAGTTTGAAAGCGTGTTTGGCCGTACACATGACTTGCGATGGCCAGCCGATGAAGAATTCAGCGCTTTATCCCTCCCAGACAAGTATGATACCAATTCTACCAATTCTCCCACCCGGAGGGATGGAGGGCTTGGCGGAAAATCCGAACCGGGAACACGGTATCAGATACACGCGACGGCAAGCACCTCTTCCGACTGCGCTGCACGCACCCACAAAATGCATTGTTTATAAAAATTTAAAACAAATCCGTGGAAACATAAAAATATTCTTGCACATTTCATTAGTTTTTTCAGGAACAGTCCTAATCGGGAAGATGAGGCCTGCAAAATTAATGAAGATTAAGGGCGAATGTGCGAAACTCAAAAACGTCCGTTAAACATTCCGTTAAATTTCCAAAAATTTCCGTTAAGTCGTTAAGCCACATTTTAAGGAAAAATGCCGTTAATTCGTTAAATTCGTTAAATCGTTAACCGTTAAATGTGCACCCCTGATGGGGACCGGTGAACGGGGGGGGGGGAGGGGGGCGGAGTGGTCCAGTGAAGGGTGGACCGATGAAGGTGGGGAGGGGGGCCAGTGAAGAGTGAACCGAAAAAGGGCTGACAATAAAGGGGAATCAGTGATAAGGGACCTGTTAAGGCGGTCCAGTGAAGGTGATGGATCTGTTTTCCCCTATTCCGCTATACCATTCTATAATGCAAAACCAGTTTTTTTAATGAAGAGAAGGTCCAAAGAGGAGAAGAAGACGTTCGGGGTGTTCTATTCTACGGGTTTGGGGCGAAGCCCCAACCAGACGTTTGGCGCCCGTTGAACGTCTGGTTACTATATGTATATGGTAAGGAAGTATAAAGCAGATAAGAAGAACCGCTGCCGCCATGACGCTACATTTTTGTGGTTTGGACGTGATGATTTATTGCCCCAGTTGATCCAGGAGGAAAAAAAGAATGAACGAATAACAAGTCGCTCGTTGTGGCTTTTGCAATGAGAGATAGACGGATTATCTATAAGGTTGTAACGAAATAAATGGCACTGAACCACTGTAAATTTAAACAGTTAACATCTCGGCTTGTAGGCAAGTTTATTAATCGAAATCTACACATCTTTGCCAACGTGACACAAGCTTTTTTATCCCAGTAGCATAAAAATTAGAAGTTCTGGAATTGACGAAATCTTCGAAGGCACTTTCGGCATCCTATCCTTGGTATTTGAATATTTTCCCTACCAAGAAGTCGCCAAGATGCTTGAAGAAATGGTAGTCTGTTGGGGAAAGGTCGGGAGAAAACGGAGGATGTGGTAGAGTTTCAATGCTCAGCTCATTCAATTTCTGCAACGTCACTCGTGCTACATGGAGGCGAGCATTGTCGTGCAGAAGGAGAACTCGCCTTCGGTTTACCAAGACCGCCGGATATCCTTCAACTTTTTCATCATTTCTTCAATTTCAATGCAGTACTTCTCTGCCGTGATGGATTCACCGGGGGGAGGAAGCTGTGGTGAATAATTCCCAGCGAACACCACCATACTCTCAACATTACTTTCTTTTGGTGCAATTCCGGCTTCGCAAAAACCTAGGGGCTCTCATCGCTGTCCACCCACTGTGCCGATCGTCGCCTGTTGTTGTACATTATCCATTTCTCGTCACAGGTTACGATGCGATTAAGGAATGGGTCCGTTTCGTTCCGTAGAAGCAGTGCGGACGAGATCTCATATCGTCGGTTTCTTTGCTCCTCAAACAGATCGTGAGGCACCCATCTTTCCATCTTTTTGGTCTTTCCAACTTCCTTCAGATGCTGGGCAGCTGTGTTGTGACTGACGCCGACAACCTTCGCTATCTCCCTGGTACCTTTGTGTGGATCCTCCTCTGCCACATCTCTCAGCTTGCCCTCATCAACATCACTATGCCTCCCACGACCTTCATGTTCTTCCAAGCTCTCATCTCCATTCCGGAACTTCTGATACCAACGATACGCCGTCCGAATTGTGGAACATCCTTGACCGAATGCGGCGTTGATCTTCTCGTCTGCCTCCTTAGCTGTAGTGCCCAGCTTGAATTCATACAAGTAAATGCCTCGGATTACCCTTTTGTCCATCTGCAAAAAAGTCAATAAAACTCTAAAGTTTTCCCACTTTTACATAGAAAATTTGGTACTCACCGGTAGACCAAAGTTTGCGCTTCTAAATGATATGCCACATATGTTACGGTTTGTTCTTGATCAAACGCGTAAAGACGCGCCAAAAATGGCGCGAGCCAGTGCCATTTAAATCGTTACAACCTAATAATAATATTATAGTTCAGATAAATTGCAGGGCGAGCGATGTTGTTCAGTTCTTCGTCGATTGTGTTGCTCATTTGGTTTTATTTGCGTTTCCTCCACATTTCCATGCTTGGACGAACTTGTTTTCGGTTTTATGAAACGTACTAGTTCTGGTACAAGTTCTGGTCCTTCCTTTCCTTTCTGGTAAGCCGCTTCTGGTTGGGTTTTTGAAATCTTGTGGATACTGCTCTTAAATGCTGCATGGATGTGGCATCTGCTTCTTAGGTGGATAAGAAGGCCGAAGTAAGTACAGTACCGGACATGCCGCTCCGTCCAACATGGACAAGCGGCGCAAAAGGGCGCCGGAGAGCGCCATTTTCCTATACCTATAGAGCGAGCGACAGCTTGTAGAGTGAGCGTATGGTGAGTTTTAAAGGAAATTCCGCCTTCCTACTCAGGAATTGCTCTAAGACTGTCCAGCCTGCATCTGGAGTGCGCCGTGAACAGTGCATATAGAATCGAACCAATCAATCGAGTGGGCGCGATAGCTTATAGAGTGAGTATTTAGGGAGTTTTGTCAGAAATCCCTAGCCGCCCTACTTAGTAATTGCTCTAGGACTGTCCAGCTTGCACCTGGAGTGCGCCATGAACAATGCGTATAGAATCGACCCTATCAATCGAGTGGACGCGACAGCTTGTAGAGTGAGCGTTTAGGGAGTTTTATCAGAATTCCTTAGCCGCCCTACTCAGGAGTTGCTCTTAGACTTTCCAGCTTGCATCTGGAGTGCACCGAGAACAAAGCATACACAATTGATCCTATCAGTCGAGATGGCGCGACCGCTCGCAAATTGCACGCGTGGGCGTGTTTGGAGCGCGATAACTCTGTCAATTGTGAACCCTTCCGGCTGCAGCTTGCGGATTTTGTTACTAGTAAGAAGCTCTAACAGTTCGTTAAAGCGCAGCGATGTAGCCAAAAACGGACAAAGTTACGGTGGTGCGAAAATGCAGCTCAGGCTTTTTGTATGGCGGCTGACTGTTGGAACAGAAGCGTGTGCGCTCGAATTACCAATTCGAATAGTAATTAGAATTTCGGTATTTGACTAATTTCCACTTAAATTTGAATATTCGAGTTAAAATATTTAAAAAATCGCGTTTTTCGAATGTATTCTTATACGATCAATTGGATTCGAAATTTTTTAGTCGAGTTCGTCCTCACGAACCACTCTTCTGTTCGACATTGAGTACGACTGATCTGTTTTTCAACCTCACCTTTGCACAATTAAACCTATGCTTGATCTATTGTTCTCTATAAGGGACTACTGATGTAGATCTAGAACGCATTGAGGATTTTGTTCGCAGGGGATTGAAACTCGTGGTCCAAATTTGTCATCTTCACTCCGGGGTTCTCTGCATGGTGACAGTGGATCCTATGGTAGTCTTTCTATGCTTTCCTTTCACATCACGTTACTTCCCACCTCTAAAGTGCAGAGGTCACGTTGTTTCCATGGTGTACTCCCTGCCCGATGGTTGGCAGACCATGTTACCATGCGGTGAAATTGGCTTCCCTGCCACCTGAAAATTAAACGATAGGGGTCTCATAGAGACGATTATATAGTATGTTGGGGGATGCGTAGCTATGAGAGTCCAAAGTGGTAGGTCTGTTACAGCCGCAGAATCCTACTGGTCACTTACAGCAGCCGAATCCAAATGCTCATACACTTCTGGACATAGGTGTTTAATGAATAAGAAACCGGCGGCAGTATGAAGAAGTTTTTCGAAACAACCGTGACGAGGGTGTACGTAACTACGATCTACGATTTACGATTTTACGATTTACGGCGATTTTTGGCAAATGTTTTTACGATTTACGATTTACTATATTTTGGATCGTAAATCGTAAATTTTCGTAAATCTGATCTTCGGTGCAGAGATGGCAGGCGTCCAAATCACGTGATACAATCCGCTTGTAAAATCTCCTCCCATAACTCATTACTATTTCCTAACTACTCTTCTATGTTCTGCTGTGGCACTGTGACAGAAAAGCGAATCTTTGTGTATAGGTCGCTCGAGTTCGATTCATCTCTTACCCTTCTTTTCATCTCTTCAAGGGCTGCCGACCTAGTATCAAAGCTATGCTAAAGAAGAAGCAAGGACAGTAAAGGATAAGGATAAAGGACGGCGTTACTCAATCCCTTCTGGGATGCTCCAGCGCATTCTACTTCTACGGGATGTCGTGGAGGCGACATGAATTCGTATTTGGCCATACAATGACTTGCGGTGGCCAGCCGATGAACAAGTCAGCGCTCTATCCTTCCCAGACAAGTCTGGTACCAATTCACCGACCCCGGAGGGATGGAAAGCTTGGTTGGCCTGGGCGGGAAATCCGAACCAGGAACCTGGTATCGGGTGCACGCGACAGTCGCGCCTCCTCCGACTGCGCTGCACACGCCCTTAAGGACCCTTGCGCCCTACACGCCCACCGCCTAGTCAACTTGTGACTTTTTCAGCACATTTTAAAACGACTCCTTCCAATGCATGGGAGTCGAACTGATGCAGAGCCATCAAGTAATATTGGACTAGATTGCAGGCGGGTTGTGGAATAACAGCTAAACTGCTGGGAAGATAAAACACTCGAGTTTCGATCTGGTTATCACGCACGTCATGGTGCGGAATGTATTTGTATTCAAGGTGCAACCTAAATGAAACTTTTGATTTTTTTCAAGAAAAAAAGTGAAGTGGTTTTTACACTTTTGGTCTCCTTTCTCAATGGTTTGATTTCACAAGGCTAGTGGAGAGCAGGACTGAGGAATGCAAGCAGTCATTGATTAGTGGTGTAATAATTTGGACTTTCCGAAATCTAACTAGTACAAGCAAACATGCGGGCGAAGCAAATGCCGAAAGTAATTGCCTGGTTTCGTCAAACGACGTTCTTTCATTCCAGAAGTTGTGGATACCTTCACAAAATAATGAAGGGTAAAGCACGGCGTTAGTTTTTTTCTTATTTGAGATGCGCCACTCATTCTACCTCTATAGGATATCGTGGGGGTCATTTGAGTTTGGAGAATGAGTTCCAGTGGCCAGCCGATGTAAAGATCAGTGTTTTATCCTTCCCAGACAAGTCTGTTACCAAGTCCCCGACCGAGGAAATAAGAAAACGTAGGTTGGCCGTGGTAGGCAAGAACTCTATTCTGAATCGCGCGACAGTCGTTCGTCCTCTGACCTTTCTACCATGGGTCTTCCCTACAATACTCTTAAAATGCATCTTGCACCTACGAATCAGTTGAACTCTTTTCAAATCAAACAACACTCTTCTTTTCGACTTACTTCTAAAGAATGTCAAATAAGATGCTTTTTTTCTACTCTAAAGTTTAAAAATCAGAATATAATGAGTGTTCAAAAAGAAAAAGTGACATGCTGTTTTAACTGCCACACAATTCCTTCTCGTCTGCTACAAAATGCTCTTTGGTACAGTTCAGAATGTGGAAAGGCTTAGAACTTCAGATATGCCATACGATAGGAATCTGTCATGTGCTCACTCAGTAGGCGATGCTTGTTGGATTTTTTGTGCAAATGCTGTTCGTCGAGTTGATCAGTGATGAGATGACTTTTTTCGGTTCTGCATGGAATGATTTTTATTGAATTTAAACCTTGACTTGTTGTTGTTGTTTATTCAAGGCCATAGTTTAATATGCAAGCTAAAAACCTAGCCATTATGATGCACATTTTTTGGTCGTCCAAGCAGTGCAAGCTTTTTGTTTTCGCACCGTGTATAGGTGTCCTAGTAGATAGCGTTCTGAACGGGTGGTTTATTTTGATTGTCCTAAAACTTGTCCAGCTCGACATTAAAGATGCTATTTGATTTTAGTGGCTTCCAGTTTAATTAGAAATGTGTCCAGCTCGAACTGAAAACGGCTCAATAAAAATTTTTCCATTCGATTAGTCTTAACATAATAGAAGGTAATCTATGTATTCAGATGCACTATGAGTCAGGCACCTCTTACGATTTACGATTTACGACGATTTTTTCGACATTACAATTTAGCGTTTTAGCGTTTTATCAATTTATCAATAATTTAGCGTTTTATCGTGCTAGATTTACGAAATTTCGGATTTTATTTACACACACCACTGACCGTGACTCATGTTTTCGTCGATTCGTCGCGCCGTCGATACCCTTCTGCCTAGTGATTCTGTTCGCACAGCCCTTAAGTCTCTTCTCGATCGTGCTAGAGTCCAGACAGCGGAGCACTACGACACTAGAGCACCTCTGCTGCCACAAGAGCTGGATCGGTCGACCAACACACTTCATTAGCACTCTGTTCTCAAAGGATGGATGTATGCCGTAGAAGCTTGTCTGTCACCAACTTCAATAGATGAGTTTCCCACCTTTTATGGCACAAGGTAGATGGAATATATCGCGCAGATTCAACGTCATGCTAGTTAACAACAAGCATTGTCATTAATTGGAAGGCATCAACCAGAAATAAATATCTCAGACTACATCCCTAGATTCTCGCCACAGGATTTTTGACATCTGTCTTGTACACAAGTTGTTATACTTTACCACAGATTCTGGGCCTTGTACATTCCTTAAGATGAAGACTTCGCACACAAGAGGTGGCTCCGCTAAGCTACTTTACCTCGGCCTGTTCCTGGAAGTAAGGTGCACTGGCAACTGGAATTCCTTTGAAAACTTCAGTAAAAAAACACTTCAGGCAGTACAATAGTTACTTGGAGAAAGAGTAATTGAGTCTGAAACTCTATTCCAATTTTACACGTTTGTCAACAAGAAGATTAAGGATAAAGCCTCGTCTGTTCTCTTATAGAGGGAGGTGTCATGACAACCTCAGCTACAGGGAAGGCAAATGTGTTAGCGAACCAATTCAGAAAAACTTTCAGACAGATAACGGCGAAATTCGACTGCGTCTTGATTCTAGTCCACTTGAACCTATAAAAAATGTTCCATGGTTTAAAGCTGATCTACTCCACGATTTGATTAACAAGTGGCCAAACTCTTCATTAGTTACGTCTGATTTCATACATCTGCACTTCATTAAAAAATTTCCTCCGTCATATGTGACCCACTTGCTTATTTTTACAATCAGTCGCTAATATACGGTGAAATTCCTCAACGTTGGAAGCACTGTTTCGTCAGTCCTATACTTAAGAAAGAACCGGCTATCAATCCTGAAAACTATCGACCAGCGAGCATCAATTCTGTTTTTTGCAGGCTTTTTGAGAAGGTTATAAAAAAGCACATAATGACTCATATTACTGTTAGCAGCATTATCTCTCAGCATCAACATGGGTTTGTTCCTGATAGATCTGGATGTATGTGTGCTTCAAAATGCAGTAGATTTGGTGGTTGATTGGGCGAAAGGTGACAGTTGCCGCTATCTCGTCAAAAGACTGTAGTCCTACATCTTTGTTCTGGAATGGAAATCTTCTCTTATAGGTACAACATTGAAGGATGTGCTTAACGCGAAATGGGCTCTGTCAAGGATTTTGGGTTTTTATAGCAATAACATAGACTTTGGAAGACATATACGTGCTATATGTAATACGGCTATGTTACGAACATATCTTCAAGGCATTAGTCACAAGGAATAAATCGGTTCTCCTCAGGGTGCACAAGACTTATATACGTCCTTATATTGCTGAATCAAGTGTGTCCATATTTGCTCCGTGTAAGAAAAAGGACATCTATACTATAGAGAAAGTACAGAACAACTTTACCAGAAAGCTTCTTCTTAGAATAGGGAGTTTCGTGTAATCACGTGTACTTTATACTTTATATTCTTTAAGCACCTCCAGTTTCCCCTAACACCGAGACAGTTCAGAAGCCGAGTTGAAAGTTTGTTGCTCAGGTTCGAAATTGGTTGAGTAGTATGACTGTTTGTAGGTGTTGTCTCACTCTTTGTATGTTTTCGTCCCTATGCTCTTTTATGTGATTGTTTCTGTGTTTGTTTTCTATCCTAATGTCTTATGGAATCGTAATAAAACAATAACAATAATAACAATAACAACTAAAACATATAGCACTTACGTTGTGTTGGGCTTGATGGCTGACATTGGTAGAACGCTATAGTTGTATTTGGTTGTTTATGGTTGAATGCGGTGTTCCGTGCATCTATAGTTTGTTATATTGCTCCCTCTACGTTCCTTCAATGTTTTGTGCCCTCTATTCCATAACACTTACCTCAAAAAGCTTCATGCCTCTAAGGTGCAAACGTCTTCCACTCCTTTCGACTACACAATGGGTCCCACCAAGATATGCAATAGCATAACATTTAATATCATGTCTCTTCTTTCACACTTTGTCATCATTTGTACTTTGGCTTCACTTCGCCTCTTCATCTTCATTGCCCTACGCTTTATACGCTTTGCAATATTACACTCTGGATTTCCTTCTTTTCTCAGCTTCTTCCAAGAACATTAACTCTTACATACAATCTTCTGTTTAGCCTTTTAATTCACTTCGAAAACACCATCGAGACACGGTCCAGGATCAGGACATCCAACAAGGAAGGATACAGGTATGTTGAATAGATCTCTTATCCGTCCCCTTCCTTGATGATGAGCACAGGGGGACGGATACCTCTTACTTGTTTGTTTCGCTTTTGTAAAAGGGCCCGTGTGAAACGAAAACCAAACTAGCTCCTTACCTTTGTCTGCATGCTTTGTCGTCCATTTTCCTTATTACGTCGGCTAGTGTCACTTGGCTGTTCGAGGGAAACCCGGTTCCAGTTGATACTGGCTACCTTATCGGGTTTTCACAACAATTTTTTATTTAATTTGTACAAGGCTTTCCTTGTTTCGAGCATTAGGTCGTCCTATTTTCGACCAATGGTCGTTTAATCCGTCTAAATGACGGTCCTTATATAAATCTTAACAACATTCTCTAATGTTTTCGTGTCCACTGGTTTTTATATGTATATAGAATTTATTGTATCCCGTTCTTGATTTTCTTAATACTTTCTATTCGCATACATTTTAGTTCCCTAACTTCAACATTTTATGATATTACTTCTCCTCCATGCTTATTACACAAGAAAACTCATCACGTTTATTAGTAATTTTAGCATTTTAACTCTTCGATCAAAAATAAGCTTAGGCGAACGTGCTTCCTCTTCTTCTTTCTCATGCTGATCGCTGCTTAAGAGATGTAGATCGTTCTGTTCCCCTTCTTCCAATTTTGCGTAATTCCTCTTACTACCATTTGCACTCTATAACACCACATCTCTACTTTTATAATTAAGCTTACAACAGTGCAGTACAGCAGTAGTTAGTACAACTATAATTCATCCACATATACACTAACAAATGGGCGCGTGTAGCGCAGTCGAAGGAGGCGCGACTGCCGCGTGCACCCGATACCAGGTTCCTGGTTCGGATTTCCCGCCTAGGCCAACCAAGCCTCCCACCCCTTCGGGGTCGGTGAATTGGTACCAGACTTGTCTGGGAAGGATAAAGCGCTGACTTGTTCATCGGCTGGCCACCGCAAGTCATTGTATGGCCAAATACGCGTTCATGTCACCTCCACGACATCCTGTAGAAGTAGAATGCGCTGGCGCATCCCAGAAGGGATTGAGTAACGCCGTCCTTTATCCTTTTATCCTCTATACACTAACAACGTCCTCCAACAAAGAGAGTACATTTCCCAGTCCTGGCAACTTTAGAGTTCCTTCAGTTTTCCTCTATAAAATAAAATATTTTGTTTTAAATAAATAAGTTCCATTTTCGCTTATCCCGTCTACACACTAACTTCATATTCCTCCTTTTCCTTTTTTCCAAACAATTCCTTGTCACTCAGGCAGCTTCATTCCGATCCTTATGGCAACCACAGAAGGTTTCAGTTTCTAAAGCAATATTTTGAATACTAGCTCTTTTTCCTTCAGTTATTTTTAACTTATTTATCAACTCACTATATTTCTTCCTATCTCCAAAAACCTCTCCGTACATGCATTGCAAGCGCTCTATTTCCATGTCCATACAGCTCGCCCAACTTTTTTCGTATAAACAGTCTAAAAAATTATATATTCTCTTAATAGGCGACATTCTTTCTCTACTCACCCTAAGTTGGTGAGGGTGTGCGGAAAGTACCTGCAGAAGATTTCGCAACAGTTCAGATTTCTTCTAGAAGCGCTATATAAGGACACTATCATTATAAAGCAGGGGTGTGCGTTTAACGATTTACCGATTCACCGGATTTACCGGCACTTTTCGTTAAAACTTTTAACGAAGTTTAACGGCAAAAATTCCGTTAAATTAAGTATTGTATTAACGACATTTTGTGACCATTTTCGAAATTTTACTTCTTTTTTACTGTACAGTTAGCACGACATAAAATTTTATATGACACAGTTCCACTCTCTGTCGTTCTTTCCTTCAGGAGGCAGAAATTTTTCCGCGAGGAGACCATCCATCCTTCAATTGGGATCGATCTTGTCAGAGAGCGCAGTAGCCGCACGTAAACTAACTGCTATAACTCGGAGATGTTTGAGGCTTCTAGAAAATTCACAAAGCTTTAATAATTGTGGGTTATATGCTTTAAAACGCAGGTTCTAAAACTAACATATTCCATGTGATTAGAATATTGATTATTCCATTGTGACTTGTGTCGATATTTTTTCGGCAAATGACGCTAAATCGAGACGTCTGATCATTTAGAAGATCGTTTCAGAAAAACATAGTTTTATCACTATGTGTGAAACGGGCCTAAAACTTTATAAGTTACAATTTCACTTTCAGATGCTTTTTCCTGCAGAAGAGAAAAAATTCTTCTCGACGCAAGCCCGTCCTTCGGTTGCCATTCCTTCATCGAATCAAAGAGCACTTCAAAAATCTTGTAGGGAAAGTACTTAGCTCGTCCTTAATAAATGACACCTGAAATTTTATAGAGTGCACTTTTGGAAATAGATGTCGCTCCTTCAGGTAAAAAACTGCCATGTCCATGACGTCCTGAGAAAATCTGAAAAAATGAAAGCCTCTCATTGACTCTAAATCTGCATACAGAAAATCTTTATTTTTCACTGTACGATTATTTTTGATATTTAATCCTATTTTTTTTACTCTAGAGAACGTAAGTGCTTGTATGTACGCATTGTCGTAGCTACATCTGCAAAAAATAACTCATTAAATTTTGCAAACATCTAAAAATCCGAAATTGGAGAGAATCCTCTGCCAAAACCGAGAAAGTAGGACACTCCCCTCCTCCATGCGATGCCACAGTACGACCCCCTTCGATTCCCGAACCTCAAGCTTGACCCCAGGCCCAACACAGACGCGATCTTTATCGCTCGCCAGGTGATGGAGAAGTATCGGGAGAAACGAAAGTCGCGGTAGCGCACCTGGCTTTCTTGGACTCAGGGAAAGCCTGCCCCGGGTACCGCTTTGGAAATCTCTTTGAGAGGGGTGCCCCGGAACGTCTGTTCTTGGTCATAAAGGACATGTACGAAGACGCAAGAGCGGCCGTGCGAACTCCACATGGGATGACAAAGAAGATGGATATCACAGCGGGGGTGTATCAGGGCAAGGCTCTGAGTACGTTTCTATTCGTGGTGACGCCTGATTGCATAGTGAATCACCTTGAGAAAGGTCCTCTCAGGACTACTCACGTTACCGCTCTAGTAGCCGACAGCCGAGAGGAGCTGGAGAAGGTGGTGAAGCTGTGCTAAAGGGCCCTCGCAGACAACGGCCTGCGGCTGAGCGTGAGGAAGACGAACTTCATCAGCTCTGAGCAGTGCATTGTTTCCAATCTTAGACTGCCACGGAGAGTTGATCGAAAACGTGTTCGGCTACCTTGGAAGTGATCTGTCCGATCTAGGCCTGTTCTCCTCGACGGCAGTGAATGCGGCAACTGCTCGCTGCGGAAATGAGGATGCTCAAATGGGCATGTGGAAGGACTCACCGGAACAGTGTGAAAACAGGATGTTAAGACAGTGGTGATGGCAGCTTCGATCTAGCTGAAGATGAGGGAGCAGCGCTCAAAGTGGCACGGACACATCCTCTGAAGACCAGAGGATCATCTCACGAAGTTGGCCCTAAATTTTGATTCACCCGGAAAACGTTGGAGAGGAGCCTCAAGGAGAAGATGGAAGGACGTCATCGAGAGATATCCCGCCGAAATCGGCCCCGTGCCAGACGACGCGCTTGATAGTATGAGGTGGCGACAGATCACAAGAACAGCGGACCCTCTGACTGAACGGGATTAAACTCCCAGGAGAAGAGGAAGAACTTGAATCCGACTATTCGGATTCAAGTTCTTCCTCTTCTCCTGGTATTCGGAAATCGCGTTTTTCGAATGTATTCGAATTCGAGTAATCAAGAGTTTTAGGATGAATTCTATTAGATTATTCAAAATTTTCAGGCATTCAAAATCATTGGAATATTCAAAAAAATTTGAGAGCACAACTATAGTCTGCTGGAAAGCCGTGAGCGCATAGTGAGGACTCTGTTCATCTTCGAAGTTTGCTGAGGTGGAGGAGCGGATCCAAATGTTGATGGCACCCGCTCGGTAGAGCATGCTGCTGTGTAGGAAAGAAATGCGATGGAGGCTGAGGAAGAGTGTGCTAATGAGGCGGCGGATGGAGCTGAAGGGAGGCGTTTTATCCTGTGGAGACGGCGAGATGAACGGCATCATTGGTGGCGCCCGTGCTGCCGCTGACATACATGCGGATCCTGCACTGTTGGCGGTGGAGCAGATTCGACCTGTGATGGAGTGAAGGTTGCTGGCTATTCGGTTTCGAGCGGAATCCCTTTGACGGATGGGGCGAAGGGTCTTGGCGAGAATTGTCATCCGGAGGCGCCTGCTCCTGAAGCGATGACTGAACTGTCGCCGGATTTTCCAAATGATTTTCTTGCTTTGGTATGGAAATAGGTTCATTGGGAGTAATGTTTAGATTGGTTGAAGAAACTCTCAGTGACTATTTTTCCGATTTGGGTGCTGATGGCGCGATATCTTCTTGAGCCGCATGAGGTTGTTGGACATGAAATTGTTCGCTTAAACTTCAGAAATAATCTATTCCTATTGTGATTTTAGGTGTTTCCTCCAGGCCTATGTTATACCATCGCTCACCCTGAGCGAAGCCTAATGATAAGCTCTCATATCGGTTCACCGCGTCGCCCAATCGATATGGGAGCTTATCATTAGGCTTCGCTCGCAGAGAGCGATGGTGTAACATAGGTCTTACCCATCCGGTTGTTTATCGGCATGAACGGTCAATGTTTGCTTCACGTTTTCCGAAGGGTGTGTTGAGAATTTCTCTTAAGAAGCGAGTATCAGCGCATTGTGTCCCGTTGAGGAAACATGAGTGTTTTGGGTGCAATCCTAGTTGGCGGTGACCACTCTTAAGCGATTTCGTAAGAACTGAATGTGTTCAGTGTTGGAGAATATTTAACTATCACTCCTTAGAAAACAACTGCCCTAATGAAATCAAGATTTATAACAATAAAAACATGAGAATATATAACATTTGAAAGCTTTTTCGGGATGTTTGCTGTTGATTGGAACGTGGAGTACATTGTTTTGCCAGTGTCCGAACGTTGGTTTATGGCGTCTTGGCCCAATTTTATTTTATTTTACAGAAGTTATCTGTTTTACCTCCTTGAAATTGATCCTTAAATATAGTAAAAGGGTCCTAACATACTTGATTTGCATCGAGTATGACCTTTTTAGGTTCCCCTCTCCCGAATTGCAACTGTGTCTAAACATAGTGGCGTAGATTGTTTATATTTACATGTTGTTACCTATTTACTATGTTTCGTTATATCAAAAATCTTTTAAGAGTGGCCTTCACCAACTAGGGTTGTACCGTGCTTTGATTATTGTCGTACTTCTATAATTTCTTTCCGGTTTTCTTAAAATGCTTGAGCTTTAAGAGAACGGATGCTAGTCTGCTTTCTGTACCACAAAATAGTATGGTACAATGAGTGCCGTGCTGTTACCTTGTCATCATAGTGACTCCTCAGAATATCAAAGGCGAACTTGTGAGCCGACGTGATGGGCAGTCCTCGTATGCAATTTAGAATTCGTCCTTTGAGAAAGGACTTGGTTACATCGTTAATGCCTGACTTGTTTCCGACAGCAGTTGAAAGGCGCTTCAAGAATTCTTGAAAGTCGATATTGAGTCGCTGAATGTTTGCAGGTGGACACTGCTGAGAAAAACCGACGACGAAGTCTATGTTATGACCTGAGACGGGATTATGATTCTAGCATGTCATTTGGTTTGCGACTCTTTCTTCCTTCCCTGCAGCTGTCTGCCGTGGTCGCCATGTACCGCTTCATTTGATGCAGGAGAGGAAGAATGGTTGAATTAATCACACTTCGCT
>OX377204.1:47062287-47196756 GCA_947396885.1 Heligmosomoides polygyrus polygyrus
AGGATTTTCATGATTCTTTAGAGTAAAAAAACTGGTTTTGCTATATAGAATAGTATAGCGGGATACGGTAAGACAGAATCTTAAAAACTGCACCTATGAGGCCTACCTACCCTCTATCGCATGTACGCGATTCATTCTCTGAAGTACTCGTGGCGTACCTGGCGAGGAGCAGATAGAGAGCTTTAATCCAAAGTACTTTTCTCCGGGAACACAAATGAAATCAATTGGCACTTTTAGACCGCTCGATGCAGTTCACAGTCCGACGGAATAACATTACTCCGATTCCTTTATTCATTCTCCCTACCCTCCCCCTTTCAGTCCACCAGTACCCAACTTAAGCCCTACGCACACTTTTGCGGCAACGCGACACGCGGCAGGCAACAAAACTGCGTCGCAGGAGACAAAACTGCCGCCTAGGCGGCAGCCACGCTCAGCCTTACAGCCCCACTCCATCGCCAATGCGGTTTCATTATCATTATCATTATCAGTTTCCATTCTAGATCCCGCCACGATCAGCTAGAGCCCATAAAAAAATTATAGACAGCAAACCGGCTACAGCGGCAATGGTGCTTTGTATCATATTGCCGCTGCCGCGTTGACGGCGCCGTGCCTGCCGCGCATGCGGCACATCAGCGGCAGTCAGGACTGGGATAGTTCTGCCTCGCGCTACGATTCTACGTCCCTGCCCTGTGCTTAAGGATAGGGCTGCCGCGTTGCCGCAAAAGTGTGCGTAGGGCTTTACCCATGTGCCGGCAGAAAACGGAAGTAAGAATCAAGTACGCGCACACTCGTTGTTACCCGAAGCCTTTAAAAAGTCATCTGAAAATCTCACGGATGCTGTGCAAACTGTTATCTGTGACACGTCTTCTGGATCCGGATGCACATTGAATAACGTCTGTGAAGCATTTGCTGAGTACGGATGCATGCCACGACATCTACGACACGTCTTTTGCACCCCGACACACGTCGTCTGTAGCACGTCTTCTGATGCCACGTTGGACGACACTGAGAGAAAATACTGGTCCCCTTATTGGTCCCTTTCACTGATTCTTCTGAAGGAAAGAACAACAAAACGAGAGTGAACTTGTACTTCATGGAATTTTAAGTTGTGGGTATTATACAGTAAAAAGCTAAGCTTCTCCGCAGCGATTTCTAATATGATTAGGGCGGATCGTATTTAAATTTTTTGTTTTTCAAGAAAAATTAATTTCTACCTGAAGCAGATCACGCACACAATTGAAATCTTGCCACAAAATTTTCAAGTCTTGTCCATTTTCAAGTTTTGTTTCGTGTGAAAATCATGGTTTCCTGAAACGAATAGATTGGATCCACCCCTATTCAATATGACACCGACGTCATAGGAGCGACGAAATCCGACGTTTACAAAAATGACTATAGTAAGTTTTTTCTTTCAAACTAAAAAAAAACTTATGGTTTTTTGAAACTAAAAAAAGATTTCATACAGTATAAAAACCGGTTTTCTAAAACTAGGTCTTCGTACGGCGGAGGCCTTCGATTTTTGGGCGAAAGAAATTGAAGTGATTTTGTATAAATAATTATATCTCGGTAATTTTTTTTGAAATTTGGAAAAGCCAGTGGCTGTTTGAAAACTAGAGAAAAAGCGCTTTCTTACTATATAAGCAATTTTTAAAAAAGAGGTCTTCATAGGAAGTGGTAGTGTTCAATTTCTGTTTTATTGTTGCAGAAATACGTGCCAAAAATCGAACCCCCTCCGCCACCCATGAAGACCGCTTTTTAATGATCGCCTCTTTAATGATGAGAAAGCGCTTTCTTTGTAGTTTTCAAGAAGCTATTGGCATTTGTTAATTTCAAAAAATGTACCAAGTTATTATTAATTTTGTGAAGTCGTGGGTAGAGGAGTTGGTCGATCCTCCACAGGAGTCACTGAAGTGATTTCGCAAAAAATGTTCATAACTCGGTTCCTTTTCCGAATTTAAAAAATCAATAACTTCTTGAAAACTAGAGAAAAAGCGCTTTCTCGCCATATAAGATTTGATTTCTAAAAATGAGGTCCTCATAGGACCTGGCGGAGAGGGTTCGATTTCTGGTCGATTGTTGTTTTGTTGAAATACGTGTCAAAAATCGGACCCCTCCAGCCACCTAGGAAGACCTCTTTTTTGAAAAAATGGCTTATATATGGTAAGTTAGCATATTTCTTCTATTTTTCAAAAAGCTATTGTGATTTTTGAATTTCGAGAAATGATCCAAGTTATGATCAATTTTGAGAAGATCTTCTCATAGACTCTGATAGGTTCTGCACCTACGAGTGATTTCACAAAATTGATCATAACTTGGTTCATTTTTTGAATCTCAAAAATACCAATAGTTTTTTGAAAACTAGAGGAAGAGCGCTTTCTCAACGAAAGGTGCCTTCATATGTGGCGGGGGTTCGATTTTTGGCAGGTATTTCTGCAACGCGATGGGAAGGACGAGTACGGAGAGGCTGCTAAAATCTCAGGGCCTAACCAGGCTGCGCAAACTGAGAAGGACTAGGATGACGATCTGTACTCACAACGCCCGCACACTTGCATCGTAAGCATCCGTCGAGGACCTGATGATGCAAGCCAGGAAGATCAAGTACGACGTCATCGGGCTGACCGAGACGAGGAGACGCCACCCCCTACACGCCGTTTACGACTCCGGAGAAGAACTGTTCCTCGGAACATATGACAGCAGGGGAGTAGGCGGCGTTGGTGTCCTCGTCAACACGCCCTTGGCCATCGATTCGTACGAGTCTCTGACAACCCGAATCGGACGTCTGCGACTGAAGCGGTTTGGCTCCGTGCCACCTTTGACTGTATTCGTCGCGTATGCCCCAACATCCGACTACGACGACGAACAGGTCGAAGCCTTCTACGTAGAGCTGGAGAAGTTCTATAAGGAAGATCACACCTTCTACAAGGTAATCGTCGGCGACTTCAACGCCAAGGTCGGACTGCGAAGGTCGCCGGAAGAACTTCACATCGGAACCCACGGTTTGGAGTGGAACAAGCAAGGTGAAAGACTGTCTGAGTTTATCATGTCGACCAAGACCATCCATGGAAACTCACAGTTCCAGAAGCCTCCCTCTCTACGATGGACCCGGGAATCCCCCGGTGGCCAGTTCCACAACGAGATCGACCACATCATCTTCAATCGCAAGTATTGCCGGATCGACGTCTCCGTTGTCCCCAAGTTCTTCACGGGATCGGACCACCGCCTCCTTCGCGCGAGGTTTCGCTTTTTGCGTCAAGGAGAGAAGGCCGCGAAGTACAAGAAGAGGAATCCCAGAACGACCATCAACTGGGACCTCTACACCTCTCTGGGAAGATGCCGTCATGGACAACGTCGATGAGGAATACAACCGCTTCGTGCACCATCTCCACGATAGTGCTAAGGGAGCCGAGAGCTTGAAGACCACCAAGAGACGTCTGTCTCCGGAAACTCTCGAGCTTATACGCCGGCGTGGAGCAGCACGAGAGTCAGGCAACTACCAGCTGACGTCCGAGCTTGCGAAGCTATGCAGAGCGGCGATACAGGAAGATCTGAAGGAGAGAAGGGCGGGAGTGTTGGCTGAAGCAGCAGAGACAGGGTTGAGCATCCGCAATGCCCGCCGAAACTTCGCCAACTTCAAGACCAAGATGGCCGCTCTCCGACATCCTGACGGAACCGTCACCTCTTCCAGAAGGACCAAGGAGAAGGTCATCCACGACTTCTACTCCGATCTCTTCGATAGCCACGTCCACCTGCCCCATGCCATCTTCCGCAGGATGGATACGTCGTTCCCTCTGTTCTCCCTTCCGAGATCCGACACGCCATCTCGTCGGTGAAGAAACGTACAGCACCCGTCCCTGACAGCATCAGACCCGAACACCTGAAGAACCTCCGCCAGCGCTCATCAACACCCTGGCGCGGCTCTTCACACGATACCTGTCGGAGTGCAAAGTTCCATCTCAGTGGAAGACCAGCAAGACCTTCTTGCTGTACAAGAAGGGAGACGTGCACGACATTGGCAACTATCGCCCTCTGCCTGCTGTCCGTAGTCTACAAGCTGCTCACTCGAGTCATCCTGAATAGGATCAGCAGAACGCTGGACGAAGGACAGTCACGCGTACCAGCAGGATTTCGGAGAGGATTCAGCACGATCGACCACATACACACCATTACGAAGCTCATCGAAGTGTCGTGAGAGTACAAGCTGCCGTTGTGCCTTACGTTCATCGACCTGAAGAAGGCATTCGACTCCGTCGAGACTGAAGCGGTCCTCGAAGCCCTGCTCACTCAGGGCGTTTTTATTTAGTGCATCAGAGTCCTTCGAGAGCTGTACAGTGGATTCACGACCAAGATCTCTCCATTCTACAACGACGTCGTCATCGACGTAAGGAGAGGGGTTCTGCAAAGGGATACCATATCCCCGAAGCTCTTCAGCGCCACCCTCGAAAACGTCATGCGCGAACTAGAATGGGAAGACATGGGAGTGAAGGTCGACGGCCAGCAGCTGCACCATCTTCGTTTCGCTGACGACATCGTGCTCATAACACCGAGCATCAGCCAGGCGGAGCGAATGCTGGCCGACTTCGATCGTGTATGTGGGAATGTTGGACTGCAGCTGAATCTTACGAAGACGATGTTCATAAAGAACGGACAAGTTTCTGATGCCCCATCCTCGCTCAACGGAACGAACATCTCCGAATGCTCCAGCTACGTGTATCTGGGTCGCGAAGTCAATATGGCCAACGACCTAGCGCCGGAGCTGAGCGGGAGGAAACGAGCGGCTTGGGGAGCTTTCAAGAGCGTCGAAGAAGTCGCGAAGAAGACGAAGAACGTCCGACACCGTGCCTACCTATTCGACTCTACCGTTCTTCCTGCCCTAACATACGCCTCAGAGACCTGGGCTATACGAAAGCAGGATGAAGACGCGATCAGCGTCGCGCAGCGTAGAATCGAGAGGACGATGCTCGGAGTGACACGACTCACGCAAGTGAGAGAAGGTCTCCGGAGTTCCGAGCTTCGCCGACGTTCGAAGATCAGAGACGCTGTCGCGTGGGCCAAGTTGTCGAGAATTAGGTGGGCCGGCCACGTAATGCGCTTCGCAGACATCCACTGGACGAGAGCCGTTACCGACTGGATTCCGCGGGATGTCAAGAGAACACCGTGACGCCCACCAACGCGTTGGTCGAACTTCTTCGTGAAAGTCCTGAACGACCGATATGATGCTCTTCGTGTCCCTCGAGCGAAGAGGATCCATTGGACCACTCTGGCACGCGACAGGGACGAATGGAGACGCTGCTGGCGCCCGCTCGAGCAAGTCGATGATCAACGGGACGACAAGTGATACAAGTGATACCCATTCTTCGACAGTTATACGGCAAAGAAGAACATGACTAGTGTTTTTGTCCATTCACTGGTGCCCTTCTGACTAGAGATTCCCCTCGCACGGCTCCCTACTTCTTTTCCCACCTGTCCAAAAATTCAGACAGCAGAGCACTCGACATTGCAGCACTTCTACTGCGTCCGGTGCTCTGTCAGATGACGAATGCACTTCATTAACAAATTTTCAAAGGAGTAAGGAATGTGTTATAACCATTTTGAGACGGGATTACTGTGGGGTGCAAATAGTCACGATTGCGCCATTCTCCTGCCTGAAACCTTGCATTTAAGACTCGATTGATTGCACATGAGCTGAATGCTTGTTACAATCTTGTTGCAACTTGGTCATATTGATTTCAGCTGTGCTTCTTTTAGCTGCTGAATCCAATTTTTGAGGTCGTCATCCCTTTCAAAATATACCTCTCCAACTTCTTGCTTAAGAGCACGGAAGAGATGGTAGTTTTAAGCGAGAGGAATTAAAAAAAGTACCACCTCTGGAGAAGTGTAGTGGAACAAAATGGAGTTTATCTCAATTGATTTGACATTGTAGTTGTAAAGTAATAAATCTTTGAAAAAAATGAAAAGACTTTTTTTCCAACCTTATACAAGGTCCTGGGCAACTGGAAGCTTTGTTTACATCTGTCATAACGATGTTTTGTTGCGAACATCGTTACGACAGATGTACATCGCTTGCTTTAAGTATATTATTGAAATTTTAAGCCCTTATTCCACAAAACGAAGCTTGAGAACACTTTAGAGGTCGTTTAACAGCACGCGTGCATCCGATGTCACGCATAACTTAAAAGCATTTTATTCGTTTCAAAAACGATTACGAATTTTGTTTGATAAAAGTTGTACGCTCTCAATACTTGAAGTCATTCATCCATTCAGCCTGTTAAAGGTATCAGCTTGTGAGCATCTTGTTTTTGACTACCAAGAAGATCTAACTACGCTGTCATGGTTTGCTTCTTTCCGAAATCCAGTTTCCTTCCTTCGCAGGTACCCATAATGGTCAGCGACCCCTGGAGAGGTTTGGTTGATCTTTGCCCGTAGACTTCTCAGATTCAGTATCACGCTAAATTTGACTCATTCGTCGACATCGAGTGGTGCTGACAGTGCTCTGCATTGTAATTCCTGCATATTTCTGTTGCTGAGGGCCTGTGCGGCTCCTCAGGAAATGTAGGCTTTGTGGGGAACTTCATAGACCTGCACGGCCAGAAGAATCTGGTCCCACTCACAAGGGCATCGGTTTTGGTGCTTCAGCGCCGCTTTCGCGCCAATTGCCGGCTTCAAGCGGCAGCCACAGGTCAAGGTACAACTTCGGCAGGAGAAGTGATGTAGGCAATTTCTGATGTTATTGGGAATCCAAGCGCGTTCCTACTAAGGCACAAAGTCACTCCCTAAGCTACAGTTAGCTGAAAGTACCGCGAGTGATTATGCGCGTTAGTGAACGCACGTGGAATTCAAATAACATCAGAAATGGCCTACCTCACTTCGAAGGAAGTTATTCGTAAACCTGTAGCTGCGTTTTGAATTCGCAGCAGAGCGCGAAATCTCGCGCGGTCAGTTGCATCACCATGACTATCCAGACAATGTAGCAAGAAGCACACTGCATTGAAAGAAAGTGGCAAAACTTACAATACTGTTGGAGTTCAATTAGTTGCTGAAAATAGGAATATAGCTGGCAAACTTAGCGATCAGAACTGCATAACCGGCGGAATGAGGGAAAACAAGATGAACATGACTCAAGCGAAAGTGCTTCTAACGCAGTGTTTGAATGTAGAAGAGTCATTGGACCGCGTCGTCCTCTCGCTTGTTGCGCTAGTAGTGCAACAGGCAGGTGCAATATCCGGAACATCGGCAGCGGTCAGCATTTCTTCTGAACTAAAACCCGTCAATTTGTGACAAGCTACAGGGCTACACTATTTCTATTTCCAATTAGATTCCGTGTTTGAGTGCGAGAGAGAACCGTCAGAAAATGTTACGGAGCGAGGGAACGAAAAAAGAAAGCAAATTTTCCAACCCTTCCTGAGAGCCTCCGACGTCATGCCACTAATTTGACTAATTCGTGTATATCCGAGGGCAACACACCCCTTAAGGTGAAAAGATCGAAAAATTCTGATCTCGCTCATATCTGTTACTATTTTCATGCTGCAAATTTGAATGAACTCCTGATGCGATGGTGAGCGCTAGGCCGAAGTGTGGCCAAGAACGACCACATCTTTCAGAGTACCGACTTCTTCAGGTTGTATCTCCTCCAAGTAGGTTACGACAAAAATGAGCCAAAATTTCCAATGACCTGCTAAAATCTTTAGGCTTGCGAACCGCCTTCCGTAATTCAGCACTACACTTATAGAACACGGGGCGCCACACAAGAAATGTAGAACTCAAAAAACTTTCCGGAAAATGTGGTTGATCCCCTCACAGGTGTATTTTTAAGCATCACACTTTGAGTTATAAGCCCCCCTATAAGCCTGAGCCCCCCCCCCCCTATCCGAAACCCGATTTCATCTTTCGTCAGGCTGTTGCTTGGATGGCATGGGACTGGAACAAAGGAGCTAGATCTCTAAAGAAAAAAACTAATTAATTTGCAAACTACTTATACAAACTTAATTATAAAAATTCAGCTAAAAATTCTGGAAAGATTTGGGAAGTGACGATGACTTAAAGAAAAATGCCTTCGAGATTCGAAAGAACAAACGTGCAAACTGGGGGCCCTACTGCAGGACCGCACTAGCGCGCGCCATGTAAGTTGGGGAGGTTCAAATCATATTGTTTAAACAATTCAGTGAACTTAAGCAGTATATGATTGAGGGCCGACATACGTCAATACATTGTTAGGGGTAGCGTTCTCACACCACGCCCTAGAAGAGAGTATAATATTACTACGGCTTATACTGCCTGCTAAACAACTGGCCTGATTTTCGTAAGTAACTTACTTACAGAAACACTACAACTTTGCCATAGAAGTCCCTAGCACGAGTGCGAGCAGTATGGTTGGCGAAGACGACACCACGCCGCATTAGCAAACACAACAAACACAGACAGAAGCTCTCCCATACTCACTTATTGCATGACTTGGACTTCTGAAGTTTTGTTGAAACAGTTGTAGTATTCCTTATACGAGACGAATGTAATAAAGTTGGTAATAAATTTGTATAACTCCATTATGTCTTTACCACAGAAGCAATTTCAGCAATGCTAACGCTAAACCGAACTTGCGCGCACCCTTCAGTGCTTGTGCAGTACGTCGAGTAGAAATTAGTACCTCCACCACTGGTAGTACTCCCAATACAACTTGCGCTCCTACCAGTACTCTTAACACCAAGTACCACTAGTAATTTTTTCACTACTTACCGCTACTTCTGCTTCTGCTCTACCGAATACTTCTGCTCCTGCGCTGGAGTTGTAGTGATCGGTAGAGCAGAAGTTGAAGTAGTAGCAAATAGGGGAAAACGTAGAAGTAGTGGTACATGGTGTTGAGAGTACTGTTAGAGCCACGAGTTACAGTGGGAGTACTACCAGTGTTTTTTTTTCGGGCAGCACCCTCTGCCCACGAAAAGGATGACTGGATGACCGGGATGACCAAGTGCCGCGAGCTGGGCAGGTGGCTCCGCCTACTTTTGCAATTCTTGGACCGTGTCCCGGGGCTGCGATCGGCCGTCCTACAGGACAACAACTCCCGTTCTGTTAGAGTTTCGAACTTGCCCCAATCGACGTAGTTAACGTGTCTTTCCTGCGAAACCCATGACATATTAGGTTGTTGCATAAGTTCTCGGACATTTGGGGCATGAAATATTTATTATCACAACATACGAGCAACAATATCAAATCATTTGAAGTAACCACCCTTTACATCAATTGCCTTTCGTCAACGTGCTGGTAAGTCATGGATGCCTTTTCTCCAAAACGTGGCCGGTTGTGATTCGAAAAATGTGAGCAGTGCCTCCTTGACATCCTCTTGGTTCCTAAATTGCTGGCCGTCCAAATAGCGTTGAAGGCTTAAAAACAAATGATAATCAAAAGGAACGAGATCTTGTGAGTAAGGTGGATGTGGAAGAATGGTCCATCCGTAGTTCGCCAACTCAGCCGCCGTCGCTCTAGCAATATGCGGTCTAGCGTTGTCGTGTTGAAAATACACCTCCACTTGCTCTCCTGTGGTTTGAATCAGTTGGTTGACGTAAACCTCTGTCGTCACTGTTATCCCTTCTTCCACGTCCAGCAGATCCCAGTATTGTACGCCAAGAACGCTCCACCAAATGCATAGCATCACCTTTTTCACATGAAAGTCGGGTTTCAGAACGTCCACTGCCTCTCCAGTTGCGTCAACCCACTGTGCACGCCGGTGATAATTAGAGTAGAGTGTCCACTTCTCATCCCCGGTGACAAGGTTGTCCAGCCATCCGTGGGTACGTCTAAGGGTAAGGAGAAAGAGCGACATCGGCTCTGCGATCCATTTCATGTTGTGTCAAGTAGTGAGGTACCCAGCGACCCAATTTTTGCACCTTGCCAAACGACTTCAATCTTCGATCGACTGCTGAGTGATAACACCAAGAATGCTTGATAGTTCGCGAGTGGTTTGGTATGGGTCCGCTTCCACTCTACTTCAGAGGCCATCCAAATCCAGCGTCATCGGACGCCCTTCTCGTTTATTATCTTCAACGGAGAATTCACCAACCGCAAACTTCGAGAACCACTGGTACACAGCAGGGGTGCACACGAAATTCTGGGCGTTAAATTTTCCTAACGAAATTTTTAACGGAAATTTTTCGTTAAATTTCCGGAAAATCGTTAAATTTCGTTAAAAATACGTTTAGCTGTAAACCATTATTTCAATTGAAGAAAAGGAAGACCTTATACGTTTCAACTTCAAGAGATCAACAGCTAACGTATAAGGAATGGAGTGTAACACTGCAATGTAAAATAAACAAATCATCGTAAACAAACACAGAAGAATAAACAAGCCTTCGGCAACAAATTATCTACAGGGTATAGAATAAGAACAACTATAGAATTACCATTCAAGGCAAGATGATCATCGATAAGGCATCCTGAAATGTGCGATCAAGCAGGTATCCGGAGCTCCACCCTTTCCTGGTTCTTTTGTTAGACTGTTCTACGAACATGTGCAATCTCCGTGCAGGCACCAGCCCATTAAGTATGTTCAGAAAGATTTAATAAAAAAACAGTAAAAACCCCTTCAGTTGAATATTAACACGTTGACGAAGGCACAATTTTTGAGTGCCTGGTTCGTGGGACCAACCATATTTTTGCAACGTCGGGACAGTGATACGACATCGTGTCACACGGGCCCACACTGCCGAGAAGGTGTGACACGCCGTCTTCGTGTAAACGTTCAGGAAAGGTGGCTTCCAAGTTTTTGTTATTAGCGTTTTTGTAAAATAGCTTAAAATACGTCGAGTACGTCCAGCGGCCGAAAACATTCGCTCCGTCTCGACTGCTCCAGGTGGGCAAAAGTATTTTGAGATGAGCAGCACCAGGTGAGAATAGGCATATCTTACGAGGTTAGACCAGTACCAGTAGTGACTTTGTGAATTCATTGACCTGCTTGGGGAGTCGGCAAAGAAATTTCTAGCTCCAAAGTACATTAAGGGATAAGGATAAAGGATGGCGATACTCAATCTCTTCAGGGATACGCCGCTCATTCTACTTCTACTGGATACCCTGGAGACAATGGCTTGCGGTAGCCAGCCGATGAAGAAATCAGCGCTCTGTCTTTCCCAGGCAAGTTTGGTACCAATTCACCGACCCCAAAGGAATCAAAGGCTTGGTTGGCCTGGGCGGAAAATCCCGAAGAAGGACCAGCAACCTGGTATAGGGTGCACGCGACAGCCAGACTGCGACTGCGCTACACGTGCCCCCAAAATGTATTATTTCTAAAAATTCAAACGAATTGAATTGATAAAAACATCAAAATATCCTTGCTGATTTCAATAGTTTTCCAGGAACAGTCCTATTCGGGAGGAAGAGACCTGAAACATTAGAGAATACTGAGGGTAAATGTGATAAACTCACTGAGAAAAAATTCCGTTAAAAATTCCGTTAAATTCCTAAAAATTTCCGTTAAGTCGTTAAGCCAGATTTTATTTTGATGCCGTTAATTCGTTAAATTCGTTAAATCGTTAACCGTTAAATGTGCACCCCTGGTACACAGTACTTCGAGCAGGAGCACTCTCGTTGTAAACATCCTTCAAGCGACGATACGATTCGTTGGCATTGAGGCCAGATTGATGCAGGAATAACATAACGTGCCGAATATGCGTCTCAGTTGGGATAAATTGCTTATCCATAATAGCTGACGTTAACAACGCAGAACAAATGTTAGGAACATTTCTGTAGCCCTTTCCTTTCTCTATCGATCGATCATTTAGGCGTTGATAGATGTGAGAAATTTAGCGGGAAAATGCGCTTTCAGTTCAGGAGGAATCAAATGTCTGAGAACTTATGCACCAACCTAATAGATGACAGTTGCAATTGAGGTAGAGAAGTTACTACCATGGCGAAACCGTTAAGAAGCCGTCGGTGCGGCCTACAGGCCGCTCTGATTACTGGTGAATACATTAGTATTGTGTTCAGACTGGAGGGCCCTTTTCGTCGTGAGATTTACCAGCTTATAACTTTATTTCTATTTCTGTCACCATCAGACAACTGCGGAAAATGGTGAAAACGACATCTACCGAGAAATGTTAGTAAATCCGACACCTCGATCGCAAGCTATCCCCCAAATTCACAGTCCTGATCTGCAACATAGTGGAATAAAAATAGACGAGAAAGCAGCTACTTCAAGCTCATCTGAGACGAAATGGTCCAGAGACTAGCAAACACAACGCACTGCACGAATTATTCGGCCCATTGTGTCGAAAACTTTATTACCGCGTTTGCAATTTGTGTGAGCAATTCTGTTCTTACGTTGTGGTAGTCGTAACGACATGCAACTCAGTAGCTTTCAGTGGGGTCCAAATAACCACAAGAACCATAAACGCCTCTACTCGTTCCTCAGTGCGATATCTAGCTCGAAGTGCACGAGGAGCGTCTTCCACTCAAGACTTCCATGAAGACGTTCGACTAACTCGTTCGTGGTCCTGGCCTTTCCTCGAAATTCAGTCGCCTCCGGCACTCAGCAGTTCACTTCCGTTATGAAACCCGTTGCGTGGCCGCTCCACCTTATTTTCGATGACTTGATCCAAGTGACCGCGTCTGTAATCATCGATTGTCGAAGCGCTGAACTACGTAAGCCTTTCCTTTCTCGCTCGAATAGTGTTACTCTGACATCAACTCGATTGCTCATTGCGCCATGGTGACCACTTATTCATACTGCCTTCTAAAGCGAACTAACCACTAGTCCAGCATTCTTAAACAGTCGCGGTACTTACCCCATAACGGAAAATCGGATATTGCACCACTTCATCCGTTGAGCACAAGAGCGACCTGAAATCCACGTGCAACGATTTGAACAGAATTCAGCATAACGTGCGCTCGCCGGTCGGTCTAGGCATTTTGAAAGACGAAATGGAAGCAGCAACATCAAGAGAACTTCGTAGAATATGACGAACTATCGGCACACACCAATTTTTAGAGAATTACCAAGAGAAGGCGTGGGAGAGAAAGCTATCCACTGTAGAGGTGCTAGGCGTCTGTTATGTTATGCTTCAGGTGTTGTGCTATATCATAGAAGGGTAGAGCCATATCATATAAGGGTAGATATATGGGTAGAAAGCAAGCTGAATTGCAAAAGAGAAAAATAGTTGCTTAGTTTTCGTTTCGCAGGGGCCCTTAGATAAAACCAAACGAATTATTTATTATTCATTAACGAATTCCTTCTGTGCTCATCAATAATAGAATTTGCCTAGAGGCAAAAGATTTTACTATTTTACAATTTTACTGTAACGCATTAATCGCAACATTCCTGTTGCAGAATAAAATAGGTGACCAGGAAATGACGCTAAGTACATAAATATTAGCATTTTGCAAATCAGACAATTCAACGAGACCACCGAAATTCGTGAGTGAAATTATGATGAATGAGAAACAAGAGAATGCGAGTGCCAGCAGAAAACTGGCAGATACATAATTGCTCGCAGGTAGCCTAACTACGAGCGACCACTACCGCAGAAGCCGAGAAAGCATTTCGGTGTGTGCAGTGTGGTGCAAAAGTGCATTAGCATGCAGCTGTCAAGGCTGCATCCGAGCGTAACTCATAGTAAAATTTCTTCATTGCAATGAAAGACAAAAGAATAGAGTAACTGTTCGTTGAGCGTCCGTTCGCTGCTTGGGTCAAACTAACTATGCTTGTTTACGTTTTCGGGTCTCCAGTATACATTGGACCCGAATGAATCATTTTCGGATATCCGATTCGGATATTCCGATCCGAATCATCCAATTATCCGCCCACTGCGAAATCGCCCTTATCCGAATCATCCAAAAATCCGGACCCTGGTGGATTCAGATAAAATCGGATAAATTCGGATAACCCGTTGAATTTCCTCGTTCCATTTTGAAATCACGCACCTTGAATAAAAGCACATTCAAAACGAATTTCGCGGGCGGGCACGCTACTGGGTCATACGCTCTCGCGTCACACTGTGAGATGGTGTCGTTGTTTGCCATCTTTTTCTTCAAGTATCATGTTGCACTGCCGAGGGGAAAGAGAGGACCGGAACTGAGGGAGAGAAGGGATTAACAACGTACTCTGATCGGTACTTCGCTATTTCACATTGTATAGCATTCGGCGCAAATTGGGTCAGAGGTCGCCATGCAGTACAGCCCCATACCGCACTTTGTGCTGCATGAAATTAGAAATGTTAATCAACACTTGTGTGTCTACCATTTGATGAACTGTGTTAGACCATTTCTGATGTAATACGACATTCACGTGCCTTCTTGGGAAGGAGGAAAAGCATTGAATACATGGCGATCCTCCTCCCCCTCCCCCCCCCCCCCCGACCCAATTTGCGTCACCTGATAATTGCATTTTAGAAAGCCAGGGTTTTAGAATAACTCACCTTGGAATCAGGGATGTGAGGAATTTTTTTAGAAAAGCGGAAGACGGAATGCGTAACGGAAAAAGCTCAAAAATGAGCGGAAATTGGGATGCGAAACATGGCTGAAACGGAAATCACTCAAAACTTTTTAGTTCGTCTAATATTTCATAATTATAATTATATCCGTAATGGTAGTAATATCCGAGATGCCGTTAACGAGTTTAGATAGCGGACAAGGCAGCATGCGATTCTTTTTCAGCAACATGTAAAAATAACAATATAACCATATATAACAATAAAAAAATCCTTGTATTCGTATTATTACTAAGATGAATTTTTAAACATTACTAGTGTAACAAATCGAAGTTTGTGCAAAATCTTTCTGTAAATAGGAAGAAGACGTTTAAATGCAGTAAACCCAGCTGACCAATAAGACGCCAGAGATGTCGCTACTTATAGCACTTAACCGGTCTTATTGAGAGTCCTAGATCTGTCCTAATCAGGAGGAGGCAGAGTTAAGGTTACAAAACCCCAGTCTGTCTCATGCCGAAACCCCACTCTGGCGAGTTGACCTGTGTCGCGCAGATCTCGCCCAATTCCTAACCCCGAGCAGCCTGGACTCAATAGTCACGCAAGATGAGAAGTACGTCTTCTACCTTAACCCTGCCAAGCAGCAAGTCTGGGTGAGGCCCGATGAACTGTTATCGACCTTCGTTCGGCGGGATGTTCACGGGGAAAAGCACCTTCTGAGCTTTTGACTCTGCGCCCATGGGCTGGTATACTGGAAGCTGTTTTCCAAAACCACGACGATGGACTCCAAGGCCATGGTTAGCGAAGTGGAAGAGATGGACCGGCGACTCGCACTTATTCGGTCTCATGCTTCTGGAAGGTCCTCCTCTTCGACAACGCCGCACCCCATCAGGAGCAAGTAACCACGGATGAGCTTTCTCAGCTGGGCTACATGCACATGCCCCACCCACCGTATTCGCCGGACAGCTCTACATGCGACTACCACTACTTCTTGAGCCTATAGGGCTTCATGGTCAGAAGGGACACAGGGACCCAAGCAGATCTCGACAACCATAACGAGCCGTGTATCAGCACCTAAGCAGTTCTAGAAGCATGGGATCAAGAAGTTGGCTGATCGATGGCAACGAGGTCACTGACCCTAATGGCGAATACATTCCTCAGCACCGTTGAGTTGTAATTGGGTTACAAAGAGATAAAGAAATTAGCTGAATTTTCTCATTACTTTTGGCCCACCCTGATATCATTGCGAAATCGCAAGGAGAAATTCGTCAGGAGGTAGAACAGATTCATTGGTAGAACATATTGTAACCTTATGACACCTTAGATAAAGAAAAATTTCTCGCATGCATTTCGTCGACCTACTTTCGGTGCTCGAAGAAGTTGCGAAGAAGACGAAGAACGTCCGACACCGTGACCACCTATTCGACTCTACCGTTCTTCCTGCTCTAACATACGCCTCAGAGACCTGGGCTATACGAAAACAGGATGAACACGGGATCAGCGTCGCGCAGCGTGGAATCGAGAGGACGATGCTCGGAGTGACACGACTCACGCAAGTGAGAGAAGGCTTCCGGAGTTCCGAGCTTCGCCGACGTACGAAGATCAGAGACGCTGTCGCGTGGGCCAAGTTGTCGAATATTAGGTGGGCCGGCCACGTAATGCGCTTCGCAGGCACCCATTGAACGAGAACCGTCATCAACTCGATTCTGCGAGATGCCAAGAGAACACCAGGACGCCCACCAACGCGTTGGTCGGACTTCTTCGTGAAAGCCCTGAACGACCGATATGACGCTCTTCGTGTCCCTCGAGCGAGGAGGATCCATTGGACCACTCTGGCACGCGACAGGTGCGAATGGAGACGCTGCTGGCGCCCGCTCGAGCAAGTCGATGATCAACGACCCGACAGGTGATACAGGTGATATTTTCGGTGCTGATAAGAAATGCAACCCCGTTTTTTGAAAATTTGCTCTGAACAGGACCACCGTTTCCCGAATCTAACTTAGCTTCACATTTGAAATGAACGTTCTAGGTTCCGTCACGTTGTGCATATCTAACCTTACATTTATGCAATGCTAAAGCGCACTGCGACATGGATTCCTTCATGTATGAGAATGTGTCCCTAAAGCAATACAAAAAGGAATTTCTTTTGCATGGAACATATACAATCTCTTTTTTCATTCTTTTCCCTATTCTCTATAGATGCAAAGAAAATGCCTTGAAAGATTGCCTTGAAAAGTTCTTGAGATGGGAGATAGCATGGATGTTGTCGGACCAAAATATAGTAGAAATGTGGTCCATGCCCTTCTAAACACTACGTTCAGGAGCGCGGTTTTCAGTGCAGAGTTCGACAGCTTTCCTGAGTAGCGTACATCCCACATTGCATAAGTCGCCAATCCTCCACATATTTCTCTTCCTTAATGCACGGGCCTTCAGAACTCAAACTCATTTCGTGGATGATCGCAGTGGATCATTTGCCGCGCACAAATTTCTGCGGTGTTCATCCCATTGTTCCGAGAGATCCGGAGGAGCCTGGCGCATAATCTGTCGTTCCGTTCATTTCTCTAGTTCACTGCCTCTGAGATAGAAGATCCCACGCCAGAGTTCCTCTTGATTTTCAATAATTCATCATTTTGCTTCGGCTTTCAGCTTTTATGAGCTGCACATATCTATGCTTTTTCCTATAAGCCACAATGACGTTTAAGATTTCAGATCATGTTCCTACTCCTTGCTTTCACATTGGTATGCTATTTGTGCAATGTGGAAGCATTCTCTCTTGGATGTGGCTGCAGGTGAACTACAGTTCTTAAAAATTACAAAAATTCGCTGTAAATAGGGAGCGTTCTTACACAAGATGGCCTTTCTTCAACAAAAAAATAAGAACTGCTTCCGAACAATGGTGTAGAAAAACAGCGCGTTTGGGTTGTATCACGATCTTAAGTTTATCTCTTACATCACATTTTTCTGGGTCGTGATTTCATCATTCAACGGAAAAAAGGACATTTTCGCTGTATGAAGGAGTGAAGAAGAAATCAAAGAAAAATCAGGTTCGAAAGTTTGTAGTTGGTTGGACACAAAGGAACTGCGAAAAAAATTTGTGGCCGACGCTGTTGCTCCACATCGTTTAGATTTGCAACTGAAATTTACAAAAAGATAACCTCTTTTGATTGTCCAAGACATGTGTCGCCAGAACAGCGCAACAATATGCGCATTGAAACAAAACGAGGGATGTGAGTGGAATGAAGCTTACTTAATCCATATCGCATCAGCCTCAGTCAAATCCGTAATTAGCCTATTCAATTTTTTGCCTGGTCGAAGGATGGTCTGGTGTTATCCTTTCTACACAATCCTCTAGAATTGGCCAATTGAAAAACTTGTCCAAAGAGCTACGGGCCCTTGAAGTTGGGACACAGTATCGCATCGGCATCGTCGTGCATAAGTGCGCGCGATGCATGGGATGCTGCGAAAAGCTCCGCGACAAGCGAGCCAGTGGCTCATCAGGGTGCAACACTGCTTCCCGTATGCTAGGCCAAATGTCCGACTTCCGTGCTAAGAAGCGTACTTGCGTTTTCTCATGACCGCTGCCTTCTGCACTAGTTTGCCTCCTACACAACTCCTACACGTTTATTTCATTCTAAATTGACAAATATGTAAGGGTCAGATTCGTGATCAACACCCAGATACCCCTATAAACGATCTTTGGGAGAAAACGGTGACCACAACCTTACCTACTGTGACTTACTGTACTCCAGCGTAACACGAAAAACATATTCGTGATTGACGTCCGAAATAAACCTCCCTGAGCGAGGTTTGTGCAAAAAAAAATTCGATCTCTCCTCGACCTCTGGAGTCGTGGAAGTGGAATAATGCCTTAATAACAGTTTAAATCAGCTCACTTCCTACACATCTCCTACACATTTATCTCACTCCAAATTGTCTCAGATAAGGGTTTACTTTGAGCTGTGCTCACTTTTCTCACTTTCTGTATTATACAATGTTTTGTGTCTCTATGCGAATGTTGAACAGTGACGTCTCAGCAGGTACGGGTCGAGATCATAATCACTGATTTCGACCGAACTTCTACCAGGGGGCTATTTGGGGTGCTGATCACAAATCTGAATTTTGTTTTTCGTATTACGCTGAGTATAGTACGTTACAGTAGGTAGGGGCGACTGAGGCTATGGTTACTGCTTTCGCCCAAACATCGTCTATAGTGGTTGAGGTGTTGATCACGAATCTGACCCTTTTTTAACAACTTAGAGAGAAACAATGCTGTAGGAAATGTGTAGGATGCAAACTGGTAAAGAAGGTAGCGGTTATGAAAAAATGAAAAAATATATTAACGCTCCTGTCTTTTGGGTTTTGGGCGGAATAGACGAAAAACCGTCGTTTCCGCCACTTTTCAATAAATTCCTTTATAGTATCTTGATTAGAACATAATTGCAACAATTTGAATCCACTCTGGATGATCTATCCGAAGATGTAGGTAGCATTCAGTAGTTGTTAAAAAGTTGATTAGGTGACCTATATAGTCTCGACGGCGACGACCTTCCTTCGTCGCTCCAGATAATTGCTCCCACAGGGAATACCTTCCTTGCTGGCCAGAATAAGCAGCCTTCTAAGTAAATTTCTTGTCTTATGCCTGTGGTAATCTCTGCATTTTCACCATAGCTGGTGAAAAATTGTGATCATTTTGATCTACTGCTTTGTAGAATTTTCCTTATCTACGTCGCCAGTTTTTTGGAAATCGTCCGATTTCATGGACTCCCACCTCGAAATTCAGGGTTCAACTGAACTAAAGGTAGTCTGCAAGATTGCTTAGAGAAAACAACCACAGTGAAGCGGTTCATAATGTATGGGCTGAGCTGTATGTATGAGCTGCCAACCCATCTACATGGTCAATTGTTGGTGAGTGATATGATTTTTGCCAAATCCAGTGGATGCTGGAGGCCTGGCCTTCAAGAGGACGGTTCCCAGAATGAGAGGTCCACGAGTCTGCTCTGTCACCGTCAACCTGCGGTTTCATTAGCTTAGTAGTGGGTTTGTAACACAAGCAAGCAAGCGGCTAAACTCCGCAGGAAGCGCGAAATGGCTTTAGCATATTATCGGCTAAAAACTTGTTCTAGAATGGAAAACCTTCAGGACCAGTGATTTCCCTGTGAATTCAGTGCCTAATAATGTTATTTGCTAAACGTTTCTATTACTTTAACCATTTTCTGAATTTTTGTGATTGCTCGGCTGACAGTGGAGGGCGGCTTGAGACCGACTAGGGCTGCCGCCACACAACTCCAGTGCTCACGCGACCCCCTGATGCCTAACGATGCCAGTAGGCATCTTATCGCCTCGCAATGTAGATCGCACTCTCACTCCTTATTAATCTTCTACAACTACAAGATTAGGTTTTTTAATTAAAGCTATCACTCTAACGATTAGTTAGCAAATGGTCCAGTACCACTAAATACTATTTTAACTTTGACATCGGTTTTAGCCTACACTTCTCCTGGTTACTCACATTACGCAGCAATCTCTAGGAAACGGCTGGGTAAGGAAAACTATGGAAATTAACACTATTCGACTCAAAATTCACAGGAAAAATTACTGGTTCTAAACGTCTCCCATTCTAGAACAAATGTTTGCCGATATTATGCTAGAACCATTTCACGCTTCCTGCGGAGTTCGACCGCTTGTTTACTTGTATTACAACCTCACCACCAGGCCATGAAAACCACAGGTTGATGGTAACAGAGCAGTTTTAGCAGTCTCGTGCACCTCTTGTCCTGCGCTCCGCCCTCTTCAACTCCAGGCGCCGGATTCGTCAACGGCTTAGAGAAAAGACAGAAAGAGAAATTACAGCGAAAACTCCTAAAAAAACGCGAATTAACGCAATTTACCAACAAGCGATATGGTGAAATGTTGGCGTTATTAGGATTTTCCGCTGTAATTTCTCTGTCAAGTCTCTGTAAGTCGCTGATGAATCCGGCCCAGGTCTTCAGCTCTACTGAATTTGGCAAAATTCGTATCTCCCACCAACAATTGACTATGTAGATGACTTTGGCAGCTGACACTTTGAACCGCTTTACTGTATTAGCTTTCTCTAAGCTATACTTCAGACTACCCTTAGCTCAGCTGAACACTGAACTTTGTGCTTTCATTGAGGAAGCCGAGACCAAGTAGGGGGTCATGCATGAAATTGGAACATTTCCAAAAATCTGGCGGCCAAGATGGAAGAAATTTTTACAAAGAATTAGATCATGATCATCAGATTTTTTTGGCAGCTACGAAAAAGGGCACCATGTAAACCGTACCACAGGTAGAAGACGAGAGATTTACTGAGAATTTCACTTATTCTGACTAGCTAAGGAAATATTCCCTTTGGCAGCAATTACCGCGAGCGAAGAAAGGAAAGTCGCCACCGTCAAGACTATATAGGTCACCGAATCAACTTTTTTAACAACTACTGAATGCTACCTACATCATTGGATGTGGAATGGATTAGAATGGTTGTTACGTCAATTACATGGATGAGCAGTACTCTTCAGGAAGAACGGAACATTTCAAGCCCGAGTCGGATCGAGTTTGTCTCAATCAGCAGATGTCACCTGCAGACGGAGGACCGCTGGTGACGTTCACTGATTGAATCCCCCCCCCCACGCTCAACCCCTAAGGTGGGGTTTATTTCTTGTCTTGTTCAACGAATGGATCTTGGATTTACCCACAAATGTGCATATGAAGTCGAATGTGAGACTTATGCAGGCAATGATGAGGATGAGCAGCGTGCTTGCAATAAAGTAGTGAAATGGTCGAAAGAATGGAAGCTCACGGCTGCTACCAACAAAAAATCTGTTCACTTACGCTTGGCTCTATATAACAATGTATGATCACCTGTGTCACCCGTCGTCACGTTGATCATCGAGTTCCTCGAGCGGACGCCAGCAGAGTCTTCATTCGTCCCTGTCGGATCCCAAAGCGCTCCAATGGATCCTCCTCGCTCGAGAAACACAAAAAGCCTTAATGTCGTTCGTTTAGAACTTCCAGAAAGAAGTTTGATCAACGCGTTTTTGTTGTAGTTATGTTCGAATAACTTATTCGAATAGGTGTTTCTAATAATTTTCATTCGAATTTGAATAATCGAATTCGAATATTCAAAAAATCGCGTTTTTCGAATGCATTCCTGCTCAATCATTCAAAAAGCTGCTTCTTTGAACATACTTGAATTTGATTATTCGAAATTTGTGAGTATTCGAAATCATTCGAATATCCAAAAATTGTCAAAACGCACAATTATTCGAATAACCAATGGATGCCGTTCGAATGTGGGATTTCCCTTTTAGCAAGGCAGATACAGCACAACAGACAAATCAGGACCTGTATTGTTTTTTAAACCACAAGCACGGATATTTTGCATAAGAGGTCTAGGAATTGCGCGTACTACGACGTTTCCCTTTTACTCCATGTATTCAGATCGCCAACTAGTCTCTCTTTCACAGTACCACACGAGAAAGAAGAAGCATTAATGCAGCAGAAGCTGAAACTTTAGGAGGTCTACTCACAGAAGGGCTTAAACTTATCGGATGCGGAATTTTCGAATCGAGTTCGACCTCACGAACCGTTTTTCCGTTTGACGTCGAATACGACTAATCATGTTTTTCGTCTTCATCTTTGCACTATCAAATCTATGCTTCATCTCTTGTTCTTATATCGAGAACTCTGGTGTAGATTCAGAATGCATTATGGGTTTTGTGCACAGAGGATTGCTCCAAATTCCCCACATTCACTCCGAGGTCCTTTGGTTGGTAACAGTGGATCCTTTGGTAGCCTTTCTATACTTTTTGAACTTAGATTACTTCTTAATCCTAGAGTGCAAAAGTGGCCTTGTTTCCATGATGTGTTTCCCGCCCAAGGATTGGCAGAACAGGATCACAATGCGATGCAATTGCCTCGCTGCTACATGAGAGCTAAACCACACAGTTGGGGTCTTGCTGGGGAACTTCAGAACAGAGGTGCTTACTTCATATGAAACAAACGGCATGAAGAAGGGGCTCTTCAAACAAGGTGGGCCTTCATTTTCGTACCACTCTCCTCTGCATCCAGGTGAACACTTAAGGTCAGCGTGATCACTGACGGCAGCTACATATTTCTCAGGACTCCATTCGAGGCGTTGCCTCCCTCCACCCATGTGCACACATACGCAAAATGACTTCTTCAATTCGGATGGACCGAGGGTTAATCGAAAAATGTGTTGTTTCTTTTATGTGCTTCAGCGCCGAACGAGGTCGTAGCAGTGATCAATCCTTCTTGAATTACCTAAGGTTTTGAATCGTTCATCGTCTTTGCACATCGTAAATTTGCTGGACGATTCCAACATCGGCCCATTTCCTCCATGACTTGATACAGGACCACCTCGTCTCCTACACCACACAGATGTCAATCTTTCCTCCATTCCGGTGCCTCTGCTAATTCGCAGGAGCAGCCCGGCAACGTATCCACATTCAGCGTTGCCATTTTCCTCCGACTCGTCCTCGCACCAGGGACCCTTGTACACTTTCCACACTCGCCAGGCTTCTCGAGTATTCACCGGCTCCCGTGCACGCTGTAGCATTATCACGTGGAACACTAAGCGCCATCAACCATATGATGTGACATGGACTCTTCGAAGGCCGACCTGTCACAAGGACCTGTCGCCTGCACTAGTTTCCCTGTTCTGCTCATGTTGCATAACGTCTGCGACACATATTCTGAGTCCTGATGCCACGACATAGCCGCCATGTCTAGGACACGTGCTGTGCATGCCGACGCAGTAGCAAGACGTCTGCTACACGTCCTCTGCATCCCAACACACACTGGACGACAATGAGTAAAAATACTGGTCTCTCTTACCGCCGCCTCCATTGCTTGAGCCCCTTTACTGGTCCCTTTTACAATCCAGACCCACGTTGGAAAACGTCTGCGGTACGTTTTCTCAATCTCGTTGTCTCAGCATTCTGTGTTTTGCCCACTTGTCCTAGTGCCACGCGGAAGCTACAAAAATTATCAAGAGATAGTCTCACCAAACGTCTTGCTGTGCTAAAACTGTAAGACTTGTGTAGAGAAAGACGACTCGCGAACTTGACGAGGACAGAGACTGTCAGAAGACGTGAGTGTCGCAACAAGCCGAAGCCGCTTCTCTTCCTCACCGCAAGTTTGTTTGTACTGATGAAGCGATAACATCGCGTTGCGCGGTTCCCAAAACAATAAGGTAACTAGGAAAGTCAATCAATTCAAAACATTCTTCTATGAAACTTCTTATACAACGAAACTGACAACTAAATTTTACAAAAAATAGATCAATTTGGTCGACGGAGTCGATACGTGTTGCACGACGTCTGCGACACGTCCTCTGAAACCCGACCCACGGTGGATGGCGTCTTCGGCACGTATTCTGAATCCCGGCGCTCGGCGCATGATCTCCATCAATACCCGTAATCTCGAGTGATTCGCCGCCAAGCTTATGAGTTCGCTAGCCATTGCTCAAGATTAAGCTCATAGAAAGACCGACTGGCATACGTCGCTCTATCGAAGGCATCGCTTGGCTTTTGCCCACCTATCCGTGATGCGAAGCCAACAAGCCTGGCGTGGCCCGAACGTTCAGATTCGGGTAAACAAAAACTGATAGGATCCCGATAGGCTGTCAGCATCTCTACTGGCTGTAGCCTGTGTCCCACTCCATGTTTTTTAGTTCGGTTTTTTCGCCCAATCCAACAAAACCCTCTAACTGCTCAGCGAATTGGCAGCAGAGCTGTCTGGAAAGAATAAAGCACCGAACTGTTTGTCGTATTACCATGTTTACCGAAAGTTATTCCATGAACCACATACACACTCAAATTGTCTTCACGTGGAGGTAAAATGCGCGGCGCAGAATGAAACTGGGTTTGTAAGGAGGACTGCCCCCATCGTAAAACGGTGCCGAGGTCACCAATCCAATCAACTTAAGAGTTCCCCACATGTCATGAGTGGCCAAACGCGCCTGGAGAACTCTAGTGAAATCAGTTCTAGTGAAACACTCCTTCAGCACCGCATCTCCAGGCGCGTTTGGCGACGTGTTCAGCACGTCTATTAAGTCGCCAGGCACGTTGCACAACTACGACCCCCACCCCCCCCCCCATCCCACAGTTCCCCCAACATACTCCTCCAGCATCCTTTGCAAATAAACAAACACACAGACAGACAGACAAACGTCGGTTCTCTTTTATATATAGTGGGATCTTTATAACAGATTCAGAGATCGCGAAAGCGCGATGCGTGCGTGGCCGTCAGCGGTCCGTATCACGCGGGCAGTCGAGAGTATATAAAGACATGTGCCTCTGGAACGATTCGGTTTAGAAGCAGCTAACACCCTGGGTTACACAGTTATCAGCATTGTTACTCAAAGACTTCTGTGCGATAAGCGAATCTTATTTCTTAGAACATTAATGTTTCAGAGATTAGCAACGCTATGTAATGACAAGCTCCCAAATCAATTTCTCGCGTTGCTCAATCGCCATGAAGCTTAATATTATATTGCTTCGATTTGGGACTAAACTGAACATTCACTTATCGTGCTTCTCCGTTTACGTTTGAAATCTTGTGGTGTTCACAAAAGGATTTTTATGGACAAGGTACGCGGAGCCACTATTGCATTAGTAACTGTCCTATGCATTGTGTGGCTAGTACATCTAAGCTCTGAGAGGGCATCTTAGCAGTGAAAACGATCGCTGTCAATCGACGTCGATGAGGAGACATATGGTTGACCTTGTCTTACGAAGTAAATTCTTCGTTGCAATACGGTTGGTGCTACACCCAATCCCTTTCGAAGGATGCCTCAACCATTCAGGTGTGGTCCATCGCCCCGTCTTGATCGAAATACATGCTGAGTAGTGCGCAAGCTGGGCCATATCTGAACTCTTGCCCAACCTCATCAATCATTACGACGTAACAATGACCTGAAAAGGGAGTTTTGAAGCTCAGCGATGCATCAGTGAAGGGTCAGCGAACCTGAGGCCGGATTCATCAACAATTAATCCGTGGGTATGCGGGTGATAAGGGGTTGAGATAAGATAAGAGTCAGGCAGAGATAAGGCAAGAGTCGGAGACGCAGGCTTCATTGTGGGTATCTCTACCCTTTATACCCGCGGGTTAGTCGTTGATAAATCCGGCCCCTGTAGAGCATCGCAAATAATTGAAATGAAAGAACGCTAGATAAAGAGGTTCGTTTTACAAAACGTTCTGGTTCAGAAACATAAAACGACATGATTTCGATCAAACATTACGTGAACAAAACATGTAAGGATTCCATACAATTGCTCTTCCTTAAGCTGACGAAGTCTAACCAATTTCTTTTAGCACGTGCTGCTCGTCAACTTCCTATGGATATGGACGCAATTATGTTCCATCCTATCCTTCATTGTCATCCTATCCGCCTGGTCAAATAACAGGCTATATTCTAAGGGCGGTGGCACCAGCTGCTCCTCGCGGATATGTCACTTCCAGCGGCTATAACAGAGGTAAGAGATGTCAGTTCAATTTTAAATGATCATCAACGAACCACAGACCGGTAGCTATTAGGTTGTAACGAATTAAATGACACTGGTTCGCGACATTTTTTTTGGCGCGTCTTTACGCGTTTGATCAAGAACAAACCGTAACATGTGGCATATCATTTAGAAGCGCAAACTTTGCTCTACCGGTGTCCGAGGCATTTACTTGTATGAATTCAAGCTGGGCACTACAGCTAAGGAGGCGGACGAGAAGATCAACGCCGCATTCGGTCAAGGATGTTCCACAATTCGGACGGCGTATCGTTGGTATCGGAAGATCCGGAGGAATGGAGATGAGAGCTTGGAAGAACATGATGGTCGTGTGAGGCATAGTGATGTTGATGAGGACAAGATGAGAGATGTAGTAGAGGAGGATCCACACAAAGGTACCAGGGAGATAGCGAAGGTTCTTGGCATCAGTCACAATACAGCTTCCCGGCATCTGAAGGAAATTGGAAAGACCAAAAAGCTGGAAAGATGGGTGCCTCACGAGCTGTCTGAGGAGCAAAGAAACCGACGATATGAGATCTCGTCCGCACTGCTTCTACGGAACGAAACGGACCCATTCCTTGATCGCATCGTAACCTGTGACGAGAAATGGATAATGTACGACAACAGGCGACGATCGGCACAGTGGGTGGACAGCGATGAGAGCCCCAAGGTTTTTGCGAAGCCGGAATTGCACCAAAAGAAAGTAATGGTGACAGTATAGTGGTGTTCGCTGGGAATTATTCACCACAGCTTCCTCCCTCCCGGTGAATCCATCACGGCAGAGTACTGCATTGAAATTTAAGAAATGATGAAAAAGTTGAAGGATATCCGGACGACCTTGGTAAACCGAAAGCGAGTTCTCCTTCTGCACGACAATGCTCGCCCCCATGTAGCACGAATGACGCTGCAGAAATTGAGCATTGAAACTCTACCACATCCTCCGTTTGCTCCCGACCTCTCCTCAACAGACTACCATTTCTTCAAGCATCTTTGCGACTTCTTGGTAGGAAAAATATTCAAATACCAACAGGATGCCGAAAGTGCCTTCGAAGATTTCGTCAATTCCAGAACTTCTGATTTTTATGCTGCTGGGATAAGAAAGCTTGTTTCACGTTGGCAAAGATGTGTAGAATCAGAAAGTTTTTATTTCGATTAATAAACTTGGCTACGTGCCGAGATATTAACTGTTTAAATTTACAGTGGTTCAGTGCTATTTATTTCGTTACAACCTAATATTTCTGAGGAGACATATGAAAGTTATGCCCAGTCGAGCACAAGCAAGATCGTTCGCTGGGTAGATAAGAGACATAAAAAGAGCACTGGGAAATGCGAGAAAGCTATAATAATGAAGGGTAAGGATAAGCGACGGCGTTGCTCAATTCCTTTTAGGATGCGCCACGCACTTGATTGGAATGCGTATTTGGGCATTCATTGGCTTGCGGTGGCCAGCCGATAGACAAGTCAGCGTTTTATCCTTCCGAGAGGTCATTAGACTCCAACATCAATGTACCGTTGACAGTAGAAGTTCTGCAAAGGAGGTCTCTTGAATATAATTTCGAAACAGTTCACGGACGAAATGATACCACGGCCCCCTTTGGGGGATCGTGGTCTGATAGAAGGACGACTTTGTAAGCATTCATTATTTCATTATGACTTCATGGCTTCATTCATTTCACGTCCTATCCCATCCGTTTTGATTCGCAGTTTTTCAATTCAAGCACATTCCTAAACATTCCTACTTATATTGGTACCGTTCAATGGCCGCTTTCACCTTGTGCAAGGCACAGCATCGTTTTCTTTCGCGTTCCTATCTCGCTGCCGTAATTCAGGGTATTCTACCATCCAAATTAGGCGACGTTGACGAGAGGCTCAAATCTTTCTCATCCGAAATGCCATTTGGTTCACGCTTCGCATTCCTCGGCATCTTCTCCAGTGTTCTCGTCGTCGATTGCTCATCTAGTCTTCTCATTATGTGACTGGTCCATCGAAACTTGCCGTTCCACACGTACTCAGCTTGATCACCGAGACATTCTTCCCAAGACGGAGTTGCGAAGCTCGGCCAGAGGCTTGGGTGACCGGTTCAATTTCCGAAGACATCGTTCCAACTCTCTTCTGTGCGTGATGTCTTTGGCGTGGCAGCAGTTTTGGCCCATGCGTTCGCGGCCTATCAGGGCGCAGGGAAAACTGTCGATAATAAAATAGAAGAATCTAATGTAACACTTAATGAAATGCAGGACTAAAAGGAAGAAATATCCTGTTTCACCTCTTAGCCCTATACAGGATACTGAAGGCGATAGACAGCTACCATTACTCCCGGAGGATCATCAGTAGGGCAGGGAGTGGTAGCGTAGAGGAGACAGTGTGTGGGGTTATTTATATGCAAGTGAGATCAAAGTATTAGCGGGAAAGTGCAAAAGGTACTGATTGGGTGATCAAATTATAGTAAGGTAAAATTATGGGAAAGTAAACTAATGGGAATGTAAACAGGATATTCTATATTTAAAAACAGATTTATTATAGAAGTTGTTGAAATACTGTATATGCAAACTTGTGAATTGCTTTAAAGGAATTGGGAAGTTCATATTTATAGGAAATGTATTTGTTATTAAGAATGCAAGAGATGATTGCTTGGATAATAATTTTTTTGCTATATTCCAACTTTAGCAGGTTATTAATTAAACTATTCAATCTATTTATAAAATCTTCTTTTTTGTACAATTCCTAGAAATACGTAGAGTTTCAGTATATATTATTGATTTCTTAAATACTTGACTAGTATAAGTTGAGCTATGGGGAAATCTAGTTATTCTAAAATTGAAAAAATCTGTTTTATTATATTGTTTAGTGTACAATCTTTCACCGACTACTGTAATAGTTGAGTCTAAAAAGTTACATATTTTGTCATCAACGTTAGTTTTTGTTAAACTTAAACAATTTTGATAAGTATCCAGTAATTTGTTTTCAATGTAACTATTTTCTAAATTATGTATGATTAATATGTCATCCATGTATCTGTAAGGAAGGAAAACTTTGTTTAGTAGAAAGCTGTTAGATGAGCTTTTAAATTCAAATAAACTTAGGGTAAGATCAGCTATAATTGGGCTGGCATTACCACCTTGTGGAACTCCTTTAATTTGTCTATATGTAGAATTGCCAAGTATGCAGTAAGCATTATTTAATAAGAAATCCAGCACATATATTATATCTTCTTTTTTGTAAGATCTGTAATTATCATTTTGAGAAGGTAAGTCACTATAAAAAGTTTTGTATTTGTTTACTAATAGAAAGATTTTGTTAGCATTTTTAAAGCAAATATTTATGATTTCTGTGATATTTTTAATAATTGTGTTATGGGGGATATTTGTAAACATATCTGTGAAGTCAGCTGAATAAAGCTTAAGATTTACATTATTAGGTGCACATATTTCACTAGATATGCTAATGTCGTTAATGGACCAAAAATTTTTAACACAGCCATTGTTACACAAAACATTGTAGGCATAATTTTTGAAGTGACTCCTGATATGTGTAAGAATAATAGCCAATTCAATAGCAAGGGGTTTGACACTACTGTTTGATGCACCAGTTATAAATCTAAACTTAACTGGATTTTTATGAAGCTTAGGAATACAATAAATTAAAGGAATAATGCTATTATTGACAAAACTTAAGTTGAAACTTGTGATGCATATATTATGTTTATTTATTAACTCTTTAATTTCTGTACTATTAGGAGTATATATTTCTTCAGAAGTATTGTTATTTATGTTTTCTATTTCATTATTAATCATATTATAGTATAATTTCTTACAAACAATACCATAGTTGGATGAAGCTTTATCTAAAGGACATAATATAAAATACTTTTTAACAAAGTCTATACCGGAGCAGTTTATTTTTTCTAAACAATTAGAACTTTTTTTATTAACATGTAATAGGGTTCTATTTTTTTCTGTTATAAAAAAACAATTTTTGAGTATTTTCGATTAAAGTTAAAATTTTAGCATTGAGTCTGTACCGATTCTTAATCTTTGTATTAACTAAACAGAATATATTATGCCAGATTTGTTTGATTTCAAAAGAAGTGAAACAAGGAGGGGCCTATACTTCGTTCCTTTACATAATAATTGGTAAACTTCTAAATTTTTAAAAATGTCGATATTTCTTGTTACCACATGTCCATAATACGGATCTATAAAAGATTGGTATTTGTCGCAAATACAGGGGGGACTATATGTATTATTGTTACCCATACTACGTAAAAAGCTACTGTAGTTAAAAAGTTTTTTGGAAATAGGTTCTTGATATTGGTATACTATTCTAAATGGTTTGTAAGGTTTATCACTATTTTCTTTAATTAGACTGACCATATGTTTATCATTAATAATTTTATTTATATTAAAAGAATCAAGGATCGTATCATAGTATAGCATCTTAAGATTGATGAAAGTATTATTTTTGATTATTTTTTGCTTAAGACTGTTACCATAATTAAAATGGAAGTAACAAAATGAGCTGAGTAGCAGAATTTTCTTTTCTTGTGAGATTTCTAGAGATTCCATATTATTAAGAGTAATTGATAAAAGGACCTTGATATAATTTTGCTTTTTGGACTTAAGGAATCTGAAAAATTCAAAACCATTACGACCTTCCTCATTAAGGAAGCACAATGTTTCATTAATAACGTCGTTAAAACTAAATTTTTTGGATCTACTTTTCTGTTTATTACTTCTATTAGAACGATTTTTTACTATCTGTAGATTAAAAATGGATGATTAGGCTTATGTGAGAGAGGGTTAGAAATATGTGTTATATTACCATAACCTTTAATGTTGTCATTAAAGTTAAAGGGGTATGCAGTCATTAAGAGTTTGATCCAAAAAAGTTCTTTGTCTTTCAAAATGGTTATGTCAATGTTTTCTTCAAGATTATCCAGAATAGTTACTTTAAATTTTCTACTAAAACAAGCCTTATCAAAGTGTTTATAGAAGATTTTATTAGTTTTTTGCCTATATATATTATTAATCTTCTTCTTATTCTTCAGCGTTTGTCCCGCTTAGCAGCGGGGTCCGCTCTTCTGGTATGATGACGCCACTTCGCACGATCAAACGCTTGATCGGGGTGGATACCAGCTTCCTTTAAGTCCACGTGCAACGTATCAAGCCAGCGTTGCCTAGGTCGTCCTTTAGGCCGTTTTCCGGGCACATTTATGTTGAGGCCAATCTTCCGAACGGTGTCGCCGTCCGCACGAAGAACATGGCCATACCACCGTAGGCGAGCTTCACGTAGCTTGTCAGCAATTGGAGCGACGCCAAACCTTTGACGTACGGAGACATTGCGAACATGATCCAAACGCGTGACACCAGCCGTCCAGCGCAGCATTTTCGTCTCCATCACGCTGAGGCGGCTCTCAACTTCCTTCGTTGCAGGCCAGCACTCAGCACCGTACATCGCTACTGGTCGGACGACGGTTCTGTAGATCTTTGATTTTAAGCGCTCCGGTATCTTTCTGTCGCACAGAACGCCTGTCATTGAGCGCCATTTGGACCACGCTGCGCTCACGCGTGAGTTCACCTCGCACGTCAGACTACCATCAGACGCAATTGCAGATCCAAGGTACTTGAAATGTGTCGCTCGTACGAGCGCAGTGCCATTGATCTCAATGGACCCAGTCTCGTTTACGTCTGTCGTCAAGTACTCAGATTTTTGGACGTTTAGCTTGAGCCCGAACGCCGCCAAGCGGTCACACCAAGCTTGCACTTGTCGCTCAAGTTCGGCCGTGTCTTCACTCGCAAGCATTACGTCATCTGCATAGAGCAGCGTCCAAGGAGCAGGCTTCTGAAGGTCTCGCGAAATGGCATCCATTACGACAATGAAAAGAAGTGGGAAAAGCGCGGAACCTTGGTGAACACCGACGGAGATTGGAAACTCCGTGGATGTGCCGGCCGGCGCTCGCACTTGACTCTTAGGACAAGAGTAAAGAATGCGCACCCACTCGATCAGTTCTTCAGGGACACCGTGCTGTCGTAAGGCATACCATATGACCTCACGCGGTACACGATCAAATGCTTTCTCCAGGTCGAGGAAAGCAAGATGCAGCGGTTTTTGTTTCTCGCGATGTCTTTCCACAAGAAGACGAACAGCATGAATGGCGTCGATGGTGCCACAGCCGGCTACGAAGCCACACTGGTTCGTGGAAAGCCGGACGATCTCGCGAATACGTCCATCCACAACTCGCTCAAATATTTTCATACTGTGCGAGAGCAATCGGATTGGACGGTAACTTGTGCAGTCCGCGGGACTGCCCTTCTTCTTCCAGATCGGGATCGTCGTGCTTTGCTGCCAACTACCAGGAACCTTTTTCTCCGCAACAACCTGGTTGAAAAACTTCGTTAGCCAGGATTCCAGCACCTCGAGTTCCATAGTTCGGCCGCTATGTCGTCAGGGCCCGTTGCTTTGCCTGGCTTCATCTTCTTCAAAGCCGCTTCCGTCTCCTCCACAGTGATTTTCTGCACAGGACCGTGCGTAGGAGGGACGCAAGGGATAGGCGGATGGGCAAACTCTACTGTTGAAATTCTCTCGAAGTAGTCATGCCATCGTTCCATAGCCCTTTTGCGGTTCATCAGCAGATGGCCATTCTCATCGTTGATGCCAAAGAACTTTTCGATGTCCTCGCTCTGGCGATGGCGTGCTTTGGCAAGCCGATAAAGTTGTCGTTCACCATCGCGCGTCTCGAGTTTCTCGTTGACATACTCATAATGAGAAGCTTTTGCAACGGCAACAGCCTTCTTAGCCGCCCTCTTCGCTTCATGGTACATACGCCAATTGTCGGCTGTCTTGTCGCTGAGAAAAGCGTGATATAGTCTCTTCTTCTCTTTGACTTTTTCCTTGACGTCGTCAGTCCACAGCCAAGTCTGCTTCTCAATCTTACGCCGTCCAGGCTTCGTCATGCCCAGTTCGGAACGTGCAGCTTGTAGTATCGAATCGGTTGCACGTTTCCATGTCTCCTCAACATTGGTAACCGTCGGCAACCGAATACGAGCAACAACAGCTGCGTCCTTCTCTTTCATCCGCCACCACTTGATCCTTGATGGTCCGCATCGCTCGACCTGCCTCAGCCTCGGAGGGGCGATCTTAAGTGTGCAGATCAGCGGACGGTGCTGCGTGGCGACAGTCTCGTATGGCACAGCCTTCGCATCTGTGACCAGCCTTCGATCGCGATGCTTGATAAGGATAAAGTCAATCTGTGTCTTGGTATTCCCCCTATAGAAAGACGCGAGATGGGAGTCACGCTTTCGAAACATTGTGTTGGCGATGGTGAGATTATGCGAGTCCGCATACTCAAGAATTTGCTCACCATCAGCGTTACGTGCTCCATAACCGAAACCGCCATGACAGCTGTAACCATCTTTCGCAGTCCCAACGTGGCCGTTGAGATCACCTGCGACAACGACAGCGTCTTCTGGCGGCACCTCTGCTGTCTTCTCATCAAGCAGGGTCCAAAACTCGTCCTTCGCTCGCTCGGAGCAGCCTGTCTGCGGAGCGTATGCAGAGAAGAAATGATACATACGCTGTTCAGCAGCAACAACGACCTTCATCAAGCGGTCACTGAAACGTTCCACGCTTGCAATCGCATCTCGGAAACGTTCGGAGACGACCACACCAACACCGCTGGTGGTCCTGGGACTGCCGCACAGAATGGCCTTAAAGCCTCGGCCTATGTCCCTCGACTTGCAACAGGACCACCTCGTCTCCTGTACCGCACATAAGTCGATTCGTCTTCGCTCCAGTGCTTCTACCAACTCGCACGAGCGGCCCGTCAACGTACCCACATTCAGCGTAGCAACGCGGGTCCTGCTTACGTTACTGGACTTTTGGACTTGCTCAGTTGCCCCCGATGTCGTCCTCGCATCAGGGACCCTCGCATACTTCTCACACTCGCCGGGCTTTGCGAGTGCGCGTCGGCCCCCGCGGACGCCGTAGCATTATCTCGACAAACAGTTAACGCCATCAACCATGTGATGTGACATGGGATCTCCATAGGCCGGCCTGTCACAAGGGCCTGTCGCCTGCAATCGAGTGTCCGTGCTTAGCTTAGCTCGCATAGCGAACAGTTTCCAGTGGCACCACGTGGAGGAACGGACATCGCCTATATATATTATTAATATGCTCCTTTATTCTAGTTTTCAGTTTCCTTTTAGTAATACCTACATATTGCTTACCGCAATCAACACAGGTTAGGCAGTATACAACATTAGAAGACATACAGGTGGCTAAATCTATCTTATACGTATTGATTATACACCCGGTAGTAAAACTATCAATAAAATTATTAGTATCCATAATATCACAGATTACACACTTATTATTACATATTTTACCTATTGTAAAGTTACCGAAATTTTCTAGGTTGTACTTGCCGTTAATTTTGCGCTTATGAAAGCGCCTAACCTGAAAGTAATGGGCGTTAGAAGTTGTGCTTGAGCTGTTTTTGGCCTAGATCAAACGAATAGAACGGCCAAGTCCTATACGAGTGGTAAGGTTACCTTGAGGTTTTGGAGGGACTGCCTCCTGGGGTTGGCGCTCCCAAAGAAATAGCTATGCCGGAGGCGTAGTACCTACCCTCCCATGCCAGTAACTACTTGTATAACCCCATCGGCATAGCTATGAGGAAGAGGAAAAGGAGAAGGAAGGAAGGCAAACCTACCTGAACCCAAGGCAAGTACAACCTTTAAGAATGAGGGAGTTCGAGGAAAGATTTTCTGTAATTATATACTATCCTAATATAGTATTATTTATAAGAGTAACATATCTTATCTTATAGAATAGGACTGATATTAGCATGCAGAAATAGGAGAGCAGTAGATGGCAATACATTCTTATTATAGCTACATACTGTTTAATTAATTAATTATGGTTAGAAATCAATAAATTAAGAAAGTATTAGTAAATGGATCAATATTGTGCATAAATGGTAAAATAGTATAGTATTATTTATAAGAGTACCATACCAAAACTAAAAACTATCCTAATATCAGTCAATTGATCAACTAATTATAGCTAAGAGCTTTGAACCGGTTTAAATTGAACAATTGAAGATACCAATAGAATGACTCAATCTAGAACTGGAACAGCATTATTAATTTTCCGTTTATAAATATATAATAAAATAATAATATATATACATATTTTATAAATATTTATCCGTTTATAAATATATAATAAAATAATAATATATATACATATATTCATACATATACATATACTCATATTATTACTCACATTGTTATGTGGTGAATTAGATTAGTTTGGTTAATAACTACTAAATACTATGCGTATAAGTCAATATGCGAGATATGAAAAGGTGCTCCTTTCTCGTTTAAAGGCCGTCGACTGTTACCTTAATCAAGTTTTTAAATACTGACAGACGAATTTTTTTAGGCCAAGTTGTTTCACGTAACTATTATCTGTGGCTGTTTTCTGTGTTTGAATGTTGCTTATTTTTCGTATTGAATAGTATATTTATCGTTAGATCGGGTTATTTCATTGTAATATTATACTAACAAGAAGTGTTTCAGAGTACATAGGCGTAGAATTAGTGGCAACGTTGTCCAAAATGTCTGTATGTAACAGCCAAACCGTTACTGATTCCTCGAGGACCTACAAAAATACAGTTAAGAGTTAAATGTAAAATGTAATAATGTATTGGTAACGTATAATGTGTAGGATTTGTTTACAGAATTATTTTACAATGCTGATGCAGAAAAACGCTCAAAGTTCAATGACGTTTTTCAAAACAAAGTACTAAAGGAGTATGCTCGAATCATAAATATCCCACTTCAACTGAGGAAGGACTTTGATGCTTTCATTATAGAATTTTTGAACTGGATAAAGTAAGTAACCTTTCATTCTAATGGAAAGTACTTATTAAACCAAGAATTAATCTTTAGATACGAAGGTGCCGAAGAAAATTCTGAGGAGATATTGACCTGGCCTATGCCTGCCGGTCAGAATAAAAAAATTTTTGCAATACCAGTAAGCAATTATTATAAATGTAAGAGATAGGTACTTAAATAAATGTATTTCAAGGTAAAAATGTCATATAAGTTTTGGAATTGGTATCGCGAAATTGGTTACAAAAATCTAATACAGTACAACAAGTTAAATGGTTTTGACATGAGAATTATCCAGGAGAAAGGAATGAGAAACAAAGAAAGACAGAATCTCTGGTAATTATCTAAACAGCTTACTTTATGTGCTGTGTGCTGTGATGTGCTAATGCTTCTGTGCCGAACGAGGTTGAGGTGGATCAATTTATTGAGCGGCCTAAGGTTTCGACCTTTTCGTCGTCTTCAGAGGCCTAAAAGTGGTTCAAGACTTTATATTTGTAACTTACCCGACCAAGCGCTTCCTCCTCCCTGTCTTTCAGACATCGTCCTAGGTACAATACGAAAAAACCCCAACGTATAAGAACTAAACTCACCCGCTGATCCACCGTTCACGCGGAGCAACGTCGCTACCGCGGTTGTTAGTTGCCGAATGAGACCTACTTGTCATTCCGATCTGGTTATACTAAGAGAGCTGTGTTGTATGCCCCTACAATAAGTTAGGAGACTGTGCCAAAGTTGGTGTAATCTATCAACTTGAATGCGTGGCATGCAACGAACAACCGCGGTGGCGACGTCGCTCCGCGTGAACGGTGGATCAGCGGGTGAGTTCTTATACGTTGGGGTTTTTTCGTATTGTACCTAGGACGATGTCTGAAAGACAGGGAGGAGGAAGCGCTTGGTCGGGTAAGTTACAAATATAAAGTCTTGAACCACTTTTAGGCCTCTGAAGACGACGAAAAGGTCGAAACGTTAGGACGCTCAATAAATTGATCCACCTCAACCTCGTTCGGCACAGAAGCATTAGCACGTTATGAATCATGCTGAGGTTTTACGAAGAGAGAACATGGAAAATACTGTCGATAATATATTTGTGATCGATCGCTCCAACACTGTTGAACGCCTTCTTATAGTCGACGAAGGTGAAAACTAGGTAGAACCGTGTTCTAGACAAACTTCAATGGTATTCGAGACCGTCTTGATATGGTCTATACAGCTGAATCCTTGGTGAATTCCGTAAATTCCTACTTCTTTGATATGCTTACAAGGATAATCCTTCTGAAGAGCTCGTAAAATGGGCTGAGCAGGAAAAAGGCCACTATGGGTGCTCATCCACTGATCGGGGATACGTCTCTTTTGATGACGGGATACCATGTTATACGCGTGAGTGACGTGCTCAGGTACTCTCCAGATCGAATGAGGACGATTGAAGCATAATCCAACCCCAGAACTGCTTTAAGGATGAAGGATAAAGGACGGCGTTACTCAATCTCTTTTTAGGATGCGTCATGCACTCATACGTCTACAGGACATCGTGGAGGCGATTTGAATGCATATTTGGACATATAGTAAGCCCCACGTCAAACTTGAAAAATAACTTTTTCACGGACCTCTAACTTCTTCCAGCTCCCCTTAGAAATCGTCCTAATCGGCATAATCAACTTCTGAAGTTATTGAGTGGCAGTTGAAGTTATTGATCGGATTCCGACGGCAAGGATGCAGACGACAGGTCACGAGAGGAGCGGACAGGACTTCGTAGGAGACAACGAGATCGACAGACGGATGATGCACAAGTCTCCGATTGCCGCATGGAATTTCGTTCCATAATCCGCGAGTGGCCCACCTCCTGCATGTCGCACGTTGTTCCTTCAACCCTTGGTCTCATTTGAGGCACTCGTGTGAACTTTTTACCGTTTATAGGAGAGCCAGCATGTCGGGTTTTAACGAGACCAGCTTGTCGTTGTACGGTACTCACAATATGGAATCAATAACAACCCCAAGGTCATCGAATGTCCCACTTAGGTCGTCATTTCTCACCTCTCGCCTCATTCGGAGTATGGGGAACTTTATCTAATTAATTGAATAAAGTCTTTTTAGATGTAACGAAATACCTCTTATAACAGAGAATGTAATACATTTCCCCATCCCTGTGTCCGTCCAAATGTGTTGCGGCACCCTTAATATACCGGAAAAAGAGTTTCTACTTTATTCATTGGGTAGAGTAGTGATCAGTTTAAAAAATTGCCCCACATATGACTATCTTCGTCCGAAATGGTACTTTTAGGGGAAAACAGATGTACAATTTCGCGATTTTTGTTCAATTTGGTTCGCTCTGCTCTTTGGCTTGCTTGCGGTTAGGAGAATGGATAGCGAAGTGATTTGGCCGCGTCAACTGCATTCTGAGAGAACGGCTCTGTTCAATTCCGAGTTGATCGACATTTTGCTCCTTTTGTTCCTAGTGGATTTGCACCTGGTTGTGATATCCACTGGCTGTGAGCGACTTCAGCGGAGCAATGAAGTAGCAGTGATTGATCGATCTTCTGGTAAGAGGAAGACGCTACAAATTCTTAGAAATTTATAAAAAAAATACCGCTTACTGTTTTGTGGGCAGATGTGCATAATCAACGATAATTATAACATTAATTAGAAGCAGTTGCACAAGCCAGCATTGCTTCATAGCCGTCAGCATTGCTCATGCCGCATTTGAGTACAGAATGAGAAGCTCAATTACTTGCGGACGTTTTTAAGGTTCTGAAAGGTCTAAATTCTAAGCGGCGAACTCAAAGCTGTAAAAGAACGTTTAATTTCTAAGCACCAACAACTTATGGAAATTAGGAAGGCTATCCAATAGTCACTTAAGCAACAACCTCCCAAAAACACAAAAAAACTTTAACAGTAAGAGCGTTATTTTAAGCTGGACATAATACATTCGACGATATCTCCTCCCCCCCCCCCCACTACTCCCCCAAAGCCGTAATGAAGCCTGAACCATGTGTGGAAAACTTTCAGTTGTTTTCATTTTACTTATTCTTATTTCTCGTTTTTTCAGGAGTTCCTGTTCTTCGCAGAGAGCAAGGACAAATCGGGTGAGAATTCTAAACTTCAGATCAGGAGGCGATGCAAAGTTGAACTTTGGGCTGCCAAAAAAGGACAATTTCTTAAAACCTTTCGGAAACTCATACATTGCCTTTTCAGATCGCTTATATATAATCATCTTTAGTGTGAAAATCTCGATGTCACATTGTTCACACGACTGGCATTCATACTGTCCTATCTACATATCTAGTAGCTAATCTCACTAACCTATCTTACTTCGCTTTCCCACTTCTTATGATGCTCAAGCTGAGTGGGCCTGTGTAGGTGCTGCGCGCTCTGTGTTTTGTAGTTAAGATAAGTATCCGTCCTGCACCCCGCCGAAAGTGAAATACCAGTTCGGAATCAAGCGCTGCTTTCGAATTCGCTGAAAACTTACGAATCACTCTTCCAGATCGGATTCTTTACGCCCCTTGTCTGCATCCCTGTTTTATTGTTGCTTTGATTTTTCTACTCTTATGTGATATTGACGATGTACAGGTAGGGGGGAGGGGGGTGCCATACCCTATGGGGATGATATAAGAAAATTTTCAGTATTCAGCTGCAGTAGGATAAAATACATCGCTTCTGTAGCGGAGGACCACCTCTACACTAGTAATGTGAAAGCAAGAAAAACTCATCTTCATAAGGGCGCACCCCTCCCCCACAACCCGCATTGGGTTGCGGTTCCTCTACCTCTTAATATGCTCTTTTTTCCAGATGTAGCTCTGAAATTTTAGGTATTCGCGCGCAGGTCCCATACGCTGGAAGGAACATGCATAAGACAGGGTTGAATCCTTTAAAGCCTTGAACGCTAATCGTTCCACTGTAAAATTTGAAGACTTTCTGCGAACAGTTTTCAAATCAACCAGGACGAGTTCACATTTTACCGATTTTTGAGGATATCATTCAGTACCGTCGGTAAACCTTCGCCAAAACGCGGCCGGCGGAGGATTAATCCGCCGTTTCCACCGCTTTGCCATAACTCTCTTCAAAGTCACTTATATTCAATGAAAGGCACATTGTTGGAATCAGAACAACATGATCTACCCAATGGTGTAAAAATTTAACAAGGTTTTAAAATTTTTGAGTTTGAGATGACTTAGATTAGTCGAGCTCGTAATTGTCTTGACCTGATCCACATTCGCCTCTGAGTCTCCCCTAGTTGTGCCCCCTGGCAAGGTTCGACTTGCCCAGTGTAATTCTAAAATTTCTAAATGCTGTCGAAAATGTGTTTCATGCTAATTTTAGGTTTTGTCTCATCACGGCGATCTCTTTGATACCAAATTCGCCCGGTTTTCCACCAAATTCAGCGTTCCATGCATTCTCAACTGCCGATTTTTTCCATTTTCGTTAATTATTTACGACCGTACCACTTTTGTTCTAGAGCCGATTTTTGCTCAAGTTCTTGACTATAGGGTGTGCATTACAAGTATAGGGTTTGGCCATAGTTCAGTTAGAAGTAAGGTACTAATGAGCCAATAATTTGACAGCGCACCGTTCCAAAGAGACATTGCCTGCAAGGGCTAATTCACGCGTGTAGATCTGTGTCTCCACGCGACGGATCAGTATGGAAGCTGGATATGTGGTAGCACAACATACAGAGATGCTGCAGCACAAAAATGATGTAGCTGGCAACTCAGGGCTGGGAGCTCCACTGCTTCAAAAAGGCCATTTTCTTCTACTCTGACCAAGGGACTCAACGACGACCTCTGTCCAGACCGCGCAGAACAGTTTCTGTCATTTATCGGAGCCGATATTCGCATTTTTTTAAAATTCCCCACCTCACGTTAATCACATTTATTCCTTGAGACAAGTCTGCTACCGGAGTCCAGAGCGTTGCTGTAGTTGCAGTGACCTGACCTGCCCCACCAAGCATGTCTTTTGGACATGCAATCGCTGCTTTCTATCTCACTACTCACACATAGATTTAGGTACATGTCGCGTATGTGAGCAGCATTGGTAGGTGGGAGCCCGCCAGCCAATAATAACCAGAGCACAGCCCGAACACATGCCAGTCCATCAGCGTACCGACTGAATACGCCCTCTCTGAACGGCATACCCATTCAATGTGGTCTGATTGGTTTGGGCGTTCCCACCTTCCAATGCTGCACACCTGCGCGACATATACCTAAATTTATTTTTCAGTTAAGTGCTAATAAACCTCACGTCTTGTCACGCAATCAACTCTTGCAGACCATCGGGGGGGGGGATAAGGATTGCGAAGCCATACGTATATGTACGTTACAAATTTTTGGTCAAAATGGCAAATTTTCGTACCTACAATTTTTCATAGTTTTGAAGAGTAGTAATTCTGATCTCCTGTCGCATGCTTACAAGAGCACTCTGGACGGAAAAAAGAGCGGGTTGTCCTCGTAGGAAGCAAACCTCCAAACTCCACTCAAATGTTCACTTTCTGAATTTTTACCCAAACGGGGAGAGCTTCTTGTTTGCTCACGGCATGATCCCTTACTTGAAGACAGGAACTTCTTGAGGTCGATGAGTAGTCCCTTGAGTGTTCTCGAGCAGTTTCGGAGTGGCGGGGAGACTAGGCACCAGTCAACGCGCCATGCGAGGGCAGGCGCGGGTCTCGTCGAATGGAAGCCCGGCGTGCTAACTGGTGCGAGGTTTCCAAGAATGTTACGACCATAGAAGCCAGAAGAGCCAGAGAAGAAAGCCAGGGAAGCGACCTGTGTAATGCGAGTTGCCCGTTCCTTTTGATAGCTCTGTAGAGGAGTTCTACCTCATCGAACAGGTGCTTAAAGTCAGCTTATGGTTAACACCCTATGAAAGTTCAGCGGTTCGAGGCCTGAGCAAACTAGTCATCCCGAAAGAAGTTATAGCATAGTAAAACGAGTTCCTTGATATGTACTGGTAGAGGAATATAAGCAGTATAAGAACGATAACGACATCGTCTTTGTACTCCTTTCTTGCCCTCTTCTGGTACACTGCTCAAATGCTGCGGTATCGATAAGGTTGAGAGAAAAGTGGTCCGTACCGTTCAAAAAAGTCACAAATCAATTGGTATCTTCACTGAAATTCCTACATGAATGCAAAGCGTAAGGCATCAGGGAAAGTATTAGCATGGCTTTTCTCTTCAGTATTTTCTAGAACTCCACAATGTGTACAGAATAGCGGATCGCCGGTCAGATGATGGTCAGTGCTTCAAAAAAGGGAGCTGCTATCGATCAGTCAACAGATTTCGATAGGCTTCACCCATTTCTGGTTAGACCGGGAGTCTCGTGGATAAGTTGGGCGGTGTTTCTGAGGCAAAGCCCCCATAGAAGTCTAGAGTTAGCGAATAATGGCTTCGAGTCAAATTTTCTTATCATTTTTTGCATAGAAAGCACTAACAGCAGGTTATTTGATGGATCATATCTACTGCAACTGAAATTTTTTGCAACAGTGACGCGAATAAGAGTTCAACAGCTGAATTAGATACACACAAAAAGAACGTCGAAGCGTAGTCGGAAAAAATACGTTCAGAAAGAGCGGGCTAATCAATAAAATGATGAGGTACAAGTACGGAAGCATAGGTTTAATAAACGGCAATTTTAGCCAAGTGCGTAGACTCTTACTGAATGGATTGTTTTCTGCAGTGGAGAAAGAGCACCCACTACTTCTTCGCCTAGGGTGAGGTTCTGGCAACTGACAAGTCCCCTTAGGGCAGATACGAAGTCAGAACAGTTAACGTCGTGATTGCTGCAAGGCTAACTACCACTACAGTGACTATTCTCTATCCTCTGTCCCATCACAAACTCAATTAAAAATAGTACGTCGGTACGTCACAAAGCAGCCACTGACCCCGGTAAGTTCAGTGTAGAGTCTGGTGAGGGGCCATACCAAAGGAAGGACGGTATGCCAAAGAGGCATACAGTTTTCTTTCGCTTTAGATGGATATCCATTGTTCCTACCCTGACCGGCACCCAAAATTTCGTTTGCACCGGCCGTTCCACCATGTGGCGATGATTTGGCCAACACCTTTAAAGCAAATCATTTTCAATACGGCACATCACGAACGCGATAATAACGCGATAAACGATACGGTCTGGACAGAGGTCGTCGTTGAGTCCCTTGGTCAGGGTAGAAGAAAATGGCCTTTTTGAAGCAGTGGAGCTCCCAGCCCTGAGCTGCCAGCTACATCATTTTTGTGCTGCAGCATCTCTGTATGTTGTGCTACCACATATCCAGCTTCCATACTGATCCGTCGCGTGGAGACACAGATCTACACGCGTGAATTAGCCCTTGCAGGCAATGTCTCTTTGGAACGGTGCGCTGTCAAATTATTGGCTCATTAGTACCTTACTTCTAACTGAACTATGGCCTAACCCTATACTTGTAATGCACACCCTATAGTCAAGAACTTGAGCAAAAATCGGCTCTAGAACAAAAGTGGCGCGAAATAATTAACGAAAATGGAAAAAATCGGCAGTTGAGGATGCATGGAACGCTGAACTTGGTGAAAAACCAGGCGAATTTGGTATCAAAGAGATCGCTGTGATAAGACAAAACCTAATATTGCATGAAACACATTTTTGACAGCGTTTAAAATCTTTAAAATTCCACTGGGCAAGTCGATCCCTGCCAGCGGGCACAATTAGGGGAGACTCAGGGGCGAATGTGCATCAGATCAAGACAATTACGAACTTGACTAATCTAAGTCATCTCGATCTCAAAAATTTTGAAACCTTGTTAAATTTTTACACCATTGAGTAGATCATGTTGTTCTGATTCCAACAATGTGCCTTTCATTGAATATAAGCGACTTTGAAGAGAGCTATGGCAAAGCGGCGGAAATGACGGATTAATCCGCCGCCGGCCGCGTTTTGGCAAACGTTTACTTCTGTCAAAACCAAGAGTGAGTACGACCCCCAGTTCGATTGTTGGCGGAGTCGAGAGGAAGCGTGATTCCCCAGCTAAATGGTTTTTTTCTGGAGCCAGAAATCATGAATGCGAGGAAATAGATTGTGGGCGAACCTGTTGCTTACTATCGTGGCCAGTTCTGTTGCCTCGTAAACTTCGTGCCTGTGTATAGCTTGCACCCTGGCAAGCAAAATGTGCATAAATTTGCTCCTGCCAACTCCCAGTAGAATAGTCAAGATGCCAAGCCTTAACAGCCTACGAGAGCCATACCCCTAGCGCGCATTTCATGATGCCTGACCTCAACTCTGCTTCTCCGAGCATCTAGAAACAGTGATTACGCAACTCAACTCTTGCTTGTGCTTATTGTAAGGTGTTTCCACTAGCGGTGAACCTCGACGGCTCATTTCTCGTTCGCCCTAACGACTTAGAAAGCCGAAACAATAATTCGATTTGACGAATGGTTGGGATTTTTCTTATATGGCGCTCTTCCGCTGTCCATACATGCGCTTCACCATCCTCTCGCTAGTACTTCATATTGATTTTCTTGTTGCGCACTATTACTTTTCTGAAAATGAAGTGTTAGGGAAAGATAGAAATAGATGACCTATTTAATGGCCATCATTAATAAAACATTGTTTCTATTGTATCATCATGCTTTGAATATTTTCAGGTATCTTAAAACACCTAACGGAATTATACCAAACGGACCATTCTACTGGCAGTCTGAAGTCGGTGGTCCATACGAGAAAGTGTCCGTTGGTGGAGTCGGCCTGTAGGACAACCCAGAACTTCACTTGTTGTTTCTCTAATGCGAGTCGAGCAAAAAGTGCAGTGTTTATGTTTCAATGTTTTATGTTTTTTTTTTTGTTTTGCTCTGTGGAGGTGACAGCTCTTGGTACCTCCAGGGACATGTGTTCCTATCCATGCACTGTGATCAACCTTGTAATACGTTAGGCTTGACTTAACGAATTTCTCTCAAAATGGAATATTAACGTATTGTTCAGATGTTGTTATTCTTTTCAAACTAAAGAAAGGGACAGCTTGCAAAGCGTATAAAAAGATCTGCTAGTCTTGACCTTCTCAAACCTCTCTCACAATACCACACCAACATTGGAGCATATGTAGCCTGATATTTTCAAGAGGACATTTCCAGAAGACAATGACCAACTGCTAGCAGGTTCTTTTAAATCTCTCTCTGGACGACTTAAACATGTACACGTAGTTGCTGAAAGTAGAGCTCACAGTACAATACCCTACAGGTTGGCAGGGAGCCAAGGAAAGCGTGGTGGTCCCATCCTTTCTGTCTTTCCGCTAAAAACCTTCACTTTTTCGCCTTTCTATATATTCGCCTTTCTTTCTATATATATATTTCATTCTTTTCATTTTTCATTGTTTTTATCAACTATAATTCTAGAAAGATGTTTAGTTATTGTTGTTTTTCAGTTTTTTTTTTCAGTGCTGGATCCGTCTTAGTTGCATAACGATGTGTCACATGTTGTGCGCACCTTTGAGTGCAATAAATAAATAAATAAATAAATAAATAAATAAACTCTCTTTGTTTTGTGTCCACTGAAAGTTTAATCACCACTCGAATCGCCCTGACAAGTACGCGGGATGAGCATTATTTCTTTCTTTAGTTGATCCCCCTTCAATGGTTCACCTGCTACTGGTCTCCCTTATTCGGAATCCCTACACATGTTGGACGTCTGCAGCACGTCTCCTGAATCCACACGCACGTTAGATGACATCTACGGCACGTATTCAGAAACACGACGCATATTGATGAAAAATACTGGCCTCTTATCTGGTCCACTCTTCACTGGTCCCCTCCCACTGGTTCCCTTTACTCGGAATCTCTATACATGTTGGACGTCTACGGCACGTCTTCTGAATCCACACGCATGTTGGACGACGTCTTCAGCACGTATTCTGAACAGTGCCAAGCGTGCGTTTTGATTTGTGCTGAAAATTTACGACCCCACCCTCCGAAGCGGAATTCGTCCGACCCCCTTCCTTTCTCTTCCACTGTTTTACTCCTTATATTTCCTGATTTCTTCAAATGCATTTTGAACCATTCAATTTCCAGAAGCGGCTTCGACACAATAGAACAATGAAAAGAGGTCACTGAACAATGCATGCTTTGATAGCACAATAAAATTCTTTAAACTTTTGAATGCCATTTTTCAATACTTTAAAATAAGCCCTGATTTGGTGTTTGTCACTGAGACGTGGTTGTCTTCAAAAACCTCGAACTCTGAAATCACCGACAAACTTCCATACAAGGCATATCAAAGTGATCGCAAAGGCCGAAGAGGTGGAAGGGTCTGCTGTTTGTTAAAAGGCACTATTCAACTAATTATTTCTGCTCCCTCGTCCTGCCTTAAGTCAGATGTTCTCTGTCTTAACGTGCTTGACGAAAGCAAGCCTCTATCGCTTAGATTTATACTGGTATACAGACCGCCAAATTCATGCGCTGAAGATGATGATGCATTGATTAATCGTCTGTTGAGCTTATGTGTTTCAGGGATTCAAACCGTATTACTTGGTGACTTCAATCTTGATATTGACTGGTGCTCGCATAAAGCATATAATTATGTAGCAGCTAAGTACTTAGAGTTATTTACGTGCCTTGGATTAACTCAGCACGTCACTGAACCTACGCGAGACAGTTCAGCTTTAGATATAGTATTGTCTTCAGCACCAATTATTAAAAATCTTTCATCCTCCATTTGCAGCATATGACCACAATAGTCTATCCTTTGAAGTTTGCATCTCCCAGCAAGAGCCAGTAAAGATTCCTCTACCTAATTTTATGAGGGCAGACTTCATTTCTTTGTCTCGCTATTTTAATTCCGTGGACTGGTGGAGTGTTTTCCAAAATTACTCCTCTGTGGAAGATCTCTACACGCGATTTTGTGGTATTGTGCGCGCTGGGTTATACTACTTTGTACCAGTAGAATTTAGGGCATCTAGGCAAGTAACTTACCCTACTCATATCCGAAATCTTATAGCTCAAAAGGAACGATTGTTTTTATCGTCTTCTCAAACAAATCTCAAGTCAACAAATTCTCGATCTTTTGACAATTACAAAGAAGTTTGCTCCGAACTTGATCACCATCTAAGGAGATTCGTCAAATTTAAGGTGAAGAGAACTACCACCGGATCGAGTCCAAAATGTATTTTCTCTCTAATAAAGAGCAAAATAAAGCTGCAATCGAGTTTGCCAACACTGCAAGATATCGAAGGGAACGTTTTCTTGTCTCCTACTCAGAAAGGTGAGGCCCTTGCGGCATCTTTCGCCTCAGTATTCTCTTCTAGTGAAAGGATTCTCTGCGATGTAGCCATGGAACGCTATCGTCAACCCACCTTGTGAAATAGTGGTGCATCCCCATGAAGTGTTGAAGGTATTAAAATCCTTCAAACCTTCCACCTCCCTAACGTCTGATGGCATTCCGCAGATAATCTACAGTAAATGCGCACTTTCTTTATATAAGCCTCTTACTATGGTCTTCAACACTTCTTCACTGTTTGGTGAAATTCCATCTGTCTGGAAAACTTCGATTGTTACTGCTATTCCTAAGAGTTCTGAGTCGACCTTGGTATCTTCTGTTCGGCCAAAAAGCATTATTCCTACTCCTTAAAAAATTACGGAACTCATACGGAATAGGATTAGCTCACATTTCATGAAAAATTCTTCAATCCCAGCGCAGCAGCATGGCTTTACTGCAGGAGCCTCTACTATAACGCAACTCCGTGACTGCGTTTTTGATTGGAGCCTTGCCATGAACGATGGTTGTTCCGTTGATGTCATCTATTTTGATATATTTAAAGCTTTTGATAAGATGAACCACGAAAAGCTGCTTTTAAAGCTTTCAGCTTAAAAAGGTTTCTGCTAAGGTGGGTTCAGTCTTATTTAACTGAGAGACATGTGTGCTAAAGGTTGAAAACTCATTTTCTAGTGTATATCCATGGCCTAGCGGTGTTCCTCAGGGAGGAGTGCTTTCTCCTATACTGCTCCTTGCTTATACGTATGACATCCCTACTTACTTGAAGACCAACCTCCTTGTTAAAGTTTAAATGTACGCCTATGATATCAAAATTTATGGTGTATATAACGAATCTAATCAGCCAGAAATTTAAAAAGCTCTTTATCTTTCCATCACAAGAGTGATGGAGTGGGCGTCAGCCTGAGAGATTCCTGTAAACCTGTCTGAAACTTGTGTCCTTCATATTGGAAATGCTAAACGAGTGGAATACAAATTTAAGGATGTGGCTAAAAAATATACATTGAAAAAAAACAAAGAACAAACATTGAAGAGGTACGCGATCTTGGAGTTTTATCAAATTCGACTTATCATTTGAAGGTCATGTGAACCTAATTGTTCGCAAGGCATTTGGTGCTGTTTTCACAATATGCAGGAATATTAGTTGTAGTAATCGGCAAGCATTCATTAAACTATATAAAGCCTACGATATACCTGTTTAGGAATATGGATCACAAATTGGAGTCCAGCGACAAAGTAGCTTCAAAGTAAAATAGAAAAGGTGCAGCAAACATTCACTCGAATTGTAATATGTAAATGCTTCCCAAACTCCGACTATCCACGTGCTGTGCCTGATTATAGGAGAAGGTTAAATATTCTCAAACTTGATAGGTTGTTATACCGTAGAACAGTAAATGATCTCATCCTTGCCTTTAAGATACTCAGAGGAGAAACGAAATTGAAACCACGTAAATATTGGGTTTTTAGGCCAGTAGCGGACGTGTTAATTTACTGTTGTTACGTACTATCAGAATGGATACAAGACGAAGCCCCAAGATACTCAGGTTTTTGTTGTGCAAGGTGGTTGGAGATGCTACCTATAGATGTGCTTGAATCAAATCATAGTTCTGTCACAACGATGTTTTGTTGCGATCAAAACTTCTAGCGCCAGGCGGGACTCGAACCCGCACCTCCCTATGACCGGGCGGGAATGCTCTACGCCTTTACACCACCGGCGCCGTTTGATCGAACGCAACATCCCCACCTCGTGGGACCGATCAGCAGTCACCCGTATCCGGGACGACCTGGCCGCTGATATCAGCATGGAACCAGTCAAGCTGATGGTCTTGATAGAAACAATTCAAATCAGTTTCCTTAAGCCTCAAGTGGCTGGTATCGAGGTAGTAAGCTGTCACAACGATGTTTTGCTGCGATCAAAACTTCTAGCGCCAGACGGGACTCGAACCCGCACCTCCCTCTGACCGGGCGGGAATGCTCTACGCCTTTACACCACCGGCGCCGTTTGATCAAACGCAACATCCACACCTCGTGGGAACGATCAGCAGTCACCCGTATCCGGGATGACCTGGCCGCTGATATCAGCATGGAACCAGTCAAGCTGATGGTCTTGATAGAAACAATTCAAATCAGTTTCCTTAAGTCTGAAGTGGCATTCCCGCCCGGTCAGAGGGAGGTGCGGGTTCGAGTCCCGCCTGGCGCTAGAAGTTTTGATCGCAACAAAACATCGTTGTGACAGCTTACTACCTCGATACCAGCCACTTGAGGCTTAAGGAAACTGATTTGAATAATAGTTCTATTTTCAGAACGCGACTGAAAAGAATCGATCTGCTATCGGTTCTTAGAATTGAAGACTTTTAATTACTATTTTTTTTTCTCACTAGTACGGCATTATTTTTATTGCTGTTCCAGGACTACAATCCATTTTGCTGATCCCTCCACGCTACATCTGCCTCTGTGACACGGGCTTCATCAGCTGCTACGGCTAGTTGCCACATACAGTCTTGTTTGGTTTTGGATTGTGTTCTCACACCGATTTTTGGTAGCACTATGTCTGCTGTTTCTAGTGCTTTTAGTGATTGCAGTTACTCAGAGGTTCATTTGCTTTTTACTTATTCGTAATCCGATTCTATAAGCTTATTTTGATACATTCCGTATACAGCTGCGGCTGAACATAATTCAGATCTATGGAGGCATCATAGAGAGGAAGCGTAATGAAGCAAATGCTCGCCTGGGTATGACCGGTTATGCGCCCGGACTCCTAGGTGCTCTCCTCTCGTCAAGGGGCTCGAAAGTGATTGCCTCGCCACTTGGAATCACTCCATAGCCATACTGAAATATGACGCACTCTTGTAACACTATGACTTTATCAAATTTTATTTAATTAAATAAGTTTGACCAATTTGAAACAATTAGATGTAGTATTAGACTCTATCGCTCTTTTTTGGAGTACGCTATTTTTGTTCAGTCGTCTACATCGTGTCTTCTGAGCAGCTTCATAAGAAAGCTGTCTTATCTAGTTGCAACTCATAGTGTTACCAAAACTACCAAACTCCTAATATCTATTTTGTTTAGGTTAATTGTTTTTAAGTTAGTCTGGACTGTGTTGACTAACAATGTTCATTGCTGTTTTTAATAGGCGCACTTCTGGTGCAGTAATAAATAAATAAATAAATAAAATCATGATGAGGTCGTACCTTTTTCTTCGAATAGCAAGCGACGAGATATCAAAATTTTTATTGCGTACAGGGGCAGGCGGTATGGTGGAGTACTCATACCCATGAAGCCTTATCCAGAGCTTTCTATTAAAGTTGTTCTGCACTGCTTCAAGTTTTACTATGCTGCGACTTGAGGACGGATTACATACAGTTGCGCCATAATCATGATGTGGTCGTACATAATAGAACTTATACGCTGAAACTAAATGTTTCACTTAATTAGTGCTCAAAAATTTAAATATGTTATGGACAGTTCTATTGGCTTTGATCACAGTGAGAATCAAAGAGGAGTTTGGGGTCAATAAAGAAACCTAGATCTTGAACGGTATCGGTGCTGCTGAGTTGGGACTCTCCAATGTAATAAATGTGGATATTGTCAGGACTTCCAACATGAAGCGGCTTCGTTTTATGTGAGGAGAGTGGAAGCTTCCACGTCGCGGCCATTCAGCGACAGCGTTAATAGCAGATTGGAGTGCAATACAGTCCTCAGTCTTTTCGATGTTTTTGTAGATCTTTACATTGTCTTCAAACATTTTGCAAGACACATTTATTTATTTATTTATTCATGCGCCCATGGAGAGCACGCTAAATTTAAGTGATCCATGGCTCAACAACAAGAGAAAGAGCGCAAGTGACAAAACGAAGGGAAACGATTAAACTAGTTAGACAAACAAACCGATCAAACGAAAAAAACAATTACAATTGTGGAATGTTAAGATAATGCTATTCATGCTCTTAAAACAAGTTGGCAGATAATAGAGATTACTCGCCAAATGGACCGAATCGGTTCAAGTGTCCTAATGCGATCACCTTTAGCTGCGATTTTTTTTCGTGGTTTTCCGGGAACGAGGTTAGAATATCCTCCATGATTTGACAAAACGTTTCTGTCGTGTAAGCTGAGCGCAGGCAAAAGATGATCGAGAAGAGAGGAAAAATGTTATATACCATCATTATACATTTGAATTACTTTTAGTATTTCAGAAGTATAGATGAAAAAAAAGGAGATGAAACTCTACCTTGCGGCACTCCACTTGTAACTTGATATGATTCTGAGAATAAGTCATTGATTCTGACTTGAAGAGACCTTCTCTCACAACTCTATGGTGCAGGCCTGTTCTGTGTAGCCTAGCAAGTAGAAGATCAAAAGGAACCTTGTCAAAGGCCGTAGAAAAATCAAAATAAACGACATCAATATTAATTTTGCGGTCTACCGCACTCGTTCAATCATTAAGGGCAGCAAGCATCGCAGTTTCTGTAGATCTCCCTGATCTGAATCCATGTTGACGCCAGGTAAAACGTCGTTAGATTCAATATGCTTGATGATAGCCTTTTTCAGCACCTTTTCAAACACTCTACAAAAAACTAACGTAATGCTCATAAGCCTATAGTTGGATGATAGAGAGAAAGTTGGCTTCTTAGGAATAGGAGTGACGTATGAGCACTTCCATCTCTCGGGCACGATGCCGTGCATGAAACTGAAACTGAATATGTGTTCCAGAGGCTAAGCAACCGCAGCTGCTATATTACGAATAAAGTATGGAGGAAGCTGATCAGGTGTCCAGGAAAAGTGGGTGAAAGGTTGCGTAACATTTCGTAAATATCTTCCTTATAGAACCACACTTCACTGTCTCTTAGCGATGGAATACAAATATCTAATTCAGCGCGGGAGTTCTGAATGTGGTTAGAAAAAGACTTCACAAAGTTTTTAGCTAATATAACTGCCTTCGCTGAATTAGTATATGCTGAACTGCCATTCTCATCATTTAATACAGGAATTTGAACTTCTGCTTCTTCTTCAGCGTTTGTCCATCTTCGTCGCGGGGTCCGCTCTTCTGGTGTTACGACGCTACCTTTCCCGATCCCGCGCTTGATCAGGGTGGATACCAGTTATTTTCATGTCCTTGTGTAACGTATCAGACCAAAGCTGCTTCGGGCGTCCTCTAGGCCGCTTTCCAGATACTTCCAACTCAGGGGCTATCTTGCGGACGCGGTCTTCTTTCCCACACAGAACGTGGCGGTACCATCGCAAGCGAGCTTCGCGCATCTTGTCCGCTATCGGCGCGACACCAAACTTCTGCCGAATAGCATCATTTCGAATGCGGTCCATGCGCGTGACTCCAGCCGTCCAGCGCAGCATCTTCGTCTCCATGAGCTGAGGCGCGTTTCAACTTCCTTAGTCGCAGGCCAACACTCAGCGCCGTACGTCGCTACCGGGCGCACGACGGCTCTGTAAATCTTCGACTTCAGGTGCTCTGGTATCTTCCTATCGCAGAGCACGCCAGTCAACGAACGCCACTTGGACCAAGCTGCACTCACGCGTGAGTTCACTTCACCCATCAGACCGCCGTCAGACGCTATTGCTGATCCCAGGTATTTTAAACGCCGAAGTGCGTGCAAGTTTAGTACCGCTAATCTTAATGGAGCCGGACTCGTTTACGTCAGTCGTTAGGTACTCGGTCTTCTTGACGTTCAATTTGAGTCCAGACGGTCGCACCAAACTGGCACCTGACGCGCGAGATCGTCTTTGTCTTCGGAAGCGAGCATCACGTCATCAGCATAAAGCAGCGTCCATGGAACAGACTGCTGAAGATCTCGCGTTATGGCATCCATGACGACAACAAAGAGGAGTGGGGAAAACGCAGAACCCTGGTGCACCCCAACAGAGATGGTGAACTCCATTGAGGTTCCAGCCGCAGCTTGCACTCTACTCTTTGGGCAACAGTAGAGCATTCGCACCCACTCTATGTGTTCTTCAGGTACGTTGTGTTGTCGTAAGGCGTACCATATAACCTCATGCGGTACGCGGTCGAAAGCCTTCTCCAAGTCGAGAAAGGCTATATGCACCGACTTCTGTTTCTCGCGACGCTTCTCCACCAGGAGTCGGTCGGCGTATATGACATCAATGGTCCCACAACCAGCTACAAAGCCGCACTGGTTGTAGGGCAGCTTGAGATTTCACGAATTCGTCTGTCGAGGATTCGCTCGAAGATCTTCATGCTGTGCGAAACAAGCGAATCGGACGGTAATTGGAGCAGTCTACAGGACTGCCTTTCTTCTTCCAAACCGGAGTCGTCGTACTGTTGTGCCAACACTCCGGTACTTTGCTCTCCTTTACTACCTGGTTGAAGAACTCAGCCAACTACTCAGCAGGATACCAGAGCTTCGACTTCCAAACATCGGCTGTCAGATCATCCGGCCCTGTCGCCTTACGGGCTTCATCTTCTTCAGCGCCGCTTCTGTTTACTCCACGGTGATCTTGTGAACGGGACCGTAAACAGAAGCCACAGAAGGAATGGCAGGATGAGGCTATTCCATAGAGGAAATTTCCTAAAGTAATCACGCCATCGCTCCAGCGCCTTTTTGCGGTCCCTCAGAAGATGGCTGCTCTCATCATTGATGCCAACGAACTTTTCAATATCCTCGGTTTGGCGATGGCGGGTCTCCGCAAGTCGGTATAAATACCGCTCACCACCGCGCGAAGCGAGCTTTCGGAAGACATCACCATAATGAGTGGCTTTCGGCTTTCTTTGCAGCCTTCTTTGCCTTCTGATACTCCTGCCAGTTGTCGGCTGTACTGTCGCCGAGAAACACATGATACAGCGACTTCTTCTCTCGAACCTTCGCTTTCACATCGACCGTCCACAGCCATGTCTTCTTGTCGACTTTGCCTTGTCCAGGCTTCGTAGTGCCGAGCTCCAATCGTGCAGCTTGGCGTATCGCATCGGTTGCTCTCTTCCTCTAGGCAACCGTACGCGAGAAATCACAGCTGCTTCCTTCTATTTCATTCGCCACCACTTGATTCTAGCTGCACCGCATCGCTCCATCTGCTTCAGCCTCGGAGGGGCGATCTTTAGGGTACAGATCAGCGGTCGGTGCTGTGGGGCGACCGTCTCATACGGCACGATCTTCACTTCTTTGACAATGCTCCGGTCACGATCCTTCACCAGCTCAAAGTCTATCTGAGACCTGGAGCTCCCACTATAACATGAAATGAGGTGGGAGTCGCGTTTTCGGAAGACGGTGTTCACAGTGGTGACGCTATGCGATTCCGAATACTCACGAATACGCTCACCATCGGGGTTATGAGACTCGTATCCGAAACCACCGTGACAGCTGTACCCGTCCTTCGCAAACGCAGAGAAGAAGTGATATAATCGCTTCTTAGCAGCGACAATGATCTTCATCAATCGATCATCAAAGCGCTCGACGCTTACAAACGAGTCACAAAATCGTACGGAGACGATTATTCTGACACCACTGGTGGTCTTGGAACTTTCACATAGAACTGCTTTGAAGCCACGTCCTATGTCCCATGACTTGCGGCACGCCCACCTCGTTTCCTGCACCGCACAGAAATCAACTCTCCTTCGCTCCAGTGCTTCAACCAACTCGCACGAGCGCCCGTCAACGTACCCACATTCAGCGTAGCCACGCGGGTCCTGCTTACGTTACGGGACTTTCGGACTAGCTCAGTTGCCCCCGATGCCGTCCTCGCATCAGGGACCCTCGCATACTTCTCACACTCGCCGGGCTCTGCGAGTGCGCGTCGGCTCCCGCGGAGGCCGTAGCACTATCTCGAGAAACTTGACTTATCATACACCATGTGATGTGACATGGGTCTTCGTAGGCCGGCCTGTCACAAGGGCCTGTCGCCTGCATTCGAGTGTCCGTGCTTAGCTTAGCTCACAGAGCCAGTGGCACCACATGGAGGAACGGACATCGCCACTGTTGTAACTGTGAGATATATCGGAGATCTGCATATGGATTGTACGATTGATTTAACCACAATAATTCCGCCCATGGTCTAGAACCATGACCGGCACCTATAAAAGGCCCGAGATTTTCTATGCTGTCACTTCTGTTCGTCTCCCGAATAAACTCTCCAGCCTGCTGTATTCGAGCCACTACAGCTACTAATGCAGGAATTTGAACGTTCGGCTTTAATCTCGAGTTCAGAAGTTTATAAAATGAAATTTTTTTTGGATTTTCAAGAACTTTACGTTCTATGTAGTTGTTATATTTTCGGAGTAAACGATCGAACTTATCACTAGCCTTAAATTTGTCAACGTTTACCGGAATAGGATTTTTTTGAGATTCATTCCAAGCTTTCTCTTTAAGGTTACGAAGACGGCGAAGATTTGGTGAAATGTTATCATGAAGTGAAGTTTTTTCCTTGGTAGGATTGAACTGAACTGTAGAACTTATAGAAAGAATTCGCACTTGTCATTCTACTTTCATTCATTCATTCTTCTAACCCGATTCTTTCTATGAGCGAGTTCATCTCCTTCTGATAGCTGTGCCACACGAGTCGCACACAAAACTTTTACCGAATAACTTTCTGTGATCGAGTTCATCTTCTTCTTATAGCTGTGCCACACGAAAGCACACAAAACTTCTGCCGAATAACATCATTTCGAATGCGGTCCATGCGCGTGACTCCAGCCGTCCGGCATCTTGGTCTCCATGACGGTGAGGCGCGTTTCATCTTGCTTAGTCGCAGGCCAACACCCTGCGTTAGATTGCTACTGGTCCGGCAACGGTTCCATAGATTTTTGATTGCGCTCTGGTATCTTCCTATCGCAGAGCACACCAGTCAGCGAGCGCCACTTGGATCAAGCTGCACTCACGCGTGACTTCACTTTAACCGTCAGACCGCCGTCGGAAGCTGCTGCTGATTCCTGGTACTTGAACCTCGAAGTGGGTTTAAGCTCAGTACCTTTAATCTTATTGGAGCAGGACTCGTTGGTTAGGTACTCGGTCTTCTAGACGTTCAGCTTGAGTCCGAACATCGCCAGGCGATCACACCAAGCTTGCACCTGCCACTCGAGATCACCGGTGTCTTGGCAAGCCAGCATCACGTCGTCAGCATAAAGCAGCGTCCATGGAACAGGCTTATGAAGATCTCGAAAGATCTCTAACGTCATTTATGACGGCAACAAAGGGGAGCAGGAAGAACGCAGAACCCTGGTGCAGCCCAACAGAGATGGGAAACTCTATTGAGGTTCCAGCTGCAGTTTGTACTCTATCTTTCGGCAAGATTAGAGCATCCGCACCCACTCTATAAGCTTCTTGGTTACGTTGTGTTGTTGCGAAGCGTACCATACAACATCACGCGGTAAGCGATCGCAGGCCTTTCCAAGTTGAGGAAGGCTATATACACCGCCTCCTGCTTCTCGGGATGTTTGTCCACCTGGAGGCGGACGGCGGGTATGGCATTAATGGTGCTACAGCCAGCCAGGAGGCCGCACTGATTGTCGTAGAGCTTGACGATTTCACGAATTCGTCTACCGGGAATTCGTTCGAAGATCCTCATGCTGTGTGAAAGCAAGCGAATTGGACAATAGTTGGAGTAGCCTGCAGAACTATTCTTCCAAATCGGAATCGTCGTACAGTTGTGTCAACACAGCGGTACTTTCTTCTCCTTTACTACTTGGTTGAAGCACTTGTCCAACCACTCAGCAGAATACCATGGCTTCGATTTCGATAAATCGATCGCTTGCTCTTGTCGGTCTCCAGGGCTACTGTTTTCTCCACGGTGATCTTGTGAACGAGAACGTGGACAGAAACTACGGAAATGATGGCCGGATGAGAAAGTTCCATGGTGGAAGCTTCCCCAAAGTAATCACGATATCGCTTTAGCGGCTTTTTGCTGTCTTTCGGAACAGAAGATGGCCGTCCTCATCGTTGACGTCGAATAACATTTCAATATCCTCCATTTGGCGATGGCGGTTCTTCTGGTTAGTAAGTCGGTATAAATACCGCTCACCATCGCGCGACTCGAGGATTCCATAGACATCCTTGTAATGAGTGGCTTTTGCAAAAGCCACGGCTTTCGTTGCAGCATTCTATGCCTCCTGATATTTACATTCGCCAGTTATCGACTGTTTTGTTGCCGAGAAGCACATGGTAAAACGACTTCTTCTCTAGAAGCTGCGCTTTCATATAGTCCGTCCACAGGCATGTTTGCTTGCCGACTTTGCGTCGTCCAGCACCGTAATGCCGAGTTCTGGCCTTGCCATTCGGCGTATCGCATCGGTTGCGCTCTTCCAAGTTTCATCGACAGTCAGCAACCGGTCGCGAGAAATCACATCTGCTTCCTTCTCCTTCATTCGCCACCACTTGATTCTTGGTGCAACGCATGCTCGATCTGCTTCACCATCGGAGGGACGATCTTTAAAGTGCAGATCAGCAGTCGATGCCGTGTGGTGGCCTTCTCGTAGACGCGACCTTCGACTTTAAAGGAAAAAACTTTGGTCACGATCCTCCACATGGGCAGTCTATCTGAGACTTGAAACTCCCACTATGATAAGAGACGAAACGGGAGTCGCGTTTTCGTAACAGGGTGTTCTCAATGGTGAGGTTATGTGATTCTGTGATTTGACTCAAGAGTACGCTCACCATCGGATTTACAAAACCCGCATCCGAAACCACCATGGCTATACCCCTCTTTTCGATGCACCTACGTGACCATAAAGTTCACCAGTAGTCAGAAGCTTACGTCGAGAAGAAGTGATAAAGTCGCTCCTTTGCGGCGACTACGATCTTCATGAATCGATCGTCAAAGCTTCCGACATGTACAAAGGAGTCTCGGAAATGCTCGTAGAGGATTATTCCGACACAGCTGGTGGTCGTGGCACATCCTCATAGAACGGCCTTGAAAGTCACGTTCTATATCTCTAGACTTGCAGCAGGACCACCTTTTTTCCTGAACCGCACATAAACCAACTGTTCTACGCTAAAGTTCTTCAACCAACTCACACGAGCGGCCCGTCAACATACCCACATTCAGCGTTAGCTGTGGGGGTTCTGCTTACTTTACGGGACTTTCGGAGAAACACAGGTGAGAACCGATGCCGTCCTCGCAGCGGGGACCCCCGCATGCTTCTCACACTCGCCGTGCTTTGCAACTGCTCGTCAGTTCCTGCTGATGCCGTAGCACAATCTCGAAAAATATGACTCATCAAACACCATGTGATCTGACATGAGGTGTTCGTAGGCCGGCTGTCACAACGGGCTGTCGCCTGCAATCGAGTATCCGTGTTCAGCTTAGCTCACCAAGCGAGCAGTTTCCAGTGGCACCGTGTGGAGGAACGGACATCACTACCTCCGCGTCACACATTGGCTACCAGCTGTATTCTGTATTTAGGATACCAATCCAGAAATGTTGCGCTTTCCCAAATTGCACGGATGTGAGGCAGCCAGCCAGAAGGAATTCTTCTAGACTGCACCAATTTTACGCTCGGCTTGCAGAGTGGCCAACCAAGTCGTCCATCTTCCGAAACGGTGGAATGATGCAGCTTGCAGCGCAAAGCAGATAATTTTAATTGTCTGCTGACCACCGCAACTTAATAGATGTAATAGATAAAATGCACGTTAAGAAGCACTCGCAATAATGTGGTGAATTCGAATGCTTATGGCATCACATGAAAGTGCTAAATCTCGTGGACCATTATACGTTAGGTTCTACCAGCTCAATAGTGGTCTAGCCAAAAGCGAATTGAAGCCCTGGTGTTGCAGGCTTGGCCCTGAATTCTTAAAACTCACCAGGGAAGCCTCTCAGGCGTATGCCTGAACTGTGAAAGCGAATACCACTGTGAGATGCTTCACCCTTCAAATAGTAGGAAGGGGCGAAGTCCTCAAACCTAGGGTGCTAGGGTCCCTCAAAGTTTACTATCGGATCGCATGCACTTGCACGAAGGTTTGATCGGCAAAGCGAATACCAGAGTGAGATTATTCTCCACCCTTCAATTAGTAGGAAGGAATGTTCCATTTTTGCAAAGTCTTGAACCAAAAGAGCAATGGGCCCTCAAAGTTCACTATGGGACCACGTTCACACGTGCTAACCTGCCGTAATCGGCCGAAATTTCAAAAATGAATACCATATTCGTAATCAGCGCCCCAGATAACCCTTTTAGGCAAAGTTTGGGTAAATTTTTTTCCACCACTCCTCGACCTCGACCAAGGGGCCAGAGGTCGTAAAAGTTCAATAGTGCCGCCTCAGATTCACCTTTGACAATCGAATACTCAAGGGAGCGTACTCTCATGTCACGGCGAACCATCGTGATCAACTTTTTGAAAGATATCTCCGCACCCATATCTTCAATAAAAATCTCTCTATATGGAACATTTTTTAATTGGTCGCCTCACCAGACAACTGGACTTGTGCAACGATCGGATGCCCTTCTTTGATCATGTGGAACACATGCTAGATGACATGAGATTAACTGGTTAGCCATTCTCGGCTTGTGGACTGGTGCCATCATATGCTCTTCTAATTGCTTTATTTATATCTAGCTGGGAAGGTCCACTCCCCATGTAGCCAAGGGCCCTATCAAAAATCAGCAGAAAATACAAAGTGTCGCATTTGGAGGGAGCAGCTGATGAAATCTCTCACTGAACACGCACTTCTCAGCCTATAGTGGAATATATGCATAAGGAAAATTGGGAAGGTGAATGATACCAAAAAAGGAATGAACACTAAAAATGCAAAATTACCTCAAGGTCAAGGAGTCGAACGTGCGAGCATGTGCCTGCGGTGCGCCGACACTACCGCTGAGCCGCCGAGCTGCTTGCCTCGACGACGCAGCCAGACATATTCCACCATTTCTCTTATCTCCAACACGCACGCACACGTTAGATGTTGACAGTGCAATACATTCTTGTATGTTGAGGGCCCCTATTTCCTTGGGTTCAAGAATTTTGCAAAAATGGAATATCCGTACTTGCTAACTGAAGGGTGGAGAATCTCACTGTGGTAATCGTTTTTGCCGATCCAACCTACGTACGAGTACAAGCGATCCCATAGTAAACTTTAAGGGTCCTTAGCTCCCTGGGTTTAAGGACTTTTCAAAAATGGAACGTGTATTCCTACTATTTAAAGGGTGGAGAATCTCACAGTGGTATTCGTTTTCGCAGTTCAGACATACGCCTGAGAGACTTCCCTGGTCAGCAAGGTGATCAATCGATAAGGGAATGAACCAACGAAAAGTATTGCGTAGCTCTTGCTATAAAACTCCTTCAGCGATTTATCCTACAATTGAAATTCGTGGCGAATAATCCAGAGTGCCAACGAAAGAACAACCTTACCGTTAGTCTTACGATTAGTCATGTTTTTCTTCTACGAGCTGGTAGTAGACTATCAGCATAAATTTAGGATATCACGGTCAAAGGCGATGTTTATAATTCTTATGTGGTGAGGGTTAATTCTCTATTTTGGTTCTCGAGTCGCAGTTGTTCAAGGAATACATACCGATTAAGAAGGTGAGCTGTTTGTTAATCCTACTATCCCACTATATAAAAGTGCTGTCTGTCTGTTCGTCGTCTGGCCTTCATGTCATGTCATAAGTGTTCAGCTTCAGAAGAAGTGTCGCCAATATCTCGAAACAAGTGTTTGAATGCAGAAGACGTGTCACCGAAGTCAGTAAAGAGGGACCCCATTACAGAGGAGACCAGTAGTAAGGCACCAATGAAAAAGGACCAGTCAAGGGAGAACAATATGGGGAGACCAGTAAAGGGAAGATCAATAAAGAGGGGCTAGTGAAAGGGGGACCTGTAGAGAAGGACCAGTGGCGCAATCCTAGTTGGTGGTGACGGCTTTTAATCGATTTCCATACAATGAAACACAATAAATAGGCAATAGCAAATATGAATAAGTAAACTACTAGGTTGTCCCATAAGTCCCCGCCGTTTTGTCAACGATTCATTGCGGATTTCGCCGGTGGTCTCTTGCACAGCGCTATATAGCTTTCGAAAGAGAATGATTTGCTCTATCAGAGTATATATTGTATTCCTTGGTGCAATCCCAAGCGGGGGGGGGGCAGTCCATTATGAAGGTCTTACTTAGATCTCATCGGCGGCTGCCGTGGTTGTTGCGTGGCTGAAGTGAACACGGCAGCCGCCGGTTGATCTGCAGGTTTGCGGGATACTGTAGCGGACGGCTGCTGTCGATGCGTCGTGGATCGCGCTGTGACGCCTTGTATGCCAGCGATGGCTGCCTCAGCAAGCGGGCCGTGAGGCAGTGGATGTTGAGCTGCTCCATGGGAGGAAGGTCGGGGGTTCGGTTCTGCAACGTTGCGTGCTTTTTGCATTTCAATTGAGTGGTTGAGATTTGAGGGGTTTTGACGTCATTGAGCGGCGTTTTCTAGCCTGGTTCTGCTGGTGCTGCTGCGGGCTCTCCCTGAGCGACGAAAGCCGTTTCCACACGAGCAGCTTGGATGGCAACGACCCTGGAGTCCTTTCCCTAGCCTGATTCTGCGCTTGAAGAGCGCAGAATCCAGCTGCGGACTCCCCCTGAGCGACGAAGGCAATTTCCACACAAGCAGCATGGATCGCACCCACCCTGGAGACCCTTCCCTAGCCTGATTCTGCGCTAGAAGAGCGCAGAATCCAGCTGCGGACTCCCCCTGAGCGACGAAGGCAGTTTCCACACGAGCAGCTTGGATCGCACCCACCCTGGAGTCCCTTCCCTAGCCTGATTCTGCGCTCAAAGAGCGCAGAATCCAGCTGCGGACTCCCCCTGAGCGACGAAGGCAGTTTCCACACGAGCAGCTCGGATGGAAGTCAAAATCTATTCCGATCTGGTTTTAGCAGCCATTGTTCCACTCCCTTTTGCAATGCAATTTCGACATATACCTGCTGAATACGAATTCCATACGTATATGAATCGCTCTCTCCAAAGCATTCGCTAAGGGGTGCTGCGAGACCACGCGGCAGCTGACACGTCACAACGCGTCAGCCTGTGCAGAAACGCGCTCCGATGACGGATGATCTGCAGGTCTTCGGGATACTGTAGCATGATTTGGCACATTGCCACGGCAGCCGCCGATGAGGTCTAATGGCTATCCCTTATGAATTGTTAATGGTAGCTGTGCATCAATACACACAACATGCAATACAACATATGGCCTAACTTACCTGATCCCCCTTGGAAATGTGCGAGCGTTACGCTGAAACATTAAAAAGATTTCATTATGGGAGTGTGCACGGTGCAGGGGGGCTCAATCTTGCCCAAGATCATTCATCGGCGCGACGTCTTATTCGTTAATGTCAGAGCCTGTATCTCACTCAGCCCTAACACTCCCCCACCCCCACCCCCCGATTAAGGCAGTGCGACAGGGGGTGTAGCCGCTGTTCTGAGAACCGAGAACTTCTGTTTTGCTTGCGGTTCAGTAAGGCAGCCGTTTGACTCTCGGTAAAGCCTAACGGGTTGGAGGTGGGCGAGCAAGGGGATGAGAGGGAGATCGCACGCCCCACATCAGGGGCGGGTGTACCTCCTGACCGTTCCCCACGATGAATTGGTGCGATTACGACCGACGACCGAATCAGGAACCAGTATCGACTGATATTGTCATTTTTTCTTCATGTTGGGTGTTTGTTCATTTGTTTTTCTGACATTTAGATAACGCCTTTTGCAGGGCATGCAAAAAATTTTGCCTTCAGACTAGGAAGCCATGAAATAAGATCTCCAATAGAAAGGCTTTTCAGCAAGTGAACAAAATCGATGAGGCGCTCACGATAGCCATTAGAACTAATCACTTGCTCCGCTGGCAATATGCCAGCTCCTGCTGGAGTACCACGCAAACTTGCACATCAATCCGTGCCGAGACTGCTTTCGTCGCTGAGGGGAACATCGGAGATCGGTTGTGCGCTCTTCGAGCGCACAACTCGGCTAGGCAAGGGACTCCGGGTGTGGGCCATCCAGGCGGCTCGTGCCGAGACTGCTTTCGTCGCTGAGGGGGACATCGGAGATGGGTTGTGCGCTCTTCGAGCGCACAACTCGGCTAGGGAAGGGACTCCAGGGTGTAGTGCGTCCAAGGTGCTCGTGCAGGAACTGCTCCCGTCTCCCAGTGCTCTCCTGTAGCGGCGGTGGAAGAGCCGCGATCCGCCACCGACCGCTCAACGACCCTCCTCCATATCGACTGACCATGGTGTCGGTGGATATCGAAAATGGCCACGTCGATATGACGTGATATGATATATGTTACATCAGGAGAATCTGGTTAGATCTAAGTAAGACCGGCGCTCACTACCTATGAATACTACTGTTTTTTTTTTACCTGACGTCGACCGTTTAAGGATGGGGAGTGAAAGTAACCTGTGGTCATTCTGCTAAGGTCTTCAGGTTGCTCATGCAGAAGGGCGTGAGAGGGTTGTAGAGCAATCTGAGCGATGGAGGAGACACAAGCTCACTGAACAGCCCGGAGAGGATGCAGGTGTTCAGCATAGGGAAGTTTGAAGATTTGCTTCGTGTCACAACAGGACGCAGCTAATCCTAAAGAGTGGCGCGTTAGAAACTACTGGAGAGGGAAAAAGCTAGATAAGGGAAGAGCTTCATCGATGTGACCTTAGGTTGAGGAAGCTCACATCTCCGAGGCACTTCGTTAGGCGTCTCGGAACACTTTTGAGACATAATACGTGTGGAAGGCTACATGACGATGGGCATATCTTGAAAAAATAAGTTTGTCGATCAACAGAGCAAAAATTCTCTTTGGGTAGTCGCATCCTCGAGGAAGACCTCTTGCAAGGAAGGCTGACACATTCTTTGCACGGATCCACAAAGCAATTATGATGAGAACACAACAGCCGTCGACGTCATAAGTGACAACAAAATGATAAACAGCAACGAAGAGAAACGAAATGGACGCATTCACTTCGTCTCTCGGCATTGTTGTTGCATATTCACGCATAGAGGTAAATATGCAAACTGGAACTGGACCGTTGATTGGTGAAAGCAGGCACTCTAACAAGCACCTAATCGTAAGACAGTGGGCAACGATGGTCATTTTCAAGCCAAAGTGCTTGCCTTATGAGTTTGATAGAGCGAACTTTATGCCTGAGGTGTGAATTAGCGGACCTACTGCGGAGTTTGTGTTTCAGAAATGGATACTACTCAGCTAATCACTAACCTTCTCAATGTGGGGCTTCCGGACAAAGGACTCACAAAAACGGTGTCTGAAAGCGAAATAATGGATGTTCTGGGTGAGATAACACTTGAGACTTCGGCGCAATGCGTGTTAGCGAGGCACGCAGTTGTGATGACGCCTTTTCTTTGACCGTTTTCATACCGCAGTTTCATCATTCAACAGAATCCAGGAACTGGGGTTGACCAGCAAAGCGCAATGTCCTTTCCTATCTCGAGCTGTACACTACGAGGAAATGCCCCCCCCCCCTAACGTATAGCGCAGAAACATCTATGAATTTTCAACTTTTTAACAACTGGATTATGTGTTGCCGCTGAGTGGATGTCAATGGCATATTTACAGACATGCAGAAGAAGCATATTCAGAAATAAAAAGCATGTATATATATACATAAATATTCTCTTAATACTGTGATCGCTCACTTTTCGTCCATCGTTTTCTCGTTGATGACAAATTAGCTAGTACTCGTTTTTCAAAAGTGATAGCTTATCGCGTACTAAGAAGGTCAGCGGAAAAATGGCAAGAGCAAGTACGAGCATTAGCGTCCGCAGACAACAGATCGTTGAATTTTGTCGGAAGGAAGTCTTACAGCGGAGCCCAGATGAGGTGGTGACTAATATGTACCTATAGCTCACGGCAGACTGTCGCTTTAGTTCACCTGTTCACAATTCACAGGTGAGAGGTTTCTGATGTCGAAATTTCTAATTCGCCCACTCTTTCGAGTTGAGCATTGGACCTGCCGTAGTCACAATTCAAACTGAAGGAAGAACTTCAAAGGCTACGAGATGAAAGTGCACAGCGTGGCGACGCATTTCGTAGTTTAATTGCAAATGGTCTGGTGCTACGAAATCATCACTGGTCACTTGCTCTTACCGATTCTGCAAGGACAGGTTGTCAATGTACCGTTGCTGCAGAAGATTGTCATAGTAGTGGAGTTCAATCCGAGAACGACAGTATAAGAGACGAAGCAACTGTTAGAATGAGCTGGCTTACATACCGTGAGATTGCCTCTTGAATAATGACCGCGGTTATGTGAACGAACGAATGGGATCTACTGCGTGGTCACAGATCCAACAGCACCCTTCATAAGATGAGTTCAAGAAAATGAAAACTAGGTACACTTGATCGAATCCTTTATAGGAAATACAGCAGTCGAACTAGAGCTCAGAAGAATTTCCACACATGACTTGAGCAAAGGATTCACCGGCTGCTTACGATTGCGCTATGGACGCGATTCTACCTGTACCGTTGATATATACATAGGGTGTCTCAAAAAATGTATACATTACTTGAAAGTTGATAACTTTGCTCACAGTATAGGTACTGAAGAAGTTATAGGCTCATACGCCATACACTCGTCTGAAATTTTGCATTTTACACTTGATTGATTGTGCTTCGCTTGAATACATGTTATAAACCCTTCAAAAAGTGGCCGTTTTGATTGATTTGCGCATCTTGTAGGGTTTAAAACTTAATAGCACACTATGGTTTGCGGAAAATGCGGGGTGTCTTACAAAATACAGGTACTGTTTGTAAGGTATTAACATTGCTGCGGTCGAATCTTTTGAAGACATTTGGGGCTCATATGAAAGCTCAGTTACTTCATCAGTCCACAGAGTGCATCATGTAAGATGGGGCTCCTGCCCACATTTAAATCGTGCGACCAATGAACTCGCATGTCACGTATGTTTCACATGATTGTCAAGTTCTAAACGTTAAAACAAGCACAGCACAGGTTAATCTGGCCAAGTATGTTGTAGCTATCGCTACAATGTAGATAGAGGTTTCTCTTTTCATTTATTCTACTTCTGATATAGTTCAATCGATATTGACTTCTCAGATTCCATATCTGCTGGCTGATCTTGAATATTACAGCGGAGGCCTGCATTCCACAGCGCAACCGCCGTCGCCGCTCACCGTATAAAAGGGGCTCAGATGCTCGAGGAGAGGACTCTCGTCTCGCGTCTCAATACTTTGGGCTCTCTCGACTCGCGGTCTCGAGGTCTCACGGAGTCGCACGCACCTCTTCCGCGACTCACGCATTCGGAACGCAAGGACTTCGTCGCGCCGGGCTCAATACCAACCCTCAATATCGCCTACGACCTGCCCCTCAATACCGGACGACGACGGCTGTTTGGTAGTAGATTACGTACACTATTTTGTGGATAATAAATATTATTAATATTGCCTTCTTCAAGACCGTCCCAATATCCGCGTGGCGATACAATAAAGGCGAGCAGCGGTCCAATACTCATAGAAGAAGAGCAATATTTGGGTGCATCGGCCGCTCGAAGAACTCGGACAATATCTGGTGCATCAGGTCGATTTATCGTCCCTTTCGTAGATAGTCAAAAATCTAAGGCGGTTTTCTTCCAATATTGGATCTTTCTTTAACCGCACTACTTTTGCCAATAAGGATTTTCTATCGCCTTATTCCTCTTATCCTCAAGTTCTTCTCCTCAATATCGACCAATAACCGGATAGATTCGTGGGTCAATATCTCCTGTACAATATCATGTCCTCTCAAATCACTACTCGAAAGCGCTTACTAACGACTTTTACCAATAAGCTGGAGCATGTAGTCGAGCAAATTAAAGAGGAAAAGTTAGAGGAGACTTCTCTTGACCCCAATATTCCGGGTGAGGAAAGAGCTGACAATATCAATAGGTTGGAGGAAGCCCTTGGTGCAATACGGTCAATAACAGCAAAGGTAGAGACAGCCCTTTTTGATCTTGCGGCGGCCCTCGATAATCGAGGAAGCACTAGGACGGAAGGCGAAGAGGATCTTGAGGCGTACTTTGGAAAAGCAGAAACTGCGTTATCAGTGGCGTTTGATCATCTCATCCTCCTGCAAGCTCGCTTGCAAGCTTTGACTTTAGCGGCAGCACCGCATATCAATCGATCGATCTTATCGAGATCGGCACAAGAGTCCCTAGAAGCATCGGTGGCAGCGATGCATCATGTGCAGTCTAGGGGGACGGAGTTACCCCCGCTTCCCATTCCAACGTTTACAGGGAACGTATGGGAATGGCATAATTTCTGGGAGATCTTTGATAACAATATCAATTCCAAAAACCTTCCAGAATTGGTGAAATACAATTACCTACTGGATGCTCTCAAAGGAGAAGCCAGAGAGTCCATTATGAAATTCAGGGTAACTAGGGACAACTACTCCAAAGCAATAGCCTGTCTCTTCAATAAATACAACAATAAGGAAAAGCTGGTGAACCATCTGGTAGAAAGGTTAGAGGCTTGCGCGCTGCGAAGCCCCTCAATAAAGGACCAGCGCTCGCTGTTGGAGCAGCTTCAGGCTATTACCACTCAGCTAGAGGATGAGGGTGAAGGTGTCAATAGCTCATGGCTAATCAAGAAAGTGCTGGCTAAGTTTCCAGATGCCACTAAGCGCAAGGTTATCAATAAAAGGCAAGGGCTTTCTGCGGACACGCCCTTCGGGATGGCCCACCTCTTTCAATTCATAGACGAAACTCTGTTGTCAGAGGAGATGTTCCATCTATTCAGGGACAAGAGTCCTCCTTCGTTTAAGAGGCCCAATCCTCAAGGAAAAACAGGACCCAATCAGCCAAAAACACGGATGTGCATGTATTGCAGAGGGAATCACTTCTCTAACTATTGCACAAGGTATGTTACAGCTCAAGATAGGTTAATATACCTACGCCAGAATAAGCTGTGTCTTAATGCGCCTCATCTGGTCATGCCTCGACCCAATGCAAGGGTCGTCTTTGCTTCAACTGCAATGGACCACATCACACTTCATGTTGTTTCAAACAGAGACAACAGGGACCATCTCCAGCACCAAGAAATGGGAGCCCATCTCAAAACAATACAGGTTCTTCCAATAAAAGGGGTTCAAAAGGAAAGCGCAGTAAAACTCCGCCCAACAATATTCGCTCGAATGCGATAATTGCTCAAGAAGACGAAAAGGAAGAGACCACTCAAGAAACGCCTCCTGTTTCAATACAAGGAGTATTCAGTGCACAGAGCTCCCATCACCCTTGTTTGCCTACAGGAGAAGCGACGGTGCTGGACCCCAATACAAAGACACTCATGAAAGTCGATGTTCTTTTCGATACAGGAGCCGAAATGTCATTTATAGACAGTGCACTTGCTGCCAAACTCTGCCTGCCCATCCTTGAAGAAAGGCACATCAGATTGAATACCTCTGGCACAAAAGAAGCTATCGAAATCAAGTGTCAGAAAGTGCGAATGGAAGTGTGGGATGAAGAAGGAACTCCACATTTTCTGGATTTGCTCACGCACAATATTCTCACCCATGCGTTTACGCCCCCGTCGCTATCGATTGAAGACCAGAAATTCATGGATACGCTCAATTTACCTGTGGGTCCTCGACGAAGTAAACAAAGCATTCAACCGTATGTGCTTCTAGGGTGTGACTTGTTGTGGTCTTTGTACGAAAGGACACACCTCCATTTCAAGTGCCTTTGGGATTGCATCTTCTGCCGACCAAGTTTAGTCACTTTATCTGTGGCAGACCCAAGGAGAAAGATGAAGAGGCTTCAGAGAAAATTTTCGCTAACGAATCACTCTCGAAACGAACAATTCAATGTTTCCAAGGAGGAGTGCAATTACAGACGGCAGGAAGAATCCCGTATGAAATATGCGCAGATCAATACTGCATAACACTCGACACCCCACAGACTAACGAGAGTCTTACTTTCCCTCCCGAAGTAGTTCTGCACGATCATCGAGTGCAATGGAAGTTCTTCGAGAACCAAACTGTTCAGACAATCGAGACAATATGCCCGGCAGCACCATTCTGCCAATCAGTAAAATGCACGTTTTGTAGTGCAAATATCCTAAATCCGGAGTGCTGGCCGGTTAGCGCTATACTCACCTTGACGACGTTACTTTACTTCATAATTACAGGATGCTATGTCTTCCTGTATGTACCGGTCGTCATCGGTCAGCCGATTAGAATAATCGCAAGCATATGCTGGAATGTGCTATGCTTCCTCCTCAGAAAAATTAGAAGCCAATTCAAGAGGATAGTGTTGAAGGAACTGATTTTCAATAGTTTCAATAACATCGATGACGAGGCTGCGATAACCCTGCAACGTATAGAGAAGCACCTAGAAAAAAATTGCTGAGGGCGGTGCGGCTGCACCGCAGCCAAAACGAAAACACAGTGAGGACAAGTCGGACAACAGTCCTAAGGTGCAGATGTTGTCTGACGATGATTACATGGACGACCTAATCAAGGAGTGCTCAGGAGATGATCACAGCCTGCCTCGGACCAATGCAAGGGAAGCTGCGCATTCGCGATGTCGAAAGTATAGCAGCCGAGAAAGACGCTATTCCGCTTCTTTTTCCCGCAACGATGTCTGTCACACCAAAATCAGCGACAAATCGCGTTCTCCGCCACGCAAGTACGACAGTCGGACCAAGGTTAGAGGTTACTCGTCTTCTCCATCTCGTATGTACGACCATCAAACTAAAATCAGAGACGAATCGCCCACTCTGCCTCGTAAGCACGACCGTCAGACGCGTAACGAAGACTCCTCGCAAGAGAGCCGACAAAGACAACTTCGAAGAGACCTCGACGACCTACAACGGATACTTCGCTTACTTCCAACCAGCAAAATCGGCGAGTGCTCAAGAGGAGTTAGCGACCGCATTGTATGTACATTGTGCGAGGCGCAGGGTGCTCACTATTCCGACTCCTGTCCCGTGCACACCAATGGAGACGAACGCTGTGACCTCATAATGCGTGACGGAAGATGTCAATGTTGCCTAGAGATGTGTGCCGACCGTGGGGAGTGTAAAAGGAAAAGCAATCCATGCTGGTACTGCTGTATCGTAAGGACGACAACTCTGCTCTTCCTGATTCCTTACGATAAAGGGCATCATCCGTTCCATGCCTAACTCAAAGGACCGCATTCGAAATGCGATCGATGATGTGTGCAGCAGCCTCGAAAGATCTTCGTGTCCATAGTCGCGGGCGGGAGTGTAGCTATCGTTACAATGTAGATAGAGGTTTCTCTTTTCATTTATTCTACTTCTGATATAGTTCAATCGATATTAACTTCTCAGATTCCATATCTGCTGGCTGATCTTGAATATTACAGCGGAGGCCTGCATTCCACAGCGCAACCGCCGTCGCCGCTCACCGTATAAAAGGGGCTCAGATGCTCGAGGAGAGGACTCTCGTCTCGCGTCTCAATACTTTGGGCTCTCTCGACTCGCGGTCTCGAGGTCTCACGGAGTCGCGCGCACCTCTTCCGCGACTCACGCATTCGGAACGCAAGGACTTCGTCGCGCCGTGCTCAATACCAACCCTCAATATCGCCTACGACCCGCCCCTCAATACCGGACGACGACGGCTGTTTGGTAGTAGATTACGTATACTATTTTGTGGATAATAAATATTATTAATATTGCCTTCTTCAAGACCGTCCCAATATCCGCGTGGCGATACAATAAAGGCGAGCAGCGGTCCAATACTCATAGAAGAGGAGCAATATATGTAGTAACAAGATTGTAACAGGCATTCAGCCCATGCACAATCAATCGGGTCTGAAGTGCAAGTTTTAGGACGGGAGCATGGCGCCATCTTGACTATTTGCACGCCACAGTAATCTCGTTACACTGCGCTTTCATGTGAGTCTCTAAAATCTTCAAACGCTTCACTAGCACCAATGTTAGAACCTTTCACATAGTACCTGCATTTTTTAGAATTCCCTTCATTTTTCGCTAGCCAAAGCGTTTTTTTTTAATTTTTATCTCTAAAAGAAGCGCAAATCAATCGAAACGGCCACTTTGTGAAGAATTTATAACATGTATTCGAAACAGAATCAATCGAGTGTAAAATGCGAAATTACAGACGAGTGCATGGCGCGTTCCACGTCGCTCATATGAAGGAAAATTTCTATTTTCTTAAGCATTCATATGAGCTCTTAACTTCTTCAGTACCTTTAGTGCGAGCAAAGTTATCAGCTTTCAAAAAGTCAATACATTTTTTGAGACACCCTGTAGTTTGTACCTTGTAGTTTGGTGGTACCGTGGAGGTCGTTGTGGAAGCTGGTATGCCGGCTGGGATAGACGACAATGTGCGGCCGAGAGTGTCACTTGGCACTTGGCATGTCGAAGAGATGTAGTGGCATCACGGCGACAGATGCCTTCCATTGTGGTCGAGGGGGCATGACGAGGTGCACTCATCATTCGTGTACGCCCCATAAAGCACGCTACCTTGACGGCTCACTATTTACCCTGTAGTCCATGGTCAGGCTGGTCGAAGAGCACATTCCTAATCAATCCCGCTCATGCTGAAGCCTCTTGTGCGAGCTCCACTATGGCGATTGAATGGCTTTCCAATGTTTTCGTTCCGACTCCTTCGGCTGTTGGTAAAGGCTGAGAGCAAAGGTTAAAAACACGGATGCGTCTTTGTGTAGCAAAATCAGAGCTACCAGCTAGAGGTTGGAGACTGCTCTGTCACATGTGCTACCTGGTTCACACTTACACAAACAATTGTGCTGGAGTCAGACATTGTATGTTGCAGATCACATGCTTGATATCAACAAGCGATTTCTTATTCACTGCAGGGAAAGCGCGTGAACTGTTCCTCTCCCAACCTCCCATGGTCGAAATGGATTCGCCGGTTAAGATATGTGGGGATACTCATGGACAATACCCTGATCTTTTGAGGCTCTTCAATAAGGTATTGTCTATCATTTTATGCACAAATTCCTTTGTTCTTAAGAAAGTTGTAAAAATGCCTTTTTGATATCATTTTTATAGTTTTTTTTTTGCTGACGAATTGTCTACGATTTAGGGCGGATTTCCTCCTTTATCCAACTACTTGTTTTTGGGCGACTATGTAGACAGAGGGAAGCAGAACCTCGAGGTGATTCTTCTGGTCCTCGCATATAAGGTTGGTCCCTCAGCAGGTTTAGATGACGTCGGCCTTCTGGAGCCTCAAATCGCGACTGTTGACTGGATGTAACATGAACTGCTGTTTGAGCGTTTAATCGAACCGAATTGAACTACGGTGATGTTTTAAGCTGAAGTTTCCGAAGAACTTCTTTATTCTGCGAGGAAACCACGAGTGCGCAAATGTTAACCGGACGTACGGTTTCTACGATGAATGTATGAGGCGATATCAAAGCCAACGAATGTGGCAGCTATTTCAGGTAAACTCCCTTAACTGCTCCCCAACTCAAACACCCATAAAAAATTGGATGTGCTATGTTCCGTCAGTTATTTAGTGTCTCTCTTTGCGAAATCCCAAAACCACTGTATGGCAGTTGTTTACTCAACCAACTGGTCAATAAAACACTTAGAGTTAGTTGTCTAAAAACTATATATTGGAGATCATGATCTTCACTTAAAATGGGTTCCGTGCAAAATTCTTTGCACAAGAATTGGTTCATAGAGAAAAAGGGTAGAAAGGTCGTTATAAAACGTTGAGTAAGCTTGTAGGACAGAAGGCACATTCTGGAGGGTTTAGAGTGGTCGCGAAGCTCTCACCGTTCTATCTAGCCTTGAGGGAAGGTTATCGTTCTAGTTCAATCACAAATGCGCGAAACTATTCTGCTTGCCATGTTCGCGGATTACCCTAGCTTGTCATCAATATATTTCGTTGCTTGATGAGCTGGTCCTGCAAATTTCATTTAGAGCAGACTAATTTGCAAGTGCTTGTGTCTTGCAGGACGTGTTCTGCGTGATGCCGCTCACAGCTCTCGTCGGAGATAAAATCCTGTGCATGCACGGTGGTTTATCCCCTCATCTCGAATCGCTTGACCAGTTGAGGAACATACAAAGGTAGGACACGCTAACTTTTTCTGTTCCTTAAAACGTACAGTGCGTTTCAAATGTATGTATCCGCCTCATAACTTGCCCATATTTCGTTTTGTGTTCATTATTGCAGGCCCGCACTAATTCCGTTAGATTCCTCGCAGTCGAAAATAGGTAGGCACTCACTTTCATAAAAATTGTTCGCCTCACACGAGAATCGGACTTCCTTGAAAAAATTGGGTGTTCGGGTATTTCAAAAGCATGTGTCCACTTACGGAAAACATTTTTTCATTAAATTGGAAAGTCGATCGGACCACCATTACTTCTTATAACATCATACGTCCTATTATGTATGCCGTTCACAAGGTTCTGTATGATTTATTCGATAGTGTCCCAAGCAAACAAAATCGCCGCCACGTCATTCGGCACCTTTGGAATCGGTTCATTAGTGACATGGCCGACATCTGCAGCAGCGGAAAGCTGAAGCTTAGTCTTCCGTCGTGAATTCGATTCGTGAAAAATCGCTGTAGTCCATGTGCCCAGGTCGACCAAAGCTTCACTATCACAACCTTCAGATAGCAGACCAGCCTCTCTCTCGACGGACAACATGTGGAGATTCTTAGTTCAACGAGCCTATGCGAATAACCGACGGATCAGCGACTGGTGGCAATTTTGACTCTAGGGACACCAGCAAAAACAAATGATCCAGAACCTTGTCAACACCATGCGTACCCGGATGTATGATGTTATAAGAAACAATGGTGGTCCGATCGACTTTGGAATTTAGTAAAAAGTTTGTTTTTCACAAATGAATACATGCTTTTGAAACACCAATTTTCAACCAATTTTCTTCAAAAAAGTGTGATTCTCGTGCGATACGAAAAGAATTACTGAAAGTGAGTGGTTACCTATTTTCGACTACGAGGAATCTAGTGAAGTTCGGGCTTGCAGAAATGAACGCGAAACGAGATATGATCAAATTTATGAGGTCGATATATACTTTCGAAACGCACTGTATACTCTTGAGATGTGGACAAGTGGGTCTACCGTCTCGCGGTATTCTGAAGCCTCACATTGAATAAAAGATCTCGAAGGAGTTTTGAATAAAGAACGCAGACCCACTTCTTTGATAGTATGAAATATTTGGCAGGTGACGCAGCTGTCACACCACATTTGCAGTTGCCGTTCAATCGTTGTGCAAAATCTCCGAACGAGGATTAAAATACCTAGTATTCCATAACTTTGAAGCCCCATATGTGCTAATATGTGCGAGAAGGCGTTACTCCTGTTCAGCAGTGTAGCGAAATCACGATCAGAAGTCATGATTACTCACTACCTTTGTTTTAGGGACATAAGTTGGTACTGAGGCACTTGTTCCACAGTTCTTTATTGAGCTAACTCAGCTGGGAGATATACTCATTCTCGCTGAAAAAAACTTTCATTACTTTTTCCTTAAACCGTCATGGGTGGGCGTCATCAACGTCTACGCGGGCACAATAACACAGCTTGATGTTAGATGTACGATCCCATAATACCCATAATATAGTGAGCTCGCCATTTTTCGTTTTCACAACACCTTTATTGCTCAGTTGAGTTCGCATCTCACGCAAAGATATTTTTGCGTTATAGGCCGACGGAAGCTATCGGGCAAACATTGGAAATGGACCTACTCTGGGCTGATCCTGTCATTGGACTTAATGGATTCCAGGTATCACTTTAAATCAGCTCTCAAACCAGGCTGTCTTGTAGCTGTCCGCCCATTTTTTAGTTAAACTGGAAATTTTCCAACTACTGTCATTCTCCACGAATCTCCCTTCTGCTAGTTCCTAGACTAATACACAAGCTAAAAATTGGTAGTAAGTTAGGAATTTCCACGGATCTCCCTCGATAGAGAGCCTTCGGGCTCTCTTGTTGAGAGGGATCTCGGGTCGCTTGTCGCAGGGCCAAGTGGCGCGTTCCAGGATGGTGGATAGGGGAACGAAAACGCGAACCAAATGCGACCGTGTACTGCCCAGAGACGTAGGTGGGATGCAGAGGATGGACTCCTTGCTCCTGTTGTGTCAAGTTGACGCGTTCCTTGTGCGTGGGAGCGGCATGTTCATGCACAGTGTGCGTGGATGTGACCGTGACTGTGTGGATGGTAACTATGTCGTCTCGGCCAAAAGCTTGCACTCAGTAGACTGGGAGTACATGTAAGGCGATTCGAGGCCGCCTTAAGTCTCGCCCCGTCCCTTCGGGCAGTCTGGCTGGCCGCCCGGAGTTCTTCGCCCGCACGACAGAGCCCGACTAGCTACCCGTGTGTACTCCAGTCAAACACAGCAGCACTAAAGGGCCTCATTCCCTTGACCCCGAAAGAGCCCCCATTTCTGCAGCTGTGAGAAGGACGAGTACGGAGAGGCTGCTAAAATCTCAGGGCCTAGCTAGGCTGCGCAAATTGAGAAGGACTAGGATGACGATCTGTACTTACGACGCCCGCACGCTTGCATCGGAAGCATCCGTCGAGGACCTGATGATGCAACCCAGGAAGATCAAGTATGACGTCATCGGACTGACCGAGACGAGAAGACACCACCCCCTACACGCTGTCTACGACTCCGGAGAAGAATTGTTCCTCGGAACATGCGACAGCAGGGGACTAGGCGGCATTGGTGGCCTCGTCAACACGCAGTTCGCCATGAACATCGATTCGTACGAGTCTCTGACAAGCCGAATCGGACGTCTGCGACTGAAGCAATGTGGGTCAGTGCCAGCTTACGTCCACCTGCCCCCACGACATCTTCCGCAGGATGGATACGTCGTTCCCTCCGTTCTCACCAGGGAAGGGTTTCGACCTCCCATGGAACTTCAAGTTCATACCAGGATCATTAGAAAGAGCTCGGAATGCTGATTACGAATTGAGTGTCAAAATTGCAAAAAGAAACTCCTGAGCGAGTTATGGCCCGCCGAAATCGGGGTCCTCACCACAGGCTGGCTGTACGACGCACCGGGCGCGAGAATGGTGAATCATCGGGGCTTCGTAAGAAGGTCGCACCAACTACGGCGGTGGCGCAGGGGTAGTGCTCACGCTCATCGTGTGCAACGTCGTTGGTTCGGTTCCCGTTGCTGCCCACTTTTGCAAATCATAATTTATCTTCGAAATGACCTTTTGTTTTGAATTATGACACGTGTCTGATTAAATAGACGGAAAAACTACCATATACGTTTGTAAAAATGCTTTAAGGCAAAAAATTGTTATGGTGACATTTATATGGCATCCCAAATTCAACGAGAAGAATGGACTCCACCTTTGTTGGTGAAAAAGACATAGTGAGTGAAGAGAAAGCAGTAGATCAACGATATTTTCTTCTTCCTCATCATACATTCTACTCACCTTTTTACTTCACACATTTTTTTGCTTTGTTCCACGTATGCCAAGGTTGCTAGAAACACCTCTAGTTATTCAGTATATAATTTGGACTCTATTTGTGCAAAATAGTGAATAAAGATGTCACCATAACAATTTTTTACTTTAAAGCATTTTTACAAACGTGTATGGTAGTTTTCCCGGCTAATTAATCAGACACGTGTCATTATTTAGAACAAAGGTCATTCCAAAGATAAATTGTTATTTGCAAAAAGGTTAGCAGCAACGGGAACCGAACCAACTATGTCGCACACGATGAGCGTGAGCACTACCCCTGCGCCACCGCCGTAGCTGGCGGGGGCAGCCTACGGAGCCTCGATGACTCACCACTCTCGCGCCCGGTGCGTCGTACAGCCAGCCTGTGGTGAGGCCCCCGATTTCGGCAGGCCATAACTCGCTCAGGAGTTTCATTTTGCAAATTTGACACCCTTATTCGTAGTCAGCATCCCGAGCCCTTTCTAATGATCCAGGTCTCAACTTGAAGTTCCATGGGAGGTCGAAACCCTTTCCTAGTCAGTTCCGAAATCCGACGCGCCATCTCGTCGGTGAAGAAAAGTGCAGCACCCGGTCCTGACAGGATCAGACCGGAACAGCTGAAGAACCTTCCGCCAGCGCTCATCAACACCCTGGCGCGGCTCTTCACACGCTACCATTCGGAGTGCAAGGTTCCATCTCAGTGGAAGACCTGTAAGACCTGCACAAGAAGGGAGACGTGCACGACATTGACAACTATGCCTGCTGTCTGTAGTCTACAAAGTGTTTGAGTGATCCTAAATAGGATCAGCAGAACGCTGGACGAAGGACAACCATGCGAACAAGAAGGATTTCGGAGAGGATTCAGCACGATCGACCACAAACACACCATTACGAAGCTCGTGAAGTGTCGCGAGAGTACAAGCTGCCGCTGTGCCTTACGTTCATCGACCTGAAGAAGTCATTCGACTCCGTCGAAACTAAAGCGGTCCTCGAAGCCCTGCTCACTCAGAGTGTTCCTACTCAGTACATTAGAGTACTTAGAGAGCTGTACAGTGGATTCACGACCAAGATTTCTCCATTCTACAACGACGTCGTCATCGACTTAAAAAGAGAGGTTCGGCAAGGGATACCATATCCCCGAAGCTCTTCAGCGCCACCCTCGAAAACGTCATGCGCGAGTTAGAATGGGATGACATGGGAGTGAAGGTCGACGGCCTGCAGCTGCACAGTCTGCGCTTCGCTGACAACATCGTGCTCACAACACCGAGTATCAGTCAGGCGGAGCGAATGCTGGCCGACTTCGATCGTATATGTGGGAACGTTGGACTGCAGCTGAATCTTACGAAGACGATGTTAATGAGGAACGGACAGGCTTCTGATGCCCCATTCTAGCTCAACGGAACGAACCTCTCCGAATGCTCCAGCTACGTCTATCTGGGTGGCGAAGTCAATATGGCCAACGACCTAGCGCCGGAGCTGAGCAGGAGGAAACGAGCGGCTTTCAAGAACGTCGAAGAAGTCGCGAAGAATGTCCGGCTCCGTGCCCACCTATTCAACTCCACTGTTTTTCCTGCCCTAACATACGCCTCAAAGACCTGGACTATACGAAAGCAGGATAAACACGCGATCAGCGTCGCGCAGGGTGGAATCGAGAGGACGATGCTCGGAGTGACACGACTCACGCAATTGAGAGAAGGCCTCCGGAGTTCCGAGCTTCGCCCACGTTCGAAGATCAGAGACGCTATCGCATGGCCTAAGTCGTCGAAAATTAGGTGGGCCGGCAACGTAATGCGACTCGCAGGCACCCGCTGGACGAGAACCATCACCGAATGGATTCCGCAAGATGTCAAGAGAACCCCAGGACGCTCACCAACGCGTTGGTCGGACTTCTTCGTGAAAGCCCTGAACGATCAATATGACGCTCTTCGTGTCGCTCGAGCGAGGGGGATCCATTGGTGCACTCTGGTACGCAATAGGAATAACGGAGATGCTGCTGGCGCCCGCTCGAGCAAGTCGATGGTTAACGGGACGGCAGGTGATACAGCTTATACTCCCATTTTCTCCAAAAAAAAAACAGCACTTCTAGAAAATTTTCGATTTAACTTATTCTGGCTATTGAAGCTCAATTTCTACGGGTAATTCCCGCATCTCTCGTGCTATTTAATTTCCGATAACTACTATGTCGTGGTACCACGCGTACATTTTGCAGTTTTAGATTATAGTACACATAAGTGAACACGAAACGATGAGGCGAACAGCAGAGCGCTGAAACATGCTGAAGACCTCGTCGCTCTGCTCCTTTCCTTGTATGCATCAGTCGACCAGGGCGCGGCTACAATTGACAAAGATGGGAAGACGGCGACGCTTTCTCTCGACGGATGACGTGTCGTGGCAGGCTTGTCAGGCACATTCACGCAGTGTTGCCCACCATAATTCAGGCACACATCTGTAATTGATCCAAACAGTAGGCGGAGGTTACACCGCTAAGCTTCCCTGGCAAAAACATGGAGATTTCTGTGTTAAGGTTCGAGCACACTTCGCTGCATTTCCTGCGGCAGCAATGATAAGGGATATCATCGAGCTGCTGCCTCTGATATCCTGTATCATTGCTGCCGCAGCAAAGGCAGCGAAGTGTGCTCGAGCCTTTACGTGATCTAGCACAATCCTCCTTCAGAAAACCTGTTTTTTCCATAGCATTAAACTCCTTGAGAGAATATAGTCATTTTATTCAATGCCCAAGTTCTTCATGGGACAATGTAACACACAGCACAGTTAGTGAAATGAGAGCTCAGCGCCGTTGCTAACGTCCCAATATAACTTTCCGAGAACGGCATTCTTTCTTAGAACAGTATGACAGAAACGTTTATTCGGCTTACGTTTCGGCGTAACCGCTTTCTACAGAGCCTGGAAAAGACAAGGGGAGTTAGAGAAATTACCCGTCCAAGAGTAATTTCAAGTTTCAGCCATCTCAAATGCTAAAGGGAGAAAGAGACGAACCGCGAGGAGGACAGCCCAACTGACCTTATGTAAACAGCCGAAGGCTGTGGAGTCACCTTTCAGATGGAGATAAATGTGGGTGAATGAGGTCCTCCCTTCGGGTCAGCCCCTCAGCGACCCGAAGCTGGCGCTCCCCGGGGTCAAGCGCACAGAAATCGGCAAATGGAGCCAACTCCTGGGTTATGGCTACCGTTCCTCCTTCATATTGATTGCGGGGTTCTTGAACGCAATCCACAGCGCCTCCAAGACCTTGCGCCCTCGTGAGCAAGGATCGTCACCGCCACTCCAACCACTGCGCTACTATGACTTCGCAGCATGTGCACACCCAAGGGTGTGTTGACTTTGCACCTGTTGAGCCCGTCCACATGCTCCTTCACCCTTACCCAAAGTGGTCTGCCCGTCTCACCAACGTATTCCTCCTTGCATTCAATGCAAGTTATGAGGTATACTGTTCCTGAAACCCTACAGTCGCCTTCCCTGCCAAATGGAGCAGGAGGGCGTTTCACAAGCGCAGTCATAAAGACGGTTCCTCACCAGTTGCGCCTTGAAATTAGCCGGAGGCACCTCAACGACCCTAACGATGTCACCCAGGTCAGCCTTACGAACGAATTCCCGTACTTGAGCACTGAGAGCGTCCGAGATAAAAGGTACCGTGAAGGCGATTTGACCACGCAATTGTGCCCTGTGTATGCGTGCTGGTGCCCGTGGTTGACGGCCTTTGGGCATGTTGTGCGCAACATACCCGTAAGATAAGGCACTGAAGAGATGCGATTTCCCTAGATGAGGACTTGAACTCGCCATTCGAGGACACCAGAGCAGCTGTTTGGAACATATTCCGAACAATGGCCCTCTTAGTACTATATGGGTGTGCGGAACGATAGTGCACAATGATGTTCTTGTTGCGGGCTTCCGTTACCACCTAGTTTGGAAGGTGTTCCTAGAGAGGCGAATTTCCACGTTGAGGAACGGCAGCCAGTGACTTTCGGCTTCTCCTTTGTGAGCCTAATATGCTCAGCCTGATGGTTAAGCAACTCGAAGCAGGCATCCATTTCGCTCTGCGTAGGACATACGATAAAACAGTCATCTATATACCGACAATACAGCAAAGGTCTGCGTTCCATTACGGGTCTCTCTATTTTTGACATGTACGCTATAGCTAGCACCTGAGCCAAGCTTTGATCCATAGCTAGGCCTCTAACCTGCCTGTAGTACTGTTTGGACCACTTGGATATGTTGCACTGAAGGCACTCTTCTATAAGCACCATTATTTGGGCAATGTTGAGTCGTAAAGGGCCAGCTGGACCTCATGATCAACAAGGATCTCGTGTACCGCTTGCATGGCATCGCCTTTGGAGACATTTGTGTACAACGACGTGACGTCAAACGACTCCATCACGCAGGTATCTTCTACATTAGTGGCCTTCTTTCTCCTCCTCAATGAGAGAACACACTGGTAGCGGTGCTGAATAATGTAGGTTGGACTCTCATCCCTACCGTACCTAGGCTACTGACGTTGATGTCCATGCAATTTTCGTATCTAGAGCCCATGAATCATAAATTACATTATCACTTTTTAATAACGTCTTGTCGTTTAGGCTAACATGCGTGGAGCATCTTATGGGTTTGGGCCAGACATACTCGCGAAGATCTGCCAACAGCTCAACATTGATCTGGTTGCTGAAGTATATTTGTGTGTGCCGATACAGCCTCTGAAATATCAAATTCCAGGTTGCACGAGCTCATCAAGTTGTTCAAGACGGCTACGAATTTTTCGGAGGGCGGAAATTGGTGGTAGGAAAGCCTCAAACTCCAATTTTTAACTCTTTTCACATGATAAATTCGCGTGTTATAGACAATCTTCTCCGCTCCCCATTACTGTGGACAGTTTGATAACGCAGCAGCGATGATGACAGTCGACGAGAATTTGCAGGCTAGTCCTTGTTTTTATGCAATTAATCATATTTTTAGAGTTCAGCGAACGTGGAGTACATTCTTGGTGTATGAGGAGTTGCCTACGTTTACTACAGAAGGCTAGGAATGAAATTGTCTACATCTTTGACTTTGACTCACTTGTTGTGGTAAATTGACTGACCACTTACAGTGCAAGCTCAGTAGGCTGTTGTATGAATATACGAAACTTGACTGTTTTCAGTGCTCATTCGAGATTCTTCGACCATCTGTCGGAAAGCCACAGCCAAAGGTCATACCCACAACTCTGGGATCTCCGGCTGCGCCACCATGCCAGTAATACTCGTCCACTAATAAAAATGAACCAGCCTCAGTGTTTGGTCATGTGAGCCACAGCCACTCCAGCACAGGTTGCTTCGGAAGTCCCATGTCTTATGCACTGTATACGGCGCACATACTAACGAACGAAACCCTTCGGAATTCGGTAGTCTATGCGTCTGGGCCGATCTGAAAATTTCATGACGATTTTAAGAGGTAAACTCTACCAGTTCGTCTTACACTGTCAAATCCGGGTCTTGCGTCCATTGGACCCCCGGTGTCAATCGGCGTCGATATTTGTCCTACCGTCAGTACTGTCCTCTGTTAGAGTGCACTCTTTTCTGGACCATTCTCTCTTCTGTTTCCTGGTCCGTCCGAACGAGAATTGGGAGCGGTCCAACTGGGCCGATGCGGCGGCAACCGCACCGCGCTCGGATCCTGTGCTGCGGTCCGGCTCCCAAAACAGTCTCGGCTTCACCTTCGACAAGGAGGGCCGGTGTGGTTGCTCGGCCACTCACCCTTTTTACTTTTTTATATTGAATTTCGTCTAATGATACGCCGTGGGAAGGCATCTAGCTGTTCACCGAGTCTACTTGTGTGAGCTGACAAGGATATACGTTTGTGTACGCGGATTTTGAGACGATTGAACCCATCGAGTCTCGTTCTTGTCTGCCACCCTAGTAAGTGGAAGGTGCTGAGCATCAGTTCACAACTGTAGACGGATTGAGTCGTTCCCCGCACGTCTACGGTTTATCCCTATTGACTGCGACCAAGGGTTAGTTCCAGCCCTTGACAATCTCCGTGTTCCTCGCTTTTTGAACGCTCCATGGCTGTCCCACTCTTTCGGCCGATTTAAACTAAATTTCATTCCCCGTCAAGTTATTCCCATACAGGCCGCGTGTAGTACACCCGGCATCGGTCCTGGCTAACTATTGTTAACCTAATCCTCCTTCTTTTGCGGTAGGCTAACCACAGAACTCATCCGCTGCAGGGTACGCACCGGGTATAGATCCACTAAGCTGGGGAAAAGAATAGGGAAGCCCCGAAAGGGCTTAGGCACCCAACTCACCCCTCAGTCTCCTCAGTTGTGTTGACTCCCCAGTAGGGGTCTTCAGGAGCTCCTGATTGTTTCTTGATGGGCTGAGTCGGTGAGAACCTTTAGTGTCGTGAACACTATTGAGACCTTCGGACGTGCTTTCTTGGACATAGCCATCCTAGTGACAGACTACTTAGTTAGTAGTTGGCAAGCAGCTCTCTAGTGGCGCTGTTGTAGCTTGACCTCCTAGGTGGGCACTCTTAGGTACAATATAGCATTGTAATACATTTATTGCCCCAGCATCTGTTGGTTTCGGCTGGGCAGCGTTTATTGCATGGTAGTTGCTCTATAGAAGATCTGTGATCTCTATTTATTTACTATGATATGTGTTGTATCAGTATCGCAGCTACCCGTGGTATAAATAAGGTAGGCTGCGATACTGGTTTCATTCTTCTTCTTGTTCTCACCCTTCTACTGTTCCTGTGGAATAAAGAAGTGGCCGATCGGTTGCACTCAGCAAGACACAAGACCGTGGCAACGGTTTGGATCCCTCTCAACGGATCCCGTTTCCGCTCACTCCCTCCTCACTGTTAAGTGAGAACTATCCCTAAGGATTATGTAGGTAAGCTCTCTGGTCGGGTTCGATATCCACCTCGTGGCTGACCCTCCTCCTCCCTTGTCCCGCCCGCCTCTCATAGCGCTAGCGCTTGGAACACGGAGGGAGTCAAGAGCGCAGACAGGGTACCTTCTCCTCGTTGTTCGGCCGAGCCCCGTTTTACGTCTCACATATTAAGTCACTTTTATCAGTGGCATTTTCACTTTGATATCCTTTCGATAGTTCCTGATTTCGCCGTCGTGTTGTGTTGAATTTATGTTAAACAGTTTTTTCAGTGTTTGTTTTCTTCTTTGTCATAAATTTTATAAAACAAATGGTGTCGTATACCGTTTGCGTACGGTTCAGCCGCCTGGTACATAGGAGGGGTGGTTAAAAGAAACGTTAGGGGACCTTAGGTAACCGTTCTGGGTTGTCAAGTCGGAATTAGTACCGGTAGCTTAGGGAAAGCTTAACCCATTGACGACCACGAGGGTCGATTACGGCCTGCAGTTTTTCAGTCGCGTGGGAGCGCGCGGGCCGATTTCGGCTCGCGGTTATAAAACTGTTCACTACGGTCCATTCTCGCTTTTTTGTAGTTTACGAGTAATCATTAGATATGTTGGATTCTAGCAATGCTGCAGTCATTTACTTCTAAGCACCGATAAGAACAAATAATCAGCTCTACACACTATTCAAGCTTCATAACGATCGATATTATTCACAAACAGTTTCCCGCATCTTGTAAAAATGGTCATGCAGGAAATTAAGTAGTCACATTTCTTGTAAAAATCTTGAAAACAATCTTGACAAAACTATGTCAAACACCTGCTGCATCATGTGTTCACCTTATTTGCACGATTCGTGGCAAACGTGCGCCATTTTTCTTTGCAGACCTCCTTACGGCAGCAAATACATCTTTTATGATTTGCTTCAAACCTGTTCCGGCCTTCTCCAACATGTGGCTAACCTTTGGACAGGGAGATTCATTTGGAATATCGTGAAGTAGTGTTTCCGCGAAATTCCAACGTCCGTGCGGTCGCTGGCGCCAAACACGCGATTTGCCGTGGTCGTCAATCGGTTAAAGAAGTAAATCATCATGTCGGTAGACGTGCCCGGTGTAGCTACTTCCCAGAGCCCTTCTGTCTGTTCATCAACTGACAGTGTAGAAGGCCGACTAAGTTCTTGGGTGGAGAAGCAGGCAGGCCGGTTGGCACAGATAACCCTGCACCCACCTGCAAACCGAGTCGGGAGACGTGCATATTTTTTTTCGACATCAACAGTAATTCTGACTTCGGCATCTATGCTTCCTCCCGCTCAAACACAAACGCAAAACTTGACAACACGACATTGACTCTTAATTCACCATGCTCTAAATAGAGTTCTCTGGTGCTAAGGGCAGTCGCCATGTTTCTGGTTATAGTTGTAATGGAACCTATTTGGTGTAATGGAACCTATTTGGTGTACTTCCAGGTAAATAAGACTGAATAGATTCCTGGTTATTTGGACCTCCTTGCGTTCATTCATTTTTGCGCCAACTGCTATCGTTTACATAGAACACGTCTCCACGCCTCTGATACAGCTCCTATTTAATATTGTTCTCTATGCTCAACGAACATCCTAGGCACACGAAGGACGACGTTTCAGCGGGTTGAGTGCCTTCCCGTCGAACTCATTGTCTCCAGTAGCAAGCTTTCTTCAGGAACTGTGTGTTCCTCCGTTTGATTCGCGTTGCTATCCTTTTTCCTGCTTCATTTAGCGCATCACCTCTACTTCAACACTATGGTAAAGAAAAGTAAGATGTCGTCGAAAAAACGATTAGAGAAGAATCTCCCACTCACGCGTATCCCCTTCTCCTCATAGTCGAACGACTCCATTATCCATTGCAGCGCTTCGCATCCAACATGCAGTCGGTTAATGTTCTCACTTAAGAGGAGTCCTCTGGTTGTTTAATAAGATCAAGAGAATAGCATTCGTTTCGACGCTGCCAAGTACTTTCTCGTAGTCGGCGAAGGTGAGAGCAAGGGGCAGATGCTGTTTTCGACAAACCTCATTAACTCTCGAGACGGAATAAATGTGATCGACGTAGCTGAATTTCTTGCGGAATCCAGCTGGATCCACAAGTTGAGCTTTATTCACTGCTCTTGCTATGCGTGCAAGAATCATCTTCGTGAAAAGCTTGGAAAGCACATTCAGCAGGCATACAGGACGACAATTTCGAATATTTTTTCCGTTTCCCTTCTTGTGGAGAAACACGGTACGCGGCTGGCCGGAGATTCGTCCGTTTTGAAGCTATAAAATGTCATACGCTACACAAGTATAACGTGTAGCGGATGTTCTTCAGCTCGAAGAAGGTTGGCTGGAATGTGATCCGGCCCAAGGACTGTGCCACTTTTAAGTTCATTATCGTTGCTCGAACTACTGAAGGAAGAGATCGCGACTCGCGAGTATGCAGAACCTCTCCGCTATCGACTACATCTTACAACGAGAAGAGGAGAAGGTCCTTCTTCGTTGAAGCAACTTCTAGGTGGAGATCGAAATGCGGTCTAAGTTCATTGTTCGCTGTTTTCAGGCTGGCCTTCCGCAGAACTGCACCCCTTGAGAAGCAAATCATGGGAAGGGTTGCAACGAAAGGAGGCCAAATGATGCGATTGCAGTGTGGTTTCCGTTCTTCAGATCCAAATTTTTCACTGCCATACTTTTTGACATTGAGGTCATCGAAGTCTAATTTGTATTAAGTTGATGTAAAGTGAAGGCCGATGCCAACGCTGAGGTTCAACATGTCACAACTCAGCTCGTGCACAACTTTGTTCATCACTTCGGTTCAACACAGCTTCCCAATGTTTCCGTAATGCGTGTATCAGGGATGAGCGGATTGACCGTTATCCGCTACCCGTTATCCGGTTTCCGGTGGGTTTTGGCCAATCCGTTTTCTTATTCGTTATCCGGGGATTTTTTCGCCGGATAACGAACAATAAAATGTGGCAAGCTTGTGAATACTTAGATGAATATAAGGACAATTTTTGAAAAAATCGTCTCGTGTTTTTCCATAGGCAGTCGAGATACGCTTGCAATGCCAGGTCGGTGCCTTCTCAGAGTTCTCAATGCTATATTTAGAGTAATCTTCTAATTCTAACTCATAGCGCATTTTGAAATTCTGAACACTACTTTGCTCATTTCTATGTGTGTGGTTTTCACCAAAATTCCTTCTAGCATAATGTACGATCTGGTAAAAACCAATCGATCAGTAGAGGAAAGGACAAACGTTCATACAAATCACTTCGTTCTAAGGATTTGCCAGATATTCCGCATCTACACGACATTTTAGAGCTCTTTGAAGCTACGATTGGCACTAGCAACCATTTAAAATTTACCCTTCCAGTGCAATAGGAATATTATTCGGTCTGGGTAAGAATTAGTGTTAAATTTAATTGGAGAGTAAACAAAAAAGACTCTTTTTAACGACTGTCCCACACAAGCCCAGAAATTCCCGTGGGAGCTATCCATAGTGACTTCACTGCGGCGGAAAAACATGAACAAAGGATATAAGACGACGGCAGTGCCAGATGCGACACGCGTTCTACTCTTACGTGATGTGCTGGAAACAGTTTGAATGCGTATTTGGCCAGTACAATGACTTGTGGTGTTCAGCCGATGGAAAATTCAGTGCATTATCCTGCCCGGACAAGCTGGTACCAATACATTGACCCCGAGAGGATGGAAGACTTGGTTGACCTGGAGGGGAAATCCGAACCAGAACACTGAGTCGAAGAGCATGCGACAGCCTTGAAGAAAAAACACCAATAAGTATATTAAAAGTGGCTTACTTGACATGTGACATGGCCTACCGACCTACCATTTGAGAAGAAATGGTTTAAAGTAGCTTTAATATTTGTTGTTTGTTCGTTATCCGTTTTTCCGTTATCCGGCCATTTTTGGCAAAATTATCCGTTATCCGTTATACGGGTTTCAAAATTCTATTATCCGCTCATCCCTGGCGTGTATCCCTCTACATTAAAGAGATCGACGTGGAGCATAAGGAGATTGAGGGAGATCCTCGGAGCCTCACTGCGTTAGTTTCTACCGGTTGACTTTCGAAAAATGAGGCCGTGTAGTCCCGGAGGAGTACGGGCCGCCTTCTGGTCACCACTGCTGACCACGTCTTTCGCAACGTTTCAAGCAAAACATTTCTAAGACACATCAACAGGACTGTGACTGTTTTGCTTTAATTGTTTAACTTAATTTTTCGAACGTTTGCGGCACAGTTAACATAGCCTTTTTAGGGAGATCAGCATCGGGAAATCTTTATGGTGGGAAGGCTCAACTAATCGGACATATCCTCCCTTTCTGTTGTCATACATGACTCATCTCACCGTTTCCGCCTCTTCCTCACCATTCCGATTGAGGGCCTTGATACTGTAGCTGAGTGGACACCCAGATCTGCTGCTACTTTTCGGACAGTTGTGTTCAGCTTTGACTCAACGGTTACTCTAAAAACTTGACTGTATAACGTCATCCTTAGACCAGAAACAGGCTTGTCCTTGAGGTAAACTCTGCAGAAAACACTTTTCAAACCATTATCTCACATAATGCTAAGTAGGCGATTCAATCCTGAATGCGTTCGAAATGTTACTTCCAGAATGAAAACAGGTGGAAATGTGAGACGTAATTTGAAAGAAGAGAAAAACCTACAAAATGGTCTGCGTAAGTGGGCTTAAAAACGTGATTTTTTGTAAGGAACGACTGCATTTGTCAACTGAGCAGCAAAATGGCAATTACGTTTGCAACATCCTAATAGAAGGAGTTCCCGTCGCGGATGTCTGGAGGGTTTCTTTAAGAAGACAGTTGATTGTATATCTGCACTCGTGACTCTCCAAATGCTTAACATACTTGGCGAGAAGATATCAAACGACTTCTTGTAAGATGCTGAAACTAAAAAAAGCGGGAGCTCCATCGTGAAATCTGGACTTGCAGAGCCGTCGGATAGCCTACCAGCATCGGACAGGAGTTCAGTTCTAAAAACTAAGGTTTTCAAGGTCCTTGATATTCTGCAGGTTGATTGCGAACCTGCGGAGGTGTACGGAATAGGCAAGCCCGATGTCATGGTCAAAGTTGTCCTGCCGTCGCTATATTTGTGGCGGAGGGCGCTGGCTAACGCACGTACTCTCTGCAGTGCAGGCTTCGAGGGCGTTTTCGTGCGGAGAAGCATGACTACGGAGGAGAAAAAGCGAGAGTATGAGTTGAGGCAGTTGGCTAAGGAAAAAATAGTGGCAAAACGAGAAGGGAGTGGGTGGTATACCGTGGTCGGTTGGGGCACGTTTCCGAGCTGCCTAATGCGGGTCGGGAAACACCTGAGTGGGTACGGTGTTCCACAGCTCCTTGCTTGCTACTTGATTAGTGCCCGAAGCCTCGTCAACAAACTTATTCATTATCATCACTTTTTGTCAACAGAAAACAGGATATGGTGAGGGTGCCCACTGTCTCTCTAGACCTACCCCACTTGTGTGATGCCTCACGGGACTGTTTGGTGATGACGAACTTGTGTATCAGTAGTAATTATGGGGAAGAAAGAGGGCACTTGTGTTGGAGTCAGCAAAGCTGAGAGCTGAAGTCGCAAAGCGAGAAGTGATCCTCTCTCTCCTCCACTGGCTTTTATACAGCTGTATACTGATAACGATTGATTGCGACCGAGAAAGTCGCGAGCCGCAGCTATCTTGTCGAAACATGGCTTCAATAACTCACACTAATTGCACACAAGGATGAAAGAATCAAAACAACACTAAAACCTACAAACAATACAAGAGATCAAGTCGACCTTGTCGACACTCCGTCGGCACAGTTTCATTGCGGCCACATTCTGTCGATCTCCTTCTGGACTCGCGTCATTCTTTAGCGCATTGTGGTGTCCTCTGTGGTCGGGTATAAGGTCCTCCACGATCGTTCCTTCTATTTTCTTGCAGTGTTAGCAGGGTTTCATCCTGAACCTGCAACGTTCCACAGGACAGTTCCCCAAGCAGTGACGGCATAGTCCTTCGTTCATCACTACAGCAAATCGTACGTCGCGATCGATTACGACTGGACAAGAGTCGGAGTAGTGGCGAGCGACTGCAATGCAAAAGATACACTGCACCGTATCATCTAACATATCAGAACCTCTGATGGTTCAATATGGGAACTCGTGCAAATTTTCTCCTAGAGCTTGTGCTGGGGTTGTATATGATGATCACCTCTGTCAACGTATATCAAGGCGAGGTGGCTATCGTCCTGACGATGCTGTTCGGGATGTCGCACTGGTATTCTAGGACGATAGCCGCTAGGTGCTTGATGCCCATCATGATGGTTTGTTGGAGGCTGCACTTGTTGTAGCGATGAGCCGGAGCTTGTTCTTGGTGTTCCCTTTGCTCTGCAGGAACAGGCACCAGTTGTACCATAGGAACCGGGACATGTTGTTAATGTTCCTTTTGCTCTGCAGGAACATCATTGTCTACTTCCATGCGGTCGACGTTTGCTTGTTTCTGATCTTGCTCCTGAACCTCGGAGCCGATATCATTGCATTGAACTTCGTCTAACATGCGGTCATAGTATTCGTCGTCGCTCAACAGATCAGTTACAGGTGGCTCCATTATTGCGGTCCTATCTGTCTTCTTGGAGAGGTTGACCGTTCCCTTTATGCCACAGTCTGAAGTGTTCTGCGTGGTCTGCTCTTTCAACGAATTGATCGCGAATTGATCGTGTCCTGCATACGTTTCAGCTCTAGTTCCTTATCTTTCAACTTGTTTTGGAGCTCTCTAATATCATTCTGGGAGCAGCATTGAGCATTGTCCTTAGTCATGCCGTTGCCAAGGGTCTACAGCAGCTGACGTCCTTCTTGCTCAGGATAGTATGTCGTCTTGGTGCGGTGAAAATCTCTTTCCGCTCTTCGTTGTTTTCTTTTTAGCTGGATGATCAGCTCCTCAAGTTGGCCTAAGTGTTCGTGCGCGAACTGGAACACATCGTCGGACTTAACGTCGGACTTCCAAATAACGGGAACGTTCTGTGACACGAACGCAGTACAAGACTGTGTGTTCCAATGTGCTAATTGGATTTCACCTGTAAGAAACCGTATGGAGTATGGTTCTCCTTGGCAAGTCTTGATTAAGCTCAATAATCCGACCACAAAAAGAGAGAAATTCCCAATTGATCTGCTGTGGTTAGGTACTAGATTTACTTGCTTGCGTGGTCGCAGATTGTAGCGACTTTCTTTTCCCGGAATTCTTGTTCTAGCTACATCCTCCACAATGTCTCCTTCCCAAGGAAGCGCTGTGGTATTCTCGAATTTGCTTTTGGGTTCGGAGAGTTTCAATGGAATAAGCTGATTTATGGGTCGCCGAATTTTTCTTTCCGAGGACAGAATGACAGTTGCTTCACGTAATGCATCACTAGTACTCTTTAATTCCAAGATGCGCCCCATCTTCCAGCAGTGGCGAGGTTGAACTGGATCGCGGATCAGCACTAGGTTGTCTACTTTGGTACGCAATGCGATCCCTTCTGTTTTCCTACTTCGAGTTGGTGTTTCTCTTTTGACCGCGTCAACTATTCCCAAAAAAATCGGTAAGCCTGCAGGAGGATTACAACGCGCTGATTGCCTGCATCTTGTTTTTTATGACTTGCTGCTCTTCTGCAGGCACAAACGCAGGATCGTCTTCGTCTTTCTTCAGGCGATCCATTGGTGTAAGCAGCGCTGATCACGAATGTCAAGGCGAGCGAACAAGCGGACGGCATGACAGCGGATTAGGATAAAGCGAGCGCAGTTGCAAAGGACGGACGCACGGAAACATCCGGAACAGCAGCTTTGCTTTCGCACTAAAGAATATCCGCCATCAACGTCGGGAGTTTACGTTTTCTAAAAGCTGACCAACGGCGCCGCTATTTCACCGGAAACTCGCCGCGGGCAATAGAACGGCAAGGGAGAGAGAGCCGGATGCACTCTTCCGCACAAGCAAAAAGTACGGCCAAACGGCAGGGAAAAGGACACAGTATATAAGCGGCTGGAGCAAAAGAAAAGGGCCTTTTTCCTGCTCCTTCGACTTCCGCCCGGCTCCGACCCTCGACTGGACATACCCTCGGGTGGCCTTCGGCCACCCCCCTGTCTCCATGGAACGCCGCTTTCTTCGCACGCTTTCTCATTTATAATTTCTATAGTGATTTTATTTTTCCTTTTTTTATGCCCATTTCGCTTTCATGTATTTTAGGCAGCGTCCGCTTCTTCCCTCCTCCAGTCCGATGCCTATTGCCTCCATCCTTCCCATCGCCCGCCACTCCATACGATCCTTCCCGCTTTTCCTACTGTTTTTTCCATATTTATTCCTCAATTCCTTGCTTTGCCATAGTCATAAATTGGTCATCTAAAGCTCTGTTCGCGTTATGTAAAGGAGCATGCACACACATGAAGCGAGTGTTCATTAGGAAAATCAGTTTTGGCAAAATAATAAAACCTCTTCATTCACGCTCAGATGTTCGATAAAGCACCTGGTTCGAATAGGGAACGTCGTCTTCATTGATGCGGTCAAAAATACCTCCTCCTTGGACGAAAGGGCCGAGCGCCGTCGTTTAACCAGCTAAACCGTCCTCTCCGAACGTTCAAAACGCGCGTATACATCTCTGATCAGAAGCGTTCAGGAGGGACGCGTTTACACTGAGGTCCCGGCAAAGCCCATTACGCTACTGGAACTTGCAAGGCTAGCACTCTCATTCATCTATTGTCATCTCTCTCTTGCACTCATCGATGCTCCTCATCTCACGCTACTACCGCATTGTTCTCTCATCTAGGTGGTATGTTAGTAGGAAATCTTTACGCGCGCATTAATGTCACACAACTCTCAGTAATTTCAGAGGGTGGTTTTCATAATTAAGGTATTATTAAGTACTAGTGTGACAGGGACTCATTTTCTTCTTTTTCTTTCTTTTACATTGTCCCAACGGGTAGTAGATTCTAACGCGAGTAAGCGAGTAAACCCTGGCCAGGTGGTCGCTCGCCCCCTCATCATAGTTTACAAATAAGAGAGCGTACCGATCAGTATCACAACGCGCTGTAGCTCGCCGCCTAGAATCCGACTCTTCTTCTTCGATCGCCTCAACGCCTAACAAGCCGCAAGGGACTAGCTTTATTCAATATCAAGCTTTGCAATTTCAGATAACTGAACGATGGCCTCTCAGTGCCCGCAAAATGTTGACCACGAGGAGGTAGTGAGAGCGAAGTCTGCAAAAGCCGATCGGTACCGCTCCCGCATCCTTTCTGTCATGCCCGGGGACTGCGACGAACGTCGCAGGCACTTCTTTTACCTGCGTCTAACAACCGCGATCGAAGGCATGTCCGGAAAACGAGCAGATCACCTGTCACTTAATGATCTTGAGAAGTGGGTTAGCATACTCCTCACGGAGTGCACCCGCGCCTATAACGGAACATGTGGAGAGGTTATAAAAGAACATACAAAAGGGGCGCTAAGATCATTGAATGCGCTGAACTACACTTTCCCTTGTTCGAAGTGCAACAAACGCCCGCACACCATCATATCCCATCTGAGGGACCGCCATGGGCCAACACTGTACTTTCCCAAACTCCCCGTGATCAGCTTCCCGCAGACTGATACTTCTCACATCACCTTCGTGCTGGAGCAGATTCTCGCCGAATATCCACGCATCACCGACCCACCAGCGGAGGACGTAATCGAGGACGAAAGCACTCTACGAAACCGCGCCGATCGCGATATCGAGGAGCTTAAGGAACTTTTCCGTCTCAGACAGCAGCGTCTTCGTGATCCAGCGTAAACATCGCATTCGTCTGCTATTGCTATGAAGCAATAAAACTTTGTTGAGCCATTCTGCTTACATTTATAAGGAATTAGGAATGAAAGTGTGAATGAAGAGTAACTGTTAAGAGTAGCAAGTGAGCTTGTACACACACACACACATACACACACATACACATCACATACACATACACACATACACATACACACGCGCACACACACATACACACGCACACATATACACATACACACATACACACATATACACATATATATACACAAAAAAAATCAGAATTTCCTCCCAACAGAGCTTGCCTTGCAAAGATTTTCCCAATCAATACTCGCTCCTCTCTTTCGTCTATATCCATTACATCGATGCTTGATCCTCTCTATACTTGTCACTCATCTTCGCGTTCGTCTCCGGTTTTCGACAACTTTTAGGGATTTTCAGATTAACCCATTGCAGGACGACACGTACTTACACCGCATCACAAGCCAACCGTAAGCGACACCCGTCTGGAACGGCGAATCCGTCGAGAGCAGTTACGCGAAGCGCAGTTCGAGCGTTCCCGAAGATCTTTCAATAGCTTTCAATCAGAACCACATCAATCTTCCCCCTCAAACATCGAGGGCACCCAATTAGAAGAGGGCGTGGATAGGCCAAAAAGCGCGAACATCAGTATGACCTCTAGGGAAGATAAGGATCCGAAGATCAAATCCAGCCTAGGGGCAGATGGAATGGAAATAACGCCGCAGCAAAAACAGATCTACCAAGCGCATAAGCTGCTGCAAAAACGGCTCGATAAGTTCTCCGGTTCCGACGAAAAGACATTTGAGGAATTTCTTGAAGAATATAGTGACCTTGTCCAGCACTTCCAGATTCCTCGTGCGGCAGCCAAAACCCTCCTGCCGTTATATTTGTCGGGAAGCGCCAAACTAAAATACCAATCAATCGAAGGTCATGATGACATGTCATGGGAGCAACTTGTCACTACTCTCGCAACTAAGCTGAAGAACCAAGCAGCACTCAGTAACATACGTGGCGAATTACATCACATAACCCAAGGAAAAGACTCAGTCGGAGAATTCGCGCGTAAGGTGATAACCGAGACCAAATACGCGTTTCAGGGACAAGGCGACAAGGTCGTTGCGCAAATGGCAACCGACTTCTTTATTAAAGGTCTCAATCCGGAAGTAGGCAGAGCCATTCGTCGCCTCCCCGAGACTGATGACTTTGAAACCGTGGTCACCAGAGCGGAAAAGGAATACCGAATTCTCCAACAAAAACATAAGGAAGGTAACGATACTGTCCAAACTTTAAATGCAATTCATAGGGATGAGAAGATCGATCGCCTTGAACGGCAGCTGGAGGAAATGCGAATCGAAAACAATCAGACAATCCAACAAACTCATGGAAGTGGACGTGGTAATCATAGTGGACAGCGACCAGTATTCAATCGCACATCTAATCCGGTACGTTTTCGAGGATCATTTCAAAACCAGCGAGGGCAGCCCATGACGAGACCAGTGCGATACCCAACGGGAAAACGTCCGTTTTGGAGCCGATCCAGTCCGCGACCCAACTTCCCGCAAGACCGCCAGCCGTTCTATTGGCAACAACCTTTTCAACGCGACTTTCGACCACCCCGCCAGCAGCCCGCTTGGCAGGCACCGCCATTTCGCCCGGGCCCTCGGGTAAACACCATCTCCGCGGGAACCCATTTGCTAACAATATCAATGGTGCTCTTAACAGCAGATCTCCCGGCGATCGCCTCCCAATATCAAGTATGTGGCAGTAATATGTACGCGAATAGATTCCCACTGCCGCCACGCGTAGCCTGCACGACCACACCTACCACGCCAATGATCATAACCCAGACTCGCCTTTACACGGAGCAGCTTCCCACGGCTCGCATGAACGCCACGAAGTGCTACAGGGATTCATTGGCCATCTCAGTTACCACTGTCTTCTTCTTCACGACTAGTCGCTCCACCTTAGGTCGTCGTCGAATTTCCATCCCGCGTGAGACCTGCGAAGAAGCTATAAAAACGGGAAAAGTCAATGGCCACGACCTGGTTACCACGCCTCCTGGGATACGGACCACCATAGAAATCGAGGAAGAAAGTACGACGACTGCTTTTGAGGGTACTAACACTTACCTCCGAAGTGTAGTCACACTAGAAGAAGGCGGAATAGCCTCCTTTGATGGACAATCCCTCATCAGTTCATTGGCAAATACGGAAAATTGCACCCTCGCGGACGGATACTGTGTAACTGATGAAGACATCGCAATATGGCAACCACTCCCTTGGACCCCTCTATGTTCCTATGGGAACTTACGATGCGTTGGTCACGGCTCAATACGCCATCATACCGGCATTGGATTCCGCATTCGAGTTCTCCTCGGATGGAAGCCTCCAGAAACGCTTGACACATAAGTGTAATATGAAGTCCCCATATCTCACCACCTCACTCCATATACTCACATTTCCACTTCTCCCTGAAGATGTACCGTTACCGGAAGCTATAAGAAAAGCGAGTAGCCACGCCATCGCCAAAAACGAGCTCTACATCATTACGCCGAAGGCAAAAATGGGGAGCACATTCCCTTGGACATCATTACGAAGGAACAAACCCCATTAATAAAACGGATATTTGGAGTAGACAAACTTGGGGACATTCCGAATTTTTCGACCCAACCAATTACGGATATTCGCCTAATGAAGGAAATCAAGCGGTGGAATGTCACTAATTCTGACCTCATGCGAAGAGCGCGCTACTATAAGCCAGAAGAGCCCCGGGTCAAAGTTCTTCGCACCATACGCTACTGCGAATATCGGCAGAAGCAGACTGAACATTTTGCTAAAGTACTCAAATCTCGGTCATTGAATTCTGGAGAACTAGCCCTTCTTCAGAATTTACTCCAAGGCTATCATCCAATTTTCGACATATTCCTTAATGAGGAGTTTGGCAACAACGGCATTCAACTACAGGCACGACCAAATTGGCAGAGCAAAGTACCATACTTCCCGCAAGCAGCCCTAGAGGCGTTGCCAACCATACAGGCCGCAACGACTAGTATGTTCACAATTCCACGGAAGATTATGCTTACGACTATTCCCACACCGATATTACGGCCTCTACATCCAAGGCAGGACACCGAATTACGACGACGACAACCTCTACTCCACCTACAACCACCCCAACTACGAGGACTACAGCTAGGCCCACTCCACCTAAACCACGCCAACTACGACAACTACAGCTAGGCCTACTCCACCTACAACCACGCCTACTACAAGAACTACAGCTAGGCCTACTCCACCTACGCTCAGGACAACAAGTCGAACAATAACGGCAACCACATCTACTCCGACTATGCCTAGCACAATCACGAGAAGAACTACAACAGCCACTTACCCTACCATCACACCTAGGAAGGCGGTACCGACGACTAGCCCGCCACGATCAGTAGCAACGACTATCAGGTCCTGGACTACGACAGCATCTCCTAGAGCCAACATCAACACTCGCTGGCAGCCGACTACGACTACCGGCCCCAAGGCTACGCGACCAAAAACCACCACTCCCTCCCCTACAACCACAACGAATCAAGTCACCATTGAGACAACACGGAAGACGGCTATTATGACATCAGCTCACACGAAACAAAATGCCACTACGAAAACAACAGCGACAGCCATCGACACAGCCCCCTCGACCACAACCTCACCGACGGTTACACCAACAACAAGGAGCTTTACCACGTCGTCAACTAGCCAAACAACACGCCAGACCTTGCCGATCGATGTGATGTTCCGAGATACACCCACTCGGACCACCCCGCCGACATTGTCCACTTCACAACTGCGGATCGGAATGACCTTCGGAGGTCTTCAAGGGAACCCTCCGAAAGACGTCTCGACGACCGTTTCCACGGAGGACGTAAGGCCACTAATTAAACGGGTAAACCCACTCACCAGCACCCCACACTCACCGGCCAGAACCGCAACACCTGCAGTTGCGAACTCAGAGGAGCATATGGAAGCAGCTGCTCAGTCAATGGATTTCGATCTTCCTGAGCCCATTCCAAGGCAGAACCAGGGTACCCAAGACATGCCAGAACACCCGTTCGTCTTGCCACCCATACCAGATCTTATCATCGAAGAGTACGATCTCGCCTCATCTTCCATCCATTTCGTCTCACAGGAGGAGGATGCAAGCCCAATTAGCGACTCTATTCGCAGAACACTAGCTGAGGTGCTTTTCAACGTTGGAAAGTCTACAGCAGTGCCTATACATCTCCTCTCTGCCCGTCTTCACCGACGGAGGCAGCTACCGAAATATCCGACGAGGCGGACATAGTAGAGGATGAAATCCTTGTGACACCATACGACGCGTCTTATTGGAAGAAGCAAATTAGAGAAGCAACGTTTCCGCTCCACGACCGCCCTGGAAATGAAGACCCATCGAAGAAGAATGGCAACTCTCTTCTTCCTGAAATGCGCACCTCTTCATCACAGACCTCACCCGAATCGGCCGTCGTCATTCCTCCGGAAAACTTTATATTCCGCCAAATCTTTAACAACGTGTGTCTACATCAAAACTTCAAACTCCAACAGTTGGAGGTCCTTATCGTTAGCAACCCAACACGGGCAGCAAGGATTCTTCTCTCACGCAAGGATGTCTCCGCGAGACGTGTAGCGGATGGACTGGCTGCACAAGATGTCAACAAGTAACGGCAAATCACACGTTTCTAAATCATGAAGTGAATGGAACATGCTTCACAATGATGCCGGTCCTTGTCGGGGACCAGCTCCGGTTCGTGTTGCCCGGCACGACAGACCTCATCGAGTCGTCACCCACAACACCATGTCCTTACCCCTCAGGACCAACACCATCCTAGCTCAGAGAGTACTTCCGCCAAATATGAGGATCAACACGGCCGCCAAAACGTTTCTCTTCAATCCCCCAGGAACATTCTTCAGCACAATCGACTCGTCCGAGATGTCTCCAGGCCCCTACATCGCCAGGCTCCAGCAAAACCAGCAGGAGATCTCGAACCGACTCTCGAAAAGAGGAATCCTCGAAAATGCGTGGCTTGCCGTAAGGAACACTACCCTGAAGGCCCGTCAGTCTCTCAGCAACTTATACGAGAACACCACCAGCAAACTCACAGAAGGGATAGAGAGCTTCAAACGCTCGATCCTACGCTTGTTGCTCTGGATAGTTGTCCCAACCCTCGTCGTCGTTGTTCTGATCGGATGGTGCATCATATACCTCAAGCTGTACCTTCTACGGCGAGCGACGACTACCGCATCCTCAGCACTCTTCGAGGTTGCAAGGAACTTCGCTCCACGGTCACGGAACACATCCCGTAATAATCGCGCCGTCCATGCCGTAAGAACACCTTCTCCGAACGGAATAGAACTGGATTCTCCGTTGTCCCACGTATCTACGCCTTGAGGAATTCGACCAACTCTTCGCTACCATATATCGAACTCATCATTGAAAAAAGCAGCGTCACGGCACTGATCGATAGCGGAGCCTCAATTTCTTACATGAAGCTTTCAACGCTACACGAGGTAGCGCCTGCCATTTCATTCCTTCCAAGAAGCACCACGGCAACCACAGCCAACGGAACACCCATCCAACTGTTGGCATGTGTGAAACTACCAATCAGAATCGGAAGGTACACAATTAGCCACCAATTCTGGATCTCCGCAGATAAGGATTGCCCTGCGCAACTGTTACTCGGATCTGACTTTATCCGCCAGCTTAACAAAAGCGGCTTGCCCATCTCGTTGGATCTTCACAAACATATTATTGCCATCGGAGACGAACATCATAACCCCGTCCAAGTGCATAATATCACGGTCCAAGCAGAAGCTCCACTCCATGTCCTTACAGATGGAGACACCGGCCTACCGAGAAGAACGTCGGTTATGATCCGCGTTAAAATACGAGGGCTACCCCCTCACTCCGCGGAGGACGTTTTGATTGAGGATAATCAACGACAGACGATCTCTATGTGGTCGGACGCGCTCTCGTTTCCCCGTTAATGGACGGAACTTGTCACATTAACGTCATGAATCCATCCAGCACAGACATCCACATCAAGGACAAGACGAAGATAGCGTGGGCCACACCAGTAACACATCCCGACGTCCAAGTACTGGCATTACAACATCATCACCCGGATCAGACTGTTTACACCTCGACTAGCGCAGTGTCTCCAGAGGCCGACTGGGAAGCTAGACTTCCACACTTCCCCGTATGTCCTCTACCAAGGAACATCGACATAACAGCCGAAATTGACCTCTCTGCATCAGCGCTCAGCGAAGAACAGAAACAACAGCTCCGCATCATACTACGCCACCATACGGATGCGTTTGTCGGATGGACACCTTGGACATTACAAGGGAGACATCGAATCGATCACGGCATCGAATCGATCTTATCGACAACGCACCTATACCATCAAGAAAGATATACCGCGTACCTTTGTAAAAACGCAAGGAAATAGAGAAGCAAATAACACAAATGCTGAACGACGGAATTATACGGGAATCTTCTTCTCCATTCTGCGCGCCTATTGTTCTGGTCAAGAAGCGAGAAGTGAACGCATGGCGATTCACCATCGACTTCCGTGGATTGAACGCCATAACCAAGCCACAACAGTCCATTCTACCCAACATCCAGGACATTATCGATCTCTGCGCAAATCAGTGTCTCTACACATCCCTTGACTTTCAACAAGGTTTTCATCAAATTCCTCTGGAAGAATCACACTGCGAACGAAGTGCGAGTTCGTACGGAAGGAGATCAAGTTCTTGGGCTTTATTCTAAGCAAAGATGGAATACGCCCAAATCCTGAAAAGACCAGGGCGATTGATGCATTCCAGACCCCTCGCACCACTACCGATGTCAAAGCGTTCATCGGAATGTGCTCATTCTTCCGACGATTCATCCATAATTTTGCGTCAATAGCAGCACCAATAACGGCATTGACCAAGAAGGACACCCCATTCGAATGGACTAAGGACTGCGAAGACGCCACGAATACATTAAAGAAGGCTCTTACATCGGCACCGATCCTTAGCGCACCACGATTAGGACGACCATTCATCATAGAAACGGCCAGCTCAGGAAAAGGAACAGCCGCGGTACTAAAAAAAGAGCAGGATCGACAGGAACGGACCATTGCCTACGCAAGTAGAACTCTCACTAAGCATGAGAGTCGATATCCCGCAATTGAATTGGAAGCCCTAGGCTTCGTGTTCGCCGTCGAAAAATTCCGACCGTATATCGATGGCGCTAAGACTACCATAATCACCGATCACGCCCCCCTCAAGGCCCTCCTACATCGAAAGGATCTTACCGGAAGGCTCGCCAAATACCAAATCGTCTTGCAGGAATTTGACATCGACATCGTTTATCGTCCCGGGAAGAAAAACATCGTTTGCGACACCTTATCCCGATCTCCACCATCCGTCAACCACATATCATGCATCGACATCAGCGATCTACAGATAGAAAAGCTACGAGAGCAGCAAGACAACTGCAGCTGGATAGCAGAAATAAAAGGACTGCTTCGCCATCACCCAACCGATCAACGCGCAGCTGACTACATCCTCATGGATGACGTCTTGTACAAGATCCCTCCCCGCCTGCACCAAGAACCACAGCTGGTAGTACCAGAGAATTCCGATCTTAAGACTACACTTGTTTTCATGGCTCATGAGCCTCCAACAGGAACTTCACACCAGGGAGTAAAGAAAACTCACTCCCTCATCGAGAAGTTCGCCATATGGAACAACATGAGGCAGGACGTCCATGATTTTATCTCACAATGCAGCAAGTGCCAGAAGAAAAAGGATCCCGCAGCATACAGGATCACAGAACCTCTCCAACCACTCGAGGTTCCAAGTAGACCATGGCAGAGGGTACATTCCGACATCATTGGCCCACTGCCATTAACCCTACAAGGCAATAGGTACATCATCGTATTCGTCGACGCCTTCTCTAAATTCACCATTGCCGAACCGTTACCGTACCAGAAAGCACTCACGGTAGCAGAGACCTTCACCGACCGATTCATAGCTCGATTTGGCTTACCGGAAACACTAGTCACCGATCAAGGAACTAACTATACCAGTGACACATTCCGCAACCTTCTACGGCAATTCTCTATCACTCACCGTACGAGTACGCCTTACCATCAGAGCAATGGACAGGTTGAAAGAGCTAATCGTACGCTACAGGAACTCATCACCATCGTATCCCAGCAACATAATGATACCTGGGATCATGTACTCCACCTCGTCACCGACTCGTACAACAGCACCGAGAACGCCTCTACCAAATTCTCGCCCTACTTCCTGATCCACGGACGCGAGTCCAACAATATTTTCCATCTAGCTTTGCGTTTACCACGTAAGAATTTCACCGACGAAGGCGACTACGCTGACCACCTAGTTGGAGTACTCCAGACTGTTGGGATGAGACGCGCACCAACATCGCACAAGCCTAGAAAAGTCAAAAACGCCACTACGATCTCAGGAAGCGCCCCATCAGAAAACCGTATGAAATAGGAGACAAAATTCTCATCCGCAAAGAGACCGCCAACAAAATCTCGACGCGTTTCGACGGACCATTCACAGTGATTCGAGTCTACCACCCCAATGTGGTAATCCAAGACGGACGACGAGAACGGAAAATCCACATAAATCGCACCAAGCCATATAACTCCTCCGACAACGACTAACAACGGAAGCCGGAACGACGTCACGCTTTTGGTATCAACTCTACTTTCTTTTTCCTTTTCGGTCTTATATCAATCGCTGTTTAAAAAAAAGAAGAAAAAAAGAGAAAGAAGAAGAAAAAAGAAAAAAAAGTAAAACAAAATTTATCATGAATAACTTTCTATCGCTTTATTGACTCTTTTATTTTTGTCTCTCACCCATTCTACTCATTATATTGTCAACACTTGTATCCCTCTTCTGTATTTTAACAGGTTCTTCATGTACTCTTTATTACCCACATCCCTATCACTCAACAACTCGCAGCACAATCACTGGAGGAAGCCGATCGAAGGACACCAGCCTAGACGTGAGTCTCATAAAACTGGTTCTCACACGCCTGAACGTGCGACTGCCGCGGCATCGTCATCTCCGCCATCTCCTTGTCAGGGTTCCCAGCGCGGCGATGGTACGGCCCCAACCCGAAGACGACGCTGACTAGCACGAAGATCACAACAAGCGCGAACGCTGCAATCGGGTCCTTACGCCCAACCAGCCACAAATAACTGCGTCCAAAACACTTCACCAAGCGCTTCACTCAAGTACTGCACCGGGCCCGACGGCAGCCATGGTAGACATCGCGTAGGGGCACAGTCACCGGATGAAGCAGGGTCGTCGCACAGACACAAATACACGCCAGAATCGTTGTAGCACGTCCCAAGGTAGTTGCACGAATTCGCACAGAAGGAACGATCGACAAAAGACATGACGGTACAAGTGACTCCTCTCCGACCCTGGACTTCACCAGCCCCCTCGTAGCCAACACAACAACAAAAAAAAGATGGATCCCGGCTGCGCACATGCACGACCACCTGCAGCTGCGTCGCGAACCCGGCCTCCGACAAATATCGCGCGGTGGCACAAACACGGATGACTGAGCAGCCGTACAACACCAGGAAAGTTCCGGGACGGAACTTTTCTCGAATGGGTGGCATGTAAGCAGCGCTGATCACGAATGTCAAGGCGAGCGAACAAGCGGACGGCATGAGAGCGGATTAGGAATAAACGAGCGCAGTTGCAAAGGACGGACGCACGTAAACATCCGGAACAGCAGCCGTGCTTTCATACTAAAAAATATCCGCCATCAACGTCGGGAGTTTACGTTTTCTAAAAGCTTACCAACGCGCCGTTATTACACCGGGAACTCGCCGCGGGCAATAGAACGGCAAGGGAGAGAGAGCCGGATACACTCTTCCGCACAAGCAAAAAGTGCGGCCAAACGGCAGGGAAAAGGACACAGTATATAAGCGGCTGGAGCAAAAGAAAAGGGCCTTTTCCCTGCTTCTTCGACTTCCGCCCGGCTCCGACCCTCGACTGGACATACCCTCGGGTGGCCTTCGGCCACCCCCCTGTCTCCATGGAGCGCCGCTTTCTTCGCACGCTTTCTCATTTATAATTTCTATAGTGATTTTATTTTTCCTTTTTTTATGCCCATTTCGCTTTCATGTATTTTAGGCAGCGTCCGCTTCTTCCCTCCTCCAGACCGATGCCTATTGCCTCCATCCTTCCCATCGCCCGCCACTTCATACGATCCTTCCCGCTTTTCCTACTGTTTTTTTCATATTTATTCCTCAATTCCTTGCTTAGGGCGCGTATAGCGCAGTCGGAGGAGGCGCGACTGTCGCGTGCACCCGATACCAGGTTCCTGGTTCGGATTTCCCGCCCAGGCCAACCAAGCCTTCCATCCCTCCGGGGTCGGTGAATTGGTACCACACTTGTCTGGGAAGGATAAAGCGCTGACTTGTTCATCGGCTGGCCACCGCAAGTCATTGTATGGCCAAATACGCATTCATATCGCCTCCACGACATCCCGTAGAAATAGAATGCGCTGGCGCATCCCAGAAGGGATTGAGTAACGCCGTCCTTTATCCTTTATCCTTTATCCTTGCTTCGCCATAGTCATAAATTGGTCATCTAAAGCTCTGTTCGCGTTATGTAAAGGAGCATGCACACACATGAAGCGAGTGTTCATTAGGAGAATCAGTTTTGGCAAAATAATAAAACCTCTTCATTCACACTCAGATGTTCGATAAAGCACCTGGTTCGAATAGGGAACGTCGTCTTCATTGATGCGGTCAAAAAGACCTCCTCCTGGGACGAAAGGGCCGAGCGCCGTCGTTTAACCAGTTAGACCGTCCTCTCGAACGTTCAAAACGCGCGTACACATCTCTGATCAGAAGCGTTCAGGAGGGACGCGTTTACAATTGGAAATGGAATCTCAAACTCGTTCTGAAGAAGAAATAGGTCGAAGAACTTATTCCTCGGGAGAGTTCGGGTCCAGATGTATTAGAGGGCGTGTATTGAGCAATCACTCTATTTCAGATAAAATCGTATGGAGCTCATCATAAGATGGTTTTGTCTTGCCCAGTGTTTTGTACAAGCAGTGTTTAACTGATTTTATCAGTCTTTCATAGAGTCCTCCTTTCCAGGGGACATACGGTGTTATGTAACGCCACTGAATTTCTCTATAGCTTGCCATTGTTTGCACTTCCGGATCGCTTTGGGCGGCCGCAGCACAGTCACAAAGGATGCTATCCCCTAGTGCAAACGTTGGTGCATTATCACTTGTGACTGATGGTGAGATAGGAATTCCTCTTCTACTAAAAAATTTTCTGAGCATGCGTAGGAACGATGTCGTGGAGAGATCGGCTACCACATCGAGATGGATAAGTCTAGTGAATGTGCAAGTAATTACGCATCCGCAGCATTTCCCTTCGTTTCCGTCTGGTTGCGCCAGGCACAATGATCCAAAATAATCCAATCACACATGAGCGAAGGTCGGGAGCTTTGTAGGCGCCGTTTAGGAAGAGCTCCCTGGTTGGGATACTTGAAGGGTAAATTATTGAATTTTTGATATGGAATACATTTCCTTACAATACGCATGACTTGTGCTCCTAACTTAGGAATCCAATATTGCTGCCTGACAACGGACATGGTGTGATTAATTCCTGGATGGCCATTATTGTGAGCATCACGGACGATGGCCTTTGATAACCAGGAATTTTGCAAAACAATTAAGGAATTTTTCGCTTCTTCTGTCAGTTGACTTTGTTCTAGTCTCCCATAGTAGCATAGTAACCCTTCGTCGTCAGCTTTTATGTTTAAGTGGTGTAGTGACCGTAAAATTGACGATTTTGGATTTTTGGTGAAGCCTCACCAGCAGTTTACCCGCTGCAGTTATTTCTAGACCCGAGGTAACTGTTGACTTAGACCTAGATAAGCGAATAACTAACTAAATAGCAAATAAAATAACTTGTGTTAAATACAGCACAAGTTCGTCATCACCAAACAGTCCCGCTTGGCATCACATAAGCGGGGTAGGTCTAGAGAAAGAGTAGGCACTTTCATATGATGTTTGTTACTGAAACTTTGTTGAGTGGAAGCGTAGTGATGCCGAAATCTCAGCCAACTTGCTTTATGTTATACACTGCTTTGACCGGTGTAACTGTAAAGGAGGCGGCGTTTATGGCACTTACTGAAATACGATTAATTCCAGCATCCTGAATCACTCTGTCTCTCTTAAAGCTGATGCACTTTGTGTTGAAATCTAGTCTTGTACAAGAGCTCATTTGAACCAGCTCCGACTTATCATTGTCTATCGTCCTTCTAGCTCATCTAAAGAGGATGGGAGGCCCTGCTTAGTCTTCATTCTTCTTTGGTTGCTGTCAGAAGTAAAACTATCACTCTAGGAGACCTGAATTAAGCAAGAGATTGGCAAAATTGCTTCTCTAAGCGCCGTGCTTCCGCTAATTTTCTGGCTTTCTTCAATTATGGTTCTCTTCACACAAGTTGTCAATGAGACGACGCACGAAGAGAATGTTTTAGATGTCATTTTGTCCACATCCCCTGTAGTATCCAATGTTCGGATTTTGCCTCCATTCGCTACCTCTGACCATTACACCATTCGACTCAATTTGCACTCTTCACCTTTTACCATAGGTTCTTGCCCTTGCCTCAATACTGATTTTACCTCCTCAAGCAGAGGCTTTCCGAAATTGGGTGGCCACTTGTTTTCGATGGTTACGAAAATGTAGATGACCTTTACCAAAGATTTTGCAAGGCTATTTACGATAAATTGGTACAGTTTGTGTCTTTCAGAACTAAACAGTTTTCTCGAGCGAGTTATCCAGAGCATATTTGAAATTTGCTTGCCCGAAATAAGCGCATATTTCGCTCTGGAACAAGGTTCGCTGAATAATGCCTGCTATAAAATCGTCTGGGTGCAGCTTGAACATAAGCTTCTAAACATGTTTCTATGAGAAGGCTACATTTACATATACGTAGCAAGATTATCGAGTGGAGTCCTTCCAAACATACCCGACGCTTATGGTAATGTCTGTTCTTGCGACATAAGCAAAGGTGCTGCTCTGGGTTATTACCTCACTGGCGCTTTCTCCTATGATACGACGTATCGCTCTATCGATTCAAGCACAATAGCTTCTGGAATCGCTTCTTCAATAACGAATACCAAACACCCTTCCTTCAATGTAGTCTTATGAACTGTCTTGACCTCTTTCGGTTATTATTAACAGGACGTCCAGCGGCCTAACGGCCGCCAAACGTCTGGTTGGGGGCATCACCCCCAAAACCCTGAGAATAGAACAACTCGTCTAGACCTTCTTACTCGCGTTACAGTGAAAACTGGATCTAGAGGAAAGCGGGACAGTAGGGCACAATCTTGAAAACTGCTGCTATGAAGCTTATCCTCCCTCTATCGCACTTACGCCGATTAACTCTCCGAAGTACACATTCTCTACGTAGTGAGGAACAGATTGTGATAATCTGATTCAAGTTTAACAAGTACAACAAGTTTAACAAGTACAATAACGGTGAAGAATAAGGATGAGTAGAAGTTGTGCATTACTATTATATTTCGGTGCATGTATGCCACATATATCACTTCAGCTGCAAGATTCAGGAAGAGTTCACTTCAGGTCAGCTGAGCACACTTCAGTTTGACGCAGCTTACCATTAGGCATCATCATCATCATCATTTTCGTTAGGTCCCGATGACCTACCAGCTGACCTGTGGAAGTCGAAGGGCTGGTGCCCTGCTGACTGACTGACTGCGTTTTTCAATCAGGTTGTTGCTGAGAAGAAAGTGCCTGAGGGTTGGCAGCAAAGCACGACCATCCCGATTTGGAAGGAGAAGGGCAGTCCTGCAGACTGCGCCAGTTACCGTCCAATTCGTCTTCTTTCGCACACCATGAAAATCTTTGAGCGAAATGTCGACGGACGTATCCGGGATTTCGAACAGCTTTCCACGAATCAGTGTGGTTTCGTATCTGGCTGTGGCACCGTTGATGCCATTCACGCCGTTCGTCTTCTGCTAGAGAAGCACCGCGAGAAACAGAAACCGGTGCATTTTGCCTTCCTGGACTTGGAGAAGGCCTTCGACCGCGTTCCGCGAGATGTTATATGGTACGCGTTGCGACAACATGGTATCCCTGAAGAGCTTATTGAGTGGATGCGCATTCTATACTCTTGCCCAAGGAGTCGAGTGCGAGCGCCAGCGGGCACCTCGATGGAGTTTCCCATCTCTGTAGGGGTGCATCAGGGATCTGCGCTATCCCCACTGCTCTTCGTGGTCGTGATGGATGCAATCTCACGAGATCTCCAAATGGCGGCACCTTGGACGCTGCTGTATGCTGACTACGTCATGCTTGCATGTGAAGACAAAACCGAACTTGAGCGACAGGCACACGCGTGGTGCGATCGTTTGGCATTGCTCGGTCTCAAGCTAAACGTCAAAAAGACGGAATACTTGACGACGGATGTTAATGAGCACGGATCTATTAAGATCGATGGTACTGAGCTCTCACGAGTGACATCTTTCAAGTATCTTGGGTCAGCAGTAACGTCCGATGGCAGCTTAGAGATGGAGGTGAATGCGCGTGTGAGTGCAGCCTGGTCCAAATGGCGCTCGCTGACTGGAGTGCTTTGCGACAGGACAATACCTGAGCACCTCAAATCGAAGGTTTATAGAACAGTAGTCCGCCCAGTAGCGACATACGGTGCTGAGTGCTGGCCCGTGACGAAGGAAGTTGAAAGCCGCCTCAGTGTAATGGAGACGAAGATGCTACGGTGGACGGCTGGAGTTACGCGTTTGAACCGCGTTCGTAACGACACCATACGACAGAGGTTCGGTGTCGCCCCGATATCCGAGAAGCTGCGCGAAGCTCGTCTTCGATGGTACGGCCACGTCCTTCGCGCTAACGACGACACCGTATGTAAGATTGGCCTGAATCTTGTGGTCCCTGGAAAGCGGCCCAGAGGACGCCCGAAGCAACGTTGGCTAGGGAGAATTGGTGGCTAGACACGTTGCGCTTGGACTTAGAGATGGCTGGTGTGCACCCTGATCAAGCATTTGATCGGGAGAATTGGCGTCAACACACCAGAAGAGCGGACATCGCCACCAAGCGGGACAGACGCTAATGAAAATGAAAAAATTAGGCATGCACTACATAATAATGATGCGCCCTTGAATAAAGAAGCCCATAGATGCGACAAAATGAATTGTCTGCATGAAATTACCATCAACGAAATTCGAGAGTGTTGCCTTGGTCGATAGTCCTTCCATTCTACACGGAGGCCCAGCATTAAGGCAACGATAATTTCGATGCATAAAAACAGCTGGGAAGAATCCAAACGGATACAGCTTACAACATCACTCACTGATACGTTAAAGATCAGAACGGAGAAGTATCGTTCACAGAAGTCAACTTATGGCTTTGCGATGGGTATTTTCAGGTCGAGTGAGCAGCTATACCATCCGTGTCGTCCTTTCCTCTGATTTGTTTCCTCAAGGCGGATTACAGGATTGTAGGAAACCTGAGACAGCGGGGTGTCTAGGACTACTTCTAGCCCTATAGCATATCAAGATTGGCTCAGGACTTATATTACTACCAGACGTCCAGCGGCCTAACTGCCGCCAAACGTCTGGTTGGGGGCATCACCCCCAAACCCCGAGAATAGAACACCCCGTCTAGGCTTTCTTACTCGCGTTACAGTGAAAAACTGGATCTAGAGGAAAGCGGGACAGTAGGGCACAATCTTAAAAACTTGAAGCTTATCCACCCTCTATCGCACTTACGCCGATTAAATCTCCGAAGTACACATTCTCTACGTGGTGAGGAACAGATTGTGATAATCTTGTGAGAGCTCTATATCACTAAATATCCGATGGAAATAATAATCCACCGATTCCCGAAGTCATTCCCCCCCCCCCCCCCCGACAATACATAATACTCCCTTACCCATGTGGTGCAGCCAGAGACAGGAAGAAAAATGTAGTGACACGCACACGTTACCTTTCAATGGCCATCTGAAAATCCAACGCATGCTTCGCAATGTTTGATCTGTGAAGCACCTCTAGAGCCAGACAACGTTCCTGTCACATACACGTTGGACGATAGTGAGAAAAAGTACTGGTCCACCCTCACAGGTTGCTTCCACTGATCCCCTTCCTATTAATGGTCCACCTTCACTGGTTCTCCCTTTACCGCCGCTCCCCCCCCCCCCTTCACAGGACTCTCCTACTTCACTGATTCCCATTTAATGTCCCCCTTTTTGCTTCCCTCTTACAGTCTCCCCTCACCTAAGTGGTACCCTTTATTGGTACCCTTCACTGGTGTCCATTAATGGTCCCTCCTTTACTGCTCCAGTGCCCCTTCACAGCTCCCACATTACTGGTCTTACCTTCACTGATCCTTTTTACTGGTCCCCCCCCCCCACTTCACTGGCCATCATTACTGGTCCTATCTTCACTGGTCCCCTCTTCACTGGCCCTCCTTTAATGCTTTCCCCTTTACCGGTTCTCCCTTCACAGAACTTCCCCACTTCACTGGTTCCCGTTCGCTTCCCCCCTTACTACTCCCCAAGCCTCATCTTAGTGGTATTCTTTATTGGTCCCATTCACTGGCTCGCATTAAAGGTTCTACTCTTACTGGTACCCCCCCCCCCCACCTCCTCACTTCGCTGGTCCTCCCACCCTTCACTGGATCCCCGCTTACTGGTCTCCTCTTTAGTGGTCTCCCATTACACGTGTTCGGAATCCGGACACTCCTTGCGCAACAAAGGTGACACCTCCTCTAAACCGAGACACCCCTTGCATGAAATCCGTCGTACCTCTTCTGAGCATTAGCATTACCATTAAGTGGCATCGTTGACACCTCTTCTGAATCCAAACACCCAATGCACGACATCGCTGACATGCCTTTTGAATCCGAGCGCCTGTTGCACGACGTCGGTGACACATCTTCTAAATCCGAACGCCTGTTGAGCAACGTCGGAGGCATGTCTTTTGAACTCGAACGTGCTTTGCGCAACATCGATGACACTTCTTCTGACGGGGCGGAGTGGCGTTCTACCCCCCCCCCCCTTTAAACAGAGGCGTGGCAAATTTCTGCGTCTTCACTATCTCGTAAGGCAGCCACTGGACTCTCAAGAAGCCCAGGGGCTTGGGGGTGGGCGGGCCAGGGGGACGAGGGGGTAGAACGCTCGTCCTACGTATTAAGGTTATAGAAAGCATAATAAGAGAAAATTTTTGACATTGTTAATTCGAGCTGATTCTGCTTTATCAGGGCAGCATGGCTTTCTAACGGGACTCTCTATAGTCACGAATCTTGTTGATAGCATTTCCGACTGCAGAGTTGCTCTTAACCAGGGCAAAGTGGTTGATGTGGTCTAGAAAGATTTTACGAAAGCAATCGATAGGTGTCCCACAAAAATTTCCTTCTCAACTCCTTAGGCATCGAAGGACAGCTTCTGGGTACTAAGCGGGTTGGTGCCCGCTGTACACCGGCAAGGTTTCTTAAAAAGGGTAAGTTAGATCAGCCACACCCCAGAGTTCCTTCCCTTGCCTAGTTCTGTGCTCTCCTCCAAAGCGGAACACATATTTGGAATCAGCGTTCGAATCTCATCATCTCATCTCAAAGTGCAGCTGCGACCTGGTATCCTTTCCTTGTTAGTTTAAAACTAAAATGCAATGAAAAAATTATCGAATCTTCTTTTACCGTTTTGCTATGTTGGTCAGAAAAAAGAATGAATCTACACATGTATAAATAGATTGGGTCGGGAGTTTCCGTGCTTGCTGCTGTAGTTCTACCCTTCACAATTGATCGTGAAGTTAGGATACCATTACGATGACGGCTTATTAAATTCTTCAAAAAAAAGTCGGCGCTAGTGATGTGGCCGAAAACACCACGGTAAGGCACCGTGCGTTGGAAAAGTTGATAGTTCGACTAGTGATCTGGAGACTAGAATGGAAGTCTGTGCTTTCTTTGCTATGAATATCTGTTTTCAAAATGAAGATGTTGCTATCCATTCGACTAGAAACTACACATGGTGGAATTGACCTTGTAAAAATAGTACGATAAGTTATACTTTGTCTACATTATCCCACGGCATATGTAACAATTACGCAACGCTCTCTTTGGATTTCCGACGAAGTTTCCAGACAGTGAGAAGGGTTGTAACAGCCCCAGAGTAAATATCAGGATCCGCGTAAACGGTCGATTCCGGTCAGTTCCTTTATCCCGTATCCACAGCGGTTTGTCAAAGCAATAATTCTGACTTCGAAGCGTACTCGAAATTTTTGAATGAACAATAATGAGTATAAGGAGGATATCACTGCTCCTCTCGTTCTCTTGGAGTACGTATCCGGACTTGCGATAGACATGGTAATTTTAATCTCCAAGGAGGACTTAGGGCTTGTATGATCGTCAATAAATATTTGACTTCTTCGAGGTTTATCATTAAGAGAATGTGGACATAAACATAAATCTCAAGGAAGCAATGACCCTAAGGAATTTCATTTATTCTCATCCGCATCGCTTTCTCATGCTTGGCACTCACCGAAATTATTTGTGGAAATGTGGTCAAAGGAGCTACTGCTCATCCGAGTGGTGGCATTTTACAGCACAGTACAGGGAAGTGTAATTCCAAGCGCGGCTTCCGAGAATTGGTGAGATCACGTAAATGCTTGGCCTGCCCTTCACACTATGTATGTAGGGAGCGATTAACACCCATCGCTACTATGCGTTTTTCGCTTGCCCGAGGCGCCGTAATTCTTACGGAATGTTTCGTCGTTTACAAAACTAAACCAAGCAAGAACCTTTCCTATTATTCGGTCTGCATAGTGTAGAAACAGGCAAGATCTTTTGCAAGAAAAATTGTTGCGCTTTTGTCTGACCTGGCTTCAAATTGTCCGATGATGCAAATATGGTCGGGCAGCACTGTCCGTCATCCTCTTAGGGGAGGGAGGGAGGGAGGAGGGATTAAGCCTATTTCAGTGCATTTTTGTGCATTATGCAAAGGCAAGCGACTATTGAGTGGTTTAGTATTGCGGCAGCATTCTTGTCCCTAAATTTTCCTCAACCTCTAACATATTAGCTCAACGCTGAGAAAATTCAATGGCTGAACTCCCAAACAACACCGTGAGCGTCCATCCGGAAGTACATCGAGTTGCTGCACATCAGCCTTTTGTTAGTTCTTGCATGCTACGTGATATTCCATTCATTATGGCATTTCTCCTCTCCACGTCCGGTCTGCGCCTGGGTGCGTTGTCAGCGTAGACGGAACCTGTCGCTTCAACTTTCGTTGCTTATAGCTCGTTTGCGTAATCGACACGGATGAAGATGCCTGCTCTCCATCACATCGGCCAGAGATTCGAGTCTGCCCTCTTGGATACATTCCCTGAAAGGTACCCTTTCTTCTTTATATGGACCAATATACCGTCTGATCTGTAACCGCTTAATATGCATGTAGTCAGGAGCAAGTTTATGTCAGTTAGTGGGTTTTCCGCTAAAAAGTTCTATAGCAGACTCCTAGCAGACCAACCAATCGGTGTCAGTCAAAGAGTTGATGTAGTCGATATTGTTGTGTAAGTCAATATTGCAGTATTAGTATTGCAGTATTGCAAATTAGCTTCGATGTGAAGACGACATTTTCCGAAACTGCATCTTCCAGAACGAGAACAGGTGCAAACAGGAACAGAATCGACCATAAGTCACGCCTAAAAAGGTTTCAGCATTTCTGTGCTCGCGTAATTCGAGCACACACTTTGTATGCATGCTACTGATGTACAATCCAGTAGGATTTAAAAGGATAAGGGATTAAGGACGGCATTACTCAATCCCTTTTAGGATGCGCCAGCGCATTCTATTTCTACGGGATGTCGTGGAGGCGATATGAATGCGTATGTATTTGGCCACACAATGACTAGCGGTGGCCAGCAGATGAACAAGTCAGCGCTTTATCCTTCCCAGACACGTCCGGTACCAACCAATTCTCCGACCCCGGAGGGATGGAAGGCTTGGTTGGCCTGGGCGGAAAATCCGAACCAGGAACCTGGTATCGGCTGCACGCGACCGTCGACGCCTCCTCCGACTGCACTACACGCGCCCCACTAGGATTTAAGAGAATTCATCTCTACAGTAAGTGCTGCATAAGTTTCGTCAGTAGCGAAACATGATGTTCCCTACTGATCGTGCGGGGCTCACTAATGGCGAGGTTGGAGCGATGTTAAAATAGTGCAGTTCCCTCTAGACTGCCGCCACGCTATCCTCCCTGGCCTGCTGGAAGACCAAACCAGCCGCGAGCATTGCCACATGTTTCCCTGGACCCGGGTACAAAAGAAGACTGCAAAATCTGGGTGGCCCGTAGTGTAGTGTGAGCTCCGGTCCCTCCCTCTCGCCCGAGAGGAGATCTCGATCCCCCCTTCCGTGATCGCTCCTCAGGTAGTCTCGGCCCCCTCTGAAGCCCTCCTTGTTGATATTTTCACTATAATTCTGCGCTAATGAAATCTCTCCTATTTTCCTTATGTTTTGTTGTGTAAGGGTCCTAAAAGGCCGGTTTGATCCTATCACTGGAAACCATGAATAAGCCTGAGGAGGCAGGTTGATTACTTCGACGTAACATCAGCGATGAGCATGCCTTTACAGTTCGAGACAACACCGGTTCTTCCCACCCCTTCCGGTTCTCCCCACAGGCGTATAGCGCCATTGAGCGAGAAAAAGCGGTGATGCGGATGCGGAGAGGTTGGTACGAAGTGCTGCGATGGCGAACTGGATAAGGCCGACAACCGACACCAAACGGGTCTGCGCCCACGAGGCCGAGGCGCCGCTCTTTTCACCTCGGCACAGTCACCCACAGCCACCAGAAACCGCCACGACCGATCACTGAGATCGTGGCGGGGTCCTCTGACGCACGATGCCCACCTGCAGCAGATCGCTGAAGCAGCGTTGATTCCAGCAGTGCACGGAGCAGAGTATAGTTGCCTGCAGGCCGAAGCACCGCGAAAAGATTGCGCGTTCCCGCCTATTAGAGACGAGCATCGGGCACACGTAGCGAGAAACCGGGTCTCCTACAATTGGAGGCATTTCTATGGGAACCGTTTTCTGAAAGGATTTTGTGAGCAGTCTCCAGCGATAATGGAGACGCGTTTGCAAAATTAGGACACTGCTCTCCTCTGTTAACGAAATAAGCGGTGCAATTAAAATGAACAAACTCAATGACTGCCTATGACGCGTTCTGAAATGCGATACAAAACCAATTTATATCAGTTAGTACTTCTCTGCTGATTTTCTTTATAGCAGACTCCAAACAGACCAACCAGTCGATGGGAAGTTAAGAGTGCAAGGTCGGTGGAGCAAAGCTTTCCAAGGACTGTGAATGGTAGCGAAGGCACTGCGCGTCAGGCCTTTTTCCTGCATTTGTATGTGGTGAAGCGTTGCTTGGAATACCACATTCGCTCATTTTGGGATGCGTGACAAAGCTTGAGTCAATGCTAGCGCCTAAAATTTTTAAATAATAATAATAATAATAATAATAATAATAATAATAGCAATAATAGCGTTCACATTCAGCAAGGAGCTCCACAAGGCAGACAAGACACGAAACATTTTGACAGCATTATTAGGTTGAGTTGGAGACACAGAGCGCGAATCTGCAAGCCTCTCTGCTATTATGTTTGACGTTAGTCTAGAGTGGGAAGAGGGGTGAGTCCTCTCTCCTTCTCCTCCATTGAATCTGGAGAACTTTTCCAGAAGCTTCCAAAATAGAAACAAAACGGGCCACCTCAATAGTGTGACTGTCGAATAACATCAAGTTTGCAGGGGCTAGGCTAATACAGTAAGTACTGAAGGTGATAGAGAGCCGGACCCCGTTTGGACGTACACCTTTCCTTTGTTCAGCACAATTCTTTTACAAAACACCATTATTCTTGCGACAAAAAACTTAGCTTAATCCTATTCTAGATGTTTGGGATTGGCTTTTGCCATTGAATCAGATAAGCATTTCACTCCTTGGAGGACGACTGGCATCGTGTGGAACCATTCAAAACGTAAGAAATCTGTAATTTCGATCTTTCAACCACTACGCGTTCTTTTATTATTGTGTGTGCGTTATATAACTCATAAGTCAGTTTCTTTCGCCTTTGGCAGAAGCTGCACTGGAATTGACGTACCTGGATGCAATATTCACTCAGTTCAAAATGGGTTCTTCGACCTTTACTCATACCATAACCATAGTATTCCTGGGACACACTACATCAGGTTCTCCGATGCAAGCCTACAAGCTTTGCAAGTGCAATTTCTATAAGCAAAGTCACCGATATCTTTGACGCTAACTATAAGAGATGGAGTGACCCCGCTGTATAAGCGTCTAAGCAGGAGCGTCTAAGCTATGAAACTGCATCGGAGTTTGAGACTTTAGTGCCGATTGAAACATAAATGGCTTCAAGAAGACGTGTTCGCATTTCTCATATTTGTTCACGTTGTCAAAACCTGTGAAAGAAAATGGATTGAGACTACATACATATATACCGCTTTTGACCGGCGTTGGCGGAGTGTATTTTCCAGATGAAGGAATTCGGCACACTGGTTGAGACAGTTGTTCGCTTTAGGAAGAAAGTAAACTTTTCGTTTCGAGGAGCGTTCGAACCTTTGCCTTTATTGGAGATGCCCGAAATCCGCCGTAAGCGCTTGTTAGCGGCGCCTCGAAAACCCGCATGGTATAAGTTTACGCGGATCGAAACATGAGCTGCACTGCTATATAGGTCCCTGCAACTCCGGAGAGTCACTCATTGTGGCAAGGTCGGTTCCCCCCCCCCCCCAGTTTCCTTGATTCCTTCTATTCCCCTCGCTAGTTTTTGACATTGCTGTTAGAGCTTAACAATTATATTTGTATACTTTAGAAATGAAGCACTTCGTGATTGCAGCAGCGGTAATTTTCGTTTCGATTGACGCCTTCGGGTTCGGAATGATGGGTGGTGGTGGCGGCGGATGCGGATGGTGGGTTTCTTGCACTTCGCCCCAGATCATTTTCTGTTGTACCAAACGTTTCCGAATTTAGCTCTCCACCTCCGGCTCCCTGTTGTCCGCCTCCTACTCCTTGCTGTCCTCCTCCTCCACCTCCCTGTTGTCCCCCTCCATCTCCATGCGGTGGTGGAGGAGGTGGCGGTGGATGTGGTGGCGGTGGTGCTCCCCCATCGTATGCTGCCCCTCCTCCAGGTATGAAATAGTGTCATCAATCGGCACAATTATGAGTGAATCGTATAATTTGCCATGTTTGCAGCTTCTTCATATGCTGGTCCACCTCCATCATATGCTGGTCCACCACCGTCATCTGGTGGTGGGTACGCCGTCGGCAAATAGACGAGAAGGAACAAGAATTCCGGGAATGCATTCCATCCTTATCTGTACATCTGTTCACAATAAATATATTTTGTCTAAAAGCTTTGCTTACGTTACAGCACCTCGCTTTTGCTATAATGATCTTCCAAATCCTGTGCAACGTATGTGCTCACCCTCTGTTCGCATAAGCCAAGTTGAATCGACATTCAGTAGAGCACATCGGGATCGGATAATAATTCAAATGTTGTAATTAGACCAAGAAAGTTAGACTCTTCTGGATCAGAGCCTTTAAATCGGTAAATATTTACGCACAAAGCTCAAAAACGATGCGATGTCTGGAAGGCCACAATCCGACTGCTCTCCATTTTATCAAGCGGATGCATCTCGTACTAAAGACAACGCATTTGTGAATTAACGATACGTAAAAATAGTATTTAGAGAAAGGTTATTTTTAATGAAAACAGCGATTGCAAAACGTGGATCCTGTGCAGCCCTCTTGGCACCACAGCTAGGAAGGGCTATTAGGGGGGGGGGGCAAAAGTAATGAGACACCCCATGCCGTGTCCATATATCTCGTGGCTGGAGTCTGGTTTCGTGCTTATCGTATTTGTATATTTGTATACTGTTTACTGAAGCCCATCTGAGAAGTTACCACTTTCGCCCTTTTCAGAAGCATGCCAAAACCCCGTTCTGTCTCATGCCGAAACCCCAGTCTGTCGAGTTGAACTGTGTCGCGCAAATCTCGCCCAATTCCCAACCCCGAACAGCCTGGGCTCAATATTCACGCAAGATGAGAAGTACGTCTTCTACCTTAACCCTGCCAGGCAGCGAGTCTGGGTGAGGCCTGGTGACCTGTTACCGACCTTCGTTCGGCGGGATGTTCACGGCGAGAAGCACCTTTGGAGCTTTTGGGTGGCTGCTATACCGGAAGCTGTTTTCCAAAAGCACGACGATGGACTCCATAGCCATGGTGAACGAAATAGAAGATATGAGCAGGCTACTCGCTCTTATTCATTCGCAGCGTCGGGAACACCATCGGGAACAAGTAACCACGGATAAGCTTGGCCAGCTGGGCTACATTCACATGCTTCACCCACGATATTCGCCGCACGTCTCTCCATGCGACTACCACCACTTCTTGGGTCTACAGTACTTCCTGGTCGGAAGCGACACAAGAACCCAAGCAGTCCTTGACAACCATATTGAGCAGTTGATAAACACCAGGCTCAAGCACTTCTGGAAGTATGGGATCAGGAAGTTGGCTGAGCGATGGCAGCAAGGTCATTGCCCTTAATGGCAAATACATTACTCAGCATCGTTGAGTTGTAATTGAGTTATAAAGAGATAAAGATTTTTTTCAATTTATCTCATTACTTTTGCCCCCCCCCCCCCTAATAGCCTCCTCAAACTGTCACACACTCTCGACTTCACCATCGCAGTGTCGTGCGTTGCTTTCGATGCTTTGAACCTACAATTAACCACAAATCTAAAGGAGTCAGCAACTGGCTCGCAGTACAGAAATGCTGTGAAAATACGCCGGTGCTCGGAAATCTTTGACATCGTGCCGAAATGGGTCGGAAATAAGTTCTGGCGCCTTCACTTACTGTCAGTAGTCCTAGTCTACATGACATGAGCAACCAACAGTAGTGCATATACTGTATTATCTTATGATTTGCCCATTTGAGTCCTGAGTATTCCTTGTATGGAACCTTATACTGATTATTTTTAGACGGTCCTTTAAAGTTCTGTAATTTTTGCCGATTTTGCGAACAAACCTAGTATAAAGCACTTTTTGAAAAAAAAATTCAAGAAGGACGTTACTTGACTATAACAACCCATATTTTCAGCGGAAGCAACAAATTTTGGCACGTGATTTATTGCAGGAAATACGCAAAACGTAGCTGCTTGTGATTGGAAAATGCATATAATATAGCACTTTTGCATACATTGTGTCTTCGAAAAGCAATCCATGAAAAGCCGGGACCCCACTTCTAGGTGACCGATTCGCTCTTAATGATCTGAAACTAATTTACCTGCCTGTTGTAATCGATTCTCGGTACACTTAAGTGGATAAAAAGCGAAATTGAACTTTCTCATAAAGTGAAAGGTGATAAGTCATTGTCGATTTAGCCAGACATACAAGAAGACATTTCAGAGAATATGGCTTTAACAAATAATAAAGGAAACGAAAAAGAAGTAAAAACGAAAACTCTTACAATACGGACCAATTTATACAATATCTCAGTAACGAAGAAAATATTGAAGTTTAAAATAAGATCGAGATGCTAAATAAACAAAATTTGAATACACTTTTCAATCTCAGTTTAAGTAAAGACTTCCTTAGCAATGTTAATCAAAAAACTAGGCTTATTGTTCTGTGCTTGCTGACCACATATAAGAGACAATACAAGCAATAACATCAAACAAGTAGAAAAGAAATCATTTAATTATGTAGATGGAATATAAAGGGGATATTTTTAACCGTATCAACTTTAGTAAAATATTCAACAGCAGCAAAGTTATAGAAATAACTAGATGTACCTCCACAAAAGAATTCATTCCTTTCAGAGTAGTGTATGCCTATAAGCGACCTATATCTACTACTATTTTCAACTATAATAAATGTCTAAAAAACGCAAATCTTGAACGTTATAAAGATATACTCAATAAAGAATGCATATGTATAACAGAAAAAAGTAAACACAGTTCATTCATTGACAATACTCACCTTCATATCATCACAGGTAATTTAAAAATTATAGAAGAGTAACACTTGAAAGAAATTATGATAAAAGGCACAAAATATAGATCAGTAATAAGTTACGCCAGAGATATAGAACATAACACATATAAATCCACTGTCGAAAAAGTGTTAATCACACAAGTAGATTCCATAGAATTTCGACAGATCAAGTGAACCAAATGAACAGTGTCTTTCTTTGCAGTAGGATACAGAAACAAAATAAAACCATTGCTGAGTCATACCAACATTAGTAACAAGGTTTATATGACGTACCATACAATACGAAAACTACAAAAAGATTTTATATTTTGCCCATTGGATAAAGCAAGCAATAATTATAGTATTATTTGCAAAAAATTTCACATGCTTAACCCAAAGAAAGAAATGGGAATTACATATGATAACGAAGATCACGAGCCTTGCTTCTTCCCCGATGAGCTCGTATCGGGTTTTGGACAAAGTTGGAAGATTCTGAAACGTTTGAAGACTTTTTTCGACTGTTTTTTTCTGAGCCGATTTTTTGGATGAAGAGGGAAGTTCGACCCTGTTTCTTCTCAAAAAGGGGACCATCTTCTCGGCCGGAAACCTCACCAAAACATGGAAAGCGCTGGAGAGGGGCGTGCTCAAGGTAGATCTTGATAAGTCCAGGTTTAGATTAGGCTTCAGTTCAGGACACTGCTGTCTCATAACCCTCCTTAGGAAACCGACCTGAACAAGCTGTTGCGGAATTGGTCACCCCACGCGCGGACGACGAAACAGCAACCATACCTCCTCAGCATCGACCTCCTGCGCTCATACCTAGCCCAGGTTAGGTGGTAATCCCCTCTTCCCACTGCAAAAACGACTCCCCTTTGGTGCCATAAACCTGCTATTAAGGCGTGCTCTCCGTGCGAAGCCGTGAAGCAGTTTGCCGTTCGACTGAACGGCAAATCCGGCAAGGGCAACCTATTGGACTTCCCAGAGAACATGACGAGCCTCATCATCGGTGCGTAAACGTCGCTAGCAAATATTAGGTTGTAACGAAATAAATGGCACTGAACCACTGTAAATTTAAACAGTTAATATCTCGGCTTGTAGGCAAGTTTACAGGGTGCGTGAAAAGTATTGACGCACCTACATACTTTTTGTTCCAGCTCCAGCTTTCTCTTTCTACCCCTCTGGGTTTTGGTGTGTTATTTTCGTTGTCTGTATTGTTCTCAAAAGACACTGACGAAAAAAACTGAAGAAACATGATCGTCATCGTTACGGTGGCCTTTTTTTGTCTGTTACCCAAAGAGCTGAATACTTCCTTAACAAGAGAATTCAGCGCTGTTCGGAACGGCTGGTGATGAAAGAGGTCAGCAACCCAAACGTCAGCCACGGCTCTGTCATAACAGATGATGATTACAAGAGGTTTAAGCACGTTAACGTTCAAATCCAAAATTGTCAATCTCTGTCCGATAACGGTAAACAGATAACGCGCGCAGGTGTAGACAGCTTCTCAGACGAGCACAGCTTAAACATGAATCCGCTGGATTACTCTTTTTAGGCGATTTTGGAGAATGAGGTCTGGGCTACTTTCAACAGAAGTGACCAGTCGCAGAAGGCTATCCTGTTCAAAGCACGGAACGAAATGCAAGCAAGCGCTTGCGGCGCGTGTTCATGAATTTTTCCGTCGTTTTCGCTCCTGTATTCACAGTAAATGAGCCAATGTCAATTACGAGTTATTCTATCGTGTTTGCAAGATCATTTTCCATATTTCTCAAGTGAATATTTTAAAACGTACTGCGCAGTACTATTTCCACAGCCGTCATTTACTGCGTCAATACTTTTTACGCACCCTGTATTAATCGAAATAAAAACCTTCTGATTCTACACATCTTTGCCAACGTGACACAAGCTTTCTTATCCCAGTAGCATAAAAATCAGAAGTTCTGGAATTGACGAAATCCCTACCAAAAAGTCGCCAAGATGCTTGAAGAAATGGTAGTCTGTTGGGGAGAGGTCGGGAGAAAACGGAGGATGTGGTAGAGTTTCAATGCTCAGCTCATTCAATTTCTGCAACGTCATTCGTGCTACATGGGGGCGAGCATTGTCGTGCTGAAGGAGAACTCGCCTTCGGTTTACCAAGGGCCGCCGGATATCCTTCAACTTTTTCATCATTTCTTCAATTTCAATGCAGTACTTCTCTGCCGTGATGGATTCACCGGGAGGGAGGAAGCTGTGGTGAATAATTCCCAGCGAACACCACCATACTGTCACCATTACTTTCTTTTGGTGCAATTCCGGCTTCGCAAAAACCTTGGGGCTCTCATCGTTGTCCACCCACTGTGCTGATCGTCGCCTGTTGTCGTACATTATCCATTTCTCGTCACAGGTTACGATGCGATCAAGGAATGGGTCCGTTTCGTTCCGTAGAAGCAGTGCGGACGAGATCTCATATCGTCGGTTTCTTTGCTCCTCAGACAGCTCGTGAGGCACCCATGTTTCCAGCTTTTTGGTCTTTCCAATTTCCTTCAGATGCCAGGCAGCTGTGTTGTGACTGACGCTAAGAACCTGGTACCTTTGTGTGGATCCTCCTCTACCACATCTCTCAGCTTGTCCTCATCAACATCACTATGCCTCCCACGACCTTCATGTCCTTCCAAGCTCTCATCTCCATTCCGGAACTTCTGATACCAACGATACGCCGTCCGAATTGTGGAACATCCTTGACCGAATGCGGCGTTGATCTTCTCGTCCGCCTCCTTAGCTGTAGTGCCCAGCTTGAATTCATACAAGTAAATGCCTCGGATTACCCTTTTGTCCATCTGCAAAAAAGTCAATAAAACTCTAAAGTTTTCCCACTTTTACATAGAAAATTTGGTACTCACCGGTAGACCAAAGTTTGCGCTTCTAAATGATATGCCACATATGTTACGGTTTGTTCTTGATCAAACGCGTAAAGACGCGCCAAAAATGGCGCGAGCAAGTGCCATTTAAATCGTTACAACCTAATATAATCATTCTCAACATCTGTGATTTTAATTGTTCCCTTTAGACTTCATGCTTGACGCTTTTGCGTTAGGGGCCCCCGAGCTTGAAGCGACCGTAGAAGTGCTGCTGGCTAAACCCACTTGGTTAGTAATATTCTCTGATTTCGATCACCGGACTATATTTCAAGAAAAAAAAATAAACGCGCTCAGGTACTGGAAGCACCTCGGAGAGACCGACGAGCAGCGGGCAGCAGCGCTTCAGGAACGAGTGACGGCGAAGGCGCTATGGGCTACAGAGATAAGAAGGGGCTCCAAAGAGCCCTGTACGTACTAGCATTTTTTGAAAGAAGTTCTTCGTTTTCATATCTTATACTTGCAAGCCTAATATTATTTTATTTAGGATTGACGTCCACTGCTACAGGCCGGACCCAGCGGCCGACATCCTTCTTCCGTCAGCGTTCTTATTACATAATAAAAAGTAGTATGAAAAATTTTGTTATCATTAATTATTATTAATCATTTTTTATATCTATTACCCAGAATTATTTGCCATTACTAATTCCTATTATTCGTTATTATCTTCCTTTTTATTACTATTTCCTTACTATTATTATTTATTACTATTTATATTTATCGCTTACTATAACTATTATTATTATTTAATATTACTATTAATTTTATTATTTATGATTGATTTTTTGGAGCGAATGCATTTTGGACCAAGGCGGGTCCGGCCGCTTTTCTATCGATGTCCTGCGCTAGTCCTCAGCCTCTACGGGACGAGTCCCCTATGACGCAGATGAGGTCCAGCGCAGCGCTGATGGCGACTAGCGCAGTGAGTCGCGGCTATGTCCCCGACCCTCCTGCGCTTGTGCTCCCGTGGGGGCGAAGCAGTCCGGTGGGGCAAGTCGAGATTTTCTACGGCCGAGGTCCCTTCCAATTATCTGAGTATGCAGGCATGCGTTAATTTCCCACCTCACGCAGTACCCATGGCTTCGTTCACAACGTTCTGCAAGGCTTCGCAATGCCTGGAAAAAGCAATAGCGATGAAGAGGTTTACTGATATCTTAAGACGATGTTTTGCAGCTTATCAAGGGCGTAGACACGAAAGCTTTCTCTCGCTTAAAAAACAAAATGCGTAGGATGAAACCACCGAGTGCAAGAAGGCAGATGCAAAGGTAATGAAGAACTGTGGCACGAAAAACAAGCCGGTAATGCTCCTCTGTTTCCTTGGCTATAACAGTACTTTGGCTTCAACATTTTCATGATGACCACCTTTTCCAAATCTTCGGAACAGACGCAACTGCTGGAATAACTTTTATTCAAATTAGAAGGAAAATGCTTCAAACTAGATGCTACCTTTGCGGTGCGACTAGCACCTACAATTAACAACTGTCACTTGGCCGTATTCTTAGATACCCGAGTGCTAATTTTTATTCGGTAGTCGAAGTCGCGTGACGAACCGAGTTAGCCTAGTGGTTAGTAGTGTAGTTTCATGCACAAACGGTCACAGGTTCGACTCCCGGCTCCGGCACGCCATGCCCTGCAAAAATTGTAAAAATGGCAACGGTTCCAGCGTGAGGCCCAGGTCGACAGGCCGGCTGGTGGAGAAACTTCGTCACAAAACCATGATCACAAGTCGCAATAGAATCAGTGTAAAGGCTAGGACGTCACCCGGAAGTGGAGCACAGAACCCCCGATCGAGTTCTGTGGTCAATATGCGAGGACTACCGAGGGCCGAACGACCTCGGCTAAAGAAGCTATTTCGACTGGGGACTCTGAATGTGGGAACGCTGACCGGAAGATCTAGGGAAGTGGCTGACCTGATGGAGCGCAGAAGGATACAAGTCCTGTGTCTGCAGGAAACGCGAATGGAAAGGGGCGAAAGCCAGGGAGATCGGAGAAGGGGTCAAGCTGTACTACAACGAAGAGGACACCAAGAGGAACGGGGTAGGGATAGCTGTCGCGGAGTCCCTCAAGGATTCAGTAGCGGCTGTCTAAAGAATAAACGACCGCATCATGTCATTGCTGCTGGATACGAAGGAGGGCTACTGGACTGTCATGTCCGTCTAAGCTCCGCAGACCGGATGCTTCGAGCACGTCAAGGTGAATTTTACCTGACGCTCAAGGAGGCAATAAGGTCCGTACCAGAAGGCGACTACCTGTCCATAGCAGGGGACATGAACGGGCATGTTGGAGTGGCAGAAGAGGAGTGGAAAGGGTTCATGGAGGTAAAGGGATCGGCCTGATAAACCCGGATGGAGAACGAATTCTGGATCTGGCTATCGCCCACGAGCTGGCTGTCTGTAGCACCTTCTTCGCGAAGAGGGAGAGCCAGAAGGTGACCTATGTTAGCGGAGGAAGAAGGACGGAAGTCGACCACATCCTGGTTCAAAGGGCTGCCCTGAAAACAGTCCGGGATATGAAGGTCATTCCGGGAGAAGACGTGGCATCACAGCATAGACCCTTGATAGCCGACCTTAGCATACCGCTACCCATCAGGCCCAAAGTGAGGACGGAACCCAGGATCCGATGGTGGAGACTGCGGCGTTCAGAGCGGAACGAGCTACAAAGGGCAGTGCTCGAAGCAGGCCTTTCAGATCCAGCTGGTCCCGTTAATGACACCTGGAGGAGGGTAGCCTAAACAGTCAGGAGATGTGCTAAGGAAACCTGAGAGAAACAAAGGGAGGAGCCAGAGGGGATTAATCGGCATGGTTCTGGAACGAAGAGCTGCAGGCTGCGGTGAAGAGGAGGAAGGAGGCCTACAAGCTATGGCAGAAGACGAGGGCCCGAGCATCTCACAGCCTACAGGAAGCTGAAGAGGCTGGCAAAAACAGCTGTAGCGAAGGCAAAGAACGCGGAAATGGATACCCTGTACGAGAAACTAGACGGGCCAGAGGGAGAGAAGTTCGCCATTCGCCTGGCCAAGGCGCGTCATAGAGCCAGCCTCGACATTCGAGTGGTGAAGACGGTGAAGAGTGCTGGCGGTAGGGTGTTACGGAAGCCGGTCGTGGTCAGAGAGAGATGGGGGGAGTACCTCAAGGAACTCCTGAACGAGGAGTTTCCTCGTCGGGAGGCCAAGGAAGAACAACCAACGGAAGGACCCATCCCACCCTGGACGCAAGAAGAGGTTCGCAAGGTCATAGGGAAGACGAAACTCGGAAGGGCAGCAGGGCCTGACGGTGTGCCAGTAGAGGCTTGGGAGGTGCTCGGGACCTCGGAATCAACTGGCTGACGCAGTTCCTCAACAGAATCACGAAAAAAGGTAAGATGCCGGATGACTGGAGGAACAGCACCATAGCCCCACCCTCAAGCAGAAGGGAGACGCTTTCGAATGCTCCAACTACCGAGGGGTCAAACTGATCTCGCACACGATGAAGATCTACGAACGACTGGTCGACTCAAGGCTGAGGGGATGGTACCCGTCTCCCAGGTGCAGTGGGGCTTCATGCCTGAGAGGTCCACCACAGACGCCATCTTCATCGCTCGTCAGGTGATGGAGAAATATCTGGAGAAAAGGAAACCCTGCTACCTGGCATTCCTGGACCTGGAGAAGGCCTACGACAGGCTAGCTCGAGCCGTAATCTAGAATGCCGTTCGAGGGAGGGGTGTCCCGGAACGTCTGATCGCGGTCATAAGGGACATGTACGAGGGCTCGAAAGCGGCGATACGAACTCCACACGGGGTGACAAGGAAAGTGGACATCACACTGGGGGTACACCAAGGGTCGGCTCTGAGCCCGTTCCTCTTCCTGCTGACGCTTGACTCTATAGTGAACCACCTTGAGGAAGGCCCTCTCAAAACGATTCTCTACGCGGACGACATAGCCCTAGTAGCCGACAACCAGGAGGAGCTGGAGGAGAAGGTGCAGCTGTGGCAGAGAGCCCTCGCAGACAACGGCCTACGGCTGAACGTGAAGAAGACGAAGTTCATCAGCTCTGTGCGCTGGATCGATCTTAGACTGCCAAGGGGAAACTATCGAGAAGGTGGAAGAATTCCGCTACCTCGAAAGTGACCTATCCGAGGAAGGAAGTGTGGACCAGGTGGTCAGGGAACGGATAAACGCAGCCTGGCTTAAGTGGAGAGAGTCCACAGGGATCCTCTGCGACCGTAGATGCTCCAGGACGCTCAAAGGCAAGCTCTATAGAACAATTGTGAGACCTGCCCTCCTCTACGGCAGTGAGTGCTGGGCCCTGGGTAAGGCGCAGGAGCGGCAACTGCACGCGGCGGAGATGAGGATGCTGAGGTGGGCATGTGGATGGACTCGTCGGGACAGAATGCGAAACGAGGATGTTAGGGTAGTGATGAAGACAAGCCCGATCCAGCTGAAGATGAGAGAGCAGCGCCTGAGGTGGTATGGACACGTCCTCAGAAGACCGGAGGATCACCCCACAAGGTTGGCCCTAGATTTCGAGGCACCCGGAAAGCGTCCGAGAGGAGCCCCAAGGAAAAGATGGAAGGACGTCATCAAGAGAGATCTTGCCGAAGTCGGCGCCACGGCAGATGACGCCCTTGATAGGATGAGGTGGCGACAAATCACAAGAACAGCGAACCCTGCGACTGCGCGGGACTAAACGCTCAGGAGGAGAAGAAGAAGAAGAAGAGTCGAAGTCGCGTGACCTGAGACCTCTTAACGGTATTTCCATGGCTACGTATATGTATCATTCTAAAAGGACCCCTGATATGCAGGACCTGCCCTGGCTCCCGTTTGCAGTAGTACAGTACCACGCATGTCCTTTGGTCAATTGCCGAAAAAGCCGCTTTGGACCGTTCCAAAGCAGCCTTTTTAATTTTTTTTTTCAGAAATCAGGCACTTGCGAAAATAAGCATATATTTGTGCTCAGCAGCTCGAGCTCTATCTTTTGACACTTTTAAATCTCAGTAGAGTTGAACAATGCATATAGACCCGACACAATCAATCAAGTGGGCGAGACAACCTGTAGAGCGAGAGCAGATAGCAGTTGCCGTTTGAGGAGAATTATCGGAAATTCCCAGGTGTCTTAATCAGGAATTGTTCTAAGACTGTCTAGCTTGCCTTTGGAGTGTGCCGTAAACAATGCATACAGAAGAAGACCTATCAATTCAAGTTCAACCAAGTTTTGCATCCTACAAAACCCACAAGCTGCAGTTGGAAAGGTTCACAAATGACAGAGTTACAGCGATCAAAACACTTCCGCGCGTGCAATTCAGCACAACAACTGTGAATATTCTGCTCGCTCTTACTCGCCCAGATTATATCTTTCCCTACTGCAAATAACACCCTTCAATTCAGCATGAGAAGCTCTATCGAATGGTATCAAGCATGGTCAATTCCAAGATATTGATTTTCATGACGTCATCGTCCGTCTGCCGCGGCCTCGAGCAGCCTCGTCCCGATGCGGATTTGTCACAAAATCAATTTTTCTGAAAATGGTCGATATTGATACCATTCGATAGCGCTCTTTGAGCTGTACAGAACGGTAGCATTGCTAGTGTCAAAAACGAAAACGTGGACGAGTAAGGGCCGAAGAAACTTTACAGCTCACGTCCGCTGCTCTAAAATAGCAGATGGGGCTAAGGCAGTTTAGGCAGCTGGGTAGATGCAAGCAAGCTGTCGTGAAGTGTCTTCAGTCTTCTGCTCGCACACGCATTTTTATGCCGTTTACTCGTCGCGTCTTCCCGCAGTGGTCCACTGAAATCAGAGAAAATGCGTCACACAAGCTTCACGCGCATTTTCGCAGCGCTGTAACTCAATGCACTCATCAGCTACACAGTTGTGCTTTAGATCACGCCAAAAAACTTTTGCTGCCTACAATGTCCTCAAGTTGCAGTCGGAAAGATTCAAACTTGATATAGATATTGCGCTACGAACTCGCTCACGCGTGCACTTGCGAGCGGTCGCCCCACTCGATGGATAGGTCTTCTTCTGATGCATTGTTTACGGCGCACTTCAAAGACATTTCCGATAAAACTCCTCAAACGGTCACCTTAAAGGCTGCCGCGCCCATTTGATTGATAGGTCTTCTTCTGTATGCATTGTTTACGGCGCACTCCAAAGGCAAGCTGGAGGTCTTAGAACAATTTGATTAAGACAGCTAGGAATTTACGATAAATCTGCTGAAACGGTCACTATACTATCTGTTGCTTGCTTTACAGGTTGTCTCGCCACCTCGATTGATTGTATCGGGCCTATATTCATTGTTCAACTCTATGTACTGAAATTTATATGTCAAAAGATAGAGCTCGAGCTGCTGAGCACAAGTATATGCTTATTTTCACAAGTGCCTGATTTCTGAAAAAATATTCAAAAAAGGCCGCTTTGGAACGCTCCTAAGCGGCTTTTTCGGCAATTCACCAAAGGACATGCGTGGTATGCACTGTATCTTAGCCAGCCTGACCGTGATGTTATAACTTATCTGTGTATCTCTCGCTTCTGCTCTACTTTTTCTCACTGGTCCACTTCTGCTACTCCTTTCTCATTCATTCATTCATCTGTGTTCAGAGGAGGAACCCTGGCTTTTCTAGTCTTTTTTTTAGTTTCTTCCCCTAATTTCAATTTCATTATGTCCAATGTTTTTTTACCAATTCGGTTCCTTGCTTATGTATTCGTTGATTGGATTGTGTTTAAATAAATAAATAAATAAACTGACAATGAGTAGCGTTTCCTGTATTGTTTCTTACAATTTGCAAACCAGATACTTGTACACCTCAACATTGCTTTCTTTTCACACATATCATTATAAATTCCCGGAACACGTAATAAATTTGCAGTGCTGGTGTCGAGTCTAAGAAGTTTCGAAGTATTAATGTACAACTAGACATAGACCCCTTGCACACTAGCGCCATGGAGCAGCCTGAGCTAACGCACTTCCTATGGGTAAAGCTTCAGAAAACAGTTCACTGTTGTCGATTTTTCGCTTCGTTTCAGTTAAGTATACACTAGTTTCAATTTGTGCTCGGACCTACTAAGCTTCCGTGCCTCAGAAGCTGTCAAAGCGCAACCATATTGATTTGAAGGGTCACCATGTATGGCCCAGATTCTGCATGTCTTCGTCATGCACCAGACGCGAGCTCAAATTGCCCTCTTGGCATCGCGTAGAAGACCATCTGTAAACAATATAATTCGTTGTCTATCCAACGCTTTTCTTATGGCTTCCGTCCCAATAGTGCTAGACGTGTTACTGACTGCTGCAGAATAACATTCGAGGACCACAGGACGACTTTCGTCTGAGGTTACATGACGCTGACGCCATATCCAAGGACGTCCAAAGTTGCCCAGGTTCTTCCAAGCATACTGAGTTGACTTCAGGCTCGAACGGCGGTGAAGTCAACTAAGCTCTAAGCTCCCCACCTTCCTAGGGGCAGCGAATTGTGTATAACAGCGGCCCGCTTGCCTGGGAATGTCGAAAAGCCAGTTCTTCTAATGGCTGGTCCACGAAAGGAGCCGTGTTTTCAAACTGCACAATCACTCTTCTATAATGCGTACAGACTCAGTTCACTGCACATGCTTAAGAAGGTGAAAATACCACCGCATTTTAAAGATTCCTTTCAGAGTTACTAAATTATTATCAGTTTTCGGTTGTTTTTATGTTTAACTAGAGTATCCTACATTTCCTCGCATAGTTTCAATTATTGGTGCGAAGTAGACAAGAATCCTGTGAAAGCAGCTTAAGCCGTGGGTGATGCGGAGAGGCCAAAAACCTTGGACGGAATCGGCAAAAACTCGTTCCACCTCGTCTCGCCCTCTTAACTCAATTATCCGTTGACCTTCACAATTAAGCCCCTTCGCGGCAATTCGAGGCGGCTGCCGCAAGATCTAGTTCCATAGTATATAAAGCTGCTTTTTGCGTGCATTATTTAGTTGCGTCGAGAACCTTCGTGCGGTAAGTTACAGAGCGACTTCCTTTTCCATCCTCAGGGTTTCTCTTGGTGCGCAGAGTTCCATCGTTTAGAACAGTTAAGCAGAGAACGCGAGATGAAGTTGACAGCTGCGTGCCTGATCGTCTTGTTCTCGGCTACGAACGCCTTCTTGTTCAACCTTCTCGGCGGAGGAGGAGGTGGTGGAGGTTGCGGCTGCGCGTAAGTCTAGCACGTTTCGGTCATTGCTACATACGATTCGGACTTCTAGTGTATCTTCAGACCACCGCCGCCACCGGCCTGCCCGTGCCCGCCGCCTCCCCCTCCCTGTGGAGGCGGCTGCGGTGGTGGCTCGTCTTATGCTGCTCCTCTGTCGCAGCCGTCATACGGTCCTCCTCCACCACCACGTATGTCTTCCTCGATCCGGTCCATCGCTTCCTCACCTAATGTGATGCTTTGCAGAATACGCGCCGCAGCCAAACAGCTACGTGGGAAAATAGAAGAGATCTGAGCAGAAGCCGTCACATCTTTTTGTACATTCTGGAACACAAATTTCTATTAAAGAATCGTCACATATCGAGCTGTACACATGTGGACTCCGGAAGAATCAGAACACTGTTGCTTGCATTCGTTCAAAATACACACAGTCAGCAACACAAATCTGCGTCCTGATGGCCAAGCGTCAAAAGTCCGCCTGATCCCTCAACAGCTGCGATTTTTTCAAATCGTGATTCATAGTAGGTGTAAAGGGGCACGGTTGTAAACGCGCTTCGCCAGGAACTCGCTCAAGATTGTATTTCAGAGACGTTGTTTATGTATAGGCCAAATATTGGCGTATGATGCGGTGAGACCTTCCTCCACTCTGAATGCGCCTTCTCCACATTTCGCGGCCCGCAAGGTTCTTTCTTATTCCAAGTTTTCTTCAAAACTTTCTGAAAACGTCGATGCTGCTGTACTCTTTCACACATGTTCTATCCTCGAAAACTGTTTCTACAAACAAATCTTTGACGTGCAACTCCGGAGATTTTGAACGTCGTTCAACACCAACAGTGAAGTATTGCAGTGTCGTCAGAAATCACTTTCACGAGCAGCTGCTGGAGTAGCTTTCAACCTCCTCAATCAAGGGAAGTGGAAAGAATTGTTGCTTGGAGACATTTTTAATGATATACCTGACAACTGTGAGTTGTTACGTTTCCGTTCAAAGCAGGGTTGTGCCTGCAGTTGCAAACAGAGTAACCCAGCTATGGCGAATATCAACTTCATGTACAGTACCGCCGCTAAACGTTCAACCAAACGACGTTTGCGACGCAAAAACGCGTTTTTTTGCGTCGCATCATGATAACTTTGTTCAAAATAAAGGCTTTCTCACCAAAATTTACAAGGGCTCCTGGCATCATCCTACCTACATGCAACCGCCATTAAAAAGTGGATGGAAGCCTGAAAACCAATGCCGTAACTAAGGAGGGTCCTAATTGCTGTGACCCGACCCAGCACCGTCGCCGAATCTCGCTTAATTATGTCCCCAGGCGCAAGTAGTGCTGCCCAGTGGAATTCTAGAATTTTTAAACCTAATTAAATTGTATTTTCTTGCTGTTTATGACCTTCTACTGGCTGCGACAATTCATTTGGTACCAAATTTGGCAGGAAAATGTCTGCAGCCTCTTCAACTGATTTTGTTTATTTCAACGAAAGCATCCTCAGTTTAAACATGTTATTGTAGCTTGCAATCTACTTATCTTTAAGGAGGGAAAATGACATAGAAAATTTACGTTTCGAGTTCACTTTGGGCATTTGTGTGTTGGTTGCAATTCGTCAAAACTGCAAGTGAACCTTGGTAAAGAGCACTCCCTGTCGCCGATTTTGGCTGCGAATATCTATGTCCTAAGAAAATGAGTTTGTCCAAAAATTTGTTGGCTAACCGCACGCAATGTAGAGACTCCAAGTATCAAATATCGAAAAGCCAGGTAATCAGATGCCCGAATTTCAGCTGGTTAAAGTGAAGACTTCTTTCAAAAGTGCGGCTGAGCTTCTACAGCGTTTCATGCTCAGTCTTTTCAGAATGAATGCTGGGAAGCCCAGAATTCACAATGAGTATTTTTTCGCTCAAAATTTTCAACCAGTCCAGACGCCAATATTTTGACGCATCAGATCGAGCGTCGACGTAGAGGTCTTCTTCGACCATAATTGCACTGACCTGACATGCCCTACAGAGACATTGCACTCGGCTGCATGACCAACGAATCCCTCACTTCTCTTTCTCCTAATTACGGGCCTGTTCGACCTTATGCAGCTCACCAATATCGATCCATGCTGCCAAATCTTGAGGGCCTTTTGGGTTTTCCGGATTGCGTACATCATATTAGGTTGTCCGGGAAGTTCTCAGCGTTTTCGCGTTTTAAGGATTTTAACTTATCGGATTTAGTCGAAGTAAGCACCACTTGAGTCAGCACACTTTTGCCAACGGGGAACAAATCGACTTATTCCATCAACGAAAGAATTAGGTGGTCGAGATTCGATAAAATTCACGAAAGCTGTTTTGGCTTGGTGTTAACTGGTGAAGGTTTTACCAGCGAGAAAGTTCTGAAAATGTTTGAAAAAACGGAAGTCCGTTGGTGAGAAGCCCGAAGAATATGACGGGTGAGGCAGAATTTCAACCCTTAGTTCGTTTAATGTTCATGTGGTGATTTGCGAAACGTGTGGCTTGCGCTATCGTGCAAAAGAATCGGGCCTCTTCTATTGAGCAGTTCCGGCTGAACATGCAATTTTCGGTGAATTTTGTCGAAATCGTTACAGTGGAACTTTGCTGTGATCGTTTAGCCTAGCACCGAAAAGTCGTACACCAGCCGCTGACCATCACACAGTGACCATTACCTCTTTTGGTGGAGATTCGCCTTCGGAAAATGCCTAGGGGGTTCATTGGCGTGCAACCACCCTCCCAAGGCGTATCAAAGCACCTGCAACAGCAGTTTTACTGACGTCTAGCTCTTCCGCGATACCGTGAACTGTTTGGGATGGTTCGGCTTCCACCAATTCCCTCAACTCGTCGTCCAGGATTGCTCTAGATCGACCGCTACGGGATCATCTTCGAGGATGAAATCTCCAGTCCGGATTTTACTGAAGCACTGGCGCACAGTGCCTTCTCCAACTCTATTAGACCCCACACTTGATCGATATGTCGAGCTGCCTCGGCTGCGGATTGTCCCAGTTTGAAGTTGAAATAAAATATCGCTCGGAATTGCTCTTTCGACATACTCCAATAAGCCCGTCAAGAACAGAAATATAATGCGCAATACAAGTTGAATTTTTACTTCATAATAGACGAATGAAAGATAGCAACGCAAAACGCTGAGAACTTTCCGGACAACCTAATAACATGAGTTTGTTGGCTGAAAATTTTGGTACGATTTCTTTCATGCTTTCATTCACTTACTCAAAAACTGAACACTTCGTTTGAAGTTTTATAAAATTCTCATTTTTTTATAGAAAATAATGGTTGATATCCTATTCTAAAGAGCAGAACAGCGGCAGTTTTAGTGCCAAAAAGGGATTGCGCCATGCAATTGTCCAAGACTTCGCTGTTTTTATTCGATTGATGTCAAAATTGCTGTTTGCGTAGTTTTACGCCTCTTAACATGATAACAAAGAAAATTGTAAAAAAACACATATTCTCACTTTGATACTTCATGTAAGCAGCGTTCACACTGTTAGGGGGGGGGCAAAAGTAATGAGACAAATTGAAAAAAATTCTTTATCTCTTTATAACTAAATTACAAATCAACGATGCTGAGGACTATGTACACCATTAAGGTCAATGACTTGCTGTCATCGCTCAGCCAACTTCTTCCTTCCAGAACTGCTTGGGCCTGGTGTTGCTCAACTGTTCGATATGGTTGTCAAGGACTGCTTGGGTTCCTGTGTCCCTTCCAACCAGGAAGTCCCGTAGGCCCAAGAAGTGGTGGTAGTCGCATGGAGACATGTCCGGCGAATACGGTAGGTTAAGCATGTGATCGTAGCCCAGCTGGGCAAGCTTATCCATGGTCACTTTTTCCCGATGGGGTGCGGCGTTGTCGAAGAGGAGGACCTTCTTGACGCGCTGCGACTGAATAAGTTCGAGTCGCAGGTCCATCTCTTCTATTTCGTTTAACATGGCCTTGGAGTCCATCGTCGTGCTTTTGGTAAACAGCTTCCAGTATACCGGTCTATGGGCGCAAACCCAAAAGCTCCGCCGTGAACATCTCGCCGAACGAAGGTCGATAACGGGTCAACAGGCCTCACCCAGACTGGCTGCTTGGCAGGGCTAAGGTGGAAGACGTACTTCTCATCCTGCGTTAAGATTGAGTCCAGGCTGCTCGGGGTTGCGAATCGGGAGAGATTTGCGCGACACAGGTCGACTCGTCAGATTGGGGTTTCGGCATGAGACAGGCTGGGTTTTGGCATGCTTCTGGAAAGGGCGGAAGTGGTAACTTCTCAGGTGGGCTTCAGTAGATAGCATACAAACATGCAAATACGATAAGCACAAAACCAGACTGCAG